>JAYKKT010000080.1:18097500-18697500 GCA_036023115.1 Brasenia schreberi | reverse complement strand
TCCTCCTACTACTACACCTGGTGCTCAACTTGGAATTCGTGTTGCTATGACTTTAGAATAGTTGTATGATCAGGCAGAATTTGTAGTGGATAGATGGTTTTATAATGCATGCATTTCATTCAATGCAGTAAACAATTTTTATTTTCAAGCAATGACAGATGCAATTACTAACATTGGTCCAAGATATAAGATGCCCTCCTATCAAAAGTTTAGAGGAAGCATCTTAGATAAGACTGTCATTGAAGTGCAAGAATACTATTCCACATTGAGAGAGTCATGAAAAGAGACAGGTTGCACTATCATGATAGATGGATGGATAGATAGGCGAAGAAGGACCTTGCTAAACTTTCTTTTATATTGTTATAAATGACTTATATTTTTGAGATCTTTAGATATTTAAGAGGAGAGGCATACTACGGATATTCTACGAGAAGAATTTGATAAGGTTATACAAGAGGTTGGACTAGGAAATGTAGTCCAATTGATTACAGATAATGTAACTAACTACAAAGCAGCTGGTAAAGAGTTAGCTGATATTTATGGGACTTTCTACTGGACACCAAGTGCAGCTCATTGTTTAGATTTCACCCTTGAGGGCGTTGGTGAGATGGATGAAATAAAGGCAACAACTGAGTGTTGCCAAGATATTACAAAATTCATTTATAATCATGCATTTGTTTTGTGTATGATGAAGAGATATACAGAAGGCGCAGAGCTTTTTCGAACAGCTGCAACTCGGTTTGCAACAAACTTCTTATATGTAAAGAGTATTGTGAGACAGAAGAAAACATTGAAGAGAATGTTCTCCTCAGATGAGTGGCAACAATTTACAGAGTTGTCCTTTTGCAAATAAAAAAGAAATGCATGTCTCACAATACTTGATATGGGCATAAAATAGAAGAAATAGAAGAAATAGAAAAAAAAATGCATGGCAACAATTCCATCTATTATCAATTATTTTCCACACGGGCACAGAATAGAAGAAATAAAAAACTGAATGAGATTTCAGAGACAGTATCAAAGAGTACATTTTGGAATGCATATGTTAGACTATTGAGGGTTACATGTTCTTTAGTAAAAGTTTTGAGATTGACTGACAGCGAGGAGAAATCATCTATGGACTACCTTTATAAAGCCATGGATAGGGCAAAAGAAGTCATCAGAAATAATTTTAATGGAAAAAGAGAGATTATGTGCCCTTGTGGAAAATAATTGATAATAGATGGAATAAATAATTGCATCAGCCTATTCATGAAGTAACCTATTATCTAAACCCATCATTCAGGTACTTAGCAACCTTTAAAATGAACGGTGAGGTTAATCGAGCAATCATTGATTGTATTGATAGATTAGTCCCTGATGAGAGCATAACAAATGCTATACATCGAGAAATGGAGATTTATGATAATGCTCTTCACTTGATGGGTTTGCATGTAGTAATTCGCAACCGCACTACGATGCGTCTAGGTAAATTGTTTATCTTCGTATTTAAGTTTCTTAAATAAATTGTTCTTATATTATTGTGGATTATGTCTCTAATGTGTCTTTTTATAAAAATGTTTGGTGGAATAGGTTTGGAACTGATTGTTCAAACCTTAGAGATTTTGCAGTGAGAATTCTGAGATAAACCTATAGTGCAACGAGTTGTGAAAGGAATTGGAGTGTCTTTGAACACATCCATACAAAGAAGCACAATAGGTTCGAACATAAAAGACTAAATAATTTAGTTTTTATTCGTTGTAACATGTGCCTTTGTGAAATGTAATGTTGTATTACTTAAATGTTCAATTAAATAAATTATTTAACTTCAATTGTTAATATTATTTACTAATTATTTATCTTTATTTATTGTAGGCAATTAAAAAAAGTAAATAGACAAGAAAGCCAATTTGATTCAATAAGTTTGGATAATTTTGATATATTAGAATATTGGATTATAGAAAATAGTGAAGAAAATGCCCTCCTAACTGAAGAAGACATTGCATGGATTAATTTGGAAGGTGCGCAACAACAATATCAAGGAGATGAAGAATTTGATTTCCAAGCAGAATGTGCTATTGCTGATGATGATGAGGATCTCCAGCAAGGAGAAGACGAAGATTATTTAGTTAATGATATTTATTATAATTTATAAAATATAAATGTATTTCATTTTTTTGATTCAAAATATGTAAATTTGGATGCAATTATTCAATGTTGAATGCTCAATGAATACTAAACTTTGCATTATATGAATTTAAAGCAATTACCAGTTTTTTCCAGATTTGTCTTGATTTTTTTTGGATTTTTACTAATTTTTATTGATTTTTAAATTATTTTTTGTATTATTTTAATATTAAAGTACGATACGATATGATACGATACGCTCGTATCGTGGAGCCCAGCGATATGCGATACGATACGCGTCAGACAACACTGATAAAAACATTTTAAAATCATGTGTTGAAACCTTTATCATGTGTTTATATTGTGGATGGAATATAATTGAGTGTTAATAAAATTTGTGACTTGCAAAACAAAAATTTTGAAGTTTTCAAAATTAATGTTGTTCCAAAATTAAATTTAAACTTGCTTTCTTTATCTTAAATCTATGATAAAAATTATGTTATAACTTTTTCATCTATGGGATGTATTATACATGATCGTCTCTCGAAGAATGTGATTGGTTGTGACTATAGGGAGGGCAAACTTTATATTAGGGACTACTTACATAGCATAGGATATGCTAATGTCTTGACTAGTGATGCTCTTATATGGTATAAAATATTAGGACATCTTAATATTCAAAAGTTGTATAAATGTTCTCTTAGAATAAATAATATTAAAATTTATCAAACCAAGTCTTAATCTCAATCTTCCTCTTGGAAGTTAAAACTAGTGATGCTCTTCTATGCCGCGGAGCTAGTAGCTGTTGTGGGTTTGCTGGCCCTCATGTACCAGGGCCAGGTGGCCCACCCCATATACATTTTATAACACTTGAGAGAGGAAGAATGTCAGCAACTTTTGTTAAATACGAAGCTCCTAGGATGACTATGCTAAACAAATTACAAAAATGTGATCTTTTCCGATTAACGTTCCCATAGAACAAAAGTGAGACAACTACTGAGACAAATGAAGCTTCATGAAATATCAGTCTACGCTTTCACAACATACAACATTAAACATCCAAAATGGTAAAAAAATGACAATATGGACAAACATTATGTATATAAAAACTGCAGATAAAACAAGAACAAACGAAACCAAAAAATGTCATACCAATCCCGACCCTGATGTTGCGGAGGGAAAGAAATACACCAAGTGGTGAGCCAACAGCAAAAAATGTGTCAATCTGAAAAGAAGTGGCTGACTATTTAAACAAGTGTCTGAAAATTAAGACATCATCAAGCATTTGAAAACAGAACCTACTAGTACATAGTGAGTCTTAACTATCGATTCTATGAAGCTCTTCTCCGTGTCTCATGTCTCCTCTATGCAAACTGCAGCAAACTAGCTAAATGAAATAGGATAATACCTTTACGGTCTTTGGTATGATATGTATCAAAAGATTATCCTTGGGAAGATATGTGGTTTTTATCACTTCTTTGGAAACTAAAAGATCCAAGAGTTCCGTATATTGCATTCAACAGAAAGAAGGAAATGGAGCCTTAATGTCATAACCTGTTTTACCAACTAGGGAATGGTAAAAAGTGCTCTGTATTTTCCCAAGAACTATGAAGCCCATGGTTTCAGAAGGCATTCTAAATGAATTCATTGCTCAAGTGTTACTCTTTCAGTTGGACAATACGAAAAACAAACAAAACCTGCACTGGACACGAGATCTAGATGCTCCTTGGATCTCATCGCACAACCAAAACATTCTCATATATTCCTAGGGTTTCAGTTTCAAGCATCAAAATGTGCTATAAAAAACGCACAGCACCAGAAAGGATGAGTTCAGACTAGTATGATAACAGCTGCCTTTTGAGCGCTAATAACACACAAAGAAATCTAAAATCTAGTTAAATAAAAGGGAAGGAATGTAAAGATAATGAAACAGGCAGTTCAGAAGAGACAGATATATAGAAGAACTGCCAGGCTTTATGAAAACTAAGAATTATTACAAGCACACCCACTATCATGAGTATATCGTATAGTTGTTCCTTCTCCCTCATTGTGATCAATTGCTTTTGAATATTGCAGGTACACCCGCATGTGCACTTTTGAAGTGGGGAGATGAATTCAACTTCGTCCCATAGGGCCTTAAGAATTCTATAGTATGTCAAGATTATCATTCTTCCTTGATGTAGGACACTAACCTTCTATAGTATGTCAAGATTATCATTCTATAGTTTTCGTTGTAGATTATACGATTTCTTGAGTGGTTAGTATCCGAGAGATCATATTTGCAAGTCTAAATAGAAGGTTACAATCTTGTTAATTTTTGAGGCACGATAAAAGCTACTTTTAGGTTTATTTGTCTCTAGACCCAATAAATACCTGCACTCTCAAGATACAATGAAAACCAATGGTTCGTTTTTCATGAACCCAACCGAGTCTTATATAAACCGTTAAAGCAAAAATGATAATGTTACAAATCTAATTACCACTATAATAGGACTTATAATTTCTCTTATAAAACTAAGTATGAAAGAATTCACACCATGAGAGAAAAGTTGAATAAATATCATCTAATAACACCACATATATAAACATGGTGAAGATCTAACTCATATAACACTACTACAACAACTAAGCCTTTTCCCATACTAGACGGGGTCGGCTACATGGATTCCTTGTTTCCACAGATCCCTATCGTGTGCCATGTTAGTAGATAACTCACAATAAGCTAGATAATTTTTTATTGTTTCTTTCCAACACTTTTGTGGTCGTCCTCTAGCTCTTTTAATACTTTCCAAATTTAGTTTCTCTAACCTTCTTACGGGTTCTTCTTTTGATCTTCTTTCTATATGTCCAAACCATCTTAAACGATATTCTCTCATTTTATCCTCTATTGGTGCTACTCCTAATTTGTTTCTAATAACCTCATTATGTATATGGTCTTTTCTTGTATGACCACTCATCCATCTCAACATCTTCATTTCTGTCACAGACATCTTTTGTACATGTTGATGATTAACTGCCCAACACTAAGAACCAGAAAACATGACAGGTCTAATTGCTGCTCTGTAATATTTACCTTTTAACTTTAATGGTATCTTCTTATCACAAAGAATACTTGATGCTCCTCTCCATTTTAATCAACTAGCATTTATTCTATGCATAACATCTCCATCAATTCTTCCGTCACTCTGAAAAATTGACCCTAGGTATTTAAAACTTTTCTTTTAGAGGATGCAATGTATGCCAATTTTAATTTCTATGTCTTTTGAAGTAACCAAATGATCAAACTTACATTCCATAAATTTTGTCTTTGTTCTACTAATTCGGAAGCCTTTACTTTCTAATGTTTCTCTCCATAGTTCTAATTTTCTATTAACTTTTTCTTTTGACTCCTCCAGTAATACAATGTCATCTGTAAATAACATACACCAAGGTACTTCATCTTAAATATGCTTTGTTAACTATCAATCACCATTATAAATAAGTATGGACTTAAAGTTGATCCTTGATGGTACCCAATATTAACTTCAAAGAAGTTTGTCATTCAGTAATCCATGTTATAAAAATCTGACGAAGTTTTACGCTGGCTGTCGGAAGCCTAACACAACCCTCCTCCTTTATCCAAGCTTGAGACCGGCAATGCAAGGGTGATCCCTTACATAGGCGGAGTTTCATATAACACTACTACTGAGTACAATTACTACTAAAAAAAAGTGGTTTTTAATGCCACAACATGGTTGCTCTAACCCTTCACCAAGTATTTTGGAAGTACCGCAACAATCTCCCATCATTTTCAAAATATATTTAAAAAATTATTACTTTAAAATCTTATAGTTTCGATAAAGGTATCTCATGATTTAAACATTTACCTAGCAAATCATAGGTTTCACTAATCCAAATTGAATAATAGACATGCTTTAAACTATTCAATATAATTGAATAAGTGTGCATGACTTACATGTAAGATTCTAATACCGATAGTTGTAGTGATACTATTTTTTGTTCTGAAACTAGGTTAAACTAGGTTTGAAGCAAAAATAAACTAAACAAAATTAGTGATACCTCGAAAAGGTTGTAGATGTCTAGAAATACTAGAAGATGAGTCAGCTCATGGCATCTCCTCGTATTGCATTAGCTAGCTCCCCCTCTTGGTGGTATGCCTATATAATAAACAAGCATGGTTAGTAACAATTTATTAATAAAGAGATAACTAAATAGATTGAAATAAATAAAATGAGAAAAATATGAACATCAAGTATAATAAGGAATTAAATGTCAAGAGGTTCCCCATCTTCATCTATGAACTCATATCACTTGCTTCATTGTCATAGGAAAAGCATTCATCGTCCATTGGAGCATATACATCAAGGAAAGAAATCACTTCATTATCTACAGTGCTATTGTGTATCATTAGAGCATCATCATCTTCATAATAATTATTCGTGGTTAGCTCACTGCATACCTTAGTATCATTATACACATGTTGTGCTTGATTTTACAAAGACAAAAGCCTTGATTTTACATCCACATCAATCAAGTTATATTTATGAACTCAAGCTCAATCATATGGGTCAATCCAATGACACAGAAAAACAAATCTGTTATTTTGGAATCTTAAATATAATAATTCTAGTACCTCATAAAAAATGCTATAGTAATTCGCATCACTTTCACTAAATAAGCTTCCTTACAGATACACCCCACCATTCACAGTTTCTATGTACTCCTTAGTATGAAATTGATATCGATTAATTATTATATCATTATAAGATATCATAAACTTGATTACATCATAACTTAAATCCACAATTCTTCGAGCTTTTATTCCACCCATTGTCACTTATGAACACAAAGACCATTTATATTAGGGACAAAATGTTAGTTTTCTGCCTATAATTAAAATGGAGATGTTTAAGCCACATGAAAAACATATCATCTAAAACTTTCAGAATATCATGAGGGACAAAATGTTAGTTTTGATTACCCCAAGGGGTTTTTGCCCAGCTCTACCCAAGATTCAACGCTGGTTTTCTTTTAATTTTCCAAATGTTGGGCGGGAAAATATTTTAGGTTAGGACAACTATCTGAGGGGCTATGTATAACCCGTTGGGTCCGTGTTAGTATATAGCTCACGGTTTCAATTGTGGGCCATACCTGTTGATTGTAATCACCTTGACCATGAGATTTTGTTCCACCGCTGTGCAGTGTATAAGTTGTGAACGTCAGTTCCCGGTTGAACTCCCATGACCACTAAGGGGTAATGAAACGTTTTTTTCTATTAAAAGTCCTTTTTGAATTTTCAACAATTAAAGCCTATGGGAATGTTGACGGATTGAAGCTTGTTTATGGAATTTGGACTTTGGACTTTGCTTACGAGTCTTCCAAACCAAAATCAAGCGTGCTCCAAAACATAGTGTTGATTCTTGGTGAGGTATCGTGTTTTGTTTCTTGTCATATTAGCACTTAGGAGGAAAATATGAGTTTTGTTAATTGCTTCTTTTACTGTATTTATCATCCACTTGAACAAGTATCTTTCAGGGATTACCTCTTTAAGAGAAACCGGTCGGAACTGATTTTCGCGATTTCTCGCATTGGATGAAAAGAAAATTTGTTACAGTTCAAAAGATCATGCGTTACCATAACTTATGAGAGTTTTGTCTCAGCCTCAAAATATAGAATTTCCATTATAAACAAGTTATTGTACAGAGTATGTGCTACGAGAAACTCTTTCTGGAAGCAGCTCAGTTGGATCTCTTACGGATCGTTTGTGATCATGAAATGCATGACGAAAATCATGAACTCGAGGGAAACTGGACAGAGCACACGGAAAGCTTAGACCATTGACTTGACCACTGGGCTTGCGAAGAAAACTATTCTGGACTGGGGTTCACGAGAGCTAAGATTGTCAGGGACTCGTTGGAGCCCACTTGGTTGTACCATGCCCATATGTGACCCACTATATACCTGTTTTACATTGAGGCCAAGCCATTTCATCTGCATAAAGCCAAATTTTCTCCAAGGTCCCATATGCATTTTGTTCTCCTCCAATGATCTCTTCATGGCTTCACATACAGCCCGGAGTATCGTAAGTAAGCGCTCGGGCTTCCCCACATATACCTCTGGCAGTTGGTCCACTATTTTCCGGTATCCATTGCTGGATTTTGCTACCTCGAATTCAGTTCGAAAGTCGAGGTCAATTATGTAACGCGCTTCCTTTCCGTAGGGCGCAGCTTCTATGATCACTTCTATGTATTCATGGTGCCCTGAAATCAACACTGTTAACATGGGAATTCAGCAATGCCCTTTGTGTGTTATTGGAGTATAACGGCATGGAGAATTTCTATCAGGTTCTCTGCTTCACAGATTCGAGGCAGGTCGGTTATGAAACATGACATGGAGTGTGGGCTCCGGATGGAATATGTAATTAGCACTTCTTTTTCCCTAAATGCATGATGCCAAGCTGGGTTGGGCGGAGATCTATAAATACAGACAGAATAGGACCGCTGACAATCTGTAAAGGGTCCAAACCCATGCCACTGCAATGTGGTTCCTTGTGGGCAAAAGAGATTGTTTGAGAACTTAATGCACACCCTGGCACTAAATTCACGACTTTCTTCAATTTGAAAGCCATTTGAGTAAACCCCCTCTATGACGCAGTCAGCGTCCTTGTCGGTTTAGCGAATCAAGGATTCAGAAGCCCTATAGGCATAGTCAGCCATGATAAGGATTGGAGTTTCATTATACCATGACTTAGACCAAAGTCTTGCAGGGCCTTGGAGGATGAGAGGCGTCGAGTTTTGTAGCAACGGATAAATTAGAGTTCAACATGGGCCTCGAGAGTGATCAGCTAGCTGCCTATCGGCCGGTCGAGTCCTTAAGGTCTATTTAGTTAAAGAGGATTGAATTAGATATTTATTGAAATTCACAAAATACCTTTGGGGATGTTCTTGCTGGCCTTCCATTCTGATCTGCATATGGCTGCGCGATACCCGTGTCTCTGGAGATGATTAGCTACGATTTCTCGCAAGCAAGGAGTGCAACGATTAGGATGGCAAGCACATATGCTGCAACAGGTTCCTTCCTTCAAGTTTTGAAGCGCATTGCTGACATGCCGCTTGAGCGACAGTTCGTGCAAGCTCCGGGGAGAAAGAAACTGCTGCGTCAAGACCGTATTCTATGGGGTAAGATCATGCAAATAGGCAAACTTTAGGAACAGGTACAAAGGGCATATGCATCCACACGCACAAACACAAACATGAGTGTAGATGTATGTACGAGTGTTTGTATAAATGCAAGTTGTTTTTGTCCAAGTCTGATCCTGCACATGGATTCAGCAAAGTCCATTTCTCAAGAATCAGTGCTTGAATCATTCAACAAAGAATCAATCCTTTGAACCAATACTTTTCAATATCAAGACATGCTTTTTTAATAATTTTGACAACAATGACAACCGTTCACAATGTTCAGAATTTTAGCGTATGGGCTAGATGCTATCTCTTTTGGCACTATTAAAGAATTATCAATGTCAGAGGACATCTTCCACCTAGAGTTGGTTTCACGTTTTCCATTGCATATACTTTTTCACACACACGCACACAGGCCCTGGTTGTGGTGGAAGGAGCTGTGGTTTATCACAAACATGCACATCCATGTCATATGATGAAAACTCTCTCTCTCTCTCTCTCTCTCTCTCTCTCTCTCTCTCTCTCTCTCTCTCTCTCTCTCTCTCTCTCTCTCTCTCTCTCTCTATCTATCTATATATAAAGATAGAGAGAGAATTAACTATTTTTCCATTTACGAGTAAGAGTTAAAGCAATTTGTTTGCTCAGTTGATCATAAAAGAAGAATCACATGTATAATGTGTTTGTAAACAGTTTCACTTCATTTTGCAACGCAAAGATGCCAAAAAGGATGAATTTGTGAAGTGCAACACCAAAATTCCTGACCAAATTAACCATAAACAAGCCATAATGCTACACTATAAAAATTCCGAAGGATAAAAGATGAAAACGTTTTCCCCCAAACATCCATAAACTTACGAGTGGAGATGTTTTTGGGCTCATCCCAATCCATAATCCGCAACCTGAGTGCCAACGAATTTTCTGTGGAAAACCAAACCGATACAAGCCTTTTCTCAGGTCAAGTAGGGTTGGCTACATGGATCCTTCTTTGCCATTGAGATCGTTCTTAAATCTTATTAGCATCTAATTCCCATTTTCTGTAGAAAGGGAGAAAAAAAAAGAAAAATCCATCAATACCTCCACTAATTTCAGTTGTGACTCCCAAAAATCATCCTGCTGATTCATGTTTGCAGCCACATCTCCACGTCCAACACTCTCACCATCATCATCATCAATATGTTTGGCAGAATCTTCACCAAAGAAGAGATGGAGACTGTCTTCCATGAGGAGAGAGAGAAGAGAAAAGAAGAGATTGCCTTCTGCAGTTCATGCAAATCCCGTGGTGGGTTGTTGTACTTATAGAAAGATCGTGGGGTTTTCTACCACCACGTGCTTGATTGGATAAAAGTTTTATCGTGTCCACATCATCAACTTCACCCTTTGAGAGGATGTAGATAAGATAGGCGGGCCCGGCTTGTCGCGTGGGGCCCAACAGAAGGAAGACGATATTTGAGCTTGGTTAAAAGGTGAAAGAGATAACCACAGCCCCACCTGATATTATGCAGCGATGTTTTGTCCGGTTTAGTATAAATGATTAAACAAAGCTATTAAACCAAGAGCTTGATATTAAACAAAGACTTTGCTGAGCTTGATATCTTCTCTTAGAAATATTATGCTTCGCTATTGCTTGCCAATCTCTTTGAAGTCACTGAGGAATTCTGTTTTATCAGGTTTTTGCTTCCACATTCTTGTCTCTGACGATTACTTTGCGAAGAAATATTTCAAGTCATTCCTTCGTCAACTATCAGATTTTCCTCTCTCACAACCTCAGATGCATCTCTGGAGAAACTTGCAATTTCTTAGCCTTTATATATTTTAGCATTTCCCTTGAGCAACATAGCTTCCTCCAAAAAACAGGAACTCTCAACTGTTTGCAGCCATGTATTCTTCACAACTTTTCAGTGGGGTGACATGGCTCTCGTTCAAGCAAAAGAGGGGAGGCGATTAGCCTGATCTCAAACAAGAAGCAAAGTTGAGGCAATACATCAATCAATTGGGGTGCATCACCAAACCACAAGTTGCACAACTTTCTCGGTCACACCCTTCTTTTCTTTTGTTGTCGTGGACAATCAAAAGATTTCTTTCACTTTTGCTCCACTAGATACTTTGTCATCTGTTTATAAAAAGTTATTATAACGTATTCATGGCAAATTTGCTTCTGTGAGTATTCATAACTCGCCGACTGAGCCCACCTAGCAGGGTTCTCGACTCCACCAAATGATGGGCGTCAGTTCCATTCCCCGTGGTGCATACCCAGCTTTAGCATCTCCTGTGCTCTTCTCTCTCTCTTGGTGGGTTAATCCTCTACGAGAGTCAGGGCTTCAATTATCATGACTAGATATGATCACATCTGAAATTTGAAACAACGGTTTCCAGTTTGAGACATAAATTGGTTAGAATAAAAAAACCATTAAAAAGTTAAAATAAAAATATCCCAAAAAATTTTGAAACCGCGAATTCCAAGTCCATCCTGGTTTTGGTTCTATAGAAAGTGAAAGCAAAACTGAACCAAATGTTTTCTGGTTGAAGGTCTGGTTTGATCACCTTCAGTTCGAGTCCGTTCCTAGTCCGATTGAATTCTGGTTGAAACCGGCCGGCCGGCCTCAAACTGGCCGTGTCTAATCATGGCCAAAGGCTAAAGTTCTTTTAAGTATGACCAAGATAGGGAGATGTAACCAGATTAAAAAAGGACATGCATGTCTACCTTTCTTTATTCATTTAAACAAGCAAAAGTCGGTTCCATTTTGTGGAGTGGGTTTCAGCTATGGGACCAAATGGGGCACGCTTTTCCGGGTTAGGTAGGTAGAGACAGGGACACGCCATGACACGTCTGATGATATTTCAGTATTATCATTTAATTTTTGAATAAACTAAAAGACACTCCCATGTTTTCATAAAATTTAAATTTCTCGGAAGATGTATGTCATTTTATGGTCTCCTAAAACTTGTGCCTCAATAAAACGAGCAATAAGCTCATCTGGCTACGGGGTCGACTCGACTCACAAGATGGGCTCAGTCATGATCCGATACCAGGGAACGCAGCTGGCCATTTTAACCACCCCGTTGAATTTGACCAAGTTCAAATGAATATGTGAGCAGACAATTCTAGTTAGTATAAAATGCACATGCTTGTTGACAAAGCATAAAAAGATTTGCTGTGTCATATTGGATCTTTATGGCCCCCAGATTGATTGCTGATTTTGTAGTAAGGAGGTTCTTCTATCTGTCTCGGTCTTCATCAACATTCCATAATCTGGCGTTCCAACATGTTTAAGTTGACATAAACATGTTAAAATCTTTTCTGCACATGAAAAAAAAGAACATTTAGTTAAGTTAAGGGAATCCATCTCATGTAAGCACTCTTATTTAAAATATGGTGGACTTTTCTCTAGCGTTAGAATTGATTACGTGCATATAATCTTTCTAGTAAGCAAGTTTCATATTATATTGATCCATTTGTAGTTGTTAATTGCATTAGAAACCAAAATCAGATGCTGATAAATAATGTACTATAATTGTTCACATAAAAAAATGCAGGAGTATACGTGACAGAGGATTAGGAGTCCCAAAAGAGAAAGTCGGGTCACTATTCTTACCGATATTTAAGTATGGATAGATTGTGGGGTATGTTAGTACGTTCCAACCGATATGGCGATGAAAAGATGGCATTAACACAAAAGTAGGGAGTTATAGGAAATAGTATTCGAAAAAGGTTGGCATTTTCCTATTGTTTCAGTAAAAGTCTAGAAATAACATGTGGGACAAAGGAAAAGGAATCAATACAATCACAATCTTGTTCTTTCATTTTCTTTTGTTTCGTATTCTCAGAAGTAGCAACAACTTGGTTTCTTTCGACCACCTCCTCAAGCACATCGAATGCCCTGTTTTCCTACTTGTATTCATTTGCAATAGGGATGCGCACAATCAGATTTCTCCTGAATCCTTATTCATTCCTACTCTTGGAGAAGGAAGGTTAGAGTTCTATAGCACATCCCTGTATCCTGTTTCATTCCATCAGGCTTACATACTTATCACTCATAAATTCATGTCTATAATTAAAACATATAACTTATTTGTTAAATTATGAAAAATGACTATATAAAAGATATTATAGCAAGCAAAAATAGTACAAATTATTACTTAAGTAAAGAAGTATGTCTACTAAGTTGTACTTTTATTCGAGATGTTTTTTCTAGTTGTAAATAAGCTAATATTGTACTCCAAGTATAACTATGAAACCTCTAAACATCATGTGTCAATAGATACACGGTTGTTATTAGTACTCTATCTGTAGACTTATTTTGATATAATGTATAACCTAGCTGATACAAAAATATAATAAATCTTTATTTTGCTTAGCGACTCCCTTTCTTGAAAAATTAGTCTGCAATACCTTAAACTTAATGGCCTCAGACTTAATCTCTAGTACTACGTTATAGATGCTCATCTCTAACATATCACTCAAAATATCTTTCTTATTTCTAATCATCATCTCTTGTGTCAAGACAACAAGTTATCAAGGCCAAATATCTCATTGACATCCTGAAGTGTGATAGTCATCTCACTCTATGGCATGTGAAAGTTGTTTATGTCTGATTGTCAATGCTTAATAAAAATCAATCAATAATGCATGGTCTATAACTTCATATAGCAAACCTTCTTGTCCAATTAGCCCACTCCTATCTGCAATCTCAACCCAATTATTGAGCCTTACATCGATCCTATTCATTGGCCATTTTCTACCAATAATATACCTTATGCAAGATATTACCACTTTTCGTATTATTTGAATATTTATATTTACATAGTTAGTTAGAATAATGAGTATTGATATTGAATATACAATTTCACTAAAATTATAAATTATATGTTCCTGCCAAATCCTATAAGCAATGTGCTAGGAAGTAATCCCGATATATCAAGGGATCCCTCATATTCTCACTCTATGTAATATCAATCTTAGTCTCTGAGGTTAATATATCCTCTTCACAATGTAAAGGATTGGCTTCTCCAACAATGTCTTCTTCTTGTTATCAATCTTGGGGTGCATCTTGAAACGAAAAACTCGATAAGTTTTCGGTTATAACCTAACCAGAAACACTCAACAAAACCAAAACTAAATCAACTACATACCTCGATAAATTGATGAAACCCCTTCAAATCAACTTCCTATTTTCTCTTTTTCTTCCTTTTCCTCTTTTCCTCTTTTTTTTTTATTTTTTTTCTTCTCTTTTTAGTGGATTTTGATCTATTCCTTTATTGTAGATCGAGTAATGTGTAGCTTGGATAGGCCAAGGAGCGAAGAATAGACGGAAAATGGTTGAAGGGGGTGGCAAACGATGATTCACGTAAGAGAGAGTTGGTTGATATGAAAAAGTACCCTAGTAATTATTGAAAACTACCAAGGGTATTTTGAAAAATATGAGAAAATAAGATGTGTGGATAGTAAAAATAATGTGTGCATATCGATCTTATTAATCTTGACACACACACACCTTTTTACTATCCACAAACCTTTTTTAAAAACACCCAAAATACTTTCGACACAATTTCTTTACTTTCTTTCTCCTACAAATAACAATGATTTCGGTATCATTTTTAACAATTCTAACAACTTCTTAAAGATTATGATAATCGTTCAATCTTTTTTTACAAATTTTAGATATTGTCGATTTATATTGGATATTCGAGAAAGAAAGCTAATCAAATCGAAGAATCGACAAACTAATGAATCGTTAAAATAATCAACAACATTATCATCGAATTGAAAAAGGAAAAGAGAGTAAAATTTATTGTATTTGAGGTTGTGTTGTTGATTAGACACAAAAAATAGGTATTATAAGTACTTAATAAAATCTTATTCTGCTTTATCTTTTCTCATCTCATCATTGTCATACTCGAGGATAGAGACATGGTTGAGCCGCATCTCTCTACCTAAAGAGATACAGTCGAATCATGTCTCTCTACTATCCAACTCTCAATGATTTCCCCGAAGTCAAATACACACTAAAAAAACAATATATGATTGAATCCATGAACATGCCTCAAAAAATTATAAAATACCTCATTGAATCAAACATATAATCCTTTGTCTCTCTTCTTCTTTTTCCTTTCCTTCCTTTTATTTTTCTGCAAGAGAAAGTGACTGAAGTTTGATGGTATTTAGTTATGCATCATTTAATTGTAGAACAAGATGCCCAACAATAGAATGAAAGATCATTATCAATGAGAGAAAAGAAAAGGAAGAAGAAAGCCTACAGCAAAGATGAGAGGAATTATAGGAGAGGGCAAGGGTTGCATAAGGTTTTTTGAAAATGAATAGGAGTGTTTTAAAAAATCACATAAAAAAGTGCATGTGAATAATCTAAAGGGTGTGCAAATAGTAATCCTCGTATTTACTTGTTTTCACCAAAATTCTTGGCCTTTAAGTTAGTACAACAGTCACTCACTACACATGTCAAATGGGTTGACCTTGAAAACTGGGTCATAGAATTTTGGCCCATATTTGAAGCAAGACATAATGGCTCGTCCAGCTCGTATGACCCAAAGGGTAGGTTCGGGTTGGCCCGCAGGATTACAAGCCTGATTGAAATCTACTTGAAATCCCATTTGAGGGTTCAATAAGTCATATCCACATGTAATAAAAATAAATAAATATATGTGTATATATATATAATAGAAAACTATACACATACAAGTAACAGGAAAACTATAAATACAGAAAAAAGCTATACATTATATAATATATATAACAACAACAACAACTAAGCGTTTTCCCATACTAGATGGGGTCGGCTACATGATTATTTGTTTCCACAGAGCTCTATCATGTGCCATGTTAGCAGTTAACTCGCAATAAGCTAGATCATTCTTTATTGTTTCTTTCCAACACTTTTGTGGTCGTCCTCTACCTCTTTTAATACTTTCTAAATTTAGTTTTTCATACCTTCTCATAGGTTCTTTTTTTTATCTTCTTTTTATATGTTCAAACCATCTTAAACGATATTCTCTGATTTTATCCTCTATTTCTGTCACTCCTAATCTTTTTCTAATAACCTCATTATGTATACGATCTTTTCTTGTATGAGCACTCATCCATCTCAACATCTTCTTTTCTGTCACAGACATCTTTTGTACATGTTGATGATTAACTGCCCAACACTCAGAACCATAAAACAAGACAGGTCTAATTGCTACTTTATAATATTTACCTTTTAACTTTAATGGTATCTTCTTATCACAAAGAATACCTGATGTTCCTCTCTATTTCAACCAACGAGCATTAACATACATTCCATACATTTTGTCTTTGTTCTACTAAGTTGGAGGCCTTTGTTTTCTAATGCATCTCTCCATAGTTCCAATTTTTTATTAACTTTTTCCTTAAACTCTTCCACTAACACAATGTCATCTGCAAATAACATACACCAAGGCACTTCATCTTGAATATGTTTTGTTAACTCATCAATCACCATTATAAATAAGTATGGACTTAAAGTTGATCCTTGATGTAACCCAATACTAACTTCAAAGAAGTTTGTCATTCCTTGATGAATTCTCATACATGTTTTTGCACCATCGTACGTGTCTCTTATAAGGTTAATATATGTCAATGGGATACATTTTTTTTTCAAGGTTCTCCAAAGAACCTCCTTTTGTACCCTATCATAAGTTTTTTCTACATCAATAAATATCATTTGAATGTCTTTCTTTTTTGCTCTAAAATGTTTCATAAGACATCTCAAAAGATGAATCGCTTCAATAGTAGATATCTTGGTATGAATTCAAATTGGTTCTCTGTTGTACTTGATACTTGTCTTAACCTACATTCGATAATTATGTTCCATAATTTCATAGTATGACTCATTAACTTGATACCTCGATAATTCGCACAATTCTGAATGTCTCCTTGTTCTAATATATGGGTATCAGTGTACTCACTCTCCATTCTTCAATCATCTTTTGGTTTCTCTATATTTCATTCAATAGTCTTATGAGTAAAGTTATTCATATTTCTCCTAGTATTTTCCAAACTTGTATAGGAATATTGTATGGTCCTGCCGATTTACCACCCTTCATATGTTTAAGAGCCTCTTTGACTTCATTCTTTTGAATACATTGGCAGAAATTGTGGTTTATATATTTTTCTGATTTGGCTAATTATCCTAAGTTAATACTAACATCTTTATTTTCATTAAAAAGCATATAAAAATAGTTTTTTCATCTATTTCTTATATCATTATTTCCTACTAGAATTTTTTCGTTCTCGTATTTGATGCATCTAATAGAATTAGTTTTCTTATCTCTAGCCCTAGCTATCCTAAAAATATATCTTTCATCCTCTTTTGAGTTGAGTTTTTTATATAAATCCTCCCAAATTTTAGTTTTTATTTCACTGACCACCTTTTTCGCTTCCTTCTTTGCCTTGATTTTATTTAGCACTACTTCACTCCACCACGAGGCTTCTTTTTGTGTTGGTACACCTCTCTTAGATTCACCTAACACATCTTTCTTCACTTTCCTAATATGTATAGCCATATTGTTCCACATATCACAACGTATACCAATATAATTTTAAGCATATCCTTGAAGGACTTTCTATTTAAATAAATCTTGTTTCTCGCTTTTGGGGTTCCACCATTTAGTCCGAATAGCACGATGCACTCTTTTCTTCTTTGTCCGTTTTTTTATTTGTAAATCCATAACTAAAAGTCGATGTTGGGTGGTTAAGCTTTCTCCTATAATTACCTTACAATATTTACAACACGCGCTATCTTTTTTCTACAAATAAAATAATCAATTTATGTTTGTGATAAGCCACTCTTATGAGTAGTTAAATGTTCATCTCGATTTTTTAAGATTGTATTCACTATAAAGAGATCAAAATCCATAGCAAAATTTAAAATCTCCCTACCTTTCTCATTTATATCCCCAAAACCAAAGTTTTTATGAATACCTTATATCCTAATGCCTCTTTACTGACATGTCCATCTAAGACTCCTCCTAAACAAATCATCTCCATTTGTGGAATCCTTTGAATCACTTTATCTAACTCTTCCCAAAAAGTTGTCTTTATACTATCTTCTATTCCTAGTTGGGGTGCGTAAGCACAAACTATATTGAAAACGTCTTCTCCTAACACTAATTTCAACATCATGATTCAGTCACCATATCGTTATATGTCTACTACATTATACTTTAAATCTTTATTTATGATAATACCAACTCTGTTTCGAGCCTTTTCCTTACCTAAGTACCATAATTTAAAACTTGTATCATCTATCTCCTTTACTTTTTCTCCAACCAATTTTGTCTCTTGTAAACATAGAATATGAATCTTTCTCTAAATCATTATATCTACCACCTCCATTAGCTTACCGGATAATGTTCCGATATTCCAAGAACCAATATGAATATTATTATCTAGGACTACCTTCCTTACCCCCCGCATCTGTCCATATTCAAAATGGGGAAACCCTCTTTAAAAATTATTCACTACTTTCGGGCGGTAATGTAGCGGGACTAAATTTTTTACCCACACCCGTCCATGATGTGAAAACCCTCTCTGCAATTGATTCACTATATCGGGCGAAAATATAGTGACCCTTGCTTACTTATCACTACATTCGGGCTCTATAGCACGTCGTTAGGTGGGGATGCCCTAAAGCAATGCTCATAATTTTTGTAATCCATGTTATAAAAAGCCGATGAAGTTTTACGCTGGTTGTCGAAAGCCTAACACAACCCTCTTCCTCTATTCAAGCTTGGGACCGGCTATGCAAGAGTGATCCCTTACATGGGCGGAGTTACATGTATATAATATATATAGCGTAATACAATATATATATATATATATAGACACACACACTAACATCTCTATCCCTCAATGGTGAGCCCCCCAAAGCTTCAAACTTATTATAATATTAACTTAAGGATTTAAATATTTATTTGAAATATAGTATATTTGGTTGGGGCCTCAAGACGACCCCATCTAGTTGTGAGAAGAAGCTCGACAACAGTTTTGTTGGTTATATAG
The DNA here is from genome assembly GCA_036023115.1 of Brasenia schreberi. Lineage (NCBI taxonomy): Eukaryota > Viridiplantae > Streptophyta > Magnoliopsida > Nymphaeales > Cabombaceae > Brasenia > Brasenia schreberi. Next base: position 18,678,180 of record JAYKKT010000080.1, on the reverse strand, counting down.
GATGCCAAAGAGTATTCACATGCATGTGCACTTACAATATATATATAAGGAGAGAGAGATTAACACATACAACACCTACATATGTGCTTAAAAGTTCTCAAATATATCAATCGTTCAATTTTAAAGATGGTTGAAATCTTTGAGTCAAAAAAGTTCTATCAAACGATTTTATTGCACTTTCGAAAAGTACAAACAATTTTTTTTTTTATGTTTGAATTTTAACCACTAATTTTGCCATCTCGGTGAAGATTGAAAAACATGTTTAGTATTATTTAGCATGGATTGATGTGTGCATGAACTATTCTCTCTTTATATATACTGGAAAAGCTAAGATATATATGGCTGCACTTGAATCACAAAGATTCTTTGGGAGGGTGATGGAATTTCCTTGATAAGGTTGGGAATCGTTAGTGCTTGATAGGCATCCTGATAACACATGCATCACCTACATATGTGCTTAAAAGTTCTCAAATATCTCAATCGTACAATTTTAAAGATCAACAGTTGAAATCTTTGAGTCAAAAAAAACTTCTATCAAATGATTTTATTGTACTTTCAAAAAGTACTAACATATTTTTTTGTTTTTGATGTTTGAATTTTAACCACTAGTTTTGAGTTTTAAAAGCACATTTAACATTATTTAAAATGGATTGATGTGTGCATGAACTATTCTCTCTTTATATATATACTGGAAAAGCTAAGATTTATATGGCTGCACTTGAATCACAAAGATTCTTTGGGAGGGTGATGGAATTTCCTTGATAAGGTTGGGAATCGTAAGGTAGTGCTTGATAGGCATCCTGATAATTGCCATGATCAATGAAAGTTCAGATTTCGTGTCAAATTCCCAAACTAGGCCTTGCCTTTTTTATTTTCTTGTTTGCCTGTTAACGCCGTTGGCAAGATCTTCTTCGGAAATCACATTCCATGTGGGAAAAGGATTCTCAAGAAGCTCTAGGCAAGTTATTCTCGTGTCAATGAGACACAAAGTTAACGGAAGGCACGATTTTCATCATCGAGATGCACGCCCTTAAGCAAACTCATGACCTTCAATTTGTGACTCAACCCCCTAGCCAGGTGAGCATTTTAGTGGTAACACAGAGGGGACGTGGTCCTACCTTCTTTCTCAAGGTGAGGAAACGAACCCCTCCCAAACAATAGTGATTGTTTGAAGGTCTACCTGTTATGTTTCATTTATACGCCATTCTTTCTTGAAAATATGAACTTCTCGCTAGATTTGCCTATCATTTTTTGTGATTTATTGCATTCAAGCACGGAAAACCATGCAAGTAGACTTCCACAAAATGAAATGGAAATTTGTCAGAGCGAATCCCGAAATGTGCAAAATAGGGCTGTAGGATGGATCCCTCTAACATTGTTGTCCTCCTGAAATAGCAGAGTAGTTGAAGTCTGCAGTTTGCATTACTCAGATCCAACTCATACGCACCTGGTCTCATCAGTTTCCCTTAATATACTTCGGGTTTGGATCATAACCCACAATACCATCTCCATCAGCCGGAACTTGCTCTCTCTCTTGGGTACAATAGAGAGGCGGAAGCCGGATGCGCTGCCAAAGGTATCGTACTCCAATTAGGCTTCTCAATAGGTTAAACCCAAACAGAACGGCAGCGATTTCTGGTTCTGCTGGCCGGCTTGGGTTTGGTTCAGCCCAGGTGCAAACTCTTGGCCGGCTTGGGCTTGGGCTTGGCTATGCTTTTTATCTGAAGGGAGATTGTTCTGGTTGGCTCACAGAATCTGTCTAGTCGAAGACGAACAAGACACTGAGTTGTTGAACGAGCCACGAACCGCTCTTGTTCGATTCCTTTTACTCGTTCGTCCGCGCCATTTGATATTCAAATCCTTCTCCTCCATGACGAAGTCCAGACCGGAGAACTAAGGGACAACTCAGTCATTCTTTAAAGGAGTGGACTCTCACTGTCTTTTGTCTCACCAAAATATCGGGAAACGTACTTTCCTTGGAAAGCGTTTGAAGCCAAACTGCGCTACCTATGCCATCCATCTCATGATGAACGCCTCAGCGTCTCCCTATAACTAAGTGAGCCTGCCTTCATCAGAAGCACGGAAAAAAGCGGGACCTTTTTTTTTATAGGAAAAGGCATCGTCATCTTCCTCCTTGTCTCTGCAACAATGGCTAAGCTCCCGGTCGAAACCCTAACCCTTCTCCCCCGCCGCCAGTATTTCTCCAAATCCCAATTTTTCATATCTTTTCCTCCACCTGCTTCCTTTGGTCAGAAGCCCTCCGTTTTCGCCTCTTCATTAAACCTTAAACCCTTCTCCGTCTCGTTCTCCAAAACCCTAACCTTACAGACGGAATCTCCGGAGTCAGGCCACGATTTTCCCTGCTTAGATGACAAAAAAGCGTCGGTTTGGACGGGTTACAGCGATGATAGGCCCCACGACGAGTGCGGCATCGTGGGAATCTACGGTGATCCGGAGGCTTCGCGTCTCTGCTATCTTGCGCTTCATTCTCTGCAGCATCGTGGGCAGGAGGGTGCTGGAATCGTGTCGATGCCGTCGGTAGCCGCCTCCGGTGGCCAGAAGCAGGCGCCGATTTCGATCACGGGGCTCGGTCTCGTGACGGACATCTTCAACGACGCGAATCTTCAGCAGCTAGTTGGCGACACGGCCATCGGCCATGTGCGTTACTCCACGGCCGGGTCGTCAAAGCTGAAGAACGTCCAGCCATTCGTCTATGGTTACTACTTCGGCTTCGTCGGCGTCGCTCACAACGGAAATCTGGTGAACTATCCGGCGCTCCGGGATGCGCTCGAGCGGCGGGGATCGATCTTCAATACGTCGTCTGATACCGAGGTAATCCTTCATCTGCTCGCCATCTCAAAGGCTCGGCCGTTCATCGCGAGGATAGTGAACGCCTGCGAGCAGCTGGAAGGCGCGTACTCACTTGTCTTCCTCACAGAGGACAAGCTCGTCGCCGTACGTGACCCTCACGGATTCCGGCCGCTCGTCATGGGCCGGCGGAGCAACGGGGCCATCGTCTTCGCTTCCGAAACGTGCGCGCTCGACCTCATCGAGGCCGAGTACGTGCGCGAAGTGAACCCGGGCGAGGTCGTCGTAGTCGAGCGGAATCCATCGGATGGCGGCGAGCGACACCCCGGCGACGACAAGTTCTGCGTGACGTCCCTCTGCCTTCTCCCTCACAAAGAGCGCAAAGCTTGCGTCTTTGAGCTCATCTACTTCTCCCTCCCGAACTCCATAGTCTTCGGGCAATCTGTCTACAATTCTCGGTACCTTTTCGGCCAGGAACTTGCCACAGAAGATCCTGTCGACTGCGACGTTGTGATCGCCGTTCCGGATTCCGGCGTCGTGGCTGCTCTTGGGTACGCCGCGAAAGCTGGGGTGCCGTTCCAGCAAGGATTGATACGATCACACTACATCGGCCGGACGTTCATCGAGCCGTCGCAGAAAATTAGGGACTTCGGAGTCAAGTTGAAGCTTGCCCCCGTCCGTCCGGTGCTTGAAGGCAAAAGGGTAGTTGTCGTCGACGATTCCATCGTGAGAGGGACGACGTCGACGAAGATCGTCCGGCTACTCAAGGAGGCCGGAGCTAAGGAGGTTCATATGAGGATCGCAAGCCCGCCGATCATCGGTTCGTGCTACTATGGCGTCGACACACCGGAGCAGGAGGAGTTGATTTCCAGCAGGATGAGCGTCGAGAAGGTCAGGGAATTCATTGGTGCCGACTCTCTTGCGTATCTGAAACTCGAGAATTTGAGGAGTTTGCTCGGAAAACAGAGCCCGGGGTTCTGCTACGCTTGTTTCTCGCTTGATTATCCCGTTGATCCATGGAAAGCGAGGGAGCAGAAGACTGAGATCGATGTCGAATCCAGTGTGGTAGCTTGAATTCTCCGATGGTGGTGGTCGTTTTCCGGAAAGAGGGGTCGAGTTAGATGGGATTCGGCTTGATCGAACTGTATAAAATCGGAGAGATGGTGAGTCTTTTGCGTGTCTTCTTTATGCTTCTGCAGATCGCAATTTTGTTTTCCAGTCTATTCCTCTGCCATTTTTCATTATAGCATGAGTATGAAGTACTCGATTGGCCATTGTTTAAGGATGATAAGGATGATTGAATATAAGTTATACCTTAAATGGATCTTGGATCTTGTACCCTTTATTGGCGGCATTGTAATTGGCCGCATTGTAACCGAAGATGGTTTAGAAAGATGACCAACGTGAGACATCGGTAAGACTAGTAATTGAGGCAGTACATCCAGCTCAATTGGGCTCATTCTCATGTCTATTTGAATGGAGGAAAAACATGAGCAGTGTGTACGTCTCGACTCGCTCATCAAGCTTGCCAAAAGATAAAGAGCTTTTAAACTGTTCTTGTTACAAACTCGTGCAAATCTTTCCGTATTGCTTGGTGGTTCATGAGTGGTTGCAATCTATGGTTTAGGAGGTGAAAGATGAAACGTACAGTCTTCCAGGCAACTGTCTTGCACATGAACCTCAACAAATACAAAATGAGTTCAAGTACTGTCCTCTTTGATATCGCTCTCTCTCTCTCTCATGTGTGTACACACGCGCTTGCTATTGTGCCGTATTGTTTTACTCATGTAATTTTATTTAGCACCACTATCAAGGTTTTGAACCATTAACAAGTCGGGATCGCTCAACATATCGTGTATACCTAATGGTTGAGGCACATCCACCAAGTCGAAGATCACCCAGTACGAAACCTATTTGTTCAAAGTTCGTATTCTCTTAAACACACGCACACTTGTGCATGTGAACACACACATGACAGTGAAATGGTCTGGTTGTGAGAGATCAAAATAAGGGCCCTCTGACTGACGTTGAAGGAGCTTTTGTATTGTTGACCAATGGTAAGGCAGATTTGGTAGGCTCCTCAAGTGGCTGAAGATTGGATCATGATCTCACAGGTCACTTTAAAATGCATGGTGGTTACAGAACCATATGTGGACTGCTGCTTCTCTATACACTCTGCATCCAGCAGTCTCTTCCTTGAGCAAAAATATGTAGTACGAGGTTGAGCTTAAGGGCTAGATCCACCAAACTTTCAGCTACTCTATTTCCTTCCCGATGTATATATATATATGTACTTCTAAGCTGTCATTCACGTTCTTGTAACCTTCTTATATCCCTTATGACTTCATTAACATTGTCTTCCTTGTGATTCCCGTGAAGCAACTTTAAAACCTTCGGTGCAGAGAATTTCTGTTTGCTCAACAGATTCATTTGCAGCCAATCTTGGTTTCCCGTGTTGGAGCACATTCGTGACTTGTTTGTTGTTTCACAATGAACCCAAGTCTCAAACATTACTAGCCAAGTTTGATTATTTTTAGATCAAGTCGACCCAATCTGTCTTTCATTTCGTAACAAAATTTTACACAGAAACGCATCATAGGAATAATAGGTGGCGTATTTTGGCGAGCTTCACCAGCCAAGCTAAGCTGAGTATAGTGCAAGTCACAAACCGAACATGAATGAACAAGGTAACTTGATCTACCAACAGCTTGGTTCATTATCACCCGTTTAACTAGCAACTCTGAAGGATGAATTATATCATGAATTTGGGAAGACAAAGTTTGCAAGGGGTCCGGTCACTTTGGGTCTGCATCAAAATTAGGTTGACCCAAACCCGACGAGTTTTTGCTGGGTATCGTTTTCAAGACCCGAGACACAATCAGGGAGGGGCCCATCCGGTTCTACAAGCCCTATGGTGTGTCCTGTGTGATCCAACCCTACCACCCGGGTAACTAGCGAAACTGAAGCATGAATTGTAGTATAATCATGAACGATACAAAGAGGAGGCAGTGGCCCTGCGATGCGTTTCACTCTGCACCTCAAATTCCCGCGCGTTATCGATACGAGCCGATAACTCGTGGTCGTGGGTTTCTTCCCACCTCTCTTTTCTGTTCCCTCCCTCCCTCTTCATTTCAGCTGTCCGTCCATGGCTTCCGTCTCCTCGTCTCCCGATATTTCCTCCATCTTCGCCTCCCTCTCTACGAACCGTGTCTCGCCGCCCCTTTGGCGGCCCTCCGTCTCTTTTCCGGCATGCAGGTGGCTTCGTGGAACCCTTTGGAGTTCTGGAGGACGTCGCCGGCGGGAAATTGGTCCGGTATGCGCAGCGGAGGTTTCGGTCGCAGAGCAGGAGGGGAAGGAGCCGTCTTCCGTCCCCGGCGACGGACGGAAATGGGTGCCGGCGGTCCCGCTAGCAGCTTTGCCCAAGGGAGAGAGGAGAGTCATCATCCAGAACGGCGAGACGATCCTTTTGTTGTGGTACAAAGACGAAATTGTTGCCATCGAGAACCGGTCGCCGGCCGAGGGCGCGTACAGCGAAGGGCTTCTCAACGCGAAGCTCACGCAGGTACCCGATTTATCTTGGTGCATTCATTTTTCTTCTTGATTTTGTTACTTGCTGGGTGAATTTTTCATTTTGCTTTTCCGTTTCTGACTTTTAATGGGTAATTAGGGGTTTCTTATTGAACTGCTCACGGTTTTGATGGGTTTCCTGGTCGATGGAAGTCGTGGATGAATGAAGGATACAATTTATTTCAGATCTCTATAATCCGTAAAGAATTAGGAGAATGTGTCTTTGCTAGTGATACATAGTGTCTTTTCTGCGTACTTTGTGCTTCGTAGGATTCTTTTCCGGTTTATATCCAAAAATATACCTTCAAATCCATTACAAGTGAGAATTGTGTGATGTAGGAGACAGGTGGAGAGCATTTCCCGTTCTTCCAGTGAGCTGCATCTGGCAAGAATAAACTTTGGGCCCACTTTGATTGTCTTGGGCTGTTCGGGTTTGGTTCGATTGAATTAATTAGGCGCCGAGAATTTCTCTGTGCCTGTTCGCTCACAAATTCGAGTAAATTGTATCAATCTGTGATTTTTTCCCTGTACAAACCACTTAATGTATGTGACTCCTGATGCATAAGTTCTGGATGCATCAATATGCCCTTCGAAATTTCCGTGAATCACACTGTAAGCTAGGCTCAGCCACTCGGAAAAAGATAATCTTCTGTGGTTAAATAGATCGGAGTTAGTAGGGTTTCCGTATATAATCTAATCCCTGAGGTCCAAGGGTTTCAATTACACAAAAGTGCGATGGACAATGCTGAAGAAAGCACGTATTGATAGACAAAATGAGCAAACCTGAGAGGTTGGGTTGTCATGACTCATGTCAGTGAATAAAAGTATGTAAGGTGTAAAATTGTGATAAGCATTGAGGGTTTATACCTAAGAAAAGGTATACTTATGTGGGAGGGAATAGGAAGCCGTGACTTGATGATATTATAACAGTTGCGCTGGACCTTCTGGTTATCTCTTTCTAGCTGCCTGGGGTGCATGGGCCTCACGGTTTCATGTGTAAGCGTTAGAGACTCGTGATGTTTGAAATTGCCTTATCATTTTTAGCTGTGTTTGTTGCGGACGATTCTTTCTTTCATGATACTAATTATTGTACTGATTGACAGATAGACTACATGTCCTTATTGTGGTGTAATGACAATCCCATTGAAACTTGAAAGGATTGCTTGTTAACTTATGTCACAAGGGGTGGGGTGCTGGTCCGGGTGCCGGATATGACGATTTTTGAAGATCATGGGGGTGTAAAGATACAGCTGCTATATATTAGGTATATTTTGTATATTATCATATAATTGATAATTTCTCATTAAACTGAAAAAAGAATCATTTTCATAAGTTAATTCACTAATAAAGTAACAATCAATCAATATTCATGTAGTGTCAATAAAATTATTTGAAAAAGATAGTGCTATGTCAGATGTGGAAAAAGTATGGGTGTCTAGTGTTGGGGTGTTTAGTTGTTTCTAGCAAGCACGAGTGGCCACTTTGTCTTATTTGAGATTTCTTTCAGTGAATTTCTAGAGAACCTCATATGGTGAAAATATGGCAGGACGGTTGTATAGTGTGCCCTACAACTGACAGTACATTTGAGTTGAAAACTGGCGCAATAAAGGAGTGGTACCCAAAAAATCCTGTGCTTAGGGTTCTGACTCCAGCTCTTCGGTCGCTCTTTGTATATCCTGTGAAAACCGATGAAGAAAATATTTACATCAGCATGTCAGGCAGATCGAGTAGTGGGGAGTCTGCAGAGATTGTTTTCAGCGGGAAAGCTCAGCCTGGTGCCACTGCATCTGCTGTAAACGTTGATGAGGTACTTTACTGCCTTTTCTGGTACAATAGTTCCTACTTCAGGTGCTCTTTGTAAAGTTTTGGGTTATTGACTCTTTTGCTCTAAGGGGCAAAAATAATTATTCAGATAAGCACTGGTTGTCCAATGCCAGACCCGGCCAAGAATACAATGATCCATGATGAAATGAATAACAATTAAAATATAAGGAGATTGAACAGGGAGTTGTGCTGCACATTTCTCGATATGGGGATGCAGAGATCAACTTCAATTTTAATTTGTCTAGGTAATCTAAGCGGGTGGATCTTTCTTGCCAAAAGATCTGGTTATTTGTTCCAGCAAAAATGGCCACTAAACTATGATTTACCAGCATTTCTGGTGGAACCTCATGGTGTCTTGTCCCTGAGACTACTACAACAACAACTAAGCCTTTTCCCATACTAAACGGGGTCAGCTACATAGATTCTTTGTTTTCACAAAGCTCTATCATGTGCCATGTTAGCAATTAACTCACAATAAGCTAGATCATTCTTTATTGTTTCTTTTCAACACTTTTGTGGTCATCCTCTACCTCTTTTAATACTTTCAAAATTTAGTTTTCCATACCTTCTTAGAGGTTTTTCTTTTGATCTTCTTTCTATATCTTCAAACCATCTTAACCGATATTCTCTTATTTTATCCTTTATTGGTGTCACTCCTAATTTGTTTTTAATAACCTCATTATGTATACGGTCTTTTCTTTTATGACCACTCATCCGTCTCAACATCTTCATTTCTGTCACAGACATCTTTTATACATGTTGATGATTAACTGCCCAACACTCAGAACCATAAAACAAGACAGGTCTAATTGCTACTTTATAATATTTACCTTTTCACTTTAATGGTATCTTCTTATCACAAAGAATACCTGATGTTCCTCTCTATTTCAACCAACGAGCATTAATACTATGCGTAACATCTCGATCAATTCTTCCATCACTGAAAAATTGACCCTCGGTATTTAAAATTTTCCTTGTGGGGGATGCAATGTGTGCTAATTTTAATTTCTATGTCCTCTGAAGTAACCAAATGATCAAACTTACATTCCATATATTCTGTCTTTGTTCTACTAAGTCGGAGGCCTTTGCTTTCTAATGTTTCTCTCGATAGTTCCAATTTTCTATTAACTTTTTCCTTAGACTCCTCCACTAACACAATGTCATCTCCAAATAACATACAACAAGGTACTTTATCTTGAATATGTTTTGCTAACTCATCAATTGCCATTATAAATAAGTATGGACTTAAAGTTGATCCTTGATGTAACCCAATATTAATTTCAAAGAAGTCTGTCATTCCTTGATGAGTCATCACACATGTTTTTGCACCATTGTACATGTCTCTTATAAGGTTAATGTATGTCAATGGGATACCTCTTTTTTCCAAAGTTCTCTAAAGAACCTCCCTCGGTACCCTATCATAAGCTTTTTCTAGATCAATAAATAACATGTGAAGGTTTTTCTTTTTTGCTCTAAAATATTCCATAAGATGTCTCAAAAGGTGAATCGCTTCAATAGTAGATATGCTTGGCATGAATCCAAATTGGTTCTCTGTTGTACTTGATACTTGTCTTAACCTATGTTCGATAATTCTTTCTCACAATTTCATAGTATGGCTCATTAACTTGATACCTCGATAATTCGCACAATTTTGAATCTCTTTTTTTTTATATATGGGTATAAGTGTACTCGCTCTCCATTACTCGGGCATCTTTTGGTTTCTCCATATTTCATTAAATAGTCTTGTGAGACAAGTGATTCCTATTTCTCCTAGGATTTTCTAAACTTCTATAGGAATATTGTCTGGTCCTACCGATTTACCACTTCATATGCTTAAGAGCCTCTTTGACTTCATTCTTTTGAATATGTCGGTAGAAATTGTGGTTTATATACTTTTCTGATTTGGCTAACTCTCCTAAGCTAATACTAACATCTTTATTTTCATTAAAAAGCTTAAAATAGTTTTTTCATCTATTTCTTATATCATCATTTGCCACTAGAATATTTTCATCATCGTCTTTTATGCATCTAACATAATTAAGATATTTAGTTTTCTTATCTATAGCCCTAGCTATCTTAAAAATATCCTTTCACCCTCTTTTTAGTTGAGTTTTTTATATAAATCCTCTCAAATTTTAGCTTTTGCTTTACTGACGGCTTTTTTTGCTTCCTTCTTTGCTTTTTTATAAACCTCTAAAGTTTCACTGGTTTTCTTAGCATAATGTAATTTGTGACATGCCCTCTTTGCCTTGATTTTATTTTGCACTACTTCACTCCACCACCAAGCTCTTTTTGTGCCGATACACCTCCCTTAGATTGACCTAACACATCTTTCGCCACTTTCCTAATATGTATAGCCATATTGTTTCACATATCACAAGGTGTACCAACATAATTCCAAGCATCTCCTCGAAGGATTTAAATATATCTTTTTTCTCGCTTTTGAGGTTTCACCATTTAGTCTGAATAACTTCATGCACTCTTTTCTTCTTTGTCCATTTTTTTCTTTGTAAATCGATAATTAAAAGTCAATGTTGGGTGGTTAAGCTTTCTCCTAGAATTATCTTGCAATCTTTACAACACGCTCTATCTTTTTTTCTACAAATAAAGTAATCAATTTGTGTTTTTGATAAGCCACTCTTATAAGTAATTAAATGTTCATCTCGTTTTTTGAAGATTGTATTGACTATAAACTATAAAGAGATGAAATACCATAGAAAAATTTAAAATCTTCCTACCTTCCTCATTTATATCCCCAAAACCAAAGTTTTCATGAATACCTTGATATCCTAATGCCTCTTTACCGACATGTCCATTTAAGTCTCCTCCTAAACAAATCATCTTCCTTTGTGGAATTCTTTGAATCATCTTATCAAACTATTCTAAAAAAATTGTCTTTATACTATCTTCTAGTCCTACTTCTTGGAGTGCGTAAGCACAAACTATATTGAAAACCTCTGCTCCTAACACTAATTTCAACATCATGATTCGATCACCATGTCATTGTATGTCTACTACACTATCCTTTAAATCATTATTTATGATAATACCAACTCCGTTTCGAGCATTTTCCTTACTTGAGTATCATAATTTAAAACCTATATCCTCAATTTCCTTTGCTTTTTCTCCAACCCACTTTGTATCTTGTAAATTTAGAATATGAATCTTTCTTTGAATCATAGTATCTACCACTTACATTAGCTTACCTGACATGAAAATGCATAGACCCTCTTTGTAATTTATTCACTACATTCGGGCGGCAAGGTAGCAGGGTTGACTTCTTTATCCACACCCATCTATGATGTGAGAACCCTCTCTGCAATTGATTCACAACATCCAGCCGAAAATATAGTGACCCTTGCTTACTTTTCACTTCATTCGGGCTCTACAATGCGTCACTAGGCGTGGACTCTCCAACGCAATGCTCATAATTTGTGTAATCCATAGTATAAAAATCCGACAAAGTTTTACGCTGGTTGTCGAAGCCTAACACCACCCTCCTTTATCCAGGTTTGCGACCGGCCATGCAAGGGTGATCCCTTACATGGGTGGAGTTTCCCTGAGACTACTTATTCCCATAATAAGACTCAGAAGAGAATTCTCCCAAGTTACATTCCATGGTAGGAGATGGCCAAGGTCGGGCCCATAGCAATCTAAAGCTCTGTGGAAAGTCGACTAGAACTAAAAGATGTTAGATGCTTTTCCTCATCTGAAGCTTTTACAAACTCATAGTGGTTAGTACCCCTACAATTAGCCTCAAGATGTCCACACACTGGCTAGGTGGTTGGTGTAAGTTCAAGAAAAATAAATTGTGCTTTAGTTCTTGAGATATGGAATTTTTGCTGCACGGCTAAAGTTTGCATGTTTTAAGGGTTTTAGGGATATCTGGGTCTCATAGATGGTTATGAACTACTGAATCTTAATTATCATGAATCACTAATTCCTATGCTTGGGGTCAACTGTAATGATAATTAGAATCTTTTTGTAGACTATACTTTTGTACTGTTACATTCTATTATATGCCATTGGCACACTCAGCTTGCTGAGCTCTCCTGTTTTAGTCGTTACTAAAGGATCAGCCTGAACCAATTCCTTTTATGTATAAGAGGACTGCTCAACCTCTACATTTCTTTGAATGTGTTGCAGCCCTTGTCTATAGATTCAGTTAAACTTTAACGAAGTAGTCGACTCATAATATGTTGTGCTTATTCGAAGCTGTTGCGGTCATAATGCAGGTTAAAATGGTTGTTGATGAAGACTTGGAAGGTTTTGGTTTCACAGAGACCAATGAACTAATCAATGGGAAAGCAGCTGTTATTGGTTTCCTACTGTTGTTAGATTTTGAGCTCTTAACTGGAAAAGGGCTTCTCAAAGGCACAGGCTTCCTAGACTTCATATATGCCATATCAAGCCTGTTCGGTTCCTCGTAAGTGTTTTTTGATGGTCTTCACGATGTCAAGAAACAGAAAGTGCTCATCTACGATATTCTGGCGAAGCCATTCAGAACCATTGTGATATGAATTGAACATACTACTTTAATGGGTCTGTTTTAGGTGGTTTGCTGTATTCTCTAGCTTTTGCTGTCACTGTCCTTAATGTGATTCTTTTGTATTGAATGCGGAGGAGATGGCAGCCGTACAGAGAAATTGTTGTATAACATGTCTATGATATGTAATTTTTTCTGAATTTATTGATGGAGCACATTTAGAAGTGTAGATAAATCATTTCCTTTCTGTTTTGACTAACCCGCTGTTTTATTTGAATTGTTTGTATTATTGTTCAAATTGATAGGAAATACTGCTGTTGGAGTCAAGGTTGTGATAACTCTTTGTAACGTTCTGAGGGTTAGGACCGTCATCCCCAGCATCCATGTTAAGGGAGGGTAATCTGATTAGTGCTGTAATTTATCATGCGTGTCCATACGTATCATGTCTTTTCGACACCAAGCATCTTTGTATAGCGGCCTCTGCCTCGGTCCAAACATTAGAGGGCTTGTTTAGACCCGCCCAAAGAAAATTTTCTTCTCGGTCGCGATTTGGAATTTCAGTTCACATGAAAGTTTGGATATCCACGTGCTCTTGTTCATAACCATGAGAAAAACTTTCCATGGTGCTTGGATTCTTTAATGATGCAATTCTTGTGAACTGGGTCTTCACCAACTGAACTAGAAGGGATTCATTTGGCTTTTGGTATATCTCCATAAGCCTTCAAATTCTTCTTTGCATCCACCCGCAAAACCAAAATATGTCAACGTCCGATAGAGGCTTTTGGTTACAGGAGGCTGAAGCCCAACAAAGACTTGAGTCGAACTCTCCACTGGCAGCAACAGTGCTAGAGCACTCTGCCGTTGAGCTAACGCTCTTCGTCGTTCTTTTCTTTTTTTTACAGGTCAACTGTGTTTAGGCAGAATATCTACTAGATAAATACTCTGCGTACTGAACTGATGACCTCCAACTTAAAGATTCTCTTGAGACCAAACTCAGAGGGTTGATCTGTGGCTCTTTGGTGCAATTGCTATAGACTTCGGCATCTAAATTTACAATAAAATTTGAGGGATCGTCTTACATTTGGATTCAGTGAACGGTTCTCCTAAATGTTTGTGAGCTAAAAGTATCACTTCCCCAAGCACAACCAGCAGGGTCGCCTTATAAGTTGGCCACGAGTTTGATACCCGGAGGATGCATCTGGCTTCGCACTCCCCATGTACCCGGAAAAAGAAAAATCATTTTGAAGAAAATATCTGTGAGGAAATGTCTTCTGATAAATAATGATATTGACAAAAAGCCCCCCTCCCGCACCTCACACACAAAAAAGGTGCAACTCGGGAGATAACATTCATGTATGCGAGAATTACGAATTTTCTTTTACTTTTTATTTTGGGGTACAATGGGGACGCTGAAGCCAAATGCACGTCTCTGGGATACTGAACTCCAAACCTTCCACTTAAGGACTGAAACCCCCAGCCAGTTGCTCTTTGTGCAGAAATTAAGATTTATTTAATCTATGTACATGCCTACATAAATATACAAACAAATACGCGAGTACTTTTACTTTGCTAGTTTCATGTCAAAAACATGACATTGCAAGGCCTGCTCTATTCTGTTATAACTTCCAACCGTTGAAACATAAAAGAAAAACGAAAGAAAAATTAATTGATATCAGTGTTCGTTTTGAGTCAAATTCGGCTTGATATGTGCACTAATTCGGCTGGATATGGGCACTACCATATCCAAATCATCTGGGTTGGATCCAAATTCCCTCAGTCTTTGTTACAACTTACAAGCCTTTTCTGGGTCATGTTGAATAAGAAAAGCTGCAACCATCGGATGACTCAGACTATACTCTTTTAAACTATTAAGCCATGGATCTGGGTTAGTCCTCAGTTTATCTGCTAAGCAAACATCCATATCTGGTCATGAACAATCAAATATAGATCATGTTCATTGTTGCTAAGATATTACCTGAATCCAATCCATTGAAGTCCCTACTTATGAATCAGTGGTAGACCTAGAAGATTGTATTACAGTTTGGTAAAATTTAGTTCCGACAACATGTGCCAATTTTAATTTCTGTCTGAAATAACCAAATGATCAAACCTACATTCCATATATTTTGTCTTTATTCTTTTTAGTTGGCAGCTTTTACTTTTTAATGTTTCTCTCCATAATTTTAATTTTCTATTAACTTTTTCCTTAAATTCATCTACTAACAAACACAATGTCATCCGTAAATAACATACACCAAGGTACTTCGCCTTGAATATGATTTGTTAACTCGTCAATAACTAGGATAAATAAATACAGACTTAAAGTTGTTTCTTGATGTAATCTAATACTAACTTCAAAGAACTCTGAAAGTCTTTAATGAGTCCTTGTACAACATCATACATATCTCTTATAAGATTGATGTACATCAATGTGATACCTTTCATCGTTCTTTTTTCTCTATAGTGTTTTATAAGACGTTCAATAGTAAGATCTTCCTATTGTACCCTATAGTATGGTTCATCAACTTAATACCCCAATAATTTGCGTAATTATGAATATCTTCCTTATTCTTGTATATGAGTATAATTATACCCTTCTTTAATTTCTCATGCTGGTTTCTCTATATTTCATTAAATAATCTTACAAGTCAACTTATACTAGTCTCTCTTAGAGTTTTCATACTTCTATAAAAATATTGTGGTTTTCCATACTTCTATGACCATATTAGTTGGTCCTATCGAGTTACTGATCTTCATAAGTTTAAGAGCTTCTTATACTTCATTTCTTTGAATACATCGATAGAAATTACACTTTATGTGCTCTAAGTTGGTAAGCTTTTTCAAACTAATATTAGCACCTATAATTTTATTAAACAAAAATATTTTTTCTATCATCACTCATCACTAGAATCTTCTTGTCCTCTTCTTTGGTGTATCTAAAGAAAGTAACATCCTTTGTATTCTTGTTTTAATCTCTAGTCTTAGATGTCTTAAAAACATCTCTCACTTTCTTTTGAGCTAAGATTTTTATATAATTGACTTTGCTTCTTTCTTTATTTTCTTATAAGCTTCATGTAAGCAAATTTTTTGCTTTATAAAACCTCATTCATAAGTACATATGTACTTCAAAAGATGAACAAGTTAGAAATTAAGTCCTTAAGAACTTACCTCTAATCATTCCTTGTACACTGTAAGTCTGTCTTGGTTCATTTTACCAGAAATCTTCTTATTCCATCGAGCAAGGCTAAATCTCTCATGCTATCAATTTGTTTGGTAGGTTCAAGCCTAAAATTTCTGTACACTTACAAAGAAGGGTGAGCACAAGGATATGACTTCCTTGTTGCGGGGTATGAGTACGTTTTAGGTGCCTAAGGATCAAGTAGGACGAGTTCAATTTGGGTCTTAACTAGGTTGGTTCAGGTTTAACCCTTAGGTGGGTGGACTCGATTCAATAAGTTAGTTTTTAACTGGCTGGGGTTCCCTGGATAAAAACCGCAGGTTCAGGTATTGGATAGTCAAATGAATTCAGACTAAATGGGTTTGGTCATATTAGTTGGATTGGGACTAAACAAACTAGTACTGGGTTCGATCGTGGGTTTTAAAGGGGCTTGATTTAGTGGGGACTGGTTGGTAAGGTTTGACTATGGATCAGTTAACGGAGTCGATTAGGGTCAAGCTGGGGCTGATTATGGACCAAGAAAGTAGTCTGAAAATGATTGAGAAACCACTTTAGGTCTCCAAATAACTGATGAATCATTTCGCGCTTGATTCTTGCAACATAGAAATGAAACTTTTTGAGTGTAATGTATACAAAATATTTAATACTTTTCTATGATTTGGTTCTAAATTACAAAATTTGGGAGAAAAACAATTCAAACTAATGATCGAGTTTTTTTTTGTTCTAAGGAGAGGCCATAGCTTGGAATGTGCACCTTAGAGCCAAACTTAACATGCCAGTTGAGCTAATGTCCTAATGTCTTCAGTTTTCTCTCTCTTTATATATATGTGTGTGTGCGTGCATATGTGTAAACATTTATTCGAGTTTGGGTTGATTGACACTAATTCAGATCTTATTGGGGTGCTTTGATGAAGTCCATGTATGGGGTTTTATGGGGTCAGTTCTCAACTGACCTCTCGGATTGGGTCCCAAAACAGGCATCTTATAATATACATTGGTTTGGGATTGGGTTACTTGGTACCGATTCAGATCTCACTGAGGTGCTTTAGTGAAGTTCATGCATGGGCTTTTATTTGGGTGGGGCCAGAGTCAACTTCTCAATTCGGGTCCAAAACAAGCATCTCAATAATATACATCGGTTCATGTTCGGGTTGCTGGGCACCGATTCGGATCTAATGGGGTGCTTTGATGTGTGTGTGCATGATTAGCCTATTTTGGATGCAGAGTTATAGTTTAGTACACTTATAATCTCTTTGTTTCTGTCCGTTGGAATCTATTCACATGCTTGGTGGAATTCGATTGACAATTCCTTCCTTCGTATGGTGATCTAAACAATGGTCTCTCACTCTGCTTCATCCTTGCTCTTTTGGTTTTCTCCAGAATCTCTTGCATAGGCTGAGACGGCGTGGCCGTTTGTTGAGTTTCTGCTGATTTATCTATTTCACAACTTCCCATATAGCATGTTGTTTCTTCATGGATCAAACCTAAGAGAACAAATCTATATCGTGATGAAATCCATAAAAATGAACCTCCAAAGCATTTCATCGAAACAGATAATTTTCATAAAATAAAATACCCAGCTTTGTAACATATCATTTGCACTACACAAAACAAAAAAATATACGTGACGATATCTCAACACATTTGTAGAAACAAAAAAATAACAAGAGATTTGTAGCAGACAGTATCTCAAAGGATTCATAGCTTATATAGGATGCCTTCTCTCACAATAGGTTGATGAAAGAGAAGAAAAGCAGAAAAAGGAGGAGATCATTGATGAAAAAGAAGAAGGGATGAGAACGAAGAAGAGAAGAAACAAGAAGGAAGGACATTACCTGTAAAAGGTGGAGGAAAGGAGCAGTACCGGGGAGAAAAAAGAAAGACTCGTTTAATGTTCAGAGAGAGCATGAGATGAGAGCGTTGAGAGAGGGAGAAGGGTTAAAATTGATCGGGTACAATTTTTGTGCTCCACCCCTTGGCTTGGGCAAATTTTTTAAGTGAAATCACGTCATTGAACCTTCTCGGGTTCCTCGTTTGATTCGCGACATAGACCTACAACTATAGTTCCTAAAATTGAGTCCTACCCATGTGGTACTGTGAATCAAACACCCCTTTGAGAGTCTTACCCATGTGGTACTGTGAATCAAACACCCCCTTAGTGAGGGATCGTGCATGCTTTTATCCTAGTCGGTTCCGAACCGACCTCTCGAACCGGGTCCAAAACAAGCACCTTATAATCGGGCTTAGTGGCACGAGTGGGATAATAGGTTCCAGATCATGAGCATCATCCTTTATTTTCAGATGCTTTGAAGTAATCGTTCAGAAGAAGCAACTACCAGCCGTGTCCGTGAGGGAGAGAGCCCGAGTTGCTCGCCACCAACCATTCCACGCTTCCACGGACTTCCCTTCGTCTTCTTTCCTATATACCAAACCCGTGCGGTGTCTGTCTGTCTGCCCGTCTATCTCTCCCTGGATCTTCAAAAACCTCGTTCCATTGCTTTTCTCTTCCTCGCTCTCCACTACTGAATCGGCGGGATCATCTGCGAAACTACCGTTGAATTGCCGTCGTTGACCATGGCCGACCCTGAATCAATCTCCAGGGTTTCGCCCTCGGATGCCGAAAACAGCTCCGGCGGAAGAGACGGAGAGTTCGGGGTTTCCGATCCGTTCTCGGAGGCCACGTCACCGGAGTCGCTGAAGAACACGCCGTCCAACATCGCAAAGCTGGAGGATATCATTGAGCAGAGCGAGGGGCGGCAAAAGTATCTCGCTCGCACGAAGAGTCCGTCTGACGGCGTTGACGTTCGATGGTACTTCTGCAAGGTGCCTCTCGCTGAGAACCGTAAGTATGGAGTTCGAATTTGTCGAAGCACTCGGATTTCTTTCAATGAGATACGTTTTATTTGTATAATCTTGCATTTTGCTAGTTAGTTCCATTTGATTTAAAGTACTCTTCAGGGCAAACAAATAGTTATGCAGTTTCGGTGGCTTATGTTGAGAAATTCGATTGGATTTGTGAGGCAATATATGTAGATCTCACGGCGACAGAGAACTGTTGGAATAAAAAAATTAGCAGAATCATCTTTAGGGGGCCTTCTTCATGAAGATTTAACCCCAAGTCCAAAACCAAAACGAAAACGAAAACCACAGCTTTTCCCACATTAAGGTGGGTTTGCCTATATGGGTTCTTAGTCTGCGTTGAGCTCAATCTTTATGTTTCTTCACCTGGTGGAGTTTGCGACCCACTCTGATGTGCCAATCTTTATGGTCTTCTCCTCTCCAATCAAAATGCTATCAGAAAAGAGGAAGAGTGGGTGAGAGGCGGCCATATTAGCATCTAATCGGAAAAGCATGTTCTACGTTTTTATTGTTACCTTCTAATTTCAACGGCTTCCTCTTCCCTCTCCCTCTTAAAGCGTTATGGTTGAATTTCTCATGCTTCTTGTGGGAGTCTCAACTTAATTTTAAGGTGACTGAGTAGGTTGTGTCGACTGCAAGATCTCACTCTGGAGTCAAGTCTTGTGCGTTTGCATCATAGGATAAAAGGTCCTCCTTGACTGTAGAAGGGTAATTGAATTGAGAATGTCAGCCTGGAGGGTTTTTGCCATTTTGTGGAAATGAGTTCCTGTCCTTCCTACCAGTGCTAATTATTGAGCTACCTATCTTTGAGAATCTATGCATATATAATATGTCAAAACTTTGATAAACATGAAGAGATATTTGTGAAACTTCTTTTTGGCTGCATACACATGGTTCCCTATACTAATTGAACCCTGTCCTTCTTGGAGGTTTCTGCATGCACCCTGAATACATCTATCTCTGAAACCTGCTTTTTTTATGAAGAATTTTTCCTTGTATTGTCGATGTGAGGTCCTGCCCATGTAACCTATGTTGATAAAATTGTGTATGCTTTCTTTTAATGCATAGCCAATCTGTAGGAGCTCAAACTTTCTGCTACCATATTGCCACATTTTTGAGGAATATCTTTCGGAGATCTTCTCTAACTGAAAACCCTGCTTTTGACCTGTTCCAATAAATATAGTTATTTTAATGGTGTTCGCAGTCACCACTCTTTAAATTTCATTTTGGTTGTTTTGTGATCTTGTCACTCTTTTTTTCTTGTTCAATCAGTTTTTGGTTTTTCACATCTTGGTTATTTTGTTACTGTTGTTTATGATGAGTTACTATTTTACCCTTGGTGATGTAAAGCTTCGATCAAGAAGGCTTACCTTACAGTCTGATGCATGTAGGTCACCTTGTTTCCCAATACTGTTAGTTCTTCTAGTTAGAGGTCCTTGAGAGTTTTTAGAATCTTATTTAACATTTAATAGTGTGTTTTAAATTAAAAAGTACAGTGAATCGTGTTTCTGCTTAAGTCAAAAAGATAAAGTTTAATCAGTAACGTCTTGCTCAACCATGTTTGTCTACAGAGCTTGCAGCCTCGGTTCCTCGAACAGAGATAGTAGGAAAAGGTGAATATTTTCGGTTTAGTATCAGGGACTCTCTTGCATTGGAGGCTTCTTTCTTGCAGGTTATTTCTGTTCTTTACCCTTTCCTAATCAAATGAGAGTGCCTACCGAACTCTTGACGGTTTCTAAATGTAAGTGTTCCATGATGCACATGAGTGGTTTTGGTTTCACTATCTTTCTCCCAGCACCTTAAAAAAATACTTTATCCAAGTTGTATATTTGTGTTGGGACCTACTTACTGTTGATTATTTAATTTTGGGATTGCTGCTTTAATTGGAGGAGAGGGAACTCATGATGGTGTTTGAATCTCATTGATCAGCCATTGAAGTACATTTGGCAACCATTGAGGTGGGTGGCAAGGAGCTGCCGTCCCCTTTTTTATTTTTCTACTGGGGTTTATAACAGGAATACATCATATAAATAAGCCATTACATAAAAGACTAAACTACCCTTATGAGAACATAATTAAAAAACATGACTTGGATTGGATCAGATCTAATCAAATCTGATCCAAAACTGTAAACTACTTCTAACACTCCCCCTCAAGTTGGGAGAAAGATGTTGCCAAGCATATTTGCAAGACTGGTCCTCTTAACAAGTTTTGTTAAAATAGCAGCATTGATTGGTGGATTTTACATAGATCAACTTAAACTCGTGGCCATCTACTTTCTCCCCTATGAAGTGAGTCAATCTCAACATATTTTGTTCTTTCATGATAGATAGGATTACAGGCAATCTCTGTGACTGCTTTACTGTCTCAATGAAGATAGATGGGATTTCTTATCTATATGCCCAACTCTTATAAGATATTTCAACCAAAATTCTTCACATATTTCTTGAGCAATTGCTCTATATTCTACCTCTATACTAGATCTTGCTACCACACTTTGTTTCTTTCTCTTTCATGGTTCCCTTAAATAAAAATTATATACCTTGACGTCGACTTTCTATCATCAACAAAACCTATCAAATCTGCATAAAAAAACACTTCACTATTTAGATGGTTATTATTAGTATATAGACTTCCATGGCAGGGATAGCCTATAGATATCGTACAATGTGATAGACTGCATTAAAGTGGACTTTAGAAAGAGCACGCATAAATCTACTCACTATCTCATTGCAACCGTGATATCAGATTAAGTAATTGTAAGGTAAAATAGTTTTCTAATTAATCGTTGGTGCCAATATCTTCATTATCTCTCTTCATCTCTAAGATGTAACTTTTAGTTCATCTCCATGGGAATTTCACTCTTCTTAGACTCTAGCTTTTTTGTATCCTTAAGCAAATCCATGTATAATTTCTCTCAGTCAGTCAAGAAAATACCTTTGTTTGAACAAAGTACTTCTATATCTAGGGAGTAGTGCAATCGAACCAAGTCTTTTAGATAAAAGTTAATGTAATTGCTCCTTGGGTCTGGTAATTCTAATGTTGTAAATAGCGTATGAGTGCCCGTATCACATAGGGCCACCAATACATATGTACTGTGTACTGTATTATACAATATGGTACAATATGCGCAAATCATCTTGTTTAATTTGAATAAATTGTAAAAAATTAAAAAAAATCATAAAAATGAAAAAATTGAAATTAATCAAAAGATTACAAGTTGTTAGAGAACACAATTAACACCAAATATAATCCAATCATGATGATGTGCAAACATGTGTAAGAACTCGTGAAGGACTTACTGATTTCTTCGAAGTTGATATTGGATTACATTAATGATCAACTTTAAGTTCATATTTATTTATCTTGGTTACTAATGAGTTAACAAAATATTTTGATGTACCTTGGTGTATGTTATTTGCAGATGATGTTATATTAGTGGATAAGTCTAAGGAAAAAATTATCAAAAATATGAAATTATAGAGAAAAATATTAGAAAGTAAAGTCTTTCTAGAACAAAGACAGAATGTAAGAGATGTAGGTTTAATCATTTTGATATTTCAAATAACATAGAAATTAAGATTCACACATTGTATCCCTTATAAGGAAAATTTTACTAAGTGTCTCAGTTTAGTTTTTAAAGTGAGGGAAAATTGATGGAGCTTTTGATTAAAGTGTTGGCGTGCATAATGTATTATATGTGATAAGAAGATGCCACTAAACTGAAAGGGAAATATTATAGTCGCAATTAGATTCACTATATTATATTGTTCTGAATGTTGTGCAATTATTGATCAACATGTATAAAAGATGTTTGTGGCAGAAAAAAGATGTTGGATGAATGTATAGTCATGCAAAGAAAGACCGTATATGTAATGAGCTTACTAGAAGCAAATTGGAAATGACATCAATAGATGATAAAATGAGAAAAAATCATTTAAGATGGTTTTGACATGTAAAAAGGCGATTAAAGGAAGCTCTAGTGAGAATGTGTGAGAAACTAGATTAATGGAAATCTTAAAAGAGGAAGAGGAAAACCATAAAATGTTGGAAGGAAATAATTTTAGTTTTTGTTGAGTTAACTGTTAGCATGGCACAAGATCGAGCTCTATAGAAACAAAAAATCCATATAGCCAAGCCTATCTAGTATGGGAATAAGCTTAGTTATTGTAATAGAAGTAGGGGGTTGCCTCAAAGAATATGACATTTAGGGACATATAAGTCTTCCGACTCACAAGATCATAGCATCTATATCTTTTTTAGGATAGAGAATGACCAACAACAACAAACAACAACTAATCCTTTTCCCATACAGGATAGAGAATAACCAATAAAAATATATTTAATAGCTTTGAGATCTAGTTTATATTTGACATATGAATGAATATAAACATCACAAGTATACTTAAAGGTACGTGGTGGGATATGAAACAACTTGTGTTTAGAATTAAGGATCTTGAATGGAGACTCTCCACTTAAAGCAAAACTTGACATCATGTTAATGAGATAAACAATTGTTAGAACTGTATCAGTCCAATAAGATTTGGAGGTATTACAACCGATAATAAAGGATCTAGCAACTATGTCTATTCTTCTGTTTAACAACCCCATTTTATTGTGAAGTATTAGGACAATACGTTTGGTGCATGGTCTCTCAATCAACATTTACATGCATTCACCACCATTGTCTAAGTGAAGTACTTCTATAGGAAAATAGGATTTAGTCTCAAGAAATTTATGGACTATAGGAAAGATTGCAAAAACTTCATCATTAGATTTCATTAGATAAATAAAGGAAAAGTGAGTACAATCATTGTTTAGAGAAACAAAAATGTTTGTGACCATTGAGAAAAGAAGCAGTATAAGGACCCAAGATGTTAGAATCTACCAACTTAAAAAGGTTTGAACACTCTTGACTCACTACAAGGCAAGGGGACTCATGCTTTTCTTTTTGGCACATATCACAAAGGAACACTACTTTATTGAGTTCATGAGATATTCTTGAAACTACACTTATGATCTTAACAATGGCAAACGGCCTAATCTGTTATGTCATAGCTTGACTTCATCTTCAGTCTTCATGACTGAGAATATATATATAATGATGTTGTAGGCTGATATTTTTCAAAGATATAAAGCCTTTTCTCAAGTTATTATGCGAAAAGATCTTTCCCGTTTTAGAGATCTTGAAAGACAACCAAAAGGAGAGAAAAGTTATAAGACAATTTAGGTTTTTGGTTAAAGAGCCTATAAATAACAAATTTACAAGAAAGCTGAGAACGTGAAGGACATAAGTTAAATTAGGAAAGAAGTTTGTACACTCCCTTTTTCTAGCATAGAAGTATGAGAGCCATCAGCAAGTCTAGTAGATTCACGATTGTGAAGAGTGATAGAATTTCAATCTCTTTCTCATCACTGAATATGGTACCATAACCTCTATCTCCGTAGCTATATCCTACTCTTCCTCTACTTTATTGGCTCTGACTTCTTTCTAAGAATGTAGATTTTCCAGTATTCATGTTCTCCCTTTCAAGTCCTCTTCTATTTTCTTTCTTGAGGAGTAACGAGTAGACCTTACCAACTGAAAGCAACTCTTTTTTTTG
This sequence comes from Brasenia schreberi, assembly GCA_036023115.1. Classification (NCBI taxonomy): domain Eukaryota; kingdom Viridiplantae; phylum Streptophyta; class Magnoliopsida; order Nymphaeales; family Cabombaceae; genus Brasenia; species Brasenia schreberi. Next base: position 18,653,855 of record JAYKKT010000080.1, on the reverse strand, counting down.
AGGATGTTGACCTTCACTATTTCATAATCTGAAGAAACCCCCATAGAAGATCACACACTTTACCTTTTTCTACTTCATTCCTTCCCTCGAACATGAAGTACATTTGATATGAGTGAAGAATTGGAGTTCCTTCCAAATTTCTGTAGCTGATTCTAAAGTACATAAACATTCTTCCTGTAGAAAGAATCATAGGCTGAAGCAGCCATAATTACACCAATGCATCCTCTTTTCACCATTTTGAGTAAGCAAAATTACTATGATTAGGACATTGGCTGTAATATATTCCCATCTCCCTCTAGCCAAAACTGTTAACTCAATAAATCTTTCTCATTCAAGATAACTTCTTCCATAAGTGTGGTAATTTGAAAATTTTCATCTTTTCTCCCAACTGTCCTATGCCTTAACTTTATCGGCCATCCTCTCCCTCTTTATTATTTTTGATAAGAAGAGACTTTTGATAAGGAGAGATGATGATAATGACCCAGTGAGTTTCACTTCACAACCACACTCAGATTGCAATCTGTCTTTATCTTCAACTTTAATGCTTGTCAAATCATACGGCGATTGCATCTCACCTTGGGACGTCTTCTACCTTCAATCGTCTGAACCTAAGATGATAATCACGAGGAATACACAACCTGCATGTTCTCATACCATGTTTAAATCTGTGTCTCATTAATCAGCCATTTAAGTACATTTGACAGACATTAAGGTGGGTGGCAGAGGTTGCAGTCCCCTTTTTTATTTTTCTATTAGGGCTCCTAATCAGAAAAAATATATAAAGAAGTCATTACATGAAAGACTAAACTACCCTTCAAAGAACATAATTAAAAAAATACCTCTTTGATTGGACCTGAACTAATCAGATCTGATCCAAATCCATAAACTCCTTCTCAACAGATGGTGGTTAACTTTCATGGTTTTCATGGTGGTCATGACTAGGCACCCTTTGGGAACATTGGCATCACAATTCACAAGTACTATCTTATTGCACACAGTTAAATTTGATAGTGCTGTTTAATCGATGATTCTAACAAATTTAATTGAATTAGTGTCCTTAAGCACCAGAATGCTCCCCTATAGGCAATACAATAACAGTAAGAACTAGTTTCTTTTTATTTTCTTAAGATAGGATGATGGTAACAACTAGTCAGCAACTCGTCCACATCAAGGACTTCAGGATTTCATAGTTTTCCTGTTTAGCCATGGATGAAGTTATGTTTCACATTTTTGAGTTTCAAGGACGCATTGTTATGGAAGTACTTTATAGGCATAATTTGCTTGCCATGTTTTTAACGTGAAAAAATACAAGCTGCCAGAATGAAAGGAGTGGTAGTGGTGCACTACGAAGCTTGCAGTTTCCTGCCAAGCCTCTATGTAATCCCAAATAGATAGTCACCAGGTAGAACACCATGTTCTATGTGCTTATGGTCCTAGTGACCGGTATGTTGCCTTTGAAGCATTGGCCCTCATATAACATTTCTTGCTTTTTGTCCACAGTGTGAAGAAGATTTGCTTGCTGCTTGGTGGAAAGAATATGGAGAATGCAGTGAGGGTCCATCTGGTTCTTATGTTAGTTCTAATAAAGTCATGGATGCTCAGTCACAGTCAAGTTCTGATGATAAACAACCATCCATAATTGTGGAAGATGAACAAGAAAGGGTTGGAGTCCCTGTAAAGGGCGGGCTCTATGAGGTATTTCAGTTGCTTATCGAGTTTCATTCTATGATTTTCTAGAAAATATTCAATTAAGTTTGAATTACTATGATGGGCGACTGTTAGGGAAACTCATACAAATGTTCAACATGGATGTCGAGTTTTATGTAGTCATAGCTGTTCAAATACATACTAACTTTAAAAATCTTCTTAACAACAGATTGTTGTTGTGGTTGTTTCTTTACCATGTGTGGTTGTGGCATCCTTCTCCTTAGTTTTATGTAGTCATAGTGTTATTAATGGTGTCCGCTAACTGTGCTATAGCAGACCGCTATAGCGGTCCGCTATAGCACTGTTAGTGGTGCAATAGTAGCCTTGGTGGGTTGCCCGCTAAGGGTCACCCTCTATAGCGTTTTTAGCACCACTAAAATGCTATAGCGCGCTATAGCGGGCGCTATAGCACGCTATTGATAACATAGATGGGTGTTTCTAACATAAGTGTGGCAATTTCGGACTTATGTGCAGGTTTTAGTATATACAAGGTCCATATCAACCCAAAGCAACTCCATAAATGTCTTGTGTCTAGGTCGACATGAACATAGGCCCTGATGAGACACTCTCTCTCCATGTCTATCTATCTATCTTTTTCTGCACCTAGATTAACTATACTTCATCCATTTCAGATTATTCCTATCAAAATCTATTTTTGCTTCCACTTCTTGTTTTTATGTGAACTCCAGCTATTTCCAAGCCGAGATGAAAAAGGAGGGTTGCATTAGACTTCCAACAACCAACGTCAAACTTTGTTAGATTTACTACTGTCTATTTCAGACATTATGAGCATTTAGTTGATATTCTTGAGAGGATCGACTGGATGTACTCAAAGTCTATAATTGTCTATGACCAACTATTATGTTTTTTTGTTTGTAAAGGTTCTTGTATTTTCAATTCATTAATGGCATATTTGTTATATGCCTTGTGCTTGATGTATTTAAATGTCTTAGGGCCTCAACCCTAATAGGAAAATAGGATTAATAAAAAGAGAGTGAGAGAGGGGCTGCTGATACATCATAGGAGGCTGATTGACAACCTGTGATTCTACTCCTCAATGAGCATCTATAAGTGTGATTGCTATGAAATTAATATATATCATAACGTTAATGGTGTAAAATCAAAGTGTGTGGTAGTATGAAGTGGACCACAATAGTGCATAGCTGATTGGCATTAAGGAAAGCCAACGACCGAGTCATTTGCTGAGGAACTAAGTTGCCCTTCAAAGCCATAGGGACACCATATCAAGGATAAACAACAATTCACATATTTTTTGTCTTGTGTTTAAGGGCTGTGTTAAGTGTGACAACCTAGACATTAACCTTTTGTTGAAAAAAGGGTTGTGAATAAGGTTGAGATGGAAGAAAAATATGAGGAAATAAATGTTTATAATGAGGGCAGAGTAGTAAAATGAAGGGTCAATCTTTTTATATAACCAATATCAAACTGGATGGCCAGAATTACATAGAATGGGCTAGGTAAGTTGAGTTGGTAGTAAGATCAACAACAACAACTAAGCCTTTTCCCATACTAGACAAGGTCAACTAGATTGATTCTTTGTTGACATAGATCCTTATCATGTGCCATGTTAGCAGTTAACTCACAATAAGCTAGATCATTCCTTATTGTTTCTTTTCAAAATCTAGTTGGCAGTAAGATCAAGAGAAAAAATATGTTTCTTGACCCGTAATCAAGAAACACCTTTTGAAGACGACCTTGCTTACGAAAAATAGGCAAAAGATGATACCTAGTTAGTTCTTGGTTAACCCAATCAATGATTCCCTTCATTGAAAAAACATTGATGTTCATGAACAACGTTACTGAAATTTGAAAGGTTATAGCATATGCATATTCCACTAAAAAGAATATAACCAAAGAATATGAAATACCAGTGTTATCCATATCGCACCGTATCGTACGATACAGTGCGATACATATCATATCATGGGCTACCACGATACGATACAACCTAGTGTATCGTAATTTCCATGTTATCGTACCGTATCGTGCGATACGGGTCATATCGTACAATACGGGCGATACACCCAGGGACCCTTCCCTGGCCGAACCGAAACCTGCGTTTTTGCGGGTTTTCTCTCTCTCTCTCTCTCTTCATACTTCCCCAAGCTCTCTAAGAACCGTTCTTCGCGTCCTTGGTATTCAAGGTTCCAAAACCGTGCTCTACGGTGTCCGTGCAAGCCTCCAATATCGGATTTTGCTTCATTTTTTTCTTTTAATTTGTTGTTTTCTTTGTTAATTTGTATTTTTCTTTTTTTGAATGATAAAATATGAAGTTATTAAGTGTGTGAATATGATTTTTATTGCATTCATGAAGTGGGAGACACTCTATTTGAGTGTTATTTCATGATTCGGGATTTACGAAGTGCTTTTATTTTCAGGTTTTTGATTGAATTAAAATATTCAATGGAGAGGGCAGGAAGGGGTGTTAGAGACTCCCATTCTCGTTCTTATGATCCGGCATGACAGTGGGGTACATCAGTTGAGGGTTCTAGATTAAAGATCAGATATTTATTTTGTGAGAGGGTGGTTAGTGGTGGAATTTAAGGTTGAAACACCACCTATTAAGGACTAGGAAAGAAGTTGCTCCTTGCACAGACAGAGTTAGAAGTTTGTTAGAAGGTATTAAATAGTAATGTCTGCAGATGATTGAAAGTATACAAGAGAGGAGACAATAAAATGATGATTTGGAGATGTTTGAAGAAGATATGCTACTGGATTTGGATTCAATGATAGTTTACCTTTAGATGCTAGAACAGAGATTGGTAGTAGCAGTTCATGAGCACCTAGCAGGGGAAAGAGGCTTGCTGAAGACTTTAGAGGTGGTAGAAGAGGAAGTTGAGGAAGGAGTAGAGGAAGAGCTTCTTCTAGCATACATTTATTTTTTCCTCCTAGTATTACACCTAGTGCTTAACCTGAAATTCGTGCTGCAATGGCTTCAGAACAGTTGCATGATCAGACAAACCTTGTAGTGGGCATATGGTTTTATGATACATGCATTCCATTAAATGCAGCAAACTGTTTTTATTTTCAAACAATGACAGATGCAATTGCTAACATCGGTCCAAGATATAAGATGCCCTCTTATCAGAAGTTGAGAGGAAAGATCTTAGATAAGACCGTCATTGAAGTATAAGAATATTGTTCGACATTGAGATAGTCATGGAAGGAGATATTGTTGCACTATCACGACAGATGGATGGACAGATAGGCGAGGAAGGATCTTGCTAAACTTTCTTGTCTATTATTCTAAATATGCATATTCTTCAACACCCCCCGTCAAGTTGGGAGTGGGATACTTCAAACTCCAAACTTACCAAAAATCTTCATGTGTTTGCAACATTCTTCATCTGTCTTCATGATTGATCTAATCTTCCACAGTTTCTTTGACTGCAACAACTTCAACTTAGCCTTCCTTGCTGATCATCTTAAGCAGCTACATTTCAAAAGTTATGTTTTCCAATTCTTTAGAAAGTTGATTTTTTATGGTAGGAGGTATCATCTTCACCGTACACACTAGCTGAAACACTTGTTTTTACTTCACCACACTTATGGATCAATATGATGATCAAACCATCAACCAAACACTTGATAGAAGATGGAATTGGATAGGCTGACAATTCTAATGCAGTCGCCCCTCTCTCTCACTTTCTTCTGTTAATGTGTTGTGATGATGTGCTTTGTGTTAATGTATGTTGGGTCGTGTTAATGTATGTTGGGTCGTGTGAGTCATGTCAAGTCTAAATGATTAATGAGTCGTGTCATGTCATGTATGAGTTTGTAACCCAACGGATCTGAATTAGATCCATTGGGAACCATATTCATTTTTAGGGACAAGTATGACTTTTAAGTTAAAATAGGTTTAATATAAAGCTAGAGTCATTAGGGTTAGTGGGACAAAGAGAAATCTGGCGACAGCCAGAAGCAAAGGCCGAATATTTAAGAAACTCAAATGATGATCAATAAAGCTTTTTTTTTCAACTTTCATCATTGAAATCTGTGCAACGAAGCAATATGGTATCAGAGCATAGGACGTGAATACAGAGTTCTGCCGCCATACTTGGTACCTGCAAATAATCACAAGTAAGTCAATACATTAGTGTTTCAGTGTTGTTAATGAAAAGGAGACTATAAAGTCATCCAAGAGGAGATCAATGACAGCGGGTGATGAGAAACCCTATTTAATCTCTAAATATGAGTGACAAACGTTGATTTATATTTGAGAATCGTGAATATCATCCTTAATCGCAAGTTAGATTAGTGACAGAATTTGATTTACAGGCCACAGAATCAGATTTGTGGTAGATTATTGTTGATATCAACAGACGAAATTAGTCCCTTCCAATTTTGAAGAGAATTGTTAATATCAACAGACGTTGATTCACAGGCCACTCTGGCAGATTAATTTTAATTGGCCCCTGAAGAATGTTTTGAGTCACACGTTGTTGTGGAATGTGGCAGATAGTGACTGAACCATCAATATCACCACAAGTGGCAGTGGAACGTGTGGTGAAACATTGATTGAATCATCAACATCATCATCCACAAGTGGCAGTGGAAAGTGTTGTGAGACATAATATCATCCACCATCGCTAACCTACAACAACAAAAGGGAGTATTAGAAATACCAAGCAAAAGTCTACTGAACAAATACATATATACTATACTGAAAAGTGTACAACCATCATCAAATAGGGTATTAAGAAATCAAACCTTAATACCCACAAGTCTTTATCAAGATGGATGATAAATCAAAAGAGGAAACAATGTCAATCACTTATGGACAGGATCAGAAGATTGAACCATTCCAAATCACAAACATTCGGTTAGATGGAAAAAATTATAGGGAATGGGCCAGGTCTATTGAACTCGTATTATGATCTAGAGGAAAATCCTATATTATCAGACAAAATTCAACGCCTCTAGAAGGAAGGAGTGCAGACTATGAGAAGTGGGTTAAAGAAGATGCTCTTATAAGTTTATGGCTAATTCAATCCATGAACCCATCTATCAGTAAAACTTTTATTTATATGGAATCAGCTTCCTATGTTATCAATAGCGGTTAGCGGGCTGTTAGCGGTTGATCCTAATATAGCGGTAGCGGGGATATAGCGGGGATATAGCGGATTTAGCGGTACACTTTCATTTATGATTAAATAATTATATATATATATATATAATGGATTACTCATTTCTAAGAAATATCAAGAAACACATAACTACTACTTTATCAAACTAAATAAACAAATTTAAGAAGACAAACAATAAATTTCACGTAGCATATGCATATTGAATTGTTAAACTTATATTTAAAACAAAAACATAAATGTAACCAAATTATTCTATACATTAGGCAAAATAAGTAAAAGAAACTAATATATATTATAAATTAAGGCTAAGATCTCATACTTCAATTTGGCATACTACCTCCCCATGTAGAGGTTTTGTTATGACCCATTTATTCATTTAACATGTTTACTCAAATGACTTTTCACATCTCCAAGAGTCACCATATGTATCCCTTTGTAGGACACTAACATAGCTTCGACAGGTACAATGCTTGATGAGATATACATTATTATTTTTAAAATACATCTTTTAGCTATTATGATAAACTATTATACAAATAAGCAGACAACAAAATAAGCATTTATAAACCTTTGGAAGTAAATCAAGTCAAAATATAACAAAATAAGCTAACATGTTTACTCAAATGACTTTTCACATCTCCACGAGACACCATATGTATCCCTCTATAGGACACTAACATAGCTTCGACTGGTAAAATACATGATGAGATATACATTGTTATTTTGAAAATACATCTTTTAGCTATTATGATAAACCATTATACAAATAAACAAACAACAAAATAAGTATTTATCAACGTGTGCAAGTAAATCAAGTCAAAATATAACAAAATAAAAATTGATAAACCATCTTGTACGCTATTCTTGATATAGCGGACCGATATAGCGGTCATAGCGCCGCTATTAGCGGCCAAGGAGGTCGCCCGCTAATCTTCCAACGATATAGCGGTTCTCTGGCCGCTAATACGCTATAGCGCGCTATAGCGGGCGCTATAGCGCGCTATTAACTACTTAGTCAGCTTCTGAGATTTGGACTGCAGTAGAAGAAGCTTACTCTAGACAGAAGAATATTATAAAAGAATACGAAATTATTGAGAGGATTAGAAAATGTCGTCAAGGAACCAGTTTAATAAGTGAGTATTATGGGGAATTACGTGAATTATGGAATGAACAAAGACATATTATGGAAAACAAATGCAGTCACTGTGTAAAAGAGAGAACAACTGAAGCTGAGATTCGAAAAGTGTTTGATCTGCTATGGGGAGTTTCATCGGATTACGAATCTATCAAATTAAACATTTTAAGCAAGGAAGAACTTCCATTACTAGGAACAATATACTCACTTTTATTAAGGGAAGAAGATAGAAAGAATTTAGAGAAAGGCGAACATATACAAGTTGAAAAATCTGCATTTGTTGGTAGAGGACAGAGTAATTATCAAAGAGGAAGAGAATCATTCAGAGGCAGAGGAAGAGGCCGAAACCAATATTACGATGATAGAAACAAACTCCAGTGCACACATTGTGGAAAGAAGAGACACACAAAAGAACATTGTTGGGAAATTATTGGAAAACCTCCCGAATATAGATATTATGGTAGGAAACCAGAGTATAAAGATGAAGCAGATTGCAGAAATTGAAACACGCTTGCGAGATCAACCTTCAACTTCCTCATCAAAAATAGAATCGAGTCTTCCTACTTCATAAAGTATCGGTGGAAATTACTCACTTAAAGATTCTTCAATCATTTCTAATTGGATAATAAATTCAGGGGCTACTGATCATATGGTAGGAAACAAATCTAACCTCATGCAGTATAAAGCGAATTCAAATCCTCAATATGTAAAAGTTGCAAATGGTTCGTTGATTCCTGTGACAGGAAAGAGAACATTTCAGAAAGACAATCTCAGACTTAATTCAATGCCTGTAAATCTACTTTCAATAAGTTCATTGGTTAGAGATATGAATTGTACAATTACTTTTTCCCCATATGGTTGTGTTTTTCAGGATTTGAAGACGGGAAGAATCTTTGGTCGTGGTGAATTATGCAATGGACTATATATATTATCTGGAGATCAGATTCCAAAACATAAAAGAGCATTGGCAACTAGTACTACTGACGAGGAAATAAAGATTTGGCATAGTAGATTAGGACATTTACCTATTTCAAAATTGAGAGAACTTATTTCTATTTCAATTCCTAATGATGTGGTAATTCGATGTATGTCAAAGAGCAAAACATCATAGAGCTACTTTTCCTAGTAGTAGAACAAGATCAATTGTTCCTTTTGAGTTGATACATTCAGATGTTTGGGGGCCATGTGTGATACCTTTTGTTGGAAATTTTAAATACTTTGTTACATTTATTGATGATTTTTCTAGAATTACATTTGTTTATTTAATGAAGTCTAAGTCAGAGATCTCTTATATATTTTTCCTCTAGTTCATAATCTTACCAAGACTCAGTTTGGATATATTGTTAAAACACTCAAATCACATAACGGTGGAGAATATTGTAATTCTCGATTGGAATCATATCTTCAATCTCATGGTATTCTACATCAGACATCCTGTGTTTATACACCACAACAGAATGGAGTAACTGAAAGAAAGAATCGACATATTTTGGAGATTGCCAGAACTTTACTCTTTGAGCATAATGTTCCAAAATATTTCTTGCCAGTGGCAATTCTTACTGCGGTATATATCATGAACAAAATTCCAACTGTGATTCTTGCAAGAAAGTCACCATTCAAGATGATTAAGCCAGAGGATAATCCATTAAATATTATTCCGAGAATATTTGGATATGTCTGCTATGTGCATGTTCACCAACAGTTTAGAGATAAACTTGATCCAAGAGCAATAAAATGTATCTTCTTTGGATATTCCTGTGAGAAGAAAGGATATTTCTGTAATGATCCTAAGTCTCATAAAAGATATATTTCTATGGATGTAACTTTCTTTGAAACTACTCCATACTATAACAATCAGAATGATGTTTCCAATTCTACTTTTAAAGAATCAGTTGTTCTACCCAAGATCAGTGGAAGTGAAGAATCAGAGGAAGGAAACTCTCTTTCTGGAACATATCAAATTGAAGAAGACAAAGGAATACAAGTATAAAGAAAGGGGGAGAGAAATATTTTTATGAAACAACAAATCGAGATAACGAATCAAGGGGGAGAAACAATATCTACTTCAAAGGACAGTATAAAAGGTTCAAATAATGAGAACCTAGATGACTCAGATGTTCCCATAGTACTCAGAAAAGGAAAGAGATCATGTTGTAAATATCCAATTTTGCAGTTCATATCTTATGATCGATTGTCAGAAGGTTATCAGAAATTTGTGTTAAAGGCTGAGATGTATCAAATTCCAAAAAATTATTTTGAAGCATCTAAAGACAAGCAGTGGGTTGAAGCTATGAAGTCTAAAATTCAAGCATTAAAAAAGAATCAAACTTGGGAACTCACTGATCTACCAGAAGGTAGAAAAGCAGTCTCATTTAAGTGGGTATATACAATTAAATATAAAGATCTATGAGTTAAAACAATCTCCAAGAGCTTGGTTTGAAAAATTCAGCAGAAGTATTATAAACTTGGGATATAAAAAAGTGTAAGTGATCATACACTTTTCTTCTAAGAAAAGAAAGAAATTAGCTTTACTATTAGTGTATGTGGATGATATTATTGTAACAGGTGATGATAAGAAATTCAGAGATTAAAGAAGGAACTTCATCGGTTATTTGACATTAAGGATCTTGGAAGATTACACTATTTTTTAGGCATTCAAGTAGCCTATTCAGGATGTGATATATTTTTAAATCAAAGAAAATACACACTAGACCTTTTGTAAGAAGTAAGAATGGAAAATTGTAGACCTACATATACTCCAATGAATGCGAACCACAAGTTACAACTCGAGGATGGAGCTGAGAGAGTAGATGTGACCAAATATCAACAATTGATTGGAAAATTAATATATTTGACCATCACGCATCCAGATATAGCATATGCAGTGAGTATAGTAAGCAGATTTATGCAATCTCCATCTAAGCATCACATGGATGCTGTGTTTCACATCTTAAGATACCTGACAACAACTCCTGGACATGGAATCATTTACAAGGCTAATGGTTACATCAATATTGAAATTTATAAAGATGCTGATTGGGTAGGCTCAACAGAAGATAGAAAGTCTACTATAGGATATATAACATTGATTGAAGGCAACATAGTTTCATGGAAAAGTAAAAAACAATCGATGATAGCTAAATCACCAGCTGAGGCGGAATACAGAGCAGTAGCATCAGGTATTTATGAAGGAAAATGATTGAAATCTTTACTTACGGAAATAAATTTATTTATTGGAAACACTATACCTATATTCTATTACAACAAGGCAACTATTCAGATAGCGTCAAATCCGATGTACCATGAAAGAAGAAAACATATTGAGATAGATTGTCATTTTATTCAGGATAATGTCCATGTTTCAAAACAACTTTGCCAAGCGTACAGACTGACCCTTGCGCATCGGTGCAAGAAGGTCTACGATGAAAAGAGCTCACTTGCTCACAGTCGCCCCGAAAGAGTCAGATTTCAAAAACTTACTTCGCTAGCTTCAGTAAGCTAGCTGGCACACTCTTGTTATAAAAAATGACTTAGACACACGAAAAGGTTCACTTCGGGCCTAAGAATCGAAAGTGAGAATTTTTTCTGTGTCTACAGAATTTGGTATGCCCGGTGGGACCTGGGCCTTATGCAAAGTCAGTTCATGTAGAAAAACCTTACAAATTTTTTTTCAAAGAAAGTGGTTTTAACTTTGTTTGTTGCATTCCATATCTAGGATTTTTAAAAAGCATTGAAGCATGTCGAATCCAGGCTCCCAAGAGGTATTTAGCCACGGCTCATGCGCATCAAGTTCTCACTCTAGGAGGTTTTCGAAAAAACAAAACAAACTAGAAGAGATTGAGGACTTGAGAAGGGATTTCGAGGCCAAGATCGCTGCTCTTAGCCAAGAGGCTGAAGCAAGCGACTCATGTTCGTCAAATGGCGAACCAAAGGCCAAGAAAAAATTTGAAAAACCTCGCAAACATAAAGAGACTTCCGCAATGGAAGGTAACCAATACCACGAGTCCTTCACACACAAGGACCGTAAAGCCCTACAACAACTGTTGAGAGGGCAAAATAAAGAGAAAAGGAGTTACGCCCTATCTGATTTCTTGCCTGTGGACTATGAAACAGACAGTGACGATTAAATACCAAACTTTCATCGGTATGATGGCATGGGAGACCCTAGGACTCACTTACAGTTTTTCTCTCGTTGAGCTCATAAGAAAAAGAAGGACTCGATGAAGTGGGTGTATTGGTTCCCTTTGTCCCTCAAAGGCACAACTGCCAAATGGCTGGCTTCCTACGACCTTAGCCAGTTCGCAACTTTTGAAGAGTTAGCGAACTGCTTTATGCAGAGATTCTCGCATAACGTAGAAGTCACGCCGACTTTAAACACCTTGAGGGATAAAAAACAAGGTGTGAACGAAGACGTGCATATGTTTATCGTTCGTTGGAGGTCTCTCCTAGGTCAAGTGCGAGAGCCAATATCTGAAGGATGTGCAGTCATGCTCATCCTAGATAATTTTAAAAACGAGTTGAAAACCCTTCTCTCGCTTCACGAAATCTCAACTTTCCATAAATTGATAAAAAAAGCATCCCTTTTCGAAACAAATTTGAGAAAAGGGTTGTATGACCACTTATAGAAAGGAAATGCCATTTCGAAAACTCGCTTGGAGAAGCCCAACACTTATGGGCTACCCACCGCGGACAAAGGGCAAAACCCCATAAAATTGCCAATGTCCGGGTGGATCCAAGCCCGGCAAGTGCTTCAAGGAATTTTGAAAAGTTAGAAAATAAAAAGGAGAGGAGTTTTCAAAAACCCTTCGAAAGACGGGTGTACACTCCGCTGGGGCAACTTGTATCGGAGGTCCTAGACCTCCTACTCGCCCAGGGTATGAATGAACTCTCCGAGATTCCCGAGGGAGTCACTTTGAAGGAGGGATTTTTAAACAAATTCTGCAAGTATCATCGGCTCAAAGGCCATGATACAAAGCGGTGTTTCTCCCTGTTAAATAAAATTTAGAACTTGATAACAGAAGGCCGGCTCCAGGTCACTGAAGAACCTGAGCCTGCCCAAGCTATTTTCAAAGAACCCTTCCCCAAGCACGCAAGTACCAGTGGGAAGGGGAAAGAGGTATGTGCTCTTACAATTTCGAAGAGTCTAGTGCATGCATGTGAGTCTGGTTTGTCTGCTTGTGCATCTACTCTCATACTTAAAAAAAAACCCGCCTAAGTAGTCATCCGGGGACCACCAAGAGTTCTGTCCCCGGTTAAATCAGTTTTAACAATTCAAGGTGCTCCAAATCTTTCGATTAGAGCCATGTTAAGTGCGAAACCTAGATTGATCGTGGGAGAGCAGTTAGAACATGTGCAATCTGGACATCAATGTGCAGACATGTTGACTAAAGCAATTACCAGAGACATACTACTGAGATTGAGCAGCAAGTTGGGTGTAACATCCATCTTTCACCCAACTTGAGGGGGAGTGTTAATGTGTTGTGATAATGTGCTTTGTGTTAATGTATGTTGGGTCGTGTGAGTCATGTCAAGTCTAAATGATTAATGAGTCATGTCATGTCATGTATGAGTTTGTAACCCAATGGATCTGAATCAGATCCATTGGGAACCGTATTCATGTTCAGGAACAAGTATGTCTTTTAAGTTAGAATAGGTTTAATATAAAGCTAGAGTCATTAGGGTTAGTGGGACAGAGAGAAATCTGGCGGCAGCCAGAAGCAGAGGCCGAATATGTCAGAAACTCAAATGATGATCAATAAAGCTTTTTTCTTCAACTTTCATCATTGAAATCTGTGCAATGAAGCAATGTCTTCTTTCAATCATAAAGTATGATCTCCAAATAGATAGAAGATGAAATTAGGCCGTCTCTCTCACTTTCTTCTTATCAATCATTAGAAGATGGAATAGGAACACCTTTCTCTCTTTTTTCTTTCCAAACTTTTCAGACTTCAAATAGATAGAAGATGGAATTAGGCCGTCTCTCTCATATGGAATAGAACTGGCTTTCTCTCTTTCTTCTTTTCAAACTTTTCGCTTTTGTGGTTGCTATTGGTGCTTACACAACATAATATAGAAGATGGAATAGAATTGCTTTTCTCTCTTTTTTCTTTTCAAACTTTTTGCTTTTGTGGTTGTTATTGGTTCTTACACAACATAATATAGAAGATGGAATTTGACATTTCACCCCCCTAGGAGCCACCACCATCTCTTTATTCTTTATATATTTTTTTTGTGCTTTCTTGACTGCAAAATACATTTAATCAGTACTCATGATTGCAAAACTTTACAAGAATCGACAAATTTGAGACATTCCATCAAATCTCCCCACAACTCTACTTCGGTGCCCACACATGGCTACCTCTCTTTCTTACTTTAGCTCATCAATATGACAATCTATCCAATCTTACTTTTCTGCAACACGTACTAATCTTCTGTACTCTCTTAAACATTTCCTCAAACACTTGATGTTCATGTTAATCATCTCTTCTTAGCATTTCATCGAACACTTCATGTGCAGGTAAACTTCTCTCTTAAACATTTCATCAAATAGGTGATGTGCAAATAATACACTTTGCTGCCATGGATCACCATTCTGCCTTTTCTTGATAACTCAAATGTCTTAACCAATTATAGTCCTCCTCACCTGCCTGGGACTTCACTCTACTCATTGGTGACTTGTCAAAGTTTGATCACAGGACACCGAATGTCTGCCTCTGATGCAGTTCTTATAAATAGTCAGCAACATTCTTCTAACTTTAATGTGGATCAAGATAATACATATCTCTTTAGGATCTCTAATGTGAGCTTGCAGACTACATTAAATCTCAGGATTCAGGGACACAAGATGAAGGTGGTAGAGATTCGATGCATCAAGTTCTCAACCTCATGCTCTTCGCTAGCTGCCGTAGTTATCGTAAATACATAAGATCCACCATATCTAGCCCTCAACCCTTTTGGATTTTCTATACACTGCAAAGGCCCATTAACAAAAATTCCAAGATGGTCACAGACTCATAAAGAACTGCTGCTTCTTCCATTGAATGTGCTGAATCAGAAAGCGCATGTTTACCCCTAACATGATCTACACTTACTAATTTCAAGGATTCCTTGCATCATTTATTAGTATAACAACTGGATCTTGTTTTGCACACACACTCCACAAATTATTTCTAGAAGCAGGGTCAAGACCTGTACTCGGTTCATCCATATAGACAATTTGAGGATCCCCAATCAAAGAAATTGCAACACTGATCTTTCAATTTCAAGATATCTGCTCTTAGTAGAACAAAGTTTCCAGCCATGTCTCGTGTAATTGCTGGGTCCCCAACCAAAAAAAAAAGAGGCTGCAGAGCTAGCAGATCTTTGTGGTGTTGAATAAGTTTCGGATAGTGCATTCCTTGTTTTAGTGACTGACTGAGTAATATCCTGAAGAGCAATCAATGCAGCAGCATGACCATCTCTATAACTCCTCTTAGACATTTTAGGTGGCTACAATACTCTCAATAAATGTCATCGTCAAAGAGATTCAGTAATTAGGACCTGTGGCCCATCAACACCCATTCTTTAAATGCAGCCACCTTTCCAATAAGTGCAGCCACCATCCCACATTCCAATAAGTGCAGCCACCATGCCCATTGCTGCCCAAACGCAGTAAATCCAGTCCACATTCCAATAACTACAGCCACCATTCCCATTATTGCCAAAATAAATACAACCAATCATTCCAATAAATGCCTCTAAACACCTTTCTTGACCTCTGCCAATTAAGCTTCCCAAGATCCTTCGCGGTTTAATGACTTTTTTTTTTTGAATACGAATAGTTCACAACAGCTATATGTAATAAATGTTGTATATTCACGGCACAACAGCCATATGCAATAAATGTTGTATCTGCAGATTGCAATGAATAATGAGCGAAAAATATAGTGAGTCATCCACCAGACTTAGTCATGTTGATTTCTCTACAGCTTCGACCATCAAATTATACAATATAGATCCACCTCGATAGCATCCTTACATTTCCAAAGCTAGCTTTTCCAAATCATTCTTTGCAACCACGTATAATTGTGTTGATTCGTAGCCATCTTGTGCAGATCTGTTTTCTTTCCCTGGAGCATGCGAAATCAAGCAACCACCAATATCATTTGAATCAGTGGATTTCAGTTTTTTTCAAGAAAAATACTGCCTGCTAAATCAAGCAACCACCAATATCATTTGAACCGTTAGTACAAAAAATTACCAAAATGCCCTTAGTACTTCGGGCAGTTACAATAATACCTAAAAACATCAAAAATTATAAAACTAACACTAAGAACACTAAATATGCATATTCTTCAACAATCTTTAGATATGTCAGAGGAGAGGCACACTGCAGATATTCTACGACAAGAATTTTATAAGGTTATACAAGAGAAGAGCTTCCTTCTTTGGGTACTGTCAGTGGAGAGGCACACTGCTTGTTATAATCAAAGAAACGCTGAGATTGAAAAGAATAAAGTATTTGATTTATCGTGGGGTGTGAATCCAGAATTTGAATAAGTAAAACTGAATATCTTAGGCAGAGAAGAGCTTCCTTCTTTGGGTGCTGTTTACTCCTTATTAATCAGAGAAGAAGATCGCAGGAATCTTGAGAAGGATCATGTTATTAGTACAGATCAACATGCACTTCAGGTAAGAGGAGACAATTCTCATTTTCGTGGCAGAGGGGGACACCAGAGTCGTGGCCGTGGTCGATTTAATTCAGACGACAGAGAAAAACTTGTTTGCTCTCATTGTGGCAAATCGCGTCATACCATAGATCATTATTGGAAATTACATGGTAAACCAGATTATTATAGAAATTATAATACATTAGTCCATTCTGCAGAAAGTTCAACTCCCAGCATAGATGGAATTCAAGAGATTATAAAATGAATAGAAGGTCTCCAACAAAGATTCTCTCAAAAATCCTCGGCTTCCTCTACCCAAGCTACAGTAAAGGGTAACCACTCCTCTCCTTCTCATTCTAAAACTTGGATAATTGATTCAGTGACTACAGATCATATGGTAGGAGAATTATCATATTTTTCAGCTTACAAGACTCTTAAAGATCTGGAACCAATTAAATTGGCAGATGGTTCTTTCACTTATATGATTGGACAGGAAAGTGTACCTACGTGTATTTCAGATTTACCATCAGTATATCATGTTCTAAGTTTTTTGATAAATCTTCTTTCACTCGTGCCTTGGATTGTTGTGTAACTTTTCATCCTACTAGTTGTGTATTTCAGGATCTAAAGAAGAGGAAAATCTTTGGACATGGTAAACTACAGAAAGGATTATACATCCTTGAAGACTATTCTCAGCCTTCAACCTCTTACAGCGTGTCAGCAACACCAGTTTAAGATGCAGATCTTCGTCTTTGGCATTATCGTCTTGGTCATCTCCCAATGTAAAAATTCCATGTGTTATTCCTCAATTTAGAGTCCCGTCCAATAAATCTCAGTTTGAATGTGAAGTCTGTCAACTTGGAAAACACCAATGGGCATCTTATCCTTTAAGTGATTCTTGACGATCTCAACCTTTTGAACTTATTCACTCTGATGTATGGGATCCAAGTCCAGTCAACTCTTTGTTTGGTCATAAGTATTTTGTCTTCTTCATTGATGATTGTACTCATCTTACAATCGTTTACTTAATGAAAACAAAGTCTGAAGTTGCCTCTATTTTTCCCATTGTGCATAAATTTATTTGTACTCAATTTAATGCTTCAATTAAAATTCTTCGGTCCGATAATGGGGGAAAATACATTGGGACTCAATTAGAAAATTATTTACAAGCACAGGGGATTGTTCATCGGACTACATGTCCTTATACACCTCAACATAATGGTATTGCTGAATGGAAGAATCGTCATATTTTGAAAGTAGCTACAACCCTTCTCCTTCAAAGTAATGTTCCAAAATTCTATTGGGGAGAAGCTGTCCTTACTGTAATTTATCTTATAAATTGAATACCCAGTAATACCATTCAGGGGGAGAGTCCTATTCATAGTCTTGATAAAGCATCAAAACCATTTCATCTAGTTCCTCGTATCTTTGGATGTACCTATTTTATACATATCTATCTTCCCAATCGTGATAAACTGGATGCCAAGTCTAATAAGTGTATTTTTCTTGACTATTCGACCTCTCAAAAAGGATACAAATGCTATGACCGACTGCTTAAAAAACTATATGTTTCCATGGATGTTACTTTCTTTGAACTTACTCCTTATTACTCTACTCGCGGGGAATCTACTACAACTCTATCTTTTGTCCTTCCACTAGTTCCTAGTGAGGGGGAGTATAATGAGATAGTTGATCATCAAAGTGAGAAAACACATCAATCAAAAGAGATTCTGATGTACAAGAAAGGACAGTGAAAGATTGTGTACTCGCAATAAGAACCATGTGCTAAAGAGATTTCCCCTGAATCAGATCCTCAAGTGCAAGTGGATAGTGACCTTGAGATTCCTATTGCTGTTCGCAAAGGTAAGCGTACATGTGCACGATATCCAATTTCTAATTATGTTTCATATGCCAACACTTCTCAGAATTATCAAAACTTCATTATGAATGCTGAAAAACATAAGATCCCTTCGAAGTTTGAAGAAGCAATCAAGTGCCACTTATGGAAAGCTCTAATTGAAGAAGAATTGAATGCAGTGGTTAAAAACAATACATGGACCATCACACAGTTGCCTTCTGATATGAATACTGTAGGATTCAAGTGGGTGTTTACTATTAAATATAAGGCAGATGAAACAGTGGAGAGATATAAAGCCAGATTGGTTGCTAAAGGATACAGTCAGTTATATGGCAACATTTGCACCCGTGGCTAAACTTACATCAATCAGAATACTTCTAAGTATGACAACAAACATGGGATGGGATCTATGGCAATTGGATGTTAAAAACGCTTTCTTACAGGAAGACTTAAATGAAGAAGTGTACATGGAACTACCTCCAGGAATGACCAAAAATTTGTCATCTTCTAATAGAGTATGTAAACTCAATAAAGCAATATATGGGTTGAAACAGTCTCCAAGAGCTTGGTTTGATAAATTCAGCAAAGCAGTGTGCAGTTTGGGATACAGTAGAAGCCTCAATGATCATACAATATTCTTCAAGAAAGGGACAAAAATATCTATTCTCACTGTTTATGTTTTGTTACACGAGATACCTTGAAGAAATATCAAAGTTGAAAATGAATCTTCATAAATTATTTGATATTAAGGATTTGGGTAGGCTTCACTATTTCTTGGGCATAGAAGTTCTCTACTCTGATAAATGTATCTTCTTAACTCAGCGAAAATACCTAATGGATCTCCTTGAAGAAACTCAAATGCTTGAATGCAAACTTAGCGACATTCCTATGGAGGTAAACTAGAAATTTTTTAACGGTGACAGTGAAGAGTTCATGGACATCCACAAATATCAGAAGCTAGTTGGTAAGCTCATATATTTGACTATTACTCGGCCAGACATTACGTATGGAGTTGGGATTGTGAGTAGATATATGGACTCACCAACTAAAAATCAGATGGATGCAATGTATAGAATTCTTCGATATTTCAAATCAACTTTAGGAATGGGTTTACTTTATTCGAAATCATCAAATTTGGACATTGAAATTTATTCTAATGCTGACTGGGCTGGTTATTATGATGACTGGAAGTCAACTACTAGCTATGCTACTTTACTTGGGGGTAATATTATATCTTTAAAGAGTAAAAACAGACAGTGGTTGGAAGATCTACAGTAGAAGCTGAATATATAGCTATAACACAAGTTATGTGTGAAGAAAAATGGATATCTTTATTGATTAGCGAATTGGGTTATTCACTTAACTATCCTATACCTTTATATTGTGATAGCAGTGCAGTAATTCAGATGACATCTAATCCAGTATATCATGAAAGGACCAAGCATATAGAAATTGACTGCCACTTCATCAGGGAGAAGATATCTAACAAAGAATTCCAGTCGAAGTATACTAATTCTATCAAACAGAGGGTTGATTTCTTAACTAAAGCTACTACCGGCAAACTATTAAAAGAGACCTTATCCAAGTTGGGTGTCATCAGCATTTTCCACCCAACTTGAGGGGGAGTGTTAAGGAAAGTCGTGTAGTCGTGTAAATGCATATTTATGTCATTTTGAGTCCTATGTCATCTTAGAAATAGTTAATACTTATTAGGAGTAGATTAGGAAATTAAGTTAAATAGGGTATTAATAGTTGATTAGGGTTTAGATAGAGACATAAGAGAAGGAAGGGGACGGCTGCATAGTGGGTGCCGTTTTTGGGCATAATGCAGATTGGAGGAATGCCTCCAATCTGCCGCATATTGTAAGTTGTTTCTCTTTTGATTAATACAAGATTTATTCTTAATAGGTCCGCCTCTTCCTTCAATCTCTTATATTTTCCTTCTTAATGTAAGTAATGTTTCTGTTTTTAATCTTTCTCATCGCAACTCCAAATTTCAACATATCTACCATCTTGATCATATTTGACCCTCTGTTATGTATCAAGCCATTTTGATTTATAACCATTTTTAACAGTGAGATATACTTCTTTTTTGCTTATGGATTGCAGTCTTCACATGCTAGATGGGTTCCCTGGTTTTAGATAAGCTCAAACTCTTATATATAGGACAACCCTATTGGTCTAAATGAGACTCTCAGGTTGGTTTTCGTGATTGAGTTTAGTTGTACCAAAACATTTTAATCATGGTTAGTCTTGATTTAGTAAATTATGTGCTTATGGTGGTTTGCTGATGTTGCTACTGCCAGTGCAAGCACTTCATTGCATATGTTCAACGATATGCATAATTTGCATCTGTCTTTATTAAGTCAACATGTGCTTCCTGCTTGAGTTTCCAAGTGACTGCAGATTGTGTAAATAGTCACATGCGATCCCAGAATTTATGTTTGCTTCTTGTTTCTAATTTGAGCACATTACAGGTAGATCTGGTGAAGCGGCATTGCTTTCCTGTTTACTGGCATGGTGAAAACCGTCGTGTCTTAAGAGGTCACTGGTTTGCTCGTAAAGGTGGCCCTGAATGGCTTCCTCTACGTGAAAATGTTTCCGAGCAACTAGAGTTAGCTTACCGATGCCAGGTACTTCTGAAACCTTTTAATGTTACTATTTGCAGCATACATTTTGCTTTTCTCATCATCTACAAAGTGCTTCCTTGATGACACCCTCAAGCAGTTAATATGATTTTGAGTGTTAGTACAGAGATTCCTATCATGTGTTTGATATTTAGCATGCCAAGAAGGATACATGATTGTAGTTCAATACTGATGGAAAAGACAGAAGATAGCATGGAACTGGGGGTTCCTGATTATTTGTTGATGATACGTTATCTGGAGGCAGTGCATTAAGGCATGCCTTGGGAACATTAATCATGAAATCGCTTGACACGTTCTGTACCATCAGGTGATACTAAGGCTTGCTCTGAGATCATATCTGTGCTTATGCAGGTAAAAGATACATCACTAGAATTACTGATGCTACTTCTTTGATTATACGTAGGATCTACTTCCGAAGTACAAAAGGAATTCAACCATTAACGGATGAGTAACAAAAACTTTTATTATCAAGCAGTGAATACCACCAGGGGATTAAAAGTTAGTAGTCATGATTTCTTGCAAATAAAATAAACCTAGAAACAGTTTGGATGATTCTTGAAGCATCTTTATCCGTAAGTTGTGCAAATATTGTAGACAAAAACTAAGAACGGTTAAGAACTTAACAAAACTTCTGGAGGGTTTGGTGTTCTTTTCTCCTTTCCCTTTTCCTATTTTACCATAAGTTAGTAACCATTGTGTCTACATAATGAAGTTCTGGTTTGCAGGATCTGCATGCATCCATTGTGTACTGATCTCGAGTTTTTTCTTTGATATGTTCTGTATGTGCGTGTTTGTGTTCCTGCGTGCATCATGGGGATTTAATATGCATTTCCTGCTGAGTGGGAGAGTATCTCTTATGTTGTCTCAGTGGACACAAGCTCTAGTAAGTTCTTAAATAAATGGTTGTTTGCTGGGTGTGGCATGCCGGCTTTATTTTACTCTGGCAGGGTTCAAGTTTGTGAAGTTTGCAAAATTGTTAAGCAGAAGCAGTGATCATGCAGATGATGTGCGGTTTTGCATGATATACCCAAACCGGCTACCAGACAGTAGCTTAAAGTTCTGAATTATATCAGACTTTTACATGTTTACAATATGTTTGTGTAGCACAGAAAATATATTCCCCAGTGAAGGCTATGCAATTCTTTTGTAGATTTTTATATAGTTGAAATTCTTAAATATGAAAGAGAGCAAAATGAAAATGTGACAATTTTAGTCGAATTGTAATTATCGCATCCAGCTTATGTTCAGGTCAGTGCTGCTTGTTTAATTGTAGGTCTGGCATCGAAGGAGCTATCAGCCATCAGGTCTCTTTGCTGCTCGTGTTGATTTACAGGGAAGTATGCAGGTAGTATGCTATCTCTGAAGGAAAATACACCAATAAGTGAAGCTGTTTGCTGTACCTAAAAGGTCGTAGAAACTTTGCAGGGTCTGCATGCTCTTTTTACAGGTGAAGATAAGACGTGGGAAGCTTGGTTGGCTTCTGACACCAGTAGTTTTTCTAACGTTATTAGTTTAAGAGGACATAGTATCAAGCTAAGGCGGGGGTATTCTCCATCAGAATCTTCAAGACCAAGCCAGGTTCATCTTCATTTCTAAAATTTAAGCCCTACCAGTAGATGCATGACAGAATTGCCTTCCTCGGATTGTTGGTAGTACCTCTGGGATGGATGTCCCTCTTGAATAGGGTATTTTGCATTGTTTTGTTCTGAATTGAGCTTTCATCTCCTTTAAGGAGCAACTTATTACACCTTGATATGTGATTTGAATGGCATATGGTGAGTTTTCCTTTACTGAAGTTCAGTTCCCTATCAAATTTCTAGTGCCAGTGCTTTCTACTCTACCTATCAACTTCAATACTGCTTGTTTTCCATTTCTGTGTGAAGCAAGATTGCTTGAAAGCGATGGTCTTCAAAAGTGGGCCTTCTGTTATTCTATTAATCCAGATTGTCCGCATACTTAAATGTGTGCATAAGAATCGTTGCAGTGTGACACTTGTTTCTAGTTGCTGAGCTTTCTAGCGATCCATATGTCACATTGCTCTGAGGGGTAAGTGGAGCACCGATGGATCACCAACTAATTGTTGCTGGTTGCACACATTGCATTCAGAATACAGTCTTTGAACTCAGGTTTTAGTAGATGGCATTTGTCACTGCTTTAGTACTGCCATTGCTTTTCTCCATGTTGCTTGCATTATGAGTGCCTATCTATGTTTATGTAAAATAGACTTCATGCCTGACCACCAAAACATAGAGAGTGACTTTGTGACATTCCTTACATGCTAAAAACATCACTTTAAGTTTATGCATATATGACAAGTAAAGATAAATAGAGACAATAGGTGCACTCTTAAGTTTCAGATAATTGGTTTTTCTTCAACTATAAGCATCTTGTCGCTGAATAATTTCATTAGAACTTTCACTAATATTTATCATAAACAGCTCACATATAACATGTCTAGGAGCCTGCTAGAAGATTTGTTTATGTAATATTCAGCTACAACACTCAGGTTTATGTACTTAAGCATGAGAATGTTTCTATACTCAACAGGGCCGAGAATAATTTGACTGGTGCATAAAATAAAATGTTGTTCGTACCTCATGCCATTCCAAATTTATCGTTTCCCTGTTATCAAAGTTTGTTATCCATGTTATATTTGCTTTTCATTGTCTTTGTCTGTATCACCTTCATGCCTATCTTTTAGCCCCATCTCTGTGGATGTTTATTTTGCTTTAATTGAATAGCAATTTCTTTAGGATGAATTGCGACAACGAAAGGAGGAGGAAATGGATGACTACTGTTCTCAGGTTTGTTCTTCGTACCCTTTTGAATTTCCAAAAATTTCCTAGACCAAATGGATTTCTCCACTCTACCTCTCTATTTCTTTGTAAATGATTTCATTGCCTTCTTTGGAGCTCATCAGTTGTTGGAATCGATTAAGACATGTGCCGTACAGGAACTGTTTCACTTTGTTTATACATGGTGATGATCTGGCATGGAATTAGACAGGGGTTTCAAAGGTTTGTTGAGTTCATGGAGCAGCTGGGTGAGCTTAGATATGGCTTTCTAAGATATCTAGTCTTATGCTTTAACTAGTCATGGACATGTTTCAACTGTCCCTATAGCTCGCCTGGTTGCACAGGGTACATGTCCTCAGGAATGACGTAGGAAGAAAGAAGGCAGGAAGGGCTACCTTGAGCTTTCTTGGCTTATTCATTGGAATTGATGAAAAACTGAATCTGTCTTATCCATGGGGTGCATGTGATTTTGGCTGCAGAAGTGTGAATCAAGACAAAATCTATGGTTACTTTAATAGCTAAAAGCAATATCAGCTTTTCTGGGAAATGTCCAGATTCATGGGTTAGGAGGAATCTCACAGTTCTTGAAAAAATTGATCCAAATCCAGCTAAGCTAGGGATATTTGGTCAAACGTTTAGCTATATATGCAAAAAAAGAAATGCAAATTTCGTTTATAGCATCATTGTTTCTTCTGTATTGCAGTTTGTAAGGACACCTAAGCTATTGATTACTGATTGCATTTTCTGATAATGTTGGATCCCATTATTGGCTAGTACCTTTACTATTTTGTATTATGGATTTAGGTTACTTGAAGCCTGATATGGGGGCAAGCCTGTATTATGGCTGATTTTTGTGTTTCTGTTCCCTAAGGAACTTGTGATGGCCACAAGCATTATGCTTTGTGGCCATTATATTGTGGAAAAGGCTGTCTCTTCTCAATTTCAAGAAGGTTTTCTGTTGCAAACTTGTAAACACCCTCCCCCCCCCCCCCCCCCCCCCCGAAAAAAAAGAACGTTGTCTGTTGCTATTCTGGCTGATTTTCTCCCTCTTTGTTTCAGTTCCTATTCTTGTAGCTTTAGCTTTGCAAATGGAAATCTACCGCATGAAACAGGACAATTTATTAATTTTATTGAAAGGAAGCTTGCAGGACTTCCATACATTTCTTTTCTAGTTACTTGAGTTGGCTTAGGTTCTATTGTCTTATTGGGTTATTGTATTATTGATATGTGGTCTTCTTCTGTAGGATATATAGTGGTATTATTGATTTATGGCATGCAACCAATTGGTATCTGTTTTGTTCATGGAATGTCGCTTCTATCAGTACTAAAATATATTTTTCTGAGGGAAGACTATAACTTACTTAAAGTTGTTCTTCATCCTTTTCAATATTCAATAAGCTATCAGTTTGAAATTCGAATGCTTTGAGGCCTTATTGCCAAAATGCTTTTTCGTCAGGTTCCTGTAGGACATTTAGTTTTCATGGTTCATGGTATTGGCCAAAGATTGGAGAAAGCTAATTTGGTGGATGATGTTGCTACCTTTCGTCATATCACATCTCATCTTGCTGAGCGCCATCTCACTGCTTATCAGCGTAGCACTCAGCGAGTTCTCTTTATTCCTTGCCAGGTACTGTAACTATGCTAGATAGACGTGCAGATGTCATTGAAGGCAGAGAGGCTGTTCCGGACATAATATTGTTGGACCTATTTCTTTTAGATTTGAAGTAGTGGTGTTAGACAGTTTGAAAAGGTGGTAAGTGTGATTGGAACTAGAAAAATGTGTCTTGTATAAACTATGAAACTGTTACCTTGTCATGAATAAACATTGAGCGGTTGCATTTGGTATGTAAGTTAACAACTATTCTCATTATCATGCATTCGTGTTATAGAACAACACAATAGTGAAACAAGCAGATGTTCAGATTCTAGCATGCAAATTACTTTATATGGCTTCTCTTTTTTTTTTTGCTTGTATATGATTTGACAAACGACCACAAAAGTGTTGGAAAGAAACAATAAAGAATGATCTAGCTTATTGGGAGTTAACTGCTAACATGGCACATGATAGGGATCTGTGGAAACAAAGAATCCATGTAGCCGACCCCGTCTAGTATGGGAAAAGACTTAGTTGTTGTTGTTGTTGTATGATTTGACAAACATTTGTTTACAGAATAAAAGGCATCAGCTTATATTTTGGAGGCAATTGTGTGGTGCTAGTTTATTCCGGCCTTGTCATTGTTTTCTGCTGTGTTACTGCTGTTGTCGTTGTCGTTCTGTGCATGTGCACATGGATGTGCGCATGCGTGTGTGCAAGCATGTGGCATGTGCATGTGCTGTCCGAAGGTGTGCATGCATCCTGTATTACATATTCACCGTTACCATCCTGAAAACACTCATTTATTCTCAACATGCCTAAACTTGATCGTAACCTCAGTTTTGTGGCTGCCTTGTGAGTCAAGGCTGCTTGAAAACCTGTATTGGCAGTAGTCAACATGGAAGTCGTGCATGATCATAAGTCTGATGCTTCATTGACCAGAGATGGTTATGTTGATTCTTGGGTGATCACCAGTTTGGTGCTTCCTTATTGAGAAATGCAATAGAAATTATTATCTTGATTGGGTTCACATCAATGCTAACATGCCATAGTTTGATGGCCTTCTCATCTTTACAGCATGCAGTTTGTAAACTTCTCCATCTTTTACCCCTTTTCTAAGATGTTCAATTCCTATCTTTGCAACGATTGCTCTGAGAAAGTTGCTGCTGGCTTGTTTCCTTAAAGTTCATGCATGCCAGCATGCCTGTGTGCATGTCTATGTGTATGTATTATGTGTGTTGCTCCACTTTGACCCTGTTTTTCTCTTCTAAAATTTTCTAGTGGAGAAGAGGCCTGAAGCTTGATGGTGAAAGTGCAGTTGAGAAGATCACCTTGGATGGTGTTCGCGGCTTGCGTCGGACATTAAGTGCCACAGTCCATGATGTTCTGTATTACATGAGTCCTATCTACTGTCAAGCTATCATAAACTCGGTATGCTATTCTACAAAAGTTGCATTGCTTGCGTCTCTTGCAATCATAGCATTCTCTATACTTGGAAGGAATTGACGCTTGAGAACTTTATGTCAACTTTTGTGTTGTTCAAATGGGATATCATGCATTATTGTTGTCATGCTAATAACATGTGTTTAGGATGAGTGGTATAAAAAAAGCCCGAACTACAAATGCATATTCTGGAGCTTGGCGTTTAAGTAGCTTGTTGTATATCTTCTGCCTAAAGAGAACCATGTGCATAAAGAAAATAGGCTGTTGCAAAGGGAGTGAATAGCATTTTGTAGTCATGGTAGCAGATGATCAATGAGAAACAGTAGATAAAAGCAGATACACTATTTGCAAAGCACAGGCTCATGCTTACCTGCTGGAAAGGAAGGAAAAACATCTTATTTTTGAGCATGGTAGTGGATAATGATTAACATGATATTCCCAAATTCAAGGTTCTCCAAGGAAAGAAGTCAACTGCAGGGTAGGCCTTTGATACCTTTCTTATTGTGTCTGATATAGCTCATTCTAGATGCGCTTGTCATTTTTTCACTTTCTTATTGTGTCTGACTTAACTTACCTAGACAAACAGATGTGCCAACCTAGGTTCAGTACACGTATTATTGAAAAACTACTATCATAGTTAAATGCCTATGGTTCAGTTATTTCTGATGTACAGCTGGAAAAATCCAAGGAAGAGAAGCGGAATGTGCCAACACTATAATATTATCATAGTCAGGATATGAGAGAGTAGGAAATCTTAATCTGATATGACGTTTTTCTGAAAAGGAGAGGAAGCACATTCAAGTCTAAAAACAGCATGGAGGAAGTTAAATGGGCTGTGTTCAAACTGAATTGTTTTATTGATAGGAATCTGCCCCAGAGACATCATAAGATTATTCCTTGATAGGAGCACTGGAGCAGTCCCATGGGGGCACACGCCTCCCTCTCTCTTTTTATCTCACACACATTACAAACCCTAATCTAATAATTACAAAATACTTAACTAAGACTTATAACTTAAAGGAAAAATATATCCTTACCCTACTACGCATTTAACAAGTAAAGGAAATAAAACAAATAAAACAGATCTGGATTAATCTATAGATCGAAACGCGATCCATGTCCCTCAACCCTCTTCCTCAAGTTGGAAGGAAGATACCGATGACTCCCAACTTGCTTAGTGTTGCACTAGTCCACTTTGATTTACAATTTTGGTGAGGATGTCAGCAGTTTGATCAACAGATCTGACATAAACCAGTTGGAATGCCTTCTTAGTCACTTTATCTCTTATGAAATGTCAATCAACCTCAATATGTTTTGTCCTTTCATGATAGAACGAATTACTAGCAATCTGTATAGCAGCGGTTCTGTCACATTAGAGAGGTATTATACTTCCCCTTTTCATTCCCAGCTCCTTCATAAGGGACTTTAACCATAATCCTCACACATCTCTTGAGTGATGCCTCTATATTCGGCTTTTGCATGAGATCTAGCAACTACAACTTATTTCTTACTCTTCCATGAAACAATATTGCTATCAATAAGTGTAATATACGTAGAAGTAAACTTTCTATCATCCAGAGATGAGCCCAATGAGCATATGAACAAACCTCAATATTGAAATGACCTTTATTAGTATATAGAATGCCATAGCTAGGAGTGGAATTGAGATGTCATAATACATGAAAGATATCCATATGGACATTTCATGGAGCATGCATAAATTATCTTACTATTCCCATTGCATATGCAATGTCTTGATGGGTAATAGTAAGATAGATCAACTTTCTCACTAACCTTTGGTATCTGCCCACATCTTCATATAAAGTTTTTCGTCACCAAGATATAGTTTTTGTTGGTTTCCATTGGAATCACTCTTTTTGCATTCTATCATGTTTGTATCCTTAAGTAAGTCCATATTATATCTCCTTTGAGTTAAAAAACACCTTTGTTAGAATACAAGACTTCAATTCCCAAAAGTAGTGGAGTAAGCCCAAATCTTTTAGATAAAAAAGCTTATGGAGTTTTGTCTTGAGATTGATAACCTCTTCAATATTATCCCTTGTCAGAATAATATCATCTACATAAACAATCAAAATCAATATTTTCTTATTGTTTTTTATGAATAAAGTATGGTAATTCATGCTTCTTTGGTATCTCAAGCTAAGTACACCTTCACTAAATTTTTCAAACCAAGCTCTTGGAGATTGCTTAAGACCATATATAACTTTGTTCAGTTTGCATCAGTGTTGTCCGTATCGCATCGTATCGTATCGTATCGTGGGCCACCATGATACAATACGGGGCCCCGTATCGCAGGTGCGGGCGTATCGCACCGTATCGTGCGATACGGCCCATATCGTACGATACGGGCGATACGCCCTGGGACCCTTATAAAGGGTCCCGGCCCGAGAGAAACCCACTCCTCTCTCCTTTTGGGTTCTTCAAGCTCTCTAAGAGTCGGTTTTCGCCTCCTTGGTGTTTAAAGCTCTAAAATCGTGCCCTACGGTGTCCGTCCAAGCCTCCAAACTCGGATTTAGGTATATTTTTAATGTTTTTTTCCATTTTTTTCCTTTATATTTATTGTTTTTTGTGTTATTTCGGTTTTTTTTTGAATGACCAAATATGAAGTAATTAAGTGTGTGTATACGATTTTTATTGCATTCATGAAGTGGGAGACACTCGATTTGAGTGTTATTTGAAGATTGGGGGATTTACGAAGTGCTTTTATTTTCAGGTTTTTGTTTGAATTAAAGTACTCCATTGAGATGGCAGGAAGGGGTGGTAGAGACTCTCATTCAAAGTCTGATGATCCGGCATGGCAGTGGGGTATACCAGTTGAGGGTTCAAGGTTAAAAATCAGATGTTTATTTTGTGAAAAGTTTGTTAGTGGTGGAATTTCAAGGTTGAAACACCACCTAGCAGGAACCAGAAAAGAAGTTGCTCCATGCACAGGCAGAGTTAGAAGTGTGCCAGAAGGTATTAAATGGCAATGCTTGCAGATGATTGAGAGCATACAGGAAAGGAGACAACAAAAGGATGATTTTCAGATGTGTGAAGAAGCTGATGATGCTACTGTCACTGGAGTTGGATTCACTGATAGTTTGCCTTCAGATGTTAGAACAGATATTGGTAGTAGCAGTTCGCGAGCACCTAGCAGAGGAAAGAGGGTTGCAGCTGAAGACTTTGGAGGTGGCAGAAGAGGAAGTTCAGGAAGGAGTAGAGGAAGAGCTTCTTCTAGCATACATTTGTTCTTTCCTCCTTTCACTACACCTGGTGCTCAGCTAGGAATTCGTGCTGCTATGGCTTCAGAACAACTGCACGATCAAGCAGACCTTGCAGTGAGTAGATGGTTTTATGATGCATGCATTCCATTTAATGCAGCAAACAGTTTTCATTTTTCAAGCAATGGCAGATGCAATTGCTAACATTGGTCCAGGATACAGGATTCCCTCTTATCAGAAGTTGAGAGGGAAGATATTAGATCAGACCGTGATTGAAGTGCAGCAATACTGTTCGACTTTGAGACAATCGTGGAAGGAAACAGGATGCACTATCATGGCAGATGGATGGACCGATAGGCGAGGAAGAACATTGCTAAACTTTCTTGTATATTGTCCTAAAGGACTCATGTTTTTGAGATCTCTAGATATGTCAGAGGAGAGGCAGACTGCAAAGATCCTACGAGAGGAATTTGATAAGGTTGTACAGGAGGCTGGGCTAGAAAATGTAGTCCAATTGATTACAGATAATGCAGCTAACTACAAAGCAGCAGGAAAGGAGTTAGCTGATATTTATGGGACTTTCTACTGGACACCATGTGTAGCCCATTGTTTAGATCTCATCCTCGAGGACATTGGTGAGATGGATGAAATAAAGGCAGCAACTGAGTGTTGCCAAGATATTACAAAATTCATTTACAACCATGCATTTGTTTTGTGTATGATGAGGAGATACACAGAAGGTGCAAAGCTTTTTCGCACAGGTGCAACTCAGGTCGCAACAAACTTCTTATCTGTACAGAGTATTGTGAGACAGAAGCAAGCTTTAAAGAGAATGTTCTCCTCAGATGAGTGGCAACAATTTGCAGAGTTGCCATAAAACAGAAGGAACAGAAAGTTAAATGAGATTGTAGAAACGGTTTTTAGAAGTTCATTTTGGAATGCATGTATCAGATTATTGAAAATTACTTGTCCTTTAGTGAAAGTTTTGAGATTGGCTGACAGCGAGGAGAAACCATCTATGGGCTACCTTTATGAAGCCATGGACAGGGCAAAAGAAGCGATCAGAGATAACTTTAATGGAAAAAAAAGAGATTATGTGCCCGTGTGGAAAATAATTGATAGTAGATGGAATAAACAAGTGCATCAGCCTATTCATGCAGCAGCCTACTATCTAAACCCATCATTGAGGTACTCAGCAACCTTCAAAAGGGACGGTGAGGTTAATCGAGGAATCATTGAATGCATCGACAGATTAGTCCCTGATGAGAGCATAGTAGATGCGACACATCGAGAGATGGAGATATATGATAATGCTCTTCACTTGATGGGTTTGCCTGTTGCAATTCGCAACCGCTCTACGATGCATCTAGGTACATTGTTTATTTTCATATTTAAGTTGTATCTTACATTACTGTGGATTATTATGTCTCTAATGTTTATATCTTTTTTACAGATGTTTGGTGGAACAGGTTTGGAAGTGATTGTCCAAACCTTAGAGATTTTGCAGTTAGAGTCTTAAGCCAAACCTGTAGTGCAACAGGAAATTGGAGTGTTTTTGAACATATCCATACAAAAAAGCGCAATAGGTTGGAACACAAAAGGCTTAATGATTTGGTTTATATTCGTTGTAACATGCACCTTCGTGAAAGGTAATGTTGTATTACTTTCAAATTTTCAATTCGATATTATTTAACTTCAGTTTTCAATTGTTAATATTACTTACTAATTGTTTATCTTTGTTTGTGTTGTAGGCAATTAAAAAAAGTAAATAGAGAAGAAAGTCAATTCGATCCAATAAGTTTGGATAATTTTGAGATATTAGAAGATTGGGTTGTGGAAGACACTGAAGAAAATGCCCTCCTAACAGAAGAAGACGTTGCCTGGATTAATTTGGAAGGAGCGCAACAACATTATGGAGATGAAGAATTTGATTTTGAAGAAGAAGGTGTGGGCATGGCTGATGATGATGAGGATCTGCAACAAGGAGAAGATGAAGATTATTTAGTTGATGATCCTGATTACAATTTGTAAAATGTAACATTATATGTAAATGTAGTGTACTGTAAAGTGTAAATTATGTCTGTATTTTATTTTTTGGATTCAAAATATGTAAATTTGGATGCAATTGTTCAATGTTGAATGCTCAATCTGTACTAAACTTACATTATATAAATTTAAAGCAATTATCAGATTTTTCTTGATTTTTTCCTGATTTTTTCCTATTTTTTATTAAATTTTAATTAATTTTTGTATTATTTTAATATTAAAGTACGATACGATACGCCCGTATCGTGGAGCCCAGCGATACACGATACGATACGCGTCAGACTACAGTGGTTTGCATACCTTACTTGTTAGTCCCTTATTATTAAATCCTAGAGGTAGATTCATATAAATATTTTCATTGAGATTCCCTCGTAAAAATGTATTTTTCAAGTCCAACTGCCTATATATCCCATCCTTTGTGTGCAGATAGAATAACAATAACTCTTACAGTTGTGAGTTTTGCAATTGGAGCAAAAGTCTCTTTATAGTCAATTTCATTCCATATTAATGACTATATCCGTTGGCTACTAGCCTTGTCTTGTAACATAGACCTCCAATAATTTTGAATTTAACTCTGTATACCCACTTACAACTCACCGATTTTCTACCTAGGGGTAAATCAACAATCATTCAAGCAGTACACTAATTCACCTTGCACGACTTCTTTCCATTGAGGGGATTGACTATAGTTTAGCATTCATAACAAACTTCTCGTAGTTTTTAAAGTATTTTGGTAGGAGACATATTGAGGAATAGGATAAAAAGTACAAGATCTCTGACCTTTTCAATACAATTTTCTCTCACCTTTTCGAATAACTATGAGAAGGTTAGATTCAAGGACTGTGGAAAGTAACTGATTTGAATTTGAGAAGTCATTGGTGATGTTGACTTCAGCATGGGGCATCACCACTTTTCTTTCTTCATAAACATAATTCCGAATATCCTTAGGAGCAACACCAATCTCTTCATTTCTTGTGAGATCATCTTCTACCTCGTTGAGACTTATGGGAAGGACGTGCGTGGATTCTACTATAGGACCAAAAGACTCCTCCTTGGAAAAATAATAAGGAATTGATTCAAAGAAGGTAACATCCAAGGAAACATAAGTCTTTTGATTCACTAGATTATAGCATTTATACCCCTTTCAAGAAGTAGAGTATCCAATAAAAATACATTTCGTGGCTCTAGGATCAACTTATGTCGGACATGTGAGTGGATATGAACATATCAGACCCACGCAAAGATACCGGATGAAATATAAAACAATTTATCATATGGATTAATAATTCTCCATGGAAACTTACCATGTAGTATAATACTAGGCATCCTTTTAATGAGATGCACAAATTTTAGTACTGCATCACCCCAATAAGACTTTGGAGCATAATATCCAATGACTAAGATTTTAGCGACTTCAAGGAGGTTTTTCTTTTTCCTTTCTGTAACACCATTTTGTTGTGGAGTATTAAGATAAGAAGTTTGGTGCATGATTCTATGCTTATGAATGTACTCTTGCAATTGACTTGACATATATTCTCTATCATTATCTGAACCAAGGATTCGTTGAGGAATGAAATTGAATTTCAATGAACGATGAATAAAAAAGATTATAGAAACTTATCTTTCGATTTCATTAAATAAACTATGATGAATCGGGTACATTCATCAATGAAAGAAACAAAATACTTGTGACCACTTAAAAAAATGATTGGATAGGGACCCCAAACATAAGAATGAATCAACTCAAAAGGTTATGACCAATGTTGTTCGATGTGTATCGTATCGTGTATCGTTTTGGTCCATGATACGTATCGTAATTTAATATTAAAAAATTAGAAAAAATCCAAAAAAAAAAGAAAAAACAGAAAAAATATAATAATTGCAAAGAATTCATATCATGCAAAGTTTAGTACATATTCATCATTCACCATTAACAACTGAAAAATAATTATATATTTTAAAGCAAAAAATGAAATACATTTACATTTACATATTGCATTTAGGATCATCAACTAAATAATCTTCAACTTCTCCCTGATAAAGATCCTCATCACTTTCTGCTTAACAATCAAAATCTATCTCCTTGATGTTGTTGCCCTCCTTTCAAATTAATCCATGCAATATCTTCTTCGGTTAAGAGTGCATTTTCTTCAACTCCTCTAATATATCAAAATTATCCAAACTATTGGATCAAATTGGTTTTCTTCTCTATTTAACTTTTTTAATTGCCTACAAGAAAGAAAGAAATGTAATTAGTACATAAAATTAACAATTGAAGTTAAGCAAAATATTGAATTGAATCTTTAAGTAGTAACTAATACAAGATTACCTTTGTCGAAGTCACATGTTACAACAGATGAAAACTAAGTGATTGAGCCACTTATCTTCCAACCCGTTGCGCTTTTTTGTGTGGATGTGTTTAAAGACACTCAAATTCCTTTCATAACCCGTTGCACTATAAGTTTGACTCAGAACTCTTACCGCAAAATCTCTAAGGTTTAGGCAATTACTTCCAAACCTATTCCGCCAAACATATATAGAAAAAGACAAACTTCAAGGACTTAATCCACAATAAATATAAGATTTAAGAAACTTAAATACAAAGCCCATCAAGTGAAGAGCATTATTATCATACATCTCCATCTCTCTATGTATAGCATATGCTCTACTCTCATTAATGACTAATCTATCTATACAATCAATGATGCCTCGATTAACCTCACCGTCTCTTTTAAAGCTTGTTGAGTACCTAAATAATGGATTTAGGTAATATGCTGCTGCAATTGTTTGTTCCATCTATTATCTATAATGTTCCACATGGTTGCATAATTTCTCTTTCTTCTGTTGAAATTCCTTCTAATGGGTTCTTTTACCTTATCCATGACTTTATAAAGATAGCTCATAGATTGTTTCTCCTCGCTATCAACCAATATCAAAACCTTCACTAAATGACATGCGATCGGTAATCCTCATTAGTATAACACATGCATTCTAAAATGTACTCTTGAAGACTGTCTTTGAAATCTCATTTAACTTTCTCTTTCTTCTATTTTGAGGCAACTCTGCAAATTGTTGTCACTCATCTGAGGAGAACATTCTCTTCAAGGCTTGTTTTTGTCTCACAATGCTCTATACAAATAAGAAATTAATTGCAAACCGAATTGCAGTTGTACGAAGAAGCTCTACACCATCTGTATATGTCCTCATTATACATAATACAAAAGTATGGTTATTGATAAATTTAGTGATATCTTAGCAACACTTAGTTGTTGCTTTTATCTAATCCATCTCACAAATATCCTCAAGGATGAGATCTAAATAATGGGCTGTACATGTTGTCCAATAGAAACTCCCATACGTATTTGCTAACTCCTTTCTAGCGACTTTATAGTTAGCTGCATTATTTGTAATGAATTAGACTACATTCTGTAGCCTAACCTCGCATATCACCTTGTCAAACTCTTGTTTTAGGATCTTTGCAGTATGCCTCTAGAGATCTCAAAAAGATAAGTCATTTAGGACAATAGAAAAAAAAGTTTAACAAAGTTCTTTCTTGCCTATTTGTCTATCCGTCTGTCATGATATTATATAATGTCTCCTTTCATGACTCTCAAAGTCGAACAATATTCTTGCATTTTAAGGATAATCTTATCTAATAGCTTTCCTCTCAACTTTTGATAAGAGGACATCTTGTATCGTGGACCAATATTAGCAATTGTATCTATTATTGCTTAAAACTGAAAACTGTTTGTTGCATTAAATGCATCATAAAACTATCTGCCCACTGCAAGGTCTGCCTGCTCATGGAGTTGTTCTAAAGCCATAACAACACAAATTCTAGGTTGAACACCATATGTAGTGCTAGGAGGAAAAATGACTATATGCAAGAAGAAGCTCTTACTCTACTCCTTTCTCTTCTATCACTTTCATTTGCAAAATCTTCAATAATCCTCTTTCGTCTGGTTGATGGTTAAGAACTACTACTACCAACCTTTGTTCTACCATCAAAATGAATACTATCACCCAATCAAATAGCATCATCATCCTCTTCCTCAAACATTTCTAAATCATCCTTTTATTGTCTCCTCTCATTTATGCTCTTAATCATCTGCAAACATTATCATTTAATGACTTTTGATAATTTTCTTACTCTGCCCGTGCAAGGAGCAACTTCTTTACTAATCATTCGTAGGTGATATTTCAATCGTAAAATTCCACTACTAACCACCTTCCCATTTTGATCTTCAATCTACCGAGATTGAGAGTCCCTAATACCCCTTCTAGCCATCTTAATTGCATACTTCAATTCAATAAAAAAACCTCAAAATAAAAGCACTTCACAAATCCCCAATTTCATTTAACACTCAAATATAGTGTTCCCCACTTCACGAATGCAATAAAAATCATATCCACACACTTCATAACTTCGTATTTTGTCATTCAAAAAAAGAAAAATATAATTAACACCAAAAACTCCGCCCATGTAGGGGATCACCCTTGCATTGCCGGTCCCAAGCCCGGATAAAGGAGGAGGGTTGTGTTAGGCTTCCGACAACCAGTGTAAAACTTCGTTGGATTTTTACAACATGGATTACAAAAATTATGAGCATTGCTTTGGGGTGTCCCTGCCTAGCGACGTGCTGCAGAGCCCGAATGCAGTAAGAAGTAAGCAAGGGTCACTACATTTTCGCCCGAATGTAGTGAATCAACTGCAGAGAGGGTTCCCACATTATGGACGGGTGTGCGTAAAGAAGTTAGTCCCGCTACATTACCGCCCGAATGTAGTGAAAAATTTTCAGAGTGGGTCTCCGCATTTTGATTATGGACGGATGCAGGGGGGTAAGGAAGCTAGTCCTAGATAATAAGATTCGTATTGGTTCTTGGAATATCGAAACATTATCTGGTAAGCTAATGGAGGTGGTAGATACTATGATTCGGAGAAAGATTCATATTCTATGTTTATAAGAGACAAAATGGGTTGGAGAAAAAGCAAAGGAGATAGAGGATACAGGTTTTAAATTATGGTACTCAGGTAAAGAAAAGGCTCAAAACGGAGTTGGTATTATCATAAATAAAGATTTAAAGGAGTGTGTAGTAGACATACAACGATATGTTGACCGAATCATGACGTTGAAATTAGTGTACCTGTGACAATATTTGTGTTATAATCCGGCGGAGACACTTCAATCTGCTAATCCCTTGGTTTCCAATGGCTAGGACACCAACCTAACACTCTATTGGTCGTCTTCCCAACACCATAACCACCGATCCAAGCCTGCTATACGTGATTCAAAAAAATGGCAGAATCAGAAAACACACAACCATCCACTATGTTCTGGTTTGCTGTTTTTTTTGCAGAACCACAAGGACAGCAATCTGTCTGCTTGCTCTCCACTCAAAACGGCCAATCTCTGGCCACCGCCACAGCTATGGGTCGTTCACACATGAACCCAAGCAACCACCCAAACTTTCAATGGGTGAAACAGTCTCGTAGAATAAACTTGAAACTGCAGCCAGTCGGACTGTTCTGCACTCAGCAGCATCCGATGTTTCTATTGAATGAATCAGTCACCACCAGCAGTTAATGGTAACAATTGGCGGCTCGGTATGACTCTGATACCATGTTAAAAGTGAATTGTTTTATTGATAGGAATCTGCCCCAGAGACATCATACGATTATTCCTTGATAGGAGCAGTCCCATGGGGCACACACCTCCCTCTCTCTTTTTATCTCCTACACATTACAAACCCTAATCTAATAATTATGATTACAAAATACTTGACATAACTTAAAGAACTAATATACCGTTACCCTACTATACATTTAACAAGTAAAGAAAATAAAGCAAATAAGACAGATATGGACTAATCTATAGGTCCAGACGAGATCCATATCCATCGACACTATGAGGTTTGGGACAATAGTTTTAGGTTGACTTTTGATCTGACACCTGATAGAATCTCTTCTATATGCCACCATAGAATTTGATTTCACTTAGACGAAACATCACCTGTCCTCCTGCAACAAGTCTCTAAAAGCTAAGGTATAACTATGGATTCTATATCTCAGATAGGAAAATGTAGAAAAGATGTGACTGTTCTTTATTCTTTATTTACATGATATGCAAACTTGGTTATCTACTTCAACTGCTGTGACTCGTTGAAGGACTTCAGATTCAAGAGTCTTTTATTCTTTTGAAATTTCTCTCTATTGATTTTCAGATTGTGTTTAAATGGAAAATAAAATGATTTCCATCTGTCAATGCTGTTCTTTGATTTCAATGCAGATGTTTTTATATGAAGTACATGACATAAGTGTATGTGACATTGCTACTGCTGTCAATCCTTGATGTAGTAAATATCTTTCCTCAGGTATCCAATCAATTGAATAAACTGCATGCAAAGTTCATCAAAAGGAATCCAGGCTATGGCGGGAAGGTATCTAGTCTATAACCATGTGCTTCTTTTCATTTAAGACACTGCACAATCTCTTTAGCCAGGTCAGGTCTCTACAGGCAACTGACTGAATATTCTAATATGTAAATGTGATTTTGTTTTTTCAGATTTCCATTTATGGCCATTCCTTAGGTAGTGTTCTCTCATACGATATCCTTTGCCATCAGGAGACATTGTCTTCTCCATTTCCTATGGAAATGGTTTGTGGGAAGTATGGCTTCACTGGGAATCCTCAGTTATGTACGGATCCAGTTTCTTCAGACTCCAATTCTGCACCATGTTGGAATGATGCTAGTCCCACTAAAATTTATCAAGCGTCAGAGCAAGTGGGCAACTTCCTGCCAGAAAGTGGTTGCCCCGAGTCGGACCTGCAAGCACATTCTCCTGACATCTCTAACAGTTCAACAGATGAAAGTCATGGATGTCTGGAACAGGCTGGTGATGGAGGTCAACTAAAGGACTCCTCAGTGTCAGATGTTAAAGGTCATGAGGAGAACCATGGTTTGGATAACATGTATGAGCATGGTCAGTCATCAGTGCTAGATGCTAAAGGTGTTGAGGAGAACCATGGCTCAGATAATCTGTATGGGCAACACGATGAAGGATCAGTGTCCCATCTGAAGATGAGAAATGATGCTCATGATGGTGTGGAAGCTCTAATAGGTGATGGTTTAACTGATGACCATGATAAAGATAAACTGATTGCTATGCTGACTAAAGAGGTAAATGTTTAGAGAAAGTACGCTCTTAAGCAGTATCTCGTCTATTGCATTGTATTGGTTGTTGGATAGGAAAGGAGTATCTGTATTTAAGTAGTAATTTCGTTTTTGCATCATCAGGGGTTGCGGACTAGGAAATAATATCTTGGTTAATCTTCGTTTAAGTAGGATGTCATCTTTGTCAGTTTCATCTAGATTACTATCCTGTTTTGTGTTTCTCGCAATTGGAAGGCCTTCGTATGACTTTCATATGCCAAGGTTTCCTTTTAGATAGGAGACATTATTGTCATACTTGATAATGAACCCCACAAAGAGACAAAAGTATTGCCTAGTTTGAAAATGACTATTTCAGTTTAGGTTATTTACGCTTACTCATCTGTTCTACCTTCTCCTACCACATAGATCATATCCTTTCACATGCTATGGTTGTTCCCTATATGCCCTGATTGCTCCTACACAAAGAAGAGTTTCAGTAGGAAGTAGTTGCTATATGGAACTAGACTTGCCGTACAGGTTCTTTCTCTTGTAATGTTGTGAGTTCGGTTTTTGTAGCTTTATTCAGAGGTTAAGCTTTTTCTCCATTAAGTTATTATTTTTCTGTCCACAGACTGTGGCTACGTAGAAAATTTATCATAATTAACTTGTAGGAACAGATTTGGTTGTATACTTTTTTTGAAAGGAAAGTTCATCAAAAACTAAAAAAGTGACTATTGCAGAAAAGCAACATGTATGCGTGGCCCTGTTGATGTTAAGTAATTAAGCTGCTTTATTGAACTTTCTGTTGGTGCAGGTAATTTTACTTAAGGAAAGGATAAAGGACCTCACAGTACAGCAAAATCATATTACCAATCCACAAATGAAGGCAGATGTTACTGGTAATCATTAAAATGTCTGAATGAACATTTCTCTTACTAAGTAGGTTTCTGGAACTGAATCTTTGGGGCTTTTCGCATCCCAAGATTTTCATTTCTGAAAGCTTATCTGGAGCTGGTCAACTTTTTATTGGCAATTGTACACGTTGTGAATTGCTAACGGGTAGCATGTCACTAGGTGATATGGCGGATGGAGCTGCATGGAAAATGCCTTCCTCAGCGGCGGGTTCTTCAGATCAAGCTGACACCCAGAAGAGCTATACCCCTAGAATTAAATATACAAAGCTTGACTTCAAGGTAGGTATACGTTGTTTTGAAACTTTGTCCTGCTGTACTTTCCCATGTTTTTAAGGTATCAACCTTATCTGCATTCACTTGTATAACTGAATCATAATATTTATTCATCAGTTATGGTACTTATGTTAGGTCTGACATAGGAGACCTGCTTATAACTAGTTCATGGTGTTTATTCAGCTTCTGAGGTACTTATGTTGGGTCTAAAGTAGGAGACCTATTTTTGGAACATCTTCCAATTCTGAATTGTTTAATAAAGCACCAATGTGATGAATTGCATGTTCGTACATCTAATATTATACTTATTATTTCAAAGCAGTTACTTGAAGTTTAATTTGTTTCCAATTATCTTAATGTAGATGAAACTTAGTTATCTTTTGGTTCTATATGTTTGAAACTCATTAATAATTCTCAGTTTTCATAAAGCCTGGCAGTTCTTCTATATATCTGTCTCTTCTGAACTGCCTGTTTCATTATCTTTACATTCCTTCCCTTTTATTTAACTAGATTTTAGATTTCTTTGTGTGTTATTAGCGCTCAAAAGGCAGCTGTTATC
Source organism: Brasenia schreberi (assembly GCA_036023115.1). NCBI lineage: Eukaryota > Viridiplantae > Streptophyta > Magnoliopsida > Nymphaeales > Cabombaceae > Brasenia > Brasenia schreberi. The sequence continues at coordinate 18,612,755 of JAYKKT010000080.1, read as the reverse complement.
ATACAAGTCTAAGCTCATCCTTTCTGGTGCTGTGCGTTTTTGATAACACATTTTGATGCTTGACACTGAAACCCTAGGAATATATGAGAATGTTTTGGTTGTGCGATGATATCCAAGGAGCATCTAGATCTCGTGTCCAGTTCAGGTTTTGTTTGTTTTTCGTATGGTCCAACTGAAAGAGTAACACTTGAGCAATGAATTCATTTAGAATGCCTTCTGAAACCACGGGCCTCATAGTTCTTCGGAAAATACAGTACACTTTTTACCATTCCCTAGTTGGTAAAACAGGTTATGACATTAAGGCTCCATTTCCTTCTTTCTGTTGAATGCAATATACGAAACTCTTAGACCTTTTAGTTTCCAAAGAAGTGATAAAAACACATATCTTCCCAAGGATGATCTTTTGATACATATCATACCAAAACCGTAAAGGTATTATCCTATTTCATTTAGCTAGTTTGCTGCAGTTTGCATAGAGGAGACATGAGACACGGAGAAGAGCTTCATAGAATCGATAGTTAAGACTCACTATGTACTAGTAGGTTCTGCTTTCAAATGCTTGATGATGTCTTAATTTTCAGACACTTGTTTAAATAGTCAGCCATTTCTTTTCAGATTGACACATTTTTTGCTGTTGGCTCACCACTTGGTGTATTTCTTTCCCTCCGCAACATCAGGATCGGGATTGGTATGACATTTTTTGGTTTCGTTTGTTCTTGTTTTATCTGCAGTTTTTATGTGCATAATGTTTGTCCATATTGTCATTTTTTTACCATTTTGGATGTTGAATGTTGTAAGGTGTGAAAGCATAGACTGATATTTCATGAAGCTTCATTTGTCTCAGTAGTTGTCTCACTTTTGTTGTATGGGAACGTTAATCGGAAAAGATCACATTTTTGTAATTTGTTTAGCATAGTCATCCTAGGAGCTTCCTATTTGACAAAAGTTGCTGACATTCTTCCTCTCTGAAGTGTTAAAATGTATATGGGGTGGGCCACCTTATTAAGAATAAATCTTGTATTAATCAAAAGAGAAACAACTTACAATATGCGGCAGATTGGAGGCATTCCTCCAATCTGCATTATGCCCAAAAACGGCACCCAACTGTGTAGCCGTCCCCTTCCTTCTCTTATGTCTCTAACTAAACCCTAATCAACTATTAAAACCTATCTAACTTAATTTCCTAATCTACCCCTAATAAGTATTAACTATTTCTAAGATGACATAGGACTCAAAATGACATGAATATGCATTTACACGACTACACAACTTTCCTTAACACTCCCTCTCAAGTTGGGTGGAAAATGTTAATGACACCCAACTTGGATAAGGTCTCTTTTAATAGTTTGGTGGTAGTAGCTTTAGTTAAGAAATCAACTGATAGAATTAACATACTCCAGTTGGAATTCTTCGTTAGATATCTTCTCCTTGATGAAGTGGCAGTCAATTTCTATATACTTGGTCCTTTCATGATATACTGGATTAGATGTCATCTGAATTGCTGCACTGCTATCACAATATAAAGGTATAGGATGGTTAAGTGAATAACATAATTCGCTAATCAATAAAGATATCCATTTTCTTTCACACATAGTTTGTGTTATAGCTCTGTATTCAGCTTCTGTTGTAGATCTTGCAACTACTATATGTTTTTTACTCTTCCAAGATATAATATTACCCCCTAGTAAAGTAACATAGCCAGTAGTTGACTTCCTGTCATCATAAGAACCAGCCCAGTCAGCATCAAAATAAATTTCAATGTCCAAATTTGATGATTTCGAATAAAGTAAACCCATTCCTGAAGTTGATTTGAGATATCGAAGAATTCTATACACTGCATCCATCTGATTTTTAGTTGGTGAGTCCATATATCTGCTCACAATCCCAACTGCATACGTAATGTCTGGCCGAGTAATAGTCAAATATATGAGCTTACCAACTAGCTTCTGATATTTGTGGATGTCCTTGAACTCTTCATTGTCACCGTTAAAAAATTTTTGGTTTACCTCCATAGGAATGTCGCTAAGTTTGCATTCAAGCATTTGAATTTCTTCAAGGAGATCCATTAGGTATTTCCAGTGAGTTAAGAAGATACCTTTGTCAGAGTAGAGAACTTCTATGCCCAAGAAATAGTGAAGCCTACCCAAATCTTTAATATAAAATAATTTATGAAGATTCATTTTCAACTTTGATATTTCTTAGGTCATCTCCTGTAACAAAACATAAACAGTGAGAATAGATTCTTTTGTCCCTTTCTTGAAGAATATTGTATGATCATTGAGGCTTCTTCTGTATCCCAAACTGCACACTGCTTTGCTGAATTTATCAAACCAAGCTCTTGGAGACTGTTTCAACCCATATATTGCTTTATTGAGTTTACATACTCTATTAGAAGATGACAAATTTTTGGTCATTCTTGGAGGTAGTTCCATGTACACTTCTTCATTTAAGTCTCCCTGTAATAAAGCGTTTTTAACATCCAATTGCCATAGATCCCATCCAAAGTTTGCTGCCATACTTAGAAGTATTCTGATTGATGGAAGTTTAGCCACGGGTGCAAATGTTTCTGTATAATCAATGCCATATGACTGACTGTATCCTTTAGAAATTGAAGAAATCGGCACAGATTGGACACAGAAATCGGCACAAAAGATAATGCCACAATGATAAAAATATGCACTCTTAATAAGGATCAGCCACCCAATTTGCTATTTGCTTGAGATTGATTGAAGAACGATTGAAATAAATCTGAAATCACACCTCAAATCAACAAACAAAATTCTGCTGTCCACTATTTGTAAAGAACTCCCTTCAGGGAATCATATAAGATTCAAATAAATTTTTTTTGAGTCAAAACTATACTCTATCACGATACCAACTCACAACTGAACTGAATTATAGTTTCTTCTTCACAAAATCGTCACATTAAAGACCATATAGGCTCTGATACCATATTAAGAATAAATCTTGTATTAATAAAAAGAGAAACAATTTACAATATGCGGGAGATTGGAGGCATCCCTCCAATCTGCATTATGCCCCAAAACGACACCCACTGTGCAACCGTCCCCTTACTTCTCTTATGTCTCTAACTAAACCCTAATAAACTATTAATACCCTATCTAACTTAATTTCCTAATCTACCCCTAATAAGTATTAAGTATTTCTAAGATGACATAGAACTCAAAATGACATGAATATGCATTTACACGACTACACGACTTTCCTTAACACACCTGTTCCTTGCCCCAAGACCAGGGCGATTCGGCCCTGGTACATGAGGGCCAACAGAGCCACAACAGCTACTAGCTCCGACATAGAAGAGCATCACTAGTTTTAACTTCTAAGAGGAAGATTGAGATTAAGACTTGGTTTGATAATTTTTAATATTATTTATTCTAAGAGGACATTTATACAACTTTTGAATATTAAGATTTCCTAATCTTTTATGCCATAGAAGAGCATCACTAGTAAAGACATTAGGATATCCTATGCTATGTAAGTAGTCCATAATATAAAGTCCGCCCTCCCTATAGCCACAATCAATCACCTTCTTTGAGAGGCGATCATGTATAATACATCCTGTACATAAAAAGTTATAACATAAGTTTTATCAAAGATTTGAGATACAAAAATCAAGTTTAAATATAATTTTGGAACAATATTAATTTTAAAAACTTCAAAATTTTTGTTTTGTAAGTCACCAATTTTATTAACACTCAATTATGTTCCATCCATAGTATACACACATGATAAATGTTTCAACACATGAGTTTAAAATGTTTTCATTTCAAGTCATATAAAATGAGGCACCGGAATCAAGAATCCAAGAAACCGTACCTTGAACTTGATTAGTTGAAGAAGAGCAAATCACACCTATTGTTGCTTTATCTTTCATTTGAGCTTCAAGTCTCTTTATTTTTTCTTCAAGTGCAACAATAGAAGATACGCTTGTTCTTCTAATAATGCCACCTTCCTTTTGAACTTAGGACAATTTGGCCTTACGTCTTCGGCCTCTCTGGCAAATAATCTCTTTTCTTGCTTCTTCACTTTTGAAATGAGAAGCACGATAGTCCTTCATATTTACTACGGGTTTTGATGTGGCTAAGGCGGTGTCTCTTTAAAGTTTAGCTTCATTCATTCTTGTTTCCGCTATTTGGAGATCGGTAAGAACCTCTTCTTTTGTAGAAAAAGTTTCGATGGATAAAAGATGATCTTATCTCTTCAAATTCTTCCCGAAGGCTTTTTAGAAATTGATATACAAAATTCTCATTATCCTCAGATTGTCTCTCACTAAGACATTGTGTACATTTCTTTTTGTAGTCATATATTAATTCCAAACATTGGAATATTCTCCAAAAAATTTATTCACCCCTTTATCTCCTTGTCTAAGTGAGACTAATTTGTCTCTTAATGCCATTGAATGAGCTATATCGCTTTGAACATGGGATTTTTTAAAGTATTCCCATGCTCGTTAGTGTTGGTAAAATGAGCCAAAGTATCCCTTGTGTGCTCATGGGATTGTGTTAGAGGATGTCGTTTTATATTTCATGTTTTAAGTGTACTTTTGTGTTATGTTTCTTTAGTAATAATTAGTACTAATCAGGGGCAGTTTAGGAATTCATAGGGTATTATAAGTAGTAGTGATTAGGGTTTCTTTAACAGAAGAAAAGGTGCAGGGCGGCAGCACAAGTGGGCTGACTTCCAGCTCTTGGGCAGATTGGAGTCATTCCTCCAATCTGCGGTATTTTGTAAGTGACTTCTCTTGGATTAATAAATAATTTTCATACTAATATGGTATGAGAGTCTGTTTGGCATTTTTGTTTGTTATTTGATTGAAGACAAGCAGTAAAAAATGTGTTTTATAGAAGCACTTGGACAAAAATTCGATTTTGGGTTCTTCAATCAACGTGAATTTACTATTGAATCCTTGAAGACTCGACATTACACATTGTGAATCTGATTATTTCAGAGATTTGATTTGTGCATCGGATTATTTCTGATTTTTTTTTGGAAAGAGTGAAGTTAAGAAGTTTGGGTGGAACATATTGATCTATTGATCAATAGTGAATCGTTTTTTGGAAAAATCAAGTGGATCGTTGCTATTGATTCTCGTTGCTATTGATTCAATTGGTTGGCCCATATTGGATTATTTCTTGCATCCCGTAGACTGCTTTAACTCATCTTTGTATTTATTCGATTTTGAAATCAGTGTGTGCGACTGAAGATTCAGACTTGATTAAGTTGTGTTTAAGGTTTTCTGATCAATGCTGGAAAAGGTATAGGTATTGACAATTCCTTTAATACAGGCGAACAATCTGGCTTATTAGAAAAAACAGAAACTCTTCAGATTACGACTAAACTAGATGGTCCAAATTATATGGAATGGGCACGATCTGTGGAACTTGTGATTGTAGCAAGGGGGAGATGGGCACATTTAATGGGTCATACTCCAATTCCAGAGCCCCATGACATTCTTTATCCTACTTGGAAAAGAGAAGATGCATTGATATCATCTTGGTTGCTACATTCCATGATTCCATAATTTGCTAAAACTTTTATGTTTTTAGAATCTGTTCATGAGATTTGGTGTGTAGTAGCAGAGGCTTATTCCCGGAAGAAGAATGTTGCAAAAGAATATGAGATAATGGAAAGAATCAGAAAGTGCAAACAAGCCAATCGGTCTATCAGTGAATATTATGCAGATCTCCGAGGTCTTTGGGATGAACTACTCTACTATACAAATATAAAGTGTTCTGCTTGTTATAATGAAAGAAACACTGAGATTGAAAAGAAGAAAGTATTTGATTTGTTGTGGGGTGTGAATACAGAATTTGAATCAGTAAAACTGAATATCTTAAGCAGAGAAGAACTTCCTTCCTTGGGTACTGTTTGCTCCCATTGTGGCAAATCACATCATACCAGAGATCATTGTTGGGAACTACATAGTAAACCAGATTACTATAGAAATCACACTACCTCAGTTCATTCTGCAGAAACTCCAACTCCCAGCACCGATGGAATTCAAGAGATTATAAAAAGAATAGAAGGACTTGAACAACGATTCTCTGAAAAATCCTCTACTCCCTCCACCCAAGCTACAGTGGCTCAGGCTACACATACTGTAAAGGGTAACCACTCCTCTTCTTCTCACTCTAAAACTTGGATAATTGATTTAGGGGCTACAGATCATATGGTAGGAGAATTATCATATTTTTCAGCTTACAAGAATCTTAAAGATCAGGCACCAATTAAACTGGCAGATGGTTCTTTCACTTACATGATTGGATAGGAAAGTGATGGTTCTTTCACTTACATGATTGGACAGGAAAGTGTACCTACATGTATTTCAGATTTACCATCAGTATATCATGTTCCCAGCTTTTCGATAAATCTTCTTTCAGTCAACTATTTAACTCGTGCCTTGAATTGTTGTGTAACTTTTCATCCTACTGGTTGTGTATTTCAGGATCTGAAGACGGGGAAAATCTTTGGATATGGTAAATTACAGAAAGGATTATACATTCTTGAAGATCATTCTCAGCCTTCAACCTCTTACAACACTTCAGCATCACCTGTTCAAGATGCATATTTACGTCTTTGGCATTATCGTCTCGGTCATCTCCTAGTGTCAAAAATTTCATATGTTATTCCCAAATTTAGAGTCCAGTCCAATAAATCTCAGTTTGAATGTGAAGTCTGTCAGCTTGGGAAACACCAAAGGGCATCTTATCCTTTAAGTGATTCTCGACGATCTCAACCTTTTGAATTTATTCACTCTGATGTATGGGGTCCAAGTCCAATTAGCTCCTTGTTTGGTCATGTAAGCAATTGATTTTGGGGTGTTTACAGGTCATAAGTATTTTGTCTCTTTCATTGATGATTGTACTCGTCTTACAATCGTTTACTTAATGAAAACAAAGTCTGAAGTTTTGTCTATTTTTCCTTTTGTGCATAAATTTCTTTGTACTCAATTCAATGCCTCTGTTAAAATTCTTTGATCTGATAATGGGAGAGAATATATTGGAACTCAGTTAGAAAATTATTTATAAGCACAGGGAATTGTTTATCAGACTACATGTTCGTATACACCTCAGCAGAATGGTATTACTGAAAGGAAGAATCGTTATATTCTGGAAGTAGCCAAAACTTTTATAAGCACAGGGAATTGTTTATCAGACTACATGTTCGTATACACCTCAGCAGAATGGTATTACTGAAAGGAAGAATCGTTATATTCTGGAAGTAGCCAAAACTCTTCTCCTTCAAGTAATGTTCCAAAATTCTATTGGGGAGAAGCTGTCCTTACTGTTGTGTATCTTATAAATAGAATGCCCAATAATACCATTCAGGGGGAGAGTCCTATTCATCGTTGTGATAAAACATCCAACCATTTCATCTAGTGCCTCGTATCTTTGGGTGTACCTGTTTTGTACATATCCCTCTTCCCAATCGTGATAAATTGATGCCAAATCCAATAAGTGTATTTTTCTTAGCTATTCAAACTCTCAAAAGGAATACAAATGCTATGACCCACTGCTTAAAAAATTATATATTTCCATGGACGTCACTTTCTTTGAATTTACTCCTTATTACTCTCCTCCCACGGGGTCCACTACAACTCCATCTTTTGTCCTTCCACTAGTTCCTAGTGAGGGGGAGTATAATGAGACAGTTGAACATCAAAGTGAGACCACACAACAATAAAAAGAGACTCTGACATAAAAGAAAGGACAACAGAAGATTATGTACTCTCAAGAAGATCCTCAAGTGCAAGTGGATTGTGACCTTGAGATTCCTATTGCTGTTCGTAAAGGTAAGCGTTAATGTGCAAGATATCCAATTTCTAATTATGTTTCATATGCCAACACTTCTCAGAGTTATCAAAACTTCATTCTGAATGTTTCATATGCCAACACTTCTCAGAGTTATCAAAACTTCATTCTGGATGTTAAAAATACTTTTTTACAGGGAGATTTAAATGAAGAAGTGTACATCAAACTACCTCCAGGAATGACTAGAAATTTGTCATCTTCTAATAGAGTATGTAAACTCAATAAAGCAATATATGGGTTGAAACAATCTCGAAGAGCTTGGTTTGATAAATTCAGCAAAGTAGTGTGCAATCTGGGATACAACAAAAGTCTCAATGATCATACAATATTCTTTAAGAAAGGGACAAAAATATCTATTCTTGTTGTGTATGTTGATGACATTATTGTTACAGGAGATGACCTTGAAGAAATATCAAAGTTGAAAATGAATCTTCATAGATTATTTGATATTAAGGATTTGGGTAGGCTCCACTATTTCTTGGGCATAGAAGTCCTCTATTCTAACAAAGGTATCTTTTTAACTCAGAGGAAATATTTGATGGATCTCCTTGAAGAAACATATATGTTAGAATGTAAATTGAGTGACATTCCTATGGAAGTAAATGAGAAATTATTCAGTGGTGATAGTGAAGAATTCAGAGACACTCACAAATATCAGAAGTTGGTAGGCAAGCTCATATATTTGACTATTACTCGTCCAGATATTACTTATGCAGTCGGTATTGTGAGCCGATATATGCATTCCCCTACCAAGAATCATATGGATGCAGTGTATAGAATTCTTCGATATCTAAAGTTGACATAAGGAATGAGTTTACTTTACTCTAAATCATCTAATTTGCAGATTGAACTTTATTCTGATGTTGACTGGGCAGGTTCACGTGATGATCGAAAATCAACTATACGTTATGTTACATTACTCAACAGTAATATTGTATCTTGGAAGAGTAAAAAACAGACAGTGGTTGCCAGATCTACAGCAGAAGCAGAATACAGGGCCATAACACAAGCCATGTGTGAAGGAAAGTGGGTATCTTCATTGACTAGTGAACTGGGATTTCCATATACTCATTATATACCACTATATTATGATAGTAGTACATCAATTTAGATGACTTCCAATCCAGTGTATCATGAAAGAACCAAACATATAGAGATTGACTGTCACTTTATCAGAGAGAAAATAACCAATAAAGAATTCCAGCTAGAGTATGTTCAATTAATCAAATAGAGGGCTGATTTCCTAACCAAAGCTATTACCACTAAAGGAGACATTATCCAAGTTGGGTGTTATAAAGATCCTTCACCCAACTTGAGGGGGAGTGTTAGAGGATGTCGTTTTATATTTCACGTTTTAAGTGTACTTTTGTGTTATGTTTCTTTAGTAATAATTAGTACTAATCAGGGGCAGCTTAGGAATTCAAGTTAGATAGGGTATTATAAGTAGTAGTGATTAGGGTTTCTTTAATAGAAGAAAAGGTGCAGGGCGGCAGCACAAGTGGGCCGATTTCCAGCTCTTGGCGGTATTTTGTAAGTGACTTCTCTTGGATTAATAAATATTTTTCATACTAACTGATTGTCCTATGACTTCATTCTTATTCATCTTTTTACTCGAGTGTGACATTAATAGAGGGTTCTACTTTTAAACCACTTGTATAACCCTATAATTTTTTGAAATATAGATAATTTTTCATAGATTGGGCCCATGTCTTTTAGTTCGAGGGTGTTAAACGAAAGTTAAATTCCCTTTATCATCCATATTTTAGGGAGAAAAATAAACTAAAGAGGTAAACTTACAAGATACGATCAGTACTCTTCTCGAGATGATGAACAATATTCCCACGATCATAAAAATAACTCTAATACCATGTAATGAAGTCAACGCTTCAATGTAGCAGTGGAAGATCGGTGAATATCACCCGAAAAAGTTAATCACAAAACCTTAGAAAAAGGCTATAAAACATATGCATAAAGGCATAATGAAGTGGAAATAAATAAATATTATTTAGCCATAAAAAACTTGAAAAATTATATACATGAGTGAGATATTTATAAAAGATTAAAATAGGTTATTAGAGAGAGTACATGAGAAGAGAGGAAGAAGAGAGTGGAGGGGGTCTGTTCACAGCGTAGCCGTTGGGGGCCTTGGCCCTGACAGCCCAACTAGCTCTGTCAGGGCCAGGACCGAGCGGTCTATTTTCTAACACTGATGAACCTGACGTCTTGACTCGATTTGCCAACCCTAGTTTCACTTGCTAAAGCCTACGGTTCACTAAACGATCGTTTATCTTGTAAGTTGTATCTGAGGTGAGACAAACATAGATCTAGAGTTTTAGTTCAAAACTAACAACAATGTATTGTTTGGTTGCTTTTCTTTTTCATGTGACAGGTAATAAGTTCAAGTCTTACCATTTTCTATATGCTTGGGTATCCAATCTCAAGTTTGCTTGGGCCTGTAACGGCCTTTTGTCTTGGTGACCCAAGCTTTATCAATCAAGTCTCTTTGTGGGCTCAGTGCCTGCTACTATCTGCATATCTTATTAAAGCTGCTTTCAGTCAAAATTTGGTTCATGTTTTGATGAAGACCTGTAACTTATTCATTGTAGGTATCCATTTCTTTTCTTGTTTGGTTTCATCTTTAGTTTTCATTACTTCCGAGACAACTTACACTTGGAATACAAGCTTCTCAACCATTTGCTGGAAGTAGTGTTATCCTCTTACCCTTCAATTTTGCCGTTATTTTTGTCCCACAACAATGGGCCAGGTGACGAGAACACAGAAATGGCTCTTTTTTGTGGAAAACTCCTTCCAGATTCCACACAGTCAACAATGTCCCCAAAGAGCCATTTCCTGAATTTGGACCCTTGAGGAGCTGTAAGACAAAGGTGCTGTTATACAACAAGCTTTTGTACCTGAACTGTTTGCTGCTGAACTGTTTCCTTAGTTGATGTCTGGATTTGATCATATTGTCATTCTTTAGGTTGTTAATGATTTTTATGCATCAGCTAAGCTTTATAGTCTATCAAGTTTTCATTGTTATGGGGATCAATATCATTTAGATTGAGTCTTGATGGTGAGCCATCTCATTTTGAACTGAATACGGATTATCCCCAAGAATGTATAAAAAGAAAAGTAAAAATAGGTCCTCATATGGCATCTCAATCATCTATACATTGGAACATTTCTGTCCTAAGAATCAAAAGCCATAGTCTACCGCCTCACAGTTTGGTTGTATTAATTGCAGATGGTCATCTATGGTTGTTTGAGTATTAAAAATTTAGTTCTTTTCATCAGAATTATGTGAGTAGTATTTAAGCCTTTTAGTTTACCCTATGGTTTTGTCATGTAAATATGCTGAGGGTTTCATTGTATCTGTTTATCAACACTTGCACCCTCTTCTCTCTTGCGTATTCTTCATACACTTGTGCAGGTGAAGGAAAGGAGTATTGGCAAGGAGAAGAAATCATTGAGGAGATGCCGGCTTGTAGGAGAATGTTTAATATTTTCCACCCCTTTGACCCTGTTGCTTACAGGTTTATTTCTTTTGCAACTTTAAGTTTCTGTTAACGTTCCTTATGTTCTGAGGCATTCAACCATGTGCCTCATAGAATAAATCTTGAAGACCTGCCCTTTTCACAAGTGGATGTTTTTGATTGATGAAAATGATCAGCTTCTTGTTTCTTTCTGGTTGTTTTCCTTCAATAAGATGTTATATGATGGGTTGGGTTTCATACAGAATAGAACCACTTATATGTAAGGAATACATCAGCCAACGGCCTGCAATTATACCTTACCACAGAGGTGGAAAGAGGTTACATATTGGTTTTCAGGTAATCTTGTGCTTCTGAAAGTATATTTCATCTTACTTAGTTTGATCTTTGCTACAGTTGCCTTTCAGAGTTTTGTTCTCTGATGAGGTTGACTTTGTAATGCATTAATCTCTTGGCAGGAGTTCACTGAAGATTTGGCTGCACGTTCTCAGGCTGTTCTTCGCCAAGTTAACTCAATGAGAGTGCGTTCCTATTTCCAAAATGTGACATTTTATTCAACCATATAACTTCTTGTAAAAGTGCTGTTTATTTCCACCTGATTAAAGACTTATTATTCTTGTTATGGTTTAGTTCACATTTCCTGCCTCTGTTATCTACTGAAGGAGAATTATGATTTAAGCAAACTTATACATTTGGTATGTTTTTTCCAAAATTTGATTCGTCTGTCAATAATATGGTGTCTAATGTGATCCTCGAGATGCATACAGTGCTAGAATCATCTACGTTGACCCTCAGCCAAACAGTTAAAAGAAACCTTTCCAGATAAACTTCAAAGAGTGCATATTGGTTGCGAATGTGGAAATACTTTTTGTCTTACACCAGTGCATGCCTGAGTCTAGGTCTAGTATCGAATCTTCCGAGTCCCTGAAGGACCTTGGACATTCTTGATAGAAGAGCATATCGTGAAGAGAATCAAAAACAATTGAACGGTCACACACCATTGGATCTTGTCTTCTCTTCAAGGATAAAGTGTTTCGAGTAGTTTATGGTTTGTCAACAGTGGGGAACTATGTGTGCTCGCTAGGGTGAGTGAAGTGTTGGGCCTACCTACCCTAATGGCCCATGGGACTCCAACAAGGAAGGGGAGCAGCGGAAAGAAATCATATTGTCCAGCCAGACTAGTTGAGCTTCTAAGAACTGAAGCTGCTATTAATCCCAATGATTAATCCATGAATACGTAGGACTGACCATAAGAAAACCTCTGCTCCTTACTGACTTCAGGTTGATTTAGGAGTTACTGTCTGTAAAACACCTTCCCTCGTTGTTTTGCTCCTTTACCTCAAGTTGTAGACACAAGACCGTAATCTGTTATAGCTCATCTCAAATAGCACTATTAAGCATCAATCTTTTATACTGTAAAAGTTGGAAAAAATGTTGAAAATGATAGATTGTGCATTCTTTATGACAAAAGAGAGTGAAAGAAGATTTCCATAACTAGTGGTGCAAGTGACAGTGATGGGAGATGTTGTTGAAGAACTTTAATATTTTGAGCTTGCTCAAGGCGATGGTGAATTGTTTACTGTTTCCTTCTTATAAAGACTGATATTCATGGCTTGCACTTGTTGATCAGAATGCGTAACCGAAGGCAGTTGATATTTGATGGTGCAAACTGTTAATAGGGTTTGAAAGCGTTATGAATCTGTTTTAGTTCTTTCACACATTTCTTTTGCTGTAGTTGTCAATAATCTCTCGTGTGTATATTGTTACTTTCTTCAAGAGGCAGCCTCTTGTGGAGATGGTCCTCTTGGTAAAAGTTGACTTAGTCACAAAAATGGAACGACAAATATCATGGACCACAAGAGAAAGCAGTTTCCAAATCTATCTTGCTCTTTCCTTTGTTGTTGGAGAGGGGAGGGAGAGGGTTGGAATTCTCTGGTGCAAAAGTACTTTCCAAGCTGAGGGGCGTTAGATTAGTTAGTCCAATGTGGTGATGATGAGGTAGAAGTGAGATTCTTGGTTCATCATTTTTCTCGACTAGCAGAGAAAGTCTCTTATTGGTTCATCTTTACAAATTGGATGTGATGAACGTTCACAAATAATGATATTATTAAAGAAGCTTTGAGCTTGGGAGAACTGGAAGTCCATGAGGTTTTGGGTCAAGCAAGGGAGCATATTGTAAGCGACTATGGCCTTGGCATTGTGTAACTGTGTCACTGATGGCCACTAATTATTTTTGGTTTACAACAAGTGCATATATGCTTAAAGTGTGAACTTTTGCTCGTGCTTGTCGAAGTTAATTTTGTTTGTTTTTTGGATGAAAGAACGACAGACTTCTTTGAAGTTAATATTGGGTTACATCAAGGATCAACTTTAAGTCCATACTTATTTATAATAGTGATTGATGAGTTAACAAAATATATTTAAGATGAAGTACCTTGGTGTATGTTATTTGCAGATGACATTGTATTAGTGGAGGAGTCTAAGGAAAAAGTTAATAGAAAATTGGAACTATGGAGAAAAACATTAGAAAGCAAAGGCTTCGACTTAGTAGAACAAAGACAGAATATATGGAATGTAAGTTTGATAATTTGGTTACTTCAGAGGACATAGAAATTAAAATTGGCACACATTGCATTCCCCAAAAGGAAAGTTTTAAATACCTAGGGTCAATTTTTGAGAGTGATGGAAGAATTGATGGAGATGTTACACATAGAATTAATGCTGGTTGGTTAAAATGGAGAGGAGCATCAGGTATTCTTTGTGATAAGAAGATACCATTAAAATTAAAAGGTAAATATTATAGATTAGCAACTAGGCCTGCCATGTTGTGTTGGTCAGTTAATCATCAACATGTACAAAAGATGTCTGTGACATAAATGAAGATGTTGAGATGGATGAGTGGTCATACAAGAAAAGACCGTATACATAATGAGGTTATTAGAAACAAATTAGGAGTAGCACCAATAGAGGATAAAATGAGAGAACATCGTTTAAGATAGTTTGGACATATAGAAAGAAGAATCAAAAGAAGAACCTGTAAGAAGGTTAGAAAAACTAAAATTGGAAAGTATTAAAAGAGGTAGAGAACGACCACAAAAGTGTTGGAAAGAAACAATAAAGAATGATCTAGCTTATTGTGAGTTAACTGCTAACATGGCACATGATAGGGATCTGTGGAAACAAAGAATCCATGTAGCCGACCCCGTCTAGTATGGGAAAAGGCTTAGTTGTTGTTGTTTCGGATAAAAAAGATTAGTTTATTGAAATCAAAGTTAATTTTATTTATCATTAGATTACATGTAGAAATATATTGAGGTAATCAGAACCAATGTTGTAAGAACCGTATCGGTGCCCATATCGCATTGGGCACCGATATGCTTCTATGATACGGTGTAAAAAAAAGTGTATTAAAAAATAAAAAAATACTAAAAAAATACAAAAAATAAAAATAATGAACAAAACATATATAACACAATGAAGAAGCATCCATACTATAACAAAACATCTCATAATGAACAAGGCTACAAGCATCCATATTCCATACCGTGAATAGAATATTGAATAGTACATTTGGGGTTTAACTTTAATTAATAAACAACAAAGTTACAAGTACAACTTAAAATCATCAAGAGATTGAATATTAGAACATTACAAAGTTATAAACAAAAGTTCAAACAAATTATAATCATCCACAACATAGATCATAATCAACAAAAATATTATAATCAACATAGTCTGAATCACCACCATCATCATCATCATCTCCTCCCTCTTCCTCCTCCACAATTAGATTTGCCCAACACCTTTATTTTCATCATCATCTCCAACTCCAAGTTCTGTTTGGGCTTGGAGTATCCTCCATTTTTCATCCTCTAAATTGATAAGGGGCTCCTCCTCTTCGACCTAATCATCAAGAATATCAACATTTTCGTAGCTCAACGAGTCATATGACACCTTCCTTGCCCTTCTTGCATCCTTTTACATTTGTCTATAAAGAAGAATATTCAAATTATAAAGAATATCAAATGCAATATAGCCACATCAATCATTCATTAATAATAAGATTAAGAAAGAACTAGGCAACGACAAACAATATACAACAACTAAGCCTTTTCCCATACTAGACGTGGTTGGCTATATGGATTTTTTGTTTTGACAGAGCCCTATCATGTGCCATGTTAGTAGTTAACTCACAATAAGCTAGATCATTCTTTGTTGTCTTTTTCAAAAACTTTTGTGGTCGTCCTCTACCTCTTTTAATACTTTTAAAATGTAGTTTTTCATACCTTCTTACTGGTTCTTCTTTTGATCTTCTTTCTATATGTCCAATCCATCTTAAACGATATTCTCTCATTTTATCCTCTATTGGTGTCACTCCTAATTTGTTTCTAATAACCTTATTATACATATGGTCTTTTATTGTATGATCGCTCATCCATCTCAACATCTCCATTTCTGTAACAAACATCTTTTGTACTTGTTGATGATTAACTGCCCAACACTCAAAACCATAAAATATGATAGGTCTAATTGCTGCTCTATAATATTTACCTTTTAACTTTAATGGTGTCTTATTATCACAAAGAATACTTGATGCTCCTCTCCATTTTAACCAACCAACAATAATTCTATGCGTAACATCTTTGTCAATTCTTTCATCACTCTGAAAAATTAATCATAGGTATTTAAAACTTTCCTTTTGAGGGATGCAGTGTGTACCAATTTTAATTTTTATGTCTTATGAAGTAACGAAATGATCAAACTTGCATTCCATATATTTTGTCATTGTTCTACTAAGTCGAAAATCTTTACTTTCTAATGTTTCTCTCTATAGTTCCAATTTTCTATTAACTTTTTCCTTAGACTCCTCCACTAACACAATGCCATGAGTAAATAACATACACCAAGGTACTTCATCTTGAATATGTTTTGTTAACTCATCAATCAAGTATGGACTTAAAGTTGATCCTTGATGCAACTCAATATTAACTTCAAAGAAGTTTGTCATTCCTTCATGAGTCTTCACACATGTTTTTGCACCATCGTACATGTCTCTTATAAGGTTTATGTATGTCAATAGGATACCTTTTTTTCTAAGGTTCTCCAAAGAACCTCCCTCGATACCCTATCGTAAGTTTTTCTAGATCAATAAATATCATGTGAAGGTCTTTTTTTTTGCTCTAAAATGTTTCATAAGACATCTCGAAAGGTGAATCGCTTCAACTGTCGATATGCCTAGCATGAATCCAAATTGGTTCTTTGTTGTACTCGATACTTGTCTTAACCTACGTTCGATAATTCTTTTCCATAATTTCATAGTATGGCTCATTAACTTGATACCCCGATAATTCGCATAATTTTGAATATCTCCCTTATTCTTGTATATGGGTGTAAGTATACTCACTCTCCATTCCTCGGGCATATTTTGATTTCTCCATATTTCATTAAATAGTCTTTGAGCCAAATGATTCTTGTTTCTCTTAGGATTTTCCAAACTTGGTCCTACCGATTTGCCACCCTTCATATGTTTAAGAGCTTCTTTGACTTCATTCTTTTGAATACGTCGGTAGAAATTGTGGTTTGTATACTTTTCTGATTTGGCCAACTCTCCTAAGTTAATGTTAACATCTTTATTTTTATTAAAAAGCTTATAAAAATAGTTTTTCATCTATTTTTTATATCATCGTTTGCCACTAGAATTTTCTCATCATCCTCGTCTTTGATGCGTCTAACAAAATTAAGATCCTTATTTTTCTTATCTCTAGCCCTAGCTATCCTAAAAATATCTCTTTCACCCTCTTTTGAGTTGAGTTTTTTTTATATAAATCCTCACAAATTTTAGCTTTTGCTTCACTAACGGCCTTTTTCACTTCTTTCTTTACTTTCTTATAAGCCTTTAAAGTTTCACTATTTTCTTTAGCATAATGTAATTTGTAACATGCTCTCTTAGCTTTGATTTTTATTTTACACTACTTCACTCCACCACCAAGCTTCTTTTTGTGCCGGTACACCTCCCTTAGATTCACCTAACACATCTTTCGCCACTTTCCTAATATGTATAGCCTTATTGTTCCACATATCAGATGGTGTATCAACATAATTCCAAACATCTCCTTGAAGGACTTTCTGTTTAAATATATCTTCTTTTTTGCTTTTGAGTTTCCACCATTTAATCCTAATAGCTCGATGCACTCTTTTCTCCTTTGTCCATTTTTTTATTTATAAATCCATAACTAAAAGTCGATGTTGGGTGGTTAAGCTTTCTCCTAGAATTACCTTGGAATCTTTACAACACGCTATATCTTTTTTTTACAAATAAAATAATCAATTTTTGTTTGTGATAAGTCTCTTATAAGTAATTAAATGTTCATCTTGTTTTTTGAAGATTGTATGGATTATAAAGAGATCAAACGTCATAGCAAAATTTAAAATCTCCCTACCTTCCTCATTTATATCCCCAAAACCAAAGTTTTCACTAGTACCTTGATATCCTAATGCATCTTTAATGACATGTCCATTTAGGTCTCCTCCTAAAGAAATCATCTCCCTTTTTGGAATTCTTTGAATCACCTTATCTAACTCTTCCCAAAAGACCGTCTTTATACTAGCTTCTAGTCCTACTTGGGGTGCGTAAGCACAAACTATATTCAAAACCTATGCTCGTAACACTAATTTCAACATTATGATTTGGTCATCATATCGTTGAATGTCTAGTACACTATCCTTTAAATCTTTATTTATAATAATACCAACTCTGTTTTGAGTTTTTTTCTTACATGAGTACCATAATTTAAAACTTGTATCCTCAATCTCCTTTGCTTTTTCTCCAACTCACTTTGTCTCTTGTAAACATAGGATATGATTCTTTCTACGAATCATAGTATCTACCGCCTCCATTAGCTTACCGAACAATGTTCCGATATTCCAAGAACCAAAACGAATCTTATTATCTATGACTAGCTTCCTTACCCTCGAATTCGTCCATATTGAAAATGCGGAGACCCTCTCTCTAATTTATTCACTACATTCGGGCGACAATATAGTGGGACTAACTTCTTTACCCACACTTGTCCATGATATGGAAACCCTCTCTGCAATTGATTCACTACATTCGAGCGAAAATGTAGTGGCCAACCAATACGAATCTTATTATCTAGGACTAGCTTCCTTACCCTCGCATTCGTCCATATTGAAAATACAGAGACCCTCTCTATAATTTATTCACTACATTCGGGCGACAATGTAGTGGGATTAACTTTTTTACCCACTTGTCCATGATATGAGAACCCTCTCTGCAATTGATTCACTACATTCGGGCGAAAATATAGTGGTCATTGCTTACTTTTCACTACATTCGGGCTATACAATGAGGGAACTCCCCAACACATTGCTCATAATTTGTGTAATCCATGGTATAAAAATCCGATAAAGTTTTACGCTGGCTATCAGAAGCTAACACAACCCTCCTCCTTTATTTGGGCTTGGGAGTGGAGTTGCAATAACACAATATATATTTTAAAATTATTACCTTTGCCTTAACTTTATGTTGTAGGCAATATATACCAAATCATGTAGTCGAGCATGCTCAAGTCTATTTCGCCTTTCCGTGTGAATGCATTAAGAAAAAACTCTAATTCCTCTCGCACCCACTCAAACTGCATGTTTGACTCGATATACGTTGAGCAAACGTTGTCAAGTTTGGTGTATTAAACTAAAATGAGCCCACCATTCATCTGAAATAAAACACGATAATTAATAATGAGAAATACTCAAAGTCAATCAGTTAATAACCAGTGTTGTCCGTATCGCACGATACAGCACGTATCACCCGCATAAAGGGTCCCTAGCTGAATTTCTGTTTTTTTTTTGAGCTCCCCACTCTTTCTTCCCATGTTTCTCCTCCTCCTTGGGGTTTAAGAGTTCAAAAACATGCTCTACGGTGTCCGTGGAAGCCTCCTAACTGGGATTATGGTATATTTTGAGTGTTTTTCTTCATTTTTTTCTTTGTATTTATTGTTTTTTGTGTTTGTTGCTTTTTTGTGTTATTTGCATTTTTTTTAAATGACAAAATATGAAGTTATTAAGTGTGTGAATATGATTTTTATTGCATTCATGAAGTGGGAGACACTCTATTTGAGTGTTATGTGAAGATTGGGGATTTACGAAGTATTTTTATTTTGAGGTTTTTTATTGAATTAAAGTGCTCAATTGAGATGGCAGGAAGGGGTGTTAGAGACTCCCATTATCGGTCTAATGATCCGACATGCCAGTGGGGTATACCAGTTGAGGGTTAAGATTAAAGATCAGATCTATGTTTTGTGAGAAGGTGGTTAGTGGTGGAATTTCACGATTGAAGCACCACCTAGCAGGCACTACTAGAAAAGAAGTTCCTCCTTGTACAAGTAGTTAGAAGTTTGTCAAAAGGCATTAAATAGGAATGTCTTCAGATTATTGAGAGTATATAAGAGAGGAGAAAACAAAAGGATGATTTAGGGATGTTTGAGGAAGATGATGATGCTATTGGATTCACTGATAGTATTCCTTCAGATTCCAGAATAGAGATTGATAGTAGCATTTCTCGAGCACCAAACATGAAAAAGAGGGTTGCTGAAGATTTTGGAAGTGGTAGAAGAGGAAGCTCACGAAAGAGTAAAGGAAGAACTGCTTTTAGCATACATTCATTTTTTCTTCCTAGCACTACGCGTGGTGCTCAACCTTGAATTTGTGGTGCTATGGCTTTAGAACAACTGCACGATCAGGCAGACCTTGCAGTGGGCAGATGGTTTTATGATGCATACATTCCATTTAATGCAGCAAATAATTTTCATTTTCAAGCAATGACAAATGCAATTGCTAATATTGGTCCACGATACAAGATATCTTCTTATCAGAAATTGAGAGGAAAGATCTTAGATAAAACCGTCATTGAAGTATAAGAATATTGTTCGACTTTGAGAGTGATGGAAGGAGACAGGATGCACTATCATGGCAAACGGATTGACAGATAGGCGAGGAAGGACCTTGCTAAATTTTCTTTTCTACTGCCTTAAAAGACTTATGTTTTTGATATCTCTAGACATGTCAAAGGAGAGGCATGCTGTAGAGATCTTACGACAAGAGTTTGATAAGGTGATATGCGAGGTTGGGGTATAAAATGTAGTCCAATTGGTTACAGATAATGCAACTAACTATAAAGCAGCTCGGAAGGAGTTAGCAAATACTTATGGGACTTTCTATTGGACACCATGCGCAACCCATTGTTTAGATCTCATCCTTGAAGATATTGGTGAGATGGATGAGATAAAGGCAACAATTGAGTGTTGCCAAGATATCACCAAATTTATCTATAACCATGCCTTTGTATTGTATATGATGAGAAGATATACAGATGGTGCAAAGCTTTTTCGTATAGTTGCAACTCGGTTTGCAACTAATTTCTTATATTTACAAAGTATTGTGAGACAGAAGTAAGCTTTGAACAGAATGTTCTCAAATGAGTGGCAACAATTTGGAGAGTTGTCTCAAAATAGAAGAAACAAAAAATTGAATGAGATTTCACAGACAGTCTTCAGTAGTACATTTTGGAATGCATGTGTTTGACTGTTGAGGATTACATATCCTTTAGTAAAGGTTTTGAGATTGGCTGATAGCGAGGAGAAACCATCTATGAGCTACCTTTATGAAGCCATGGATAGGACAAAAGAAGCTATTAGAAATAATTTTAATGAAAAAAAGAGAGATTATGTGCTTGTGTGAAAAATTATAGATAATAGATGGAATATACAATTGCATTATCCTATTTATGTAGTTGCATAATATCTAAACCCAGCATTTAAGTACTCAGCAAGCTTCAAAAGGGACGGTGAGGTTAATCGAGGCATCATTGGTTGTATAGATAGATTAGTCCCTGACGAGAGTAGAGCATATGCTATACATCAAGAGATGGAGATCTATGATAATGCTCTTCACTTAATGGGTTTGCCTGTAGAATTCACAACCAAACTAATATGCACTCAGGTAAATTGTTTATGTTTGTATTTAAGTCTTTTTAAATCTTATATTATTGTGGATTAAGTCTTTAATGTTTGTTTTTTTTTAAAAAATGTTTGATGGAATAGGTTTGGAAGTGATTGCCCAAACCTTAGAGATTTTGTAGTAAGAGTTCTGAGTCAAACCTATGGTACAATAGGTTCGAAAGGAATTGGAGTGTCTTTGAACACATACATACAAAAAAGCGCAACAAGTTGGAACATAAGCCGCTGAATGACTTAGTTTTTATTCGTTGTAACATGTGAAAGGTAATCTTGTATTAGTTAGTACTTAAAGATTCAATTCAATAAATTGTTTTACTTCAATTGTTAATGTTATTTACTAATTACTTATCTTTCTTTCGTGTAGGCAATTGAAAAAGATAAATAGAGAATAAAGCCAATTTGATCCAATAAGTTTGAACAATTTTGATATATTAGAAGATTGCATTATAGAAGATAGCGAAGAAAATGCCCTCTTCACTGAAGAAGACATTGTATGGATTAATTTGGAAGGAGCGCAACAACATTATCAAGGAGATAAGATTTTGATTTCGAAGCAGAAGGTGGTGATGAGGATCTTCAGCAATAAAAAGATGAAGATTATTTAGTTGATGATCCTGATTACTATTGGAAAAAGTGGTTGCACAACGGAGATTGAAAATCCCAACCATAAAAAAAGAGTAAAGAGGAAATGAGATCAGAGGAGGGGGCATACCTCCAATGGAGGCCGCCCCCCCTCTCTTTTTCTCTTTCTTAATATCAGCCTCTTAACCCTAATACAAACTTCCAACCCTTATATAATGGGTTGTAAAACAGAAAATGACCAAAATACCCTTATTACTATGGGAATTACAATAATACCTAAATATGAGAAATTACAGAAATGACACTTAGAAACATCATATACATATATTCTCGACACCCACCGTCAAGTTGGGAGTGAGATACTTTGAACTCCAAACTTTCCAAAAAACTGGTTCTTTCTTCACCACACGTGCACGAGCGATCTCTTCGAGGCTTTTGTAAAACAACTTGAATAATCAAGAACACATGGGTAGCACACGACCTTTCTATGGGTGTCGGTTGTTCCCTCTCTCTTCTTCTCCATGAAGTGATTCGGCAGCTACACTTCAAAAAAGTCATGTTTTTCTACTTTTGATAAAGCTGATCTTCTGTGATAGGAGGTACTACTCGACCATACACACTTCACACGGCTTTTCCTGCGCCCCTTCACATGGTGGCTGTAGCCGGTGTGTTGGTTGGGTGCCCTCTCTGTACCACTCAAATAGTAGAATACAGACATCTGCTTACACTAGTCGGTCTGCGTCCCTTTACATGGTGACTGCAACCGCTTTTTCAGCCCTCATGGCTGTTTACTTCAGCAACTGAAGGTTTTAACTTTCATGCTTCTTGGTGATACTGCCACATTCTATATCAACAAATTCCTCTGACCTCTTCTATGATTTGCTTTGTCATGCACGTGTAGCGTGAAAGACTGATTTTCTGCATTCCATCAACAACTCTAAACTCGTATTCAATTGCTTTTTCAATGAAGGCAATCATCACATGCTACTTTATATCTTCTGAATCTTTTTATGAACTTTCAACCTTCTTGAACATTTCATCGAACACTTGATGTGCAGTGTTCATGTTAATCATCTTTTAGCATTTCTCTCTGCAAACAAAACCAAACTCGAATCTGATTCTTCTTTCGTCACCGAACCTTTTCCAACCGAGTTCCCTTCTCAAATAATGGTCGATTCTTACAATTTGGTCTTCGTGTAAGTACTTCATCAAGGATTTTGTGTGCTGCAGAAGATTCAGAGTCACGTCCAAAAGGCTTCTCAACAATAACTCTTGTCCACCCATTATCCGAAGAAGCTGATAGACTAGCACATTTCACCGCATCTATGAATACATTTGGTGGAACAGATAGGTAAAACAAGCGGTTGGATATCCTTCCTTCCACATGTTTCAGCTTCTTCCAATTCTCCTGCTCTACCAAGCATATCCACCATGCAGCTATAGTGCTCCAGCCTTGGGCTTAAACCATACCTTCGTGACATCAAATGGAAGTATCTACGCCCTTTCTCAACCATGCCTCCATGGCTAAAACCAGACAATAAGAATCACAAAGGTTATCCCGTCAGGCTTCAAACCTTCTCTTATCATGCGTAGAAACATTGATTTTGCCATTTTAGGAAGTCCATGCATTGCAAACCCAGACATCATTGCCGTCAAGAAAATAGGATCTCTATCAGTCATTTGGTCAAATATCTGTTGTGCACCAAGTATAGTTCCACAACGCATGTACATATATAAGAGCAGCGCCCACATAGAAGTAGAAACATTGATTTTGTCATTTGCCTCATTGAAGGGAACCGACAGAAGCACAAGCATGCAGGAGGTTCACCATAGTCACCGCATCAAGTACAACGCTACTTTTCAACATAAGATCAAAGACCTCCATGGCCTTGTGTAACTCCCCATTTATCCCACAAGTGTCAATCATGGCATTATATGCAACCAAAACTTTTACAGGCATTCCATCAAACAATTGACGTGCAGATAAGTCAGTTTTACCATACATATCGACCAAGCTGTGGAGACAAACAGTTAGATTTGAAGTTCTGGCAAATTGCATGTGTACGAACCATAAGACCGTTGGAGGCGGACTTCATTGCTGCACATGTGGGCAGCACGAAGGTCAAGTTGAACTCGTTAGGCGGGATGCCGAAATTCAACATGGCGTGTAAATGACAGAGGGATTCTCGATATAGCCCACGTCTACAATGGTGTTTGATGATCTCATTCCACAAGAAAATCGGTGGGTCATCCATTTCGCAAAAAAATTCTCCTCACATAATCGAGATTGCCATAACTGAGGTGCTTGTGGGCGAGTCTAGTGAGGAGGAAAGCGTTGTGGGAGAGGTGGGTCTTCCCGATTCTGGTATGAAACTCTTTTAATTGGTGAATGCAAAGGCACTTCTGAAGTTGCGAATCGAATTCCTGCCATTTTGATCTTCGTGGTAGGGCATAAGAAATAGAGAGTTTGAAGGGATTGGTGATGGCGCGAGACTCTCTGCTGATTTTGGATTTAACTTACTGGAGCACCATAGTTTAGATCAATGATGGCAAATGTTTCCTGGCATATCAGCGAGTGACGCCATTGTAGCGAGGGACGCCTAAAATCTTCGTCGCCCTCTTCCATTGCTTTCGTGAAGAAGACGAAGGAACACCACACAGAGACACTGTCTCTACTCTTAAAATCTTTCTCCTTGACCTGATACCATTTTGGAAACGTGGTTGCGCAACAGAAAAGAAAAAGATCATACACAATGAAGGGAAATGTGGAGATCGGAGGAGGGAGCGAACCTCCAATGGAGGCCGCCCACTCTCTTTCTCTCTCTTTCTTAATCTCAGCAACCTTAAACCCTAATACAACCTATCAGCCCTTATATAAGGAGCTATAAAACATAAAATGATCAAAATGCCCTTACGACTTCGGACAATTACAATAATACCTAAAACATCAAATTTACTGTCCTAAGACATCAAATGTACTAAAACTGGCTCTAAACTCATATTCTTTAACACTGTGCAGCCGTCCATCCCTATCCTTCTTAACTTAAGTTTAACCCTAATCCACCTATTTATAAGCAATCTAACTTGAAAGACTAAAATACCTTTAATTATATTTAAGTACTACTAAATGACATAACCTACACAAAGACACAGAATGACACGACATTAACCATCTAATAATCTGTAACACTCCCCCTCAAGTTGGGTGAAAGATATTGAGAATGCCCAACTTGGATAATGTTTCCTTTAGTTGTCTGCTGGTAGTAGCTTTAGTCATAAAATCAGCTCTCTGTTTTGCTGATTGAACATATTGCAACTCGAATTCGTGTGTAGCTATCTTCTCTCTGATGAAGTGATAATCAATTTCTATATGTTTAGTTCTCTGATAATATACAAGATTAAAAGCCATCTGGATTGCTGCACTGTTATCGCAATATAATGAAATAGGTTGAATATGAGTAAATACAAGCTTACTTATTAATGAGGATACCCATTTTCCTTCACACATGGCTTAGCAATTGCCCTGTATTATGCTTTAGCTGTAGATCTGGCAACAACTGTCTATTTTTTTCTTTTCTACGATATAATATTCCCTCCAAGTAATGTAACATAACCTATAGTTGATTTGCGGTCATCTCTAGATCCAGCCCAGTCTACATCTGAGTAAAGTTCAATAGCTAGATTAGAAGATTTGGAATAATGTAGACCCATGCCAGATGTTGATTTGAGATATCTAAGAATTTTATACATAACATCCATATGATTCTTAGTAGGGGAATGCATATATTTGCTCACAATGCCAATTGCATAAGTAATAGTCAAATATATAAGCTTGCCAACTAACTTCTATTTGTGAATATCTTTGAACCCTTCACTATCACCAATGAAAAATTTCTGATTTACTTTCATAGGAGTGTTCCTCAGTTTACATTCTAGCATATGTGTTTCTTTAAGAAGATCCATTATATATTTTCGCTAAGTCAAGAAGATACCTCGAGTGGAATATAGTACTTCTATTCTCAAAAAATAATGGAGTTTACCCAAATCTTTAAGATGAAATAATCTATGAAGGTTCATTTTTAACTTGGATATTTCTTCATTTATCATCTCTTTTAACAATGATATCATTAACATAGACAACAAGAATAGATAATTTGGTTCATTTTTTGAAGAAAATCGTATGATCATTGAGACTTTTGCGGTACCCCAGATTGCAAATTGCCTTACTGAATTTCTCAAACCAAGCTCTTGGAGACTGTTTTAACCCATAAATAGCTGTATTGAATTTGCACACTCTATTATCAGATGTTTTGATATTCATTCTTGGAGGTAATTTCATGTAGACCTCTTCATTTAAGTCTCCTTATAAGAAAGCATTTTTAACATCTATTTGCCATAAATCCCATTTCAAGTTTGCTGCCATACTAAGAAGTATTCGAATGGAAGTAAGTTTAACCACATGTGCAAATGTTTCTATATAATCAATACCATATGACTGACTGTATCCTTTAGCAACTAATCTTGCTTTATATCTTTCAATGGTTCCATCAACCTTATATTTAATAGTGAATACCCACTTACATCCTACTGTATTCTTCACAAGAGCGTTTAGTTCCTCATCAACTGCAGCTTTCCAAAAATGGTACTTGATTGCTTATTCAAACTTCATAGGAATTTTGTGTTTCTCAGCATTCATCACAAATTTCTCATAATTCTCAGAAGTATTAGCATATGAGACAGTCTGAAATATGATACTGTGCACATGTACGCTTACCTTTGCGAATAGCAATAGGAATTTCTAGTTCTTCTGCCACTTGCAATTGAGGATCTGATTCAAGGGAAATATCTTTGGTAATGTGATGGTGATCTGATTTTTCTTGGGGATAAACAGTCTTTCTTGATCATCTCTTATACATTAAAGTCTCCTTTGGTTCATGTGTCTTTTCTTCATAAACATCTATATCAATCTCCACCTCACTAAGAATTAGACGAAGAACATATGGAGAATTAATGAGGTGTAATGGTCTCCTCCTAGAAAGTATAATATGGAGTAGACTCAGTGAAGGTGACATCCATGAATACATATAGTTTTTTAAGTAGGGGATCATAGCACTTATATCCCTTTTGAGAATTTGAATAGCCAAAAAAAATACACTTCACAGATCTAGGGTCATGTTTATCACAATTAGGTTGATGAATATATACAAAACATGAACAACCAAAGATTCAAAGAACTATATGAAAAGGTTTTGAGTCTTTATCAAGGCATTTTATTGGACTTTCATCCTTTAGAACACTACTAGGCATTCTATTGATTAAGTGAACTGCAGTAAGGATGGCTTCTCCCCAATAGAATTTTGGAACATTATTTTGGAGTAATAAAGTTCTGGCTACCTCCAAAATATGACAATTTTTCCATTCAGTAATACCATTTTGTTGAGGAGTATAGGAACAAGAAGTTTGATGAATAATACCATGTGTGTGTAAATATTCTTATAACTGTCTACTAATGTATTCTTCCTCATTTTTAGAACGTAGAATTTTCACAGAAGTATTGAATTGAGTAAGAATAAATTTATGCACAATTGGAAAGATAGTAGACACTTCAGATTTTGATTTCATTGAATAAATGATTGTAAGACGCCTATAATCATTAATAAATGAAACAAAATATTTCTGACTAAACAATGAACTAACTGGATTGGGACCCCATATATCAGAAAGAAGAAGCTCAAATGGTTGAGATCTCCTAAAGTCAGTTAAAGGATAAGAGGCTCTTTGGTGTTTCCCAAGTTATATACATCACATTCAAAACATGGTTTATTTGACTCTACTCTAAGATGAGGAAGAATATAGTGAAGTTTTGACACAAGTAAATGACCAAGACGACAATGTCAAAGACGAATTTCTGCATCCTGAACTGCTGGAGCTGAAGCGCTATGAGATGTTGTATGCTGTAAATTATCTTCCAAGATGTATAATCCCCTTTGTAGTCTATCATGACCAAAGATTTTCTCCGTCTTCAGATCCTGAAACACACATCCAGTAGAGTCAAAGGTTATACTACAGTTCATAGTACGAGTTAAAGAATTGATTGAAGTTGATTTATAGGAAATCTGGGAACATGATAGACTGATTTTAAGTATGAAAAACATGTGGGTAAACTTCCTCGTCCAATCATATAAAAGTAAGAACCATCTGCCAACTTAATTGACTCCTATTTTATAAGAGGTCTGTATTCTGAAAAATATGATGATTCTCCTACTATGTGATCTTTAGCACCTGAATCAATTATCCAAGTTTTGGAATGTAAGTGAGAGGAGATGTTACCCTTCACTGTATGAGTTGCTTGAGCTATTGTTGCCTGAGAAGAGGATGGTTGGGATTGTTCAAATAATTTTGTTTCGAGGCCCTCTATCCTTTTAATAATTGCTTGAATTCCATCTATACTAGAAGTAGGATTTTCTGCAGCATGAGTGGAGTAATTTTGATTTCTTTAATAATCAGGTCTACCATGTAACTCCTAACAGTTTTCTCATGAATGCCTTGATTTGCCATAATGAGAATATACAAGTTTTTCTTTTTCTTTAGAATTAAATCGACCACGTTCACGTCCACGGCTTAGTTGTCCACCTCTTCCACGGTAATGTGAATTTTCTCCTCTTATTTGAAGTGCATGTTGATCTGTAACGAGAATTGTGTCCTCAAGATTTTTGCGATCTTCTTCTCTGATCAATAGTGAGTAAACTGTCCCTAGTGGAGGAAGTTCGTCTCTGCCTAATATATTCAGTTTTATTTACTCAAATTCTGGATTTACACCCCATAATAAGTCAAATACCTTTTTCTTTTCTAGTTCAGCATTTCGCTCAGGGTAACAGGAAGAACATTTTATATTGGTGTAATAAAGAAGTTCATCCCAAAGTCCCCGAAGATCTACATAGTATTCACTTATAGAACGATTTCTTTGCTTAATTTTCTGATCTTTTCTAAAATTTCGTATTCTTTGGCAACATTCTTTTTCCTGGAATAAGCTTCTGATACTGCATACCAAATTTCTTGAGCAGATTCGAGAAACATAAATGTCTTTGTAATTGATGGGATCATTGACTGAAGTAACCAAGATGATATTAAAACGTCTTCTCTTTTCCAAATTGGATGTTGTGCATCATATGTATCTGGGCTAGGTGTTTGACCCATTAGATGAGCCCATCTCCCCTTGCTATAACAGCTAGTTCCACACACCTAGACCACTCCAAGTAGTTTATGCCATTAACTTGGTTGTGGTAATCTGAAAATGCTCTATTTTTTATTGGTAACATGGTCAAACATCACTATTTGATTTTCAACTCCCTTTCCTTTACTCGCCATATGTAAATTTGAGTAAAGGACTCCAAATTGAATGCGTTTGATTGTTTTAACACCACGTAGAATGTCCAATTGATGCCAAGAAAGTAAACAAGTCTTGTCGCAGATTAAAGAATAGCTTCCGCTGACCACTGATGTCTCTAGACACGATTTCGTGATAATGAAGATAGAGAATGTCTGCAGCAGCAGGATAAAGAGTGGTTGCCGCTTAATGGCTGCCGCTGACCACTGATGCCTCTTCTTGAGAATGAAGGTTGTCGTTGGCTCCTTGAATAGACTGATTAATGAATGCCCAGTAATGAAGAAACCGCAGGCTGATTTCTTCCTAACAAATAATTCCTGCCACCTGTCTTTTCAACAAGGAATTGCAGACTGATTTCTTTTCAATACTTTAACTTAACGTTTCACGATAATCTTTCTTCGTTTCAACAAAATAAAATCTGATTTAGTCATCTCATAGGCTCTGATACCATAATAAGAATAATTTCATTAATTGAAGCAAGAACAAACTTACAGACATTGGCAGATTCCTCCAATCTTCCCCAAGACTCCAAAGTCGGCCCACTTGTGCAGCCATCCAGTCCTATCCTTCTTAACTTAAGATTAACCCTAATACACCTATTTATAAGCTATCTAACTTGAAAGACTAAAATACCCTTAATTATATTTAACTACTACTAAATGATGTAACCTACACAAAGACACAGAATGACATGACATTAACCATCTAATAATATGTAACATATAGTCCCTTTTATTTCATCCATTGCACTTAAATCTTTAAGCATTAAGTCTATTCAATGTGCTCTACATGGAGTCCATACTAAGGATGGATGGTTTGCCTCAAACATCTTACCGACTACTTTAAAATTTAACATTATCAGTAATGAATTGAATAACATTTGAAACACTTATTTCCTCAACAACTTTCTTGAAAATAGAGAGTAAATTATCTGTAATTTTATCACTATGGGATAAATCATATGATTTAAAAAATAGTGTGCCTTTCGGAGAATAGACTAGGAAGTTTACAATCAAACCTTTGCACCTTTAGCAAAGCTTACTTCCATAAGAATACTTCTCAGTATAACAGCAAATTTCGGATGAGATTTATGATAGCTAGACGTGAAAAATGTTTTTCTATAAGTAGATTTAAATGATAAAGTATTGATGGAACTTCCTAGTTTGAAAAATCTAGTGATGCAATATGCAGTTTGGGATATCAAAGAAGCATAAATGATCATACTTTATTTTTGAAGAAAGGTATGAAGTTGTCCGTTCTTATAGTTTATGTAGATGATATCATTATAACAGGTGATGATGTTGAAGATATATCAGCATTAAAACATAGCCTTCACAAATTATTTGACCTGAAATACTTGACGACTCCACTATGTTTTGGGCATTGAGGTATTATATTACAACCAAGGTATATTTCTAACTCAGAGAAAATATACAATAGATCTGCTACAGGAAATAAATATGCTTGATTGTAAACAGAGTGGTTCTCCTATGAAAGTAAATCAAAAATTGGTCATTGGAGATAGTGAAGATTTCAGAGTCATGGAAGAATTAATGGAGATGTTACGCATCAAATTAATATTGGTTGGTTAAAATGGAGAGGAGCATAAGATATTCTTTGTGATAAGAAGATACGATTAAAGTTAAAAGGTAAATATTATAGAGCAACAATTAGACCTGCCATGTTTTATGGTTTTAAGTGTTGGGAAGTTATGTAAATATTTGTCAATGATCGAAGGTTGATGTTGCACGAATCAAGATTACCAAGTCGCCAAGAATCAAATGACATTCAATTCCGAATGTCAATCTTCAAGAATACCAAACAAGAGCGGAAGCATATATAAAACAAGTCAAAAAGCAGTACCAAGACTGCATACCTTATTTATGAATCAATGGAGTATATATAGACAACATAAGGT
The DNA here is from genome assembly GCA_036023115.1 of Brasenia schreberi. Taxonomy (NCBI): domain Eukaryota; kingdom Viridiplantae; phylum Streptophyta; class Magnoliopsida; order Nymphaeales; family Cabombaceae; genus Brasenia; species Brasenia schreberi. The sequence continues at coordinate 18,581,508 of JAYKKT010000080.1, read as the reverse complement.
GTGAGAGTAAGCAACAAGAGGAGGAAGAAAACAAACTAGTGTTGGCCGGCCAGTACTAGCCGTTGGGGGCAGCCGTTGGAGCTCCCAACGGTGGTGGCCAGGGCCATGGTGGCCCTGGCTCCTGCTTCATAAGCGGGCCCTAGTGGCCCGTACCCTATTACACATTAACACCCCCCCTCAAACTTACGGGATATACACAAAAAGTTTGTCTAGTAAAAACTGAAATCGAGAAGCTGAAAGAGATTTGGTGAAGAAGTCTGCGAGCTGCATCTCAGATGTGACATAACAAAGTGAGATCTTATTTCGATACTCTTCACGAACAAAGTGGTAGTCCATCTCGATGTGCTTTGTCCTCTCCTGAAAAGTGTTATTGGAGGCAATGTACATGGCGCTTTTGTTGTCACAATACATGATGGCCGAGTGTTTGACATTGACTCCCATGTCTGCTAGAAGGGCTGTGATCCAAGAAATCTCCATCGCAGCTGTAGCCATGGCTCGATATTCGGCTTCTGTGGATGAGAGGAACACCTTCTATTGCTTTTTGCACTTTCAGGAAACAAGAGATTCACCTAAAAATACACAAAAATCAGTCGTAGAGTATCTATTGTTGACATCTCCACCCCAATCAGCATCCGTATATACAAACAAATCAAAGGATGAGGAAGAAGTTAAGAGGACCCCCTTGTGGGCAGTGTTTCTAATATATCGAATGATGCGCAAGACAACACTCATATGAACAGAAGTGAGTGCTTGTTAAAATTGGCTTGCTATGTGTACTGCATGAGAAATATCTGGTCTAGTAATGGTGAGATAAGTGAATGCACCTATGAGCTGTCGATACGGAGTGGGATCCTTCAATTTCTCACCATCAATGGATCGTAATTTGGTGCCTAGGATTTCCGATGTGTCAACAACCTTAGTATCTGTAATACCGGACCTTTCAACAATATCGTTAGGAAACTTGGTTTGAGACATAAAGTATCCACAACTATTTTTGGTTATCTCAATACTTAAAAAGTAATTCAGCAAGCCCAAGTCTTTCATATCAAATTCGTGATGCAGATTAAGTTTAACTTCAGCAATTCTCACTTATCACTTCCTGTGATGATCATGTCATCTACATACAAAAGTAAAATAACAATACTAGATTGTGTTTTTCGAACAAACAATGCAGTATCAGTATAGCAAGTCACAAAATTATGCAAATGCATGAATTTTTCAAATCAATCAAACCAAGCTTTTGGAGCCTATATCAGACCATACAAAGCCTTTCGTAACTTAAGATCATGACTAGGAGACGGAGTGACCCCAGGAGGAGGACTCATGTAGACTTCTTCATTCAAGTAACCCTTCAAGAAAGCATTCTTAACATCAAGCTATATATATTTCATTGCTTAATTGCACTAATGGTTATGAGAATTCTAATTATGGTCATTCTAGCTACTGGGGCAAAGGTTTCATCATAGTCAATTTCATATTCTTGGGCATAACCTTTAGCAACTAGTCTAGCCTTTATCTCTCAATGTGATCATTGCTGTGAGTTTTGATTTTATATACCCATCGATATCCAATGACTTTCTTATCTTTTGGCATGGGTGCAACTATCCATGTCTGAGCCTTGTGTAGGGCGTTGAGTTTATCTTTCATAGCATCTTCCCATTCTAGAATACCTTTAGCTTGATGATAGAACCTAGGTTCTTTAACTTGACGAAGGGTGGCAATCAAATTTTTTCGTTGTGGTTCAAAAGATTCATAAGACACAAGACACAAATCGCTGAGGAGGCCTTGAAACCCTGGGTTCTAATCTTGTAATATCAGGTTCCATGTGGACTTCATTGGTTTCTCTAGGTCGTCTTGTATAATGTGAGGGGAAGGTTTCGACAATTGATCGAGTATCAACAGTAGTGTGTGAAATGTCATTGTTTCTAACATGATCTTCTTGATGATCTACTGAGTCACAATCATTATCTTCTTCTAGCTCAAAAACATCTTGAGGAATGAAAGGTTCCGAATTTTCCAAGAATTTGGACTCATAATAAATATCATTCTCAAAAAATTTTACATCCTTTGACACATACAATTTGTCTTCTATGGGATCAAAACACCGATACCCTTTCTTCTCAATACCATAACCAAGGAAGACACATTCAATAGCTCTAGGTGACAATTTGTCATTCTTGTCCGTATACACGAAACATCTACATCCAAAAACCCTAAGTCTTTCATAATATGGAGAGATGTACAATTTTTTGAAAGGTGAAGTATTTTCAAGGTTAGATGAAGGCATTCTATTAATAAGTTATACGGCGGTAAGAGTAGCTTCGGCCCATAAGAATTTAGGAACCTTACTAGCAATTAGCATAGTTCTACAAGTTTCAATAATATGCCTATGTTTTCTTTCCGCTAGACCATTTTGTTGAGGTGGCATGATTTATGATGAATAATACCATTAGTTTCAATAAATTTGTGAAATTCATTAGACATGAACTCTTCTCCCGAATCAAATCTAAAGATTTTAATGGTTACTCCAAATTGGTTTTTGATCATATTACAAAATACTATAAATTTTTCAAATATTTCGGATTTGTGTTTTAAGAGATATATCCATGTAAAACGAGTAAAGTCATCCACAAAAATCACATAGTATTGCAATCCTCCTTTAGAAATAACGGGCGCGAGGCTCCAAACATCCGAATGTATTAAATCAAAAGCTTTCTTTGGTACATAGTTTCTTTCTCCAAAGGAAGATGATGCATCTTTCCAAGAATACAATCTTTACATTCAAAATTTTTCTCTCTAATGCTTTTCATCAAAGGAATATTACACAATTTTTGAGAGTCCAAGTGTCCAAGTCTTTTATGCAAAACCAGAATTTGTTATAACAAGATAGTCCATTTTGTGTAGTCAACTTTCTCTATGGCCTTGACCAATCACCTTCTTTGATAGGTGATCCTGCACCACACAATGTTTGGATGAGAAAGTAACTATACAATTGTTATCACATATTTGAGCAACCGAAAGTAGATTTAAATTAAGTTTAGGTATAAAACTTACATTTTGAATTTTAAAGTTTTGCTTTTCAAGGTTTCCTAATTTTTTGATTTGGAGTTTTGTTCCATCGGCTGTAAACACATGCTTTCCAATAGTTTCACAAGAATTAATCAAAAAATCTTCACTATGTGTCATATGAAAGGATGCATTGGAATCTAAAATCCAAGACATACCTTGAGAAGTGGATAGAGCATTTCCGGAGATGCTTGTTTTTTCCTTGAAAATTTCTTCTATGTATGCTTTGATGTTGTTGGGCAAGACACTCCCTTCTTCTACGGCTCCCACATTTCCAATTATTCTCAGAAGTAAAGGACACGTGGTTTTGATGTGTCAATTTTCCTTGCAATAGTGACACATAATGTCTTTGTTGGGCCACGGTCCCATGGGCTTCTTTGACATGCCTTTATTATACTTTGCATGCGGAGGCTTGTAGGTCTTCAAATTTGCTCTCGGTTTTGATGCGGCAAGCACGACTTCCTTAGCCACGTTCATGTTTTTCAATCTCGTTTCCTCAATAACAAGGTCGGCCAAAAGTGAATCCCCTCTAGGTCTAGGTTTTCTATGTATAAGGTTTGAACTAATATTTTCAAATTCATCTCTCAACCCTCGCATAAACAAAAAGAAGTATTGGTTGTCTAGAAATTCTTGAAATTCATCTAATTTATGAAGATTTCCAAATTTGTCAAAACTTCTCAATTGAGTCCATAATTCCAAGAAATCATTATGGTAGTCTCTAATACTTAGGTTCCCTTGTTTAAGCATTATCATTCTTTCCATTAAATCAATTTGAAAAACAAAGTCATCTTGAGAATGAAGTTTTTTCAAATATTCCCAAGTTTCAAAAGCGTTTTCAAATGCACTAATCCTATTTTTAAGCTTTTCATCCACATTTTGGCAAATAATGCATGTGATTTTTGCGTTCATTTTTTCTCACAATTTTAAATCTAATTTGTATTTTTCATGGGCTTTGACGATTTCATCATCGTCTAAATCATCAATGTTCAAAATTGATTCCTTTATGGTTCCATCGATGTAATCCCAAAAATCCTTTTTCGTGGTCCTAACCCAACTTTGGTAGCATTTTGGATGTAGGATATATCTAAACGACTCATTTTTACCTTTCATTTTGCAAAAATAAGAAATTATGAACTAACCTCAAGTTTGGTAAAATTCTTCAAATTTTGCATCGATGGCATGCTTCCCAATGCACTTGATTTCTTCAATCCGAGGCTCTGATACCATGTAAATATTTGTCAATGATCGAAGGTTGATGTTGCACGAATCAAGATTACCAAGTCGCCAAGAATCAAATGACATTCAATTTCGAATGCCGATCTTCAAGAATACCAAACAAGAGCGGAAGCATATACAAAACATGTCAAAAAGCAGTACAAGACTGCATACTTTATTTATGAATTGATGGAGTATATATAGACAACATAAGGCATGAGAGTAAGCAACAAGAGGAGGAAGAAAACAAACTAGTGCTGGCCAGCCAGCACTAGCCGTTGGAGCTCCCAACGGTGGTGGCCAGGGCCATGGTGGCCCTGGCCCCTGCTTCATACACGGGCCCTAGTGGCCCGTACCCTATTACACATTAACAAGTTAGTCATCAACATGTACAAAAGATGTTTGTGACAGAAATGAAGATTGAGATGGATGAGTGGTCATATAAGAAAAGACTGTATACATAATGAGGTTATTAGAAACAAATTAGGAGTGACACCAATAGAGAATAAAATAAGAGAATATCGTTTAAGATGATTTGAACGTATAGAAAGAATCAAAAGAAGAACCTGTAAGCAGTGTTGTCTGATGCGTATCATATCGCGTATCGCTGGGCTCCACGATACCGGTGTATCGTATCGTATCGCCTGTATCGTAAAAAAAAAACCAAAAAGATCAAGAAAAATATGATAATTGTTTTAAATTCATATAATGCAAAGTTTAGTATAGATTGAGCATTCAACATTGAACAATTGCATCCAAATTTACATATTTTGAATAAAAAAATGAAATATATTTACATTTTACAAATTGTAATCAGGATCATCAATTAAATAATCTTCATCTTCTCCTTGCTGGAGATCCTCATCATCATCTTCAGCAACACCATCTGCTTGGAAATCAAATTCTTCATCTCCTTGTTATTGTTGTTGCGCTCCTTCCAAATTAATCCATGCAATGTCTTCTTCAGTTAGGAGGGCATTTTCTTCACTGTCTTCTATAACCCAATCTTCTAATATATCAAAATTATCCAAACTTATTGGATGAAATTGGCTTTCTTCTCTATTTACCTTTTTTAATTGCCTACAAGAAAGAAAGATTAGTAATTAGTAAATAACATTAACAATTGAACCGAAAATCGTGGGTTTCGGTTCGGCAAGGAACCATTTATAAGGGTCCTTGGGCGTATCGCCCGTATCGTGCGATACGGTGCGATACTTACCTATTTACGATACACCATGGTGCGTAAGAAGGTATGCAAAACTAGATTTCGAAAGTATTAAAAGAGGTAGAGGACGACTACAAAAGTGTTGGAAAGAAACAATAAAGAATGATCTAGTTTATTGTGAGTTAATTGCTAACATGACACATGATAGGGCTATGTGGAAACAAAGAATCCATGTAGCTGACCCCGTCTAGTATGGGAAAAGGCTTAGTTGTTGTTGGAGATAGTGAAGATTTCAACGATACTCGCAAATATTAGCAATTTGTTGGTAAGCTTATTTATTTGACTATTATTAATCTAGATATCACTTATGTTGTGGGTATTGTGAGCATATTTATGCATTCACCAACCAAGAACCATATGAAAGCTGTGTATCGCATTCTCATATATCTTAAGTCAACACCTGGCATGTGTCTTCATTATTCCAAATTCTCCAAATTCAGTATTGAACTTTATTTTGAAGTTAATTGGGCTGGATCGAAAAATTATCACAAATTCACTACAGGTTATGTCACACTACTTGGTGTTAATCTTATGTCTTGAAAGAGTAAAAAGCAAACTTATGTTGCTCGATCTACAACAGAAGCGGAATAAAGAGCTGTAGCTTAAGCTATGTGCAATGGAAATTGAGTTTCTTCCTATACCTCTATACTCTGACAGCATTGCAGCTATTTAGATGACTTCCAATCTAGTCTATCACGAAAGAACTAAATATATAGAGATTGATTGTCACTTCATTCGAGAGAAGATTTTCAACCAAGAATTCAAACTGGAGTATGTTAAATCAGAAAAATAAAGGGCTATTTTTCTTACCAAAGCTATTGCCAGCAGACAACATAGATATATTTTGTCAAGTTTAGTGTTCTCAATATCACTTGAGGGGGAGTATTAGAGATCCTAACCGGGTCCTAAAGTGGACACTTTATGATAGATTTTATAAGTTATGTCTAATTAATAGTAGTTAATTAGTAATAGTGGTATATTAGTCATTAAAGTTAGATTATGATTATAAATAAGAGATTAGGGTTAATGTTATAGAACGAAGGAAGAGGAAAGAGGCAGTCGACTGTGAGCGCCATCTTCTATATCATGGGCAGATTGAATGGGATGTCTCCAATCTACCGAATCTTCTAAGTTTCTTCTTATTTTCTTATTAATTATAAGTTTATAACACATCCCACTGCCTCTGGCTCTGACTCCTCCTCTAGTACCCCTCGTAGGCATCGGATGAGTAGGAGCTCTTGCAGTGAAACAAGAGTAAACTCCACTACTACTACTACCACCAAAACCTACACTTTTTTTCTTTTTTCGCATTCTCCTCTCCTCTTCAGCCATCTCTTCTTCCATCTCAGTTGCACCATAGAATTCATCACCACCATACATCCCTTGAGCAGAAGCTTCTTCAAATGGTTGAGACATATCCCAACCACCTATTTCTGCCCTCTCTCTCACCCTTAATATCTTATTCTCCTTCGAAGCCTTCAATACCTGCTCAATCTCATACTTTACTGTTTCGGGAACTCGAGGACATGTACTAGCATCCTTCTTGGTTCTCGCAAGGTGATGTTTCATACGAGAAATACCACAATGTTTTACGGCATTACAAAACATGCACTTATTCACAAGCCTATTGCCTTCATATACAGGAATGCAATATTTCCAAGCCGGATCGACTTCATCGAAAGCCATTAAGATAAGAGTGGATAATCAATAAGAAGGAAAAGGGTTTTTAGAGGTTAAGAATTACAGAATCTGCAAAACCCCCAATTTTTTCAAGTGAAAAATAAGGTAGAATGGCAAAGGAAAGAGGTATGACATAAATTTGATAAAAACCCTATAGATGGGGAGTTTGATTGGGTGAAATACTTGAGAATGTTGTTAATAAACCACAAAATCAACAAAAACAAGGTGAGAAGAGGATCTAGAAGCAAGGAAATGGTGTGAAAAAAGGTTTGGGAAGAAGCAGAAATGAATTCCGCAACTTTCAGATTTTCGGATTTATAACATAGAAATCAAGTCGACTTGTATGATACGAGGTGTATTGTATGATATGGTATAATATATTCTTGTATTGTATGATACGGTATACAATATGATAAATTGCTTATTATGATACATGCCCCTGTATTTTATCGTATCCTCATACAATACAGGATAAAATCGTATCGTATCATATGATATAATTTTGACAACATTGATCAGAACTCCTTTTACAATGAAAGGTTACTTGTCTCCTTATGCATAGTTGCATGTTGATACAGACCAAATATGGGTTGGATAAAGGTATGGTGCTGTGATGGAGGAAAATGTGCAAACGATAATAATTCAGATATACAAATAAGAAATATGACTTAGCTGAGAAGATGGTGGAGGTGCGGTTTGTGCAGTCGCCGCCTTCTAATATCTTTCTTCCTTGCTGCAAAGTACAAGTCGGCTGATAGGGTTTCAACCCTTAAATATCAGCTTTAGAATGATGCTCTAAATTACAAGAATGCCATTAATGAGGCTTATTTAAAACTAACTTTAAAAGCAAAATAAAGAAAGACATAATGCAGAGGATAAATAACAATGAACAAGATGAATGTGGCATCTCCTGATATCTCTTCTATTTGGCTGAATTCTTTAACACTCCCCCTCAAGTTGGGTGAAAGATGGATGTTACACCCAACTTGCTACATAATCTCATCAAAAGGTTTCTGTTAAGTGCTTTAGTAAGAATATCAACACACGACTTCTTGACCTCACATGTTCTAACTGAATTTCCTTAGTGTGTATGCTGTCTCGTATAAAGTGGCAATCAATTTCAATATGTTTTGTCCTTTCATGATAGACTGAATTAAAAGCTATCTGTATTGCTACTTTACTGTCACAAAATATAGGTACAGGTTCATCTGAATGTAGGCCTATCTCTACCAATAAAGAACACAACCATTTTCCTTTACATATGCCTAATGCAATTGCTCTATATTCAGCTTCTGCCGTTGATCTTGCTACCACTGATTGTTTCTTGCTTTTCCATGAAACTATATTGCCTCCAACAAGGGTTATATATCCTGTAGTTGACTTTCTATCATCTGTAGAACCTGCCCAATCAGCATCTGTATAAACTTCAATATTGGTGTGACCATTGTTTTATATAGAACTCCTTGTCCAGGTGTAGCCTTTAAGTATCTTAGTATATGAAAGACAACATCCATATGTGATTTTGATGGTGATTACATGAATCTACTAACAATACTTACTGCATATGTAATATCTGGACGTGTGATGGTCAAATATATAAGTTTTCCAACAAGTTGTTGATATTGAGTTGTATCCACCTTGTCATCTCTATCATTTATTCAAAGTTTATGATTAACATCTATGGGAGTATATATTGGCTTGCAATTTTTCAATTTAACCTCCTGTAGTAGGTCCAATGTATACTTCCTTTGATTCAAAAAAATGTTATTGCCTGAGTAGGCCACTTCAATACCCAGAAAATAATGTAATCTTCCCAAGTCCTTAATATCAAACAATCAATGTAGATCTTGTTTCAGTTTGTGAATTTCTTCACTATCATCTCCTGTCACAATAATATCATCAACATATACTAATAATACTATATGTTTCTCTCCTTTTTAAAAAAATAACGTGTGATCACTCACACTCTTCTGATATCCAAGACTAATGATACTTTTACTGAATTTTTCAAATCAGTCTCTAGGAGACTACTTTAGTCCATAAATTGCCTCATTTAACCTGCAGACCTTATTAGTAGAATTTGCATATCCGGGTGGTAGTTCCATATACACTTCTTCGTTGAGTTCTCCCTGTAAAAATGTATTTTTTACGTCAAGATGCCACATGGTCCAATTCTTTTGGGTTGCAATGCTGATAATGACTCGTATAGATGTGAGTTATGCGAATGTTTCTTCATAGTCAATTCCATATGACTGACTATAGCCACGAGCCTCTAATCTTGCTTTGTATCTCTCTAATGATCCATCAGCTTTAAATTTTACAATATACACCCATTTGCAACTTATTGCTTTTCTTTCTGGTGGTAATTCGCTGACTTCTCATGTTTGATTTTTTTCAAGTACTTGAAGTTCAGATTTCATGGCTTCAACCCAGTGTTTCTGCTAAGAGGCTTCATTAAAATTCTTTGGAATAGGATATAATTCAGCCTTTAACACAAAATTCTGATAATTGGAAGATAATTGATCATAAGAAATGAATTGTAAAATTGGATACTTACCACATAATCTTTTTCCTTTTCTGTGAGCTATTGGAACATTCAAATCCTCTTCTTCAAATGGAACTGAATCTGAGGTAGGCACTCCCCCCTTAGTTCGTGGTGTTTGTAGGGCTGGGCATAATGATATTTCTTTTTCCCTTTTTATACATTGAGTCTCCTTTTCTTCCTGTTATTGATCTTCATTAACAGTATTATCTTCATCTGTCTCATCGCCAGTAGTATTGATCGGAAGAACAGTATCTTCGATAGTAGAGTCTAACTCACCAGTAGAATTGCTGAAGAAGGGAGTATTTTCAAAGAATGTTACTTCCATGAAAATGTATTTCCTATGTGAATTGGGGTCATAACAAACATATCCCTTTTTTTCACCAGAATACCCAATAAAGACACATTTAACAGCTCTTGGATCAAGTTTGTCTCTAAATTGATTGTGAATATGAACATAGCATACACATCAAAATACTCTAAGAATAAGATGAAATGGATTAACATCAGGTTTGACCATGTGAAATGGAGATTTTTCACCCAGAACAACAGAGGGAAGTCTGTTGATGAGATATACAGCTGTAAGTATTGCATCTGGCCAAAAATATTTTGGAACTTTGTGTTCAAGTAAGAGAGTTCGAGCAATTTCCAAAATATGTCTGTTTTTTCTTTCAACAACTCCATTTTTTTGAGGAGTGTACACAAAAGAAGTTTGATGAAGAATTCCATGACTTTGAAGATATGATTCCAAAGCAGAATTACAAAATTCACCACCATTATCGGATCATGTAAGGGATCACCCTTGCATTGCCGGTCCCAAGCCCGGATAAAGGAGGAGGGTTGTGTTAGGCTTCCGACAGCCAGCGTAAAACTTCGTCGGATTTCTACAACATGGATTTAGCCGACCCCGTCTAGTATGGGAAAAGGCTTAGTTGTTGTTGTTTTGTTGTATCGGATCAAAGAATTTTAATTGTGTATCCAAACTGAGTCTTAATTAGATTGTGAACCATAGGGAAGATAGATGGTATTTCTACCTTTGATTAAGGTAAATAAATGTGAGTCTGGAATAGTCATAAATGAAAGTAAAAGTACTTAAAATTGCCTAAAAAAGGTGTCAAACATGGACCCCATACATCAGAATGTATTAATTCAAATGGAACTGACGATTTAGAGTTACTACTAGGAAATGAAGCTCCATGGTGTTTAGCTCTCTGACATACATCACATTGAATAACCATGTCCTTTGGAATTACAAAAGGAACAAACTCATGAATCTTATACACAGGCAGATGTCCTAATCTACTATGCCAAAGTCTTATTTCTTCTTCTGCTGGAGTAGTTGCCAATGCTCTTCTCTGTATTTTAGGATGTGGACCAGGAAGTAGATGTAGCCCATTTTTCAATTCACCACGTCCAAAGGTTCTTCCCGACCTCGGATCCTAAAACATATAACTAGATGGAGAAAATGTGATTGAACAATTCATGTCTCTAACTAAAGAGCTTACATAAAGTAAATTTACTAGAAATTTGGGAATGTATATCACTGAATTAAGTTTAAAGTTCTTCCCTTCAATTTCTCCTGTTCCTTCCATTGGAATCAAGGAACCATTGGCCATCTTTACATATTGAGGTGTAGGAGTAACTTTATATTCTTTAAAACCAGATTTATCTCCTACCATATGATCTGTAGTTCCTGAGTCAATCACTTAATAATTTGAATATGCAGAATTTTTTCTAGAAAAATTACCACTAATACTATAGGAAGTGGGCTGGTTCATTTCAGACTTTGAAGATGATGTCGAAGGATGATCACGAAGTCGACTTTCTATCTCTGCAAGTTGTTTTTTCAGTTCAGCCATTTCATCTATAGGATTTGGTTCAGACTTTTCTTTTTCAGATGTAGCAACCACATGACTACCATAATTTTTGTACTCTGCAGGTTTTCTAATAATTTCCCAGCAATGTTCTTTGTATGTCTTCTTTTCCCACAATGCGTACATTGGAGCTTATTTCTATCTTCATAATTTTGTGGTCTTCCTCTTCCACGGCTTCTTCCTGAATCTCTACCTCTCTCATAACTTATATTGCCTCTACTCACAAATGCAAATTTTTCAGTTTGGGTATGTTCTCATTTTTCCAAGCTTTTTTTATCTTCTCTTAGTAAGAGTAAGTATACCGTCCCTAGTGATGGCAGGTCTTCTTTACTGAGAATATTCAGCTTATTTGAGTCATATTCTGGTAAGACTCCCCATAGTAAATCAAACACTTTCCGAATTTCACTTTCTGTTTTCTTTCTTTCACATAGTGGCTGCATTTATTCTCCACAAAATATCTCTATTCATTCCATAATTCTCCATAATGTTCACTAACTGATCTAGTACCTTGTCAACACCTCCTTATTTTCTCAATAATCTCATATTCTTTTGCTATATTACTTTGTCTTGAAAATGCTTCTTCAACTGCTCCTCAAATCTCTGCAGCAGATTCTAAATACATGAATGTTTTACTGATAGACTGATTCATTGATTAAAGAAGCCATGAGCTTACTAATGCATCATCTTTGGACCATCTCTCAAAATCTGCATTCTCTGCATCAGGTTGTGGCTGGCTTGGTTTAATCATTGACAGTTTCCCACGTGCACGAAGAACTAGTTCAATTGATCTTGCCCATTCTCTGTAATTTCTAACTTCTAAACGGATATTTGTAATTTGAAATGGCTCTAGTTTTTGTTCGTTGCCACCGATAATTAATTGTTGTTCTTCTTTCATTCTTTTCTCCATTGTATATATACTTGAATATGGAACTGATTTGTTGTTTCACTTAAATATAAATGAAATATAGTCTGAAGTTGATGTCTCAGATGTGATGCACAATTGTGTTACAAATCAAATTAAAAATGCATACCTGATATAACAGATCTTTCAATGGTTGTAGTAAATTTTGCCTGTTGTCTTTTTGATGCAAATAATGATTTCCGAGTATCAAATATACGCAGTAAATTCTCCTTATTGGTTTCTTGATGCAATAAGGCAAATGTTTAGCCTATTACGTGCCAAGTTCCGTCTTGCTAGACAATACTGGCCAAACAATATTGGCCAAAAAAAACTTGGCCTCTTATATGCCAAAAAATTTCCCCTATCCAGTCAGGCCAAAGCAATATATTTCCTGTCTCCTGTCCAGTTAACGACAGACCAGTGCAATATATTTCATGTCCAATCAACGACAGGTCAATGCAATATATCAAATTCCCTGTCCAATCAATGACAGGACAATACAATACCGTGATGATTTTATATCAAATTCTGCCCTGTCCATCCAATGACGGGTTTTTGCCTTTTAGCAGTGGCTTCCTTCAATGCAACATTTTACCTGTAATGTGTGTGCAGGCTCTGACACCATGTGCAAACGATAATAATTCAGATATATAAATAAGAAATATGACTTAGCTGAGAAGATGGTGGAGGTATGGTCCGTACAATCGCTGCCCTCTAATCTCTTTCTTCCTTGCTATAAAGTACAAGTCGGCTGATAGGGTTTGAACCCTTAAATATCAGCTTTACAATGATGCTCTAAATTACAAGAATGTCATTAATGAGGCTTATTTAAAACTAACTTTAAAAACAAAATAAAGAAAGACGTAATGCAGAGGATAAATAACAATGAACAAGATGAATGTGCCGTCTCGTGATATCTCAATGCTTTAACAGAAAATGCCAAATGGTCTGTGAGTGGTTGGTGCCTTGAGGGAGGCAGCCTCCAATTGGCTCAATCCCTTCTTCTATTGCATGATTCCCCTTTACATGATTGGATATTATAGAGCCCTGGTTGATGTCTTGTTCTAGTTTATTCCTCTCATTTTATTGCAGCCGGTTCGCTGGGTTTGACCTATACTGGTTTTGTATCACGTGCAAGTGGTTGCCATGTCGAGATAGCTTGGCAAAATTATGTATTATGAGTTTTTCCTGTGGGTCGTAATTGAGTCATTTAATTGCATCGCAAAAACTGCTTTTTATAGGTTGCCTAGTAGATCTTTTCCCATCTCTGTATTATATCTTGGCATGTGCCATCTTGGTACTTACTAGTATACTAGACTTCCATGCAGTTTTGAATAGCAAGTCAAATTTTCTCATGTAATTTCCCCTAGTTCATTGCCTTCACTCCGTTCTTTTACATTATCAACTATTTTATTTTGATGTTGTAAAATGATGTCTGTGTGTATATAGACATACATGCATACACACAGATACACACACATATATATATATATATATATATATAATTACAATTTTCACCTTCCTTCTTTATTGCTTTGAAGAATTAATGAAGTTCTGCTCATTTTCTCTCAGATCCATATGGCGAATATTTTCCAACCCAAAAAGAAGATAGAAGGTATGTTAAGAATCTTTGGATTCTTTCCTCCAAAGCAGCCTGCATCCTAACTCTACAGTAGTCATTTCATACTGAGCAAATGTGTGCTACAGATGCTTCAAATGATATCAAAGATGAAAAAAGAACATACGGTGCTATCATGATGCAAAGATTGACAGGAAGTGAGGAAGGCCAAATAGATTACATGCTACAAGTGAGGACTTTCTCTTGAATTAGCAATTTTATTTTCAACTTCTACACTACACTATACATTCAACTGCCTAAAGATTCCCAATAATGCGCCTGTTTATTGAATTAGCTGATCTTCAATTCATGATGAATGAAGGAATGCACAAGTGCTAACAATCTGATTAGGCTGATGGGAACAAATAAAAACTGAAAAAGGTAATAGGTATTAAAATACTCTTGAACATCTAAAAGATTTATGAATTTGGACCCAAGTAGTATATCATCTGATGGGCATGGCTTGATAAGCTGTTTCTTTATTTATTGAAGTGTGCTTACGTGGAAGGCTCAGATTTTACTGACTAGCTCTCTTATTATGTGTAGTCTACCCTATAAGGGGGCTTTACTTGTTTCTCTCTCTCTCTCTCTCTCTCTCTCTCACACACACACACACACACATGGAGGCACACAGACACACTTCTCCATTGAGGTTAGAAGAAAATATAAGATAGATCGCTCACATAAACCCTCTCATACCTGGGCTCGTCTTTAACATGATAATGCTTTCTTAGACCGTTGAATACTTCATGTGTGAAGTGTTCTTTTCAGATACAAAGTTGAAATGATAATTAAATCTTGCTCCAATGTGCTCCTATTCTTAAATTTCTTGGTGACTTTATTGACTCAGATGCAGCAATATCAAGTGAAACCCTGAAATCATAAGATTTTAAGAATTTCGTAAAATCTCAGTTCTAAGCGTTTTCTGTTAAAGATTTCACATCCCATGATTAATGTCAATGAATCCGGGCTATAAGTTTCCAATTTATGCCAGATTGTAACACAGCCCTGCAAAATGACGTCTGTTTTTTAAATTGCCTTTTATCAACAGAAATATTATTTTGATATCATTCCATATAAACTATCCAGCATTTCTGATTTTTGAAACATTCCGCAGACACACATATACCATTGTGCATCATCTAATGATCTTGTTATTGGAAAATCTCTAAAGAATTAGGAAGCCTGTTTTGTGGTTCAAATCACTATTGCAACTTTAGATTGTCAAAACGTAAACGGTACTGAATGCCTCTTTCACCACTTATATTTACTCGCACAAGGTGCAAGACACTGATGCTTCTGTATGAGATGATTCTTCTGGGTACTTAAAGCGATTTTATAGCAAATATGTGTTTACAGCTCTCTGGTTTTAATGAACTCACTGTTGAACTGTGCATACGTGTATTCTCATTTATGTATTTTTATTTTGTATCTTCTGTAGCAGTAATTGGACTAGTCGTTTGGATGGTCCAACCGCTAGAACAATCCAGCCTTGTAGCTGGTTGGTTGGTGGTAGTGTGAGTGATTTGTCATGCCCCACTGGTTGTACGGTACATGGTGATAAAAGTGAGTTCTCTGTAGAACTGCACTTCACAGGGTTAAACAGTCTTTTCCTGTACTCTTTCATTTATAAATAGCAGCAAATCTCCTCCTCTAAGACAGGCTAGATAAGACTTTTTATTATAATTCAATAAAAAGATTCCGTTCATCCTTTCGTCATGCCTAGTCTTTGGTATTTTGGTTTGAATGACCTCTTTTGCTTCATGAGATCATATTTGTGATATCCATCGTTAAACTGATTGGGAAATTGATCGTGCACTTTAGTATATTCAGTATCATGGTTGTCTTCTTTTTCAAGTGCATGCATTACCTTATGCTAACAAGTTTTAGAAAGGCCGCATCTATTATAGACTGATGTACTTCGCTGTCGTTCTTGTCTGCAGGATGAGACATTTCAACACCCTTTTATATTAGCCATTGGATCACACAC
Source organism: Brasenia schreberi (assembly GCA_036023115.1). Lineage (NCBI taxonomy): Eukaryota > Viridiplantae > Streptophyta > Magnoliopsida > Nymphaeales > Cabombaceae > Brasenia > Brasenia schreberi. The sequence goes on along the minus strand of JAYKKT010000080.1, from coordinate 18,565,397 downwards.
GTGAGTAAAACTACAGTATGTTCTATTAAGGGAGGTACATAGGTCATATTTGGTTGAGTTGATTGTATTTTAATGTGGAGTTGGCTGTGAACGTTTCCTGATTTTGAATTGATTGCGACTTTGGTTTCTGACCACGATGTTCATAACAGTTGCTTGTTTTTGAAACGTGATGCAGATCTTACTGGCGTGACTTTGACACCGCTCTTTTCATATTGAAGCATCTGTATAGTGATATACCGGAAGAACCCATCGCAGCAGATCTGTCAACTATGCTACCACAACTGGAAAATGTGACGAAGACTTATGAAACTGATGACATGGACCGAGAAGATCTTCCTCTAACATTTTCTGACATAGACTTACGCCGGGCCTTCTCTAGGAGAGCAAAGAAATTCATAGCCACTGGATGAGGTTTCTTCTAAATCTACTGTCATATCCACTGACCCATTTGTTCCCAGCGTATGCCTGCACGCCTAGTTTGTACGTAGGTGTACATAACAGGTGAACTCTTGTATATATGGATACGAGTACTGTCCAAAATAACATTGTTTCGTTGCTCTTCAATGGTCTCTTGGATGAAAAACTATGGGCCATCACTGTTTGCCGTTTGCTACTGTAAATTCTCATTCTTGTCAAACTGAAACTCTATTACAATCAAAGGAAAAGGAAGAAAGAGTATTGAACATGATGGGGAAACATATATCTAAACTGTGATACTGATGGTTTGTTTAGTTGCAATGACCGGATGTTATTTCGTTGTGGTTATTGTCCGAGTCACCGTACGTGCTTCACATAGCTATCGTCCTAGTAAGTTTGTTATAGTGACCTTTTGCATAGGAGATTCACTCTGGTGTTATATTATTCTGTTTCAAGAAAGAACTTGAACATGCTTCTAAGTGACGAACGTACTCGCGCTCAGTCATGCTAATCATGTGTTTGGTCGGTAGTGGATCTACATTAAGGAGGTGATGAGTTCGCCGAACCAAAATTTTGGTTAGAGCCACCAGCGAGATAAACTACTGCTTTCAATATTATAATTACTATTTATATACTCATTTTACACTTTTTTTTAAAAAAATCTCAAATTACCTTTGTTGCACATTCTCTAATCTCTTCCTTTTCATTGATTTATCCTTGCCCATGGGTTATTCTTTCTCCCGAGGATCTGTATGCATAATGTTGGTTTTGCCTTTCTTGTCAATAATAATCTCGTTAAGAACAACAACAACAACAACAACAACAACAACTAAGCCTTTTCCCATACTAGACGGGGTCGGCTACATGGATTCTTTGTTTCCACAGATCTCTATCGTGTGCCATGTTAGCAGTTAACTCCCAATAAGCTAGATCATTCTTTATTGTTTCTTTCCAACACTTTTGTGGTCGTCCTCTACCTCTTTTAATACTTTCCAAATTTAGTTTTTCTAACCTTCTTACAGGTTCTTCTTTTGATCTTCTTTCTATATGTCCAAACCATCTTAAACGATGTTCTCTCATTTTATCCTCTATTGGTGTCACTCCTAATTTGTTTCTAATAACCTCATTATGTATACGGTCTTTTCTTGTATGACCACTCATCCATCTCAACATCTTCATTTCTGTCACAGACATCTTTTGTACATGTTGATGATTAACTGCCCAACACTCAGAACCATAAAACATGGCAGGCCTAACTGCTGCTCTATAATATTTACCTTTTAATTTTAATGGTATCTTCTTATCACAAAGAATACCTGATGCTCCTCTCCATTTTAACCAACCAGCATTAATTCTATGTGTAACATCTCCATCAACTCTTCCATCACTTTGAAAAATTGACCCTAGGTATTTAAAACTTTCCTTTTGGGGAATGCAATGTGTGCCAATTTTAATTTCTATGTCCTCTGAAGTAGCCAAATGATCAAACTTACATTCCATATATTATGTCTTTGTTCTACTAAGTCGGAGGCCTTTGTTTTCTAATGTTTCTCTCCATAGTTCCAATTTTCTATTAACTTTTTCCTTAGACTCCTCCACTAATACAATGTCATCTGCAAATAACATACACCAAGGTACTTCATCTTGAATATGTTTTGTTAACTCATCCATCACCATTATAAATAAGTATGGACTTAAAGTTGATCCTTGATGTAACCCAATATTAACTTCAAAGAAGTCTGTCGTTCCTTCATGAGTCCTCACACATGTTTTTGCACCATCATACATGTCTCTTATAAGGTTAATATATGTCAACGGGATACCTCTTTTTTTCCAAAGTTCTCCAAAGAACCACCCTCGGTACTCTATCATAAGCTTTTTCTAGATCAATAAATATCATGTGAAGGTCTTTCTTTTTTGCTCTAAAATGTTCCATAAGACGTCTCAAAAGGTGGATCGCTTCAATAGTAGATCTACCTGGCATAAATCCAAATTGGTTCTCTGTTGTACTTGATACTTGTCTTAACCTACGTTCGATAATTCTTTCCCATAATTTCATAGTATGACTCATTAACTTGATACCTCGATAATTTGAACAATTTTGAATGTCTCCCTTGTTCTTATATACAGGTATAAGTGTACTTGCTCTCCATTCCTCGGGCATCTTTTGGTTTTTCCATATTTCATTAAATAGTCTTGTGAGCCAAGTGATTCCTATTTCTCCTAGTATTTTCCAAACTTCTATAGGAATATTATCTGGTCCTACCGATTTACCACTCTTCATATGTTTAAGAGCCTCTTTGACTTCATTCTTTTGAATACGTCGGTAGAAATTGTGGTTTATATACTTTTCTGACTTGGCTAAATCTCTTAAACTAAAACTAACATCCTTATTTTCATTAAAAAGATTATAAAAATAGTTTTTCCATCTATTTCTTATATCATCATTTGCCACTAGAATTTTTTCATCCTCGTCTTTTATGCATCTAACATAATTAAGATCTTTAGTTTTCTTATCTCTAGCCCTAGCTATCCTAAAAATATCTCTTTCACCCTCTTTTGAGTTGAGTTTTTTATATAAGTCCTCCCAAATCTTAGCTTTTGCTTCACTAATGGCCTTTTTTGCTTCCTTCTATGCTTTTTTATAAGCTACTAAAGTTTCACTAGTTTTCTTAGCATAATGTAATTTGTAACATGCCCTCTTTGCCTTGATTTTATTTTGTACTACTTCACTCTACCACCAAGCTTCTTTTTGTGCCGGTACACCTCCCTTAGATACCCCTAACACATCTTTCGCCACTTTCCTAATATGTATAGCTATATTGTTCCACATATCAGAGGGTGTGCCAACATAATTCCAAACATCTCCTTGAAGGACTTTCTGTTTAAATATATCTTCTTTCTCGCTTTTGAGGTTCCACCATTTAGTCCGAATAGCTCGATGCACTCTTTTCTTCTTTGTCCATTTTTTTATTTGTAAATCCATAACTAAAAGTCGATGTTGGGTGGTTAAGCTTTCTCCTGGAATTACCTTACAATCTTTACAACACACTCTATCTTTTTTTCTACAAATAAAGTAATCAATTTGTGTTTGTGATAAGCCACTCTTATAAGTAATTAAATGTTCATCTCGTTTTTTGAAGATTGTATTGACTATAAAGAGATCAAATGACATAGCAAAATTTAAAATCTCCCTACCTTCCTCGTTTATATCCCCATAACCAAAGTTTCCATGAATCCCTTGATATCCTAATGCCTCTTTACCGACATGTCCATTTAAATCTCCTCCTAAACAAATCATCTCCCTTTGTGGAATCTTTTGAAACACCTTATCTAACCAAATAATCTCGTTAAGAACAAATACATTAATTTCTACCGTGAACAGCTTCTATACATGCTATTGATTGCTATGCCAGTGGCAACTATGGAACATAATAGCAACCTTTTCGTTTGGGTTACAATGGGAAGGCCGAACAGAACGACCTTCATAATGTGAGTCGAGTCTCCTGCCTAGTGATCTAAAAATTAAGAGTGCTAATGAAGCCTTTTCTTTTATTTAAATTGGCGAGCCATTCCCTTAATTGATGTGCCCCACCCCCATGCAGCCAACTCGTGACCAACATAAACTTTCTTTTGAGTGGACTCTAGCCGGGAGAGTTGTGACTCCTTGTGAAACTTGAGGAAAGCCTAATTAAGACGATATTTTGTTGGTGTGTTTAATCCTGGAACTGTGCAAGAATTGGTTGATAATTTTAAATATTAAAGCGGAAAAAGACAAATGGAGCCAGAACTTAACGACCTGAAATTCTGTGACGCCATATCAACCGCCGTTCGACACACCTCAGCAAAACTAGCCGTTACCCGGCTCCACGTCATCGCAGCCCTCGAGATTTAGGGGTACCCTCTAACCACCCCCTTGCAGTCCGGTGCATATTGACTAAAATATCGGCAATATTTTAAATGTTAAAAAAGCCCTTTAGATTTTCATTATGAAGACCATGTTTTTCTTCTTTGCATTTTGTGTTCAAATAAAAAGCTTGTTCTGATACACTAGCCAAAACCAAAAACAACCCTGCGGCCATGGATTCTTAAATGCTATTGTACTCGAGCTTGTGTCATATTAGCATTCGGTTCCGACAAAGCAACGTCAAAAGCTTTTTTTAATGCACTTACCCTTAAATTTCTGGCTAAAATATATCGGGGCGCCGAATCCAAATGCATTCGCACCAGTAGCGAGCTCATAAAAAACTTTTGAGTCGACGACCCCTTAGCCACGTGAGCTGTTATTGCTCTTCATGCTTAATATACAATTTACTTGTTAAAAAATGGAAGATAAATGAAAATTTTGGAACTTCATATTAAATTACACCCTACTTTCTCAAATTAAAAGGAGGAGTGAAGCCATTGTCACCGTTCCCATGTTTCTTCACACCATGTGCTAGCACGAACAAAACCTAGCTCACCTCAACTCGCAGCCCACATGACCCCCTCACTTTCATCATCATATTGAACTACTAAACCCCAAATTCCAATTCTGGCAAAGTTCCAGCTTTACACCGAAAGGTGCTCCATTAAACCTGCAATATATGGCTATTTATAGCAACTCCCTTCACCATAAATTACTCACTATCCCAAGTCTACGAGCCACAGTTTGTTCATACAATTCGTAGGTACATGCCCTAAAAAATGGTTAGATTTCTGGGTGCTCTACACATTTTGGTCATACTTAGCCCATTGGTCAGTGCGTCTCATGGTAGAAGGGTGCACCATGTTAAGGGGTCTGTTCAGGGCACATAGGACCAGGTTCTTCCTCAATGGGTCCTCATTCTTGTTCAATGGGTTCAATGCCTACTGGATGATGCATGTTGCTTAGTGAGAGAGCAAAGGTCTCGAGTGTGCTCCACCCGGCCTCTGCTGCTGGTCTTACTGTTGCTAGGACTTGGGCCTTTAGTGACGGAGGTGACCGGGTGCTGCATATCTCCCCTGGTGTCTATGACGAGCGCGTCTTCCAGGTTTACTTATAATCGACTTTTGACTTCATATTCAATAAAAATGCATAATGGTAGCATATAATTCCACATAATTTTCAATGAGGTTTCTGGAACATCATACATGTACACTGTACATTAAAAACAGTAGTATTACTTTTCATATGAATTGGGTGGCACACACACAAACATATGTATGTATGTATATATGTATACTGTCCATAGATACATAAAAATGCTTAAACATCTATGCGATTGATCAGATTTTAAAGTATTTTTGTACACCTAAGGATACTATGTATTTAGAACTATCTCTCCATATATACGTTATATATATATACACACACATATATATATATATATAGAGAGAGAGAGAGCATAGTCCATACACATACCCATCCATGCTTAAATCTACTTAAGATTTCCACCATTCGATTGATACAATCAATAATAGAGATTTGAATTTAAAAAATATTTAAATGGATCATGTGTATTAAATGTAAAGTATCAAAAATATAATGATACATTCTGCTTTTTATATTCAAATCTCTACTATTGATCATGCCGATCGAACAATGAAGATTTTTAAGTAGATTCGAGCATGGAAGCGAAGAAGTATGGAATTCGTTTGATTCTAAGCTTGGTGAATAATTGTAAAGATTTTGGAGGGAAGCCACAGTACGTGCAATGGGCTAGAATTGCGGGAGTCCATATCAACGGAGATGATGATTTCTATACAGATCCTGTGGTGAAGGGTTACTACAAAAACCATGTCATGGTAACCATAAATATATACTACTATAGTTTCCATGATCAGTTCACCTTCAAATACAGACACATGCACATTTGGAAATGTTTAATGGGCATTGAATTGTTATGCAGAGGGTGTTGACAAGGCACAACACAATCACCAACGTTCCATATAGAGATGATCCTACAATCATGGCATGGGAGCTCATGAATGAACCGCGTTGCGAAGCCGACTACTCGGGAAAGACAGTCCAGATTAGCACTTGGTCATGTTACTACATGTGCATGCATGCACATTATCAGAAATACTGGAATTTCATGAACTCGGCCACTTCTCATAATGTGTCAAACACAACTTTTGAATTTTCTGTAATCCACAAACCATGCAGGGTTGGGTTGAAGAAATGGCTGCCTACGTGAAGTCTCTAGACAGGAAACACCTGGTAGAGATTGGGATGGAAGGCTTCTATGGGGATTCAATGCCAGAGAAGAAAGCGAACAACCCTGGTTATCAAGTTGGAACTGTTTTTGTCAGTAATAACCTCATTCGGGATATTGATTTCGTGACAATGCATGCTTATCCTGATATTTTGTATGCGAGATCAAAGTAATAAGGTGTTCATTATTAATTGATGAGCGAAAACCAATCAATTATATAAGTTGACGACAATTTGCAGGCTTTCTGGCCAAAATGATGTGGCACAGTTAGCATTCTTGGAGAGGTGGATGACGAGCCACTGGGATGACTCTTCTAACAATAAAGACCTCTATCAAGTAATTTTGAATTAAAACCAAAATGAAGGGAAATATAAGAGATGAAAGTCCTTTTTGACAGAAACAAAAAGAAAAGTATCCCTTTCAAAATAATGTTTACGAAACAAGGAATCAAACAAATGAACATGGAGGCCACCCCACTTATGGCAGCCAACTTTCATGGAGTTCCCTAAAAATAAATCATGGAAATCTTCAAACATACATCATATATCCATTCCATCTTATATCTTATGTCCATATGTATTCATACATGGTCTATGCATATATGATCCTTGCATTGATCGATCACTATCCATGTTGAGTCACTTTTGCTAGAAATCCTCTTTCCCATTCGATCAAAGTTCAAGAAATAAATTCCTTAACAAATATTGAGAATTTCATGAAATCTTTATTTAACTCAAATCAACACTAGAATTCCAAAAAAGTAAAAATTTTATGCGTGTTATTCTTTACCATTAACCAAATAAATTTAGATTAATGCCAATATCTTTTAGAAATTTTACCTTTTCAAGAATCATTGAAGTTCTGGGTTTTGTTTTCAAATAAAGACACCTTAAACAAACTCATTTTCTTACCAAAATTTCTCAGCAACCTCAAAATAATGGTACATTTCACCCCTCTAAAAAAAATCCAATTTTGATAAAAGCTCAAAAATTGAGCACTCTGTCCTCAAAGCCAAATTGATAGGATTTTGCTATTTCAAATGATTGCCTTCAAAGAAAGAATAGTTTCAAGCAATTTTCCTCAAAGAAACAAATAAAAATGAGACATTGTGATCCAAACTCAAAAATGTTTGCGAATTGACAAATTTACAAAATTACAAAAGCTCTGAAATTCTAAAACAAACCAAATCCAAACGAGACCTCAAAAACTCGCTTGATCGAAGATAGTTTTACTCAAAGACCCTACACCTAAGGGTTAAAGTGGTTCGAGACCCTACACATATCAAAAGGGTTAAAGTGGTTGAAATAGTAAAGACTAACTCACGGAGCGAAAGAAGGCCCCCCATGCAAATAAACTTGGGAATGTGAATCAGTTGTTTTCCAAAATGAATATTTGAAGATTTCGTTAAAACTCGATGTTTTCAAATATATCTCAAATAAAATAATTTTAAATAATAAAAAAAGAAATATTTAAAACTATAAATCTTAACTGAAAAGACCATCAAGCAAAGCAGAATTCCTAAATGTTAGGATGAAAGTAGATCTTAAGAAACCTCTGGTTTTCATGGAATTCGGCAAGTCGACAAGAGATGGTGCTTACACTACTAGAGGAAGGGATATATTTTTGAATACCATATACAGAAACATCTATACATTTGCTAGGAGAGGAGGAACTATTGCTGGTGTGCTTGTATGGAAGATTATGGCACAGGGAATGGAGTTATACTATGATGGATATGAGATAGTCTTGCCTGAGAATCCATCTACTTTGGGTGTCATTTCTAGGCAATCACATGATGTTAGCCCTCAAACTTACCTTGAGAGCAATTCAAAGTGAAAGGAACATGGCACAGAATGCAATTAACTAAATAGTATGTGTGTGCGCGTGTGCATGCTAATGCACATGTGTTTGTCCTGGCAGCGTTTCTCTTTTATGTTTAATGCTAAAATATGAGAGTCTATGTAAGCCTGACCCACTTAGCTACTGTGGGATAAGGCTTGATTTTGGTGGATTTGGGTATGGGGCAGTCGGGTATTGCATAAGCCCAAGCCCACTATAGGCCCTGGGAAGATCCAAGACTCGGAAGGTTTTATATCGAGTGGTTCCGATCATACACTTCCTGTGGGCAGTCTTTTGAAGATAAAATAGTAAAATAAAACGTATGACCTTTGAGGCACTGGACTAAATAAAACGTAGGCAATCACACATGATGTTAGCCCTCAAACGCACCTTAATAAAACGTTAACATAAACCATAAATGGTAACTGTAATAAAGTAATATAGCAGTTACTATATTACAACCTCGCATATGCATGGTTTATGTTACCATTTTTGGTTCTTAATATTCATCCGGCAAGCATATTATGGGTTGTAATGCTTTAGACTGTAGGTTTAGCTAAGAAACTATATTTGGTAGAGTTACATAGTAACTGCTATATGTAAGCTTTAATGAAGAAAGAAAACTTTGGTTTTCCTCTCACTCTCTCTCTCTCTCTCCGTCTCTCTCTCTCTCTCTCTCTTTCTATATATATATATATTGCCCAACAGTGTGACAAATTTTCTATCCCAAGTTGAATGCCCATTTGGTTTGCAGTTCTACATGTGCCTTTCATGAATCGGATCATATTCAGCTAATAATTGCATTCAAGATCTGATACCGCAGTTCCGGATAGAGATTTCAGATAGCATCCGGCATCAGATACAGTATGGTACTGGATTTTGGTTTGGCACTCACCTCTCACCCAACTCAGAATGAGTTTACCTAGTTGCGATTACAACAGATAGGTAGACCACAATCCAAATTCCAATTATGATCGAACCTCGGATTCAACCTGCTATTTAGCTTCTTCTTTTTCTACTACGATTACTTCGCATAGATGGTGCGCTAAAACGACCTGTCAGGTTGCTTGGGGCTGAATCATACCAGACCTGGAGTACCTAAACCTCGACTAAGACCTGGACTTTTGGGTGGGCAGTCAGGTTAAGTCGGAAATTACCACCTATGCAGATACTTCACTCAAATATAGTACTATGTAAGCTCAAATAACAATGTTAGCTTTTCGTCTCACAGCCACTGCTGGTGAATACGGATGCAGTTTATCGAGTGTTTCAACTCTTGTGCACGTTAGCTTTTCATCTCACTCCACAATCTCATGTTTCATGTTACCTGCCACACCCTTAATTGTTTTACACATCTTTTTTTTTCTTGATTTTTAGGAGTGATGCATCTATATCTTGTATCATGATTAATTTCACATAACAACTTAATTCCACTATTATAACCTCATAATATAAATCACTTAGTTGAGCATCTACAATGATGTACTACTAGCATATGTCCTAGAACTCAATCCTATTTAGAGAATAATCTCTTGCTAAACTTCCAGTTATGACATTTTAAGTTTATAGGGGATAGATACACAGATACTAAAAGTATCAAATAATATAAAATGTTATCCTATTAACCCAATAATGAGTTATTACCACATTGAACTTACTTTATGAGATCTTTACTTGGTTAGGTTGACTTATCACTACTTGTAAATAACTTGTGGGTTTCAGTCCCATCTCAGCCTAGATTTCTCGATAAGGACTACTAACATACCCATGGTCAAAGGATCAATTATGTTATCTTTAGATCCAACAAAATCTATAACTATAACCTCATCAGATACAAGAGTCCTTATAGACTTTAGTTTGACTTGGATGTGTCCCTTTTACTTTTGATTGTACTTAGAACTACTAATCTTAGCAATCACAGCGCATTGAAATTGAAGGAAGCGACTTCTTTACCATAGGTAAATTGGACATAAGTCCCTTAAGCTATTATGCTTTCAATTCAGTTTTATCCAAAGCACATAATTCTGCCTTAAAGGTAGAAAGAACCAAAATGATTTGTTTTTTGATTTTCAAATCACAACGCCACCACCCATAAGAAATACATATCTAGTTACTTCGTTACTCATTGGGTTTTTAGCAATTTAGCTAGCATTACTAAGTCCTTGAAAAACAAAAAGATGTTTACTATAATGTAGCCCAAGAAAAATAGTTTTCCTTACATAACAAAGAACTTTATCTAGAGCTTTTTAATGGGTTTTATTTGAATAACTAATGTATTTATTCAACTTATACACAATCAAAACAATATCTCGTCATGTATAGGTGGTTAGATATATCAAACTACTTATATTATGAGAATATCATAATTGAGACACAGAAATATAACTCTCATTATTATACAAAGCTTTAGATGAATCATATAGGGCCTTAACAGGTTTATAATTTGTATATCCAAATCTCTATAAAACTTTTTCAACATAGTGAGACTGAGAATACTATATCGTCAGTAGACCTTTTGATTTTAAGCCCTAAAATTAGATCAATTATATCTATATCTTTTATCTGAAACTTCCCACACAAAAATGACTTAGTCTCATTTACTATTCTCATATAAGAGCAAACAATAAAATATCATCTACATACAAGTACAAAATGGTGAATGCATTATTAATTGACTTATACTAAACATGGTTATCAAATTCATTAGAAACAAAACCAAAAGATGATATCACAATAAAACTTTTCATGGCCTCAGTACAAGTGGGGGCAATCCTCTTCCCAGCCACTAAATGCTAAAGCATCGGTTATGGACCAATCGAGGATGACAAGAGTGCACTAGCTAGGAGGCAAAGGTAGGCACAAGCAAGTGCTTGTGCTCGACCTCAACATTGGCCATTATTATGGACATGCATAGGTGTTTCAGCCCCCCTCGAAATTAGCCATAATGTATTTTCCTTATTTGCGGTATGGTTACATATATATGGATATACATAGGTGTTTATACTAGAATGCGGAGAGCTTGGAGAGAGCAACTGTCATAAATTGAGGTTTTTCGGCTCCTCGTTGACAGGCTAAGTATGCCTAATATAATTTCTTGAAGCAATGGTTGATCCATACATGGGAGGAGATCCATCCTAAAAGGATACAACGAAATATGGCTGCAACCTACCTTAATGACTTTATATATAGTGGAGGCCTTCTTCAAGATGTTCTTTGACATGATTGCCAAATGTCAAATAAAATTATGAACACACAATATATTGTATTGGTGAAGAATTACTTGTAGCATGAAATCAAGAAGGGCCTTGCAGGCTGTTGCTACCAAGGTTGTAATTAGCATATCGGTGCTTGCATCGTACAGGGCACCGATACATGATAATCGTGATGTATTGTATGATACAATATGATACGGTACATGAAAAATTGAATTATTTTGTAAAATTCATAAAAAATAAAAAAATCCAAAAAATATAAAAAATTGTAAAAGGTAACCAAGTGGTAGAAAACATAATTAGAATGCAACTAAAAATGATATTTTTACGATCAATAAACTAATATCATGAGGCTATAAGCCTACAAGAGTAATAAAGTCAAACTTAAAGTTAACAATATACCAATAAACTTATAAAAGTTTACAAAGTTAAGAATACAATTTATTACATAACACAAATACAAAGTTATAAACTTTAACAATCCGATTTCATTGTTTCATTTCACAAATGTGGATCATAATCAATAAATGCACCATAAGCATTATAATTAGGATTACCACCACCATCATCATCATGGCCACCATCATCTCCCTCTTTTTCTTCAAAAATTGGGTCATCCAATCCTGCGCCATCTACATCGTTTCCTTACCTTTCTTGCATCTCTTTGCATTTATCTATAAAAGAACAAAAGAAAAAATACAATTTAATTAGAAGTTAGAAAATATCGTTACATATGAGTTATAAGTATAAGGAATAACAAATATATAACAAAAAATATTTCTCTACCTTTATCTTAACTTCATATTAGATGTAATATATATCAAATCATGAAGACAAGCATGCTTGAATTTGTTTCTCTTATTTATGCGAATGCCTTAAAAAAAAAGTCTAATTCTTCTCGCATCCACTCGAACTACATGTTTGGCTTAACATGCATTGAGTAAACCTCAATAAATTGAGTGCATCTACACCAAATCGAGCACATCATTCATCTAAAATAAAATATAATAAATGAAAGAATTAAGTCTTAAGAAGCAACACAAGTCATAAGAATAAAGAAGTAATATTAATTTATCAAAAAACCAAATCATACTTCATTGCATTTGGGAGTTGAGTTATATTGCAAATGACCTTCCAAAATCTCTAACGCTATCTGTATACTTACATAGCTCTAAATGAACATTGAACCTAGCAGATGAATCTTTTACAAGGTCAATTGCATTCAATATCCTTTTCTTAATTTATTCATCCTCTATAAAGTTGGGAGGAAATTTAATAAAGGGATTAAGAAAATACGCAACAATATTCAAATCATGGTGCATTTGCCGATTTCAATGTGCATCAATTGTTTCCTATGTCTTCACCGTCTACCATTCTCATTACCTTCACTAAAGGCGTAATCATCACAAAAAAAGTGTTCCATTTTTTCCAAAAGTTAGCATTAAAAATAAGTTCTACTATAATACCCCCCTTTCTCTTTCTTGACTAAATTATAGAGCCTCATTCATCATATGCAAACATCATTACAATTTATTTTTGTACGACAATACTTTGAACAATAACAACATTCGTAACAAATCTTTTCAATGAAGGCCTAATCAACTCTCTTCCACCAGTATAGATTCTCATAAAATGCAATATAGATGAGTGATTATAAATAAACTTTATGATGTTTTTGTATGCATTAATTGTCTCCAATGTCATTTATTACACTTAAATCCTCAAGCTTTAAGCCTATGCAATATGTAACACATGAAGTCTATACTAAGGATGAATAGTTCGTCTCAAGCACTTATCAGTTGCTCTAAAGTTTGCAATATTATCAGTGATGAATTGAATAATTTTTGAACATCAAAATCTTTAACGTCTTCAAAAATATAGAATAAATTATCAACAATTTTATCAATATGGTACAAGTCATAGGATTTCAAAAATAATATCCCTTTTGGACAGTAGATTAAGAAGTTCACTAATAGTTTATGATGACTATATGTCCAACCATAAACAATAATAGAACAACCAATAATCTTTCATAACTCTCTAAATTCAAAACTCCATTAATAAATAATATCAACCCATTTTTGCAGTAATTTATCCCTCAAAGCATTATAAGTAGACATTATAATCAAATCCTATACTAGCAATAGCATCTATCATGCTTTGAAAGAAAAATGAATTTGCAACATTAAAAGAGAGGTAATTTTCATAAAAAAAAACTTTGGATATTTCAAATCTACTTTCTCAATTATCCCCATGGAAGCTATATCTGATATAATACTTGGTTGAGCTCTAGAAGTAGTACACTCAAGAAACAATGATTGTATTCTACTCCCTCTATCACCTCCTCTACAACTCCTTGCAGCAATTGAGGGAACAATGACTCTTATAGTGGAACAAGAACCAACCCCATTACTACTGCCACCAAAACCTATATTTTTCTCTTATCTCGTCTTTTCTTGCTCTCCTCAACTATTTCTTTATTCTCCTCTCTAGCCATAACATTATTTTGTTCTTAAGAAACATCTTAAGACATCTCAATCGTCTATTTCTACTCTCTCTATATCATAATCTCTTCCTTTTCTTTGTGAGTTCTAGAACTTATTGAATTTAATACTTCACACTTTAAGGCATTCGACGATAAGGACTTACATCCTTTTTTACTTCCTGAAAGATGTTTCATGTGGGAAATACCTTCATGATTCACCTCGTTACAAAACATACACTTTCACAAATCTATTGCCTTCGTACACTGGGGTAAAATACTTCCACGATAGATCACCTCGTTCTGACGCTATCAGGTCGATGAGAGATAAACCATAATAAAGTCAAGGATTATTAAGGATCTTTCCTCCAAAAGCGTAGGGCTTGTACATAAGTAATATGATCGTAATCTCTTCTACCTTTACCCAAAAATATAGATGGGCAAAGTGAAAAAGACCATCTTTGTGGCAAACATGGAGTACAAGCACATCCCAATAAGGGGTATTTCATATACCTAAGGGATCCATACCCCTGGGATGTAGCAACTTATAGAGTCTATGGGTCATGTATTTAGTTTATCCATCTTTATTTTTAATTCTATTTTTAATGGTACTATTGAATAAGTGTCATTTATCAGGAGCATTTAGATCTTTTATGTAACTAGACACCTTTGTTAAATAACCCTAGTGATATGTCAATCATTAGAGGATAGCAAAAATAAAGAGTTAAAAGGCGAACAATAGAATTGGGACTTTCAATGCCCTATTCACTCCAAAATCTCTTCTCCACTAGATTATTTTTTATTAAAACTTTGTAGCTTGATTGTGTTGCTGATTATTCAACATAGTATTAGAGCCTCATCGTTGCTGGTAGGCCATGAGAGTTCATACAATCCAAGAAAAAAAGAGTATTATATATTAGAGTTTAAGTATAAACCCTAATCTTTCAAGAAAAGTGGAAAATCTCAGTGTTGTTTGATGTGTATTGTATAATGAATCATTTTGGTCCACGATACGACCATATTATTTTTTAATATTAAAAAAATAATAAAATAAAATAAAATTATAAAAAATCATAAAAAATCATGATAATTGAAAACAATTCATATAATTCATAAGTCATCAATTACCATTCAATTTTCAATGTAGCATTTAAGGATGTACATCCTTAGCAAAATTACAACCTAAAAATTGAATTACATATTATAATCAAAATCAACTAAATAATCATTTTTTCCTCTTTATTCAAGATCATTACCATCTTCAGCTTCAAAATCAAAATCACATGCTCCCCTCCATCCAAATGCTCTCTCCTCCATCCATATAGCAAGGTTTGTACTCACTACTCAAATGCTCCCCTCCCATAAAATACATAAATAGGAAAAATTAAGCCACTTGATCGGTCACCTCGATCAGAATTGATGTAACTCAGCATAATGCCTTTAGTGTGATGGATAAAGACCACGCTGTGAAAGGAGTAGGTGGTGCATATTTTACCTACGCTTCAGGAGGGGAACAAATCTGTGCACAATATGAGGTCGTCAGATCTTGATCTTGGATTTCATATTTGAAATGCGGTCCTTTAGCGTTAATCTTAGCCAACCAGATGGCTACTGGTTCAATCAAGGGGACTAACAAGTATTTCATTTCTCGGGCCTTTGGGCCCTCAAATGTACTCAAAATGAAACATTTCTAATGTAATGAAACCCTTTCTTTTGGGTTACAATGGGAAGGCCAAACAGAACGACCTTCATAATGTGAGTCGAGTCTCCTACCTAGTGATCTAAAAATTAAGAGTGCTAATGAAACTTTTTATTTTATTTAAATTGGCAAGTCATTCCCTTAACTCTGCCCATGTAAGGGGTCACCCTTGCATTGCCGGTCTCAAGCCCGGATAAAGGAGGAGGGTTGTGTTAGGCTTCCGACAACCAGCGTAAAACTTCGTCGGAATTTTATAACATAGATTACAAAAATTATGAGTATTGCTTTAGGGCGTTCTCGCCTAGCGAAGTGCTGCAGAGCCCGAATGCAGTAATAAGTAAGCAAGGGCGACTACATTTCGCCAGAATGTAGTGAATCAATTGCAGAGAGGGTTCTCACATCATGAACGGGTGTGGGTAAAGAAGTTAGTCCCGCTACATTGCCGCCCGAATGCATTGAATAATTTTTAGAGAGGGCCTCCGCATTTTGAATATGGACGGATGCGGGGGGTAAGGAAGCTAGTCCTAGATAATAAGATTCGTATTGGTTCTTAGAATATCAGAACATTATCTGGTGAGCTAATAGAGGTGGTAGATACTATGATTCGGAGAAAGATTCATATTCTATGTTTACAAGAGACAAAATGGGTTGGAGAAAAAGCAAAGGAGATAGAGGATACATGCTTTAAATTGTGGTACTCAGGTAAAGAAAAGGCTGGCGAGCCATTCTCTTAATTGATGTGCCCACCCCCATGTATCGAACTCGTGACCAACTTAAACTTTCTTTTGAGTGGACGCTAGCCGGAAGAGTTGTGACTCCTTGTGAAACTTGAGGAAAGCCTAATTAAGATAATATTTTGATGGTGTCTTTAATCCTAGAACTGTGCAAGCATTAGTTAATGATTTTAAATATTAAAGCGGAAAAAGACAAATGGCGCCAGAACTTAACGACCTGAAATTCTGTGACGCCATGATATCAACCGCCGTTTGACACACGTCAGCCAAACTAGCAGTTACCCGCCTCCATGTCATCGCAGCCCTCGAGATTTCGGGGTACCCTCTAACCACCCCCTGCACTCCGGTTCATGAAGCTCACGTATTCCCATGCATAATGACCAAAGTATTGGTAATATTTTAAATGTTGAAAAACAACTTTAGTTTTTCTTTACGAAGACTGTTTTTCTTCTTTAATTGTCGTGTTCAAGTAAAAGAAGCTTGTTCTGATGCACCAGCCAAAACCAAAAATTGCCATTCGGCCATGGATCATTAAATGCTATTGTGCTCGAGCTTGTGTTAGATTCCAATGTCCATCGGTCGAAACTGTTCACAACCAAGAGGAGTTGTTCAATCATCGACATTCTTCCTTACGGGCTACAGTGGAGCGAGTATTTGGGTTGTTGAAAGCTCGATTTCCAATCTTGAAGGTTCAAGCACAATTTCCTCTTGCTACACAAGTCAAAATTATATTGGCTTGCTGTTTTCTTCACAATTTTATCATTGGGAGCAATCCGAATGCATTGCAATTTTCAGATGACAGCACGGATAATTTTAATAATTATATGTACTACACTGTGTTTGGTTCGATAATAGTGATAAATAGTGTTCTTGGTAGTTGTCGTGATGGTGAGCTGTTTTTTCCTCCCTTTTTTCTTTATAATCGCGGAGCAAAAACCAGATATGCATGCCCTGGGTATCGACCTCACGAGACCCTTGGTAGGTGAACTAATGCTCAAGGTGCGAACTGTTTTGTTTTTCTCTTTATGGGATTGAGATGAACTTTATTTGCAGAATAGTTTGCAGCACGGCATATGATACCCTAGGTTTTTCTTTTCCCCTACATGATTACTCATTCTATTTTATAATGTACAGGCTATCTATGTTTTTATCTATCTAGTATTATAAGTAGACATGTCCGGTTTCGGCTACACCAAAATCGGCAGTTCCAAACTTTCGGATCTGGTTTGCCTGAAACCTGGAAACGTAACTGAACCACCTCGTGACCAGTTCTGATTTCGGAACTGCTGGTTCCGGCATGCTAAGGAGGGTGGTTCTTTTGTGTATCATTTTATTTAATAATAAATTATTAAGTATATATTAATGACTTGTATGTGAACTAAGTTACAAAGTCATATATTCATATTGACTTTAAAAATAAAAATATTACATTTTATATATAAGTATATAAGATATTATACTTGAGCTTTTAAATATTATAAATTACAATCATACATGATACATATAAAAAAAGAATAGAACAAATAATGGATTTGACTATAATTCACTTACCTTTGAATAAAGCCTCCTATATATCTTCTCTTGGGTAGGAAGAAATTAAAACTTACATAATTCTAACCTATGTTTCAATAGAAACCCTTTACCTAAACTGATGGACTCTGAATGTAATCATTATTATCGATTCATGCTTGCGTTGCATCAATACCAATGATACCTATACTAATTTCTCCTTCGGTAGTATAAAAGTCTTTTGAGTGTATATAAACTGGAACTTCTTCATACTTCTGTGCTTAACACCTTATTCTTGTCTAATCATTTAGGCAAGTATGAGCTTTCAATGTCTATGGTTACAAGTTAGAGCGATATTTGTCCAATATACTTGCACTAAAAACTTACATCACAAAATAGGATAAATAACTTGGTGTTCTCTCCACTATTTTAAAATAGCCAATTTTCTCCACTCTCATCATGTCCAAATTCATGAGGATAAAAATGAGTAGTAATATATTCTTCAAACTCAGTCAAATCTATAGATTTTGGATGTTTTTTGAGCCTTGATTTCAAAATATAATAAAAGGCTTACTGCCAAAAGAAAAGGATTATGATTGCTACTGTTTTCTTCTTTTACTTGTAGGATAAGATATGTATGTGTAGATCTGTAATCTCTACTTAATTGATTGATGCTTGACCTTGTATCATTAATTATGCTACTAGTATTCTTAAATCCATCTAATGAAAGAGCATTATAATAAGTAGTCAATAACTGTTTAGAAGTTATTTAACTTTAATCTAAGGTTTAATCCAACAACAACTAAACTAATAGGGAAGATATGTATAATAATAAAGTATTTTTTCTTCCATCTCTTTCACCCTATGAGTTAAGTAGGAAGTTTTTCCAAAATATGATAATAAGCTACTTCTAAAGCTTGATAAACAAATAAATGATAAGTTGGATAATGAACACCAAATAATACATTTGTAGCATTATTAAAAACAAATAGGAGATCCAAAAGACTTACAAATATCTCAATTAGACTCAAACAAATTCGACTATAGAAAATGAAGGTACATTTTAGGTCATATAGGGCACAGTCACAAATAACATTTGATAGGTCGATTTCCAACAACGTCCAATGTCTTTTGAGAAGTTTTTTAGTCTTCTATTTTTTTTCTAAAATCTAACCATTCATTTCTAATGTTAGGACGACCTTGTAGAAAATTAAAGGCATCTCTAATAAGCTATATTTTAGACCATAAAATATTCAAACCACCTTATACACACAAGTTAAGTACATGACAAAAACAACAAACATGACAAAAATGTATCGCTTGAAATAGGTTGACTTATTCTTTGTAACTTAGAAATAATATAAGTATTTACAACAACATTATTAAGTAAAATTGAAAAATCTTACAAGATAATCAATATTCTTCAAATTTCGATTTTAATATATAGTAAATATTTTTGATGATGTGAATTATCAGAACAAGGAAATAGAAGAAGACGTTTTTGAATTGACCAACTCTCATCTATTTAGTTTACAGTGACACTCATGTATGCACATAACTACTAATTATCACTTCATATATCAACACACAATGATACACTACCCTCAAATGAACTAAAAAATGTAGCTAACTCTATTTTTCTTTTTATATAATTTTTGAATGTGTATTGACCGATTGTCTAGGTACTGCTAAAGAGTTATGTATATTCTTTTACATAATCAACAAACCAATTTTTTAACCAAAATTTAATAGATGATGTTTTACTAAAACAAAACATGCAAACACCTCTCTATTTCGAGTGGAGTTGTAATGGAAAAGTCTCATATAAGCATATCTACTTATACAAGAACTTCTTTGCATAAACAATTTGGTTTGTTGGATGCCTAAACCCACTATTGTTGATTTTTTATGACAAGGTTTTATAGTGTACCATAACCATCTCACCTTTGTACAATAGTTACACTTCCTTAATTGATGACATCTTTGTTTATCGTATAACTTTATAAAATAAATTTTCAATAAGTCTGATCCTTGCTACTTGGCTTGTGGAGGGCATCTTTCATGTGTAGATTGTATTTATTGAACCTTCGACAACGAAATAGTTTCTTATACAAATAATACGTTAGTATCAATACAACTACCTATACTTACCATGCTTTTTTTTGGCTCATTGGTACCAATATAGGTCTTAGAGGAGTATGGTAACCCTGACATCTACTAAGAAGGACTTTCCTTTTGTTTTTATAGCTGAAATCACTATCATCACAGTGAGCTATTGATTTAGTAAAATAGACTAAATAAACTGAAAATTTAGTACGATAATATGAACATACTAAAATATTAACCACGAGGCAAGATAACAATGAATCACTTTGAATCAAAGAGTTAGGGAGATTAAAAGGTATAAAAAAGAAAGAAATAAGATATGAAGAATCAAGAAACACTGAAATGGGCTTATATATTTGTTGTTGAAACTAGAGCCTCACAACCGAAAGCCTTGAAATGAGGGACCAAAAGCTTGGTTATACTTGAAATATCTTTAACTTGAAGCTGGTTCTAGCCTTCTAGGTGGTTTGGAACCCCAGGGTTTGGAACTATTGGTTCTAAACCAGAACCGAATCACTGGTTCTGATTCCGGGCTGGTTTATGGTGACCATGAACCATAACCAAACCAAGAGGTCCTCCGTTCCAGTTATGGTTTGGCCGGTTATGGTTACTGCCAGTTCTATTAGTGGTTTGATTCTGGCTTGAACTTAGGGACTGGTTCCGAGCTGACCTTGGGTATCAAACTAATGACCTCCAACTTGTGAGTTGACTCCCTAGTCAAGTGAGATAGTGCTCGTTATGCTGCTTTATATGTAATCTTCCAAATGCATGAATGAATCTTGGAACAAAAACTAGGTTCCAGGTGTTTGAAGTTGGAGCGAAATGTGGATCCTGGGCCAATTTATGATCCACCACAGTTTTCTACCTAGACATGGCTGGTTAGGAACGGGCTTGGTGGTTCCAACTGGAACCAATCTAGGCCATGAACTGGCTGGAAATGGGCCCAGAATGGGGACCACCTGGTTTGGTTCCAGTTCCACCTTTTATGGAGCCGGAACTGGTAGTTCCATATTCTTTTAAATCTTTTTCAAAGTTCCAAATTTTATTCCGATGGGTTTAAGAGTCATCCCGGAAACTGGTCCCATCTTGGTTGTGGTTTGGATCCAATTCCTGGTTCTAGGAAAACTGGAACCAGCGGTTCTAGTTCTATCCTAGTTCCATGTCGTCTGACCTTGAAAACATTGTAGTTTTTAGCTCCTCTCAATATGGATTGAGTTTCTGCTCCAAGTTCAGCATCTCATGTCTTTCTATCTCCAGGCACTAAACCAGTCTGCATGTAAGCCTGATCAGGACCAAGACCACACAATTCCCCGACCCGGAATATGAACAAGACCATTCCAGGTCACATGTCACTGGATTGGTGGCGAGTCGCTCCGGTTAAGAAGTGAAACTTTTCAGCATGTTTTTTCCAATAAAAAAAGTAAAAAATGCTATTGTTGGTTAAGTGAGAAATTCAGTAGCGATTCAAGTCTAAACATGATTTGATACTTTGGAATCAGTGGCCTGTTTTATGGGTGATCTGGGTTCCGATGAGGTTCCAGGTTGTGTTGAGTCACCGGGTTGACCAACTACGTGAGGTTTCTCCATCTGTTCATAGAGTGAGACAAAATGAGACTAGATACCTCTTCTACTACATGGTTGTGTTGAAATTCAGTAGTGTGTGTTCAACAACCACAAATGACATATACAAGCAAAGTAGTAATAAACTTCTCCACAATAACAGCAGCTAGACCGGATGTGGAATACAAATTTTACAGACAAGCAAATATTGACGGCTATAAATATGTCTCAAAGGGTAATACTTAAGTTTGATGATATATACTCTCTCTCTCTCTCTCTCTCTCTCTCTCTCTCTCTCTCTCTCTCTCTCTGCGTGTGTGTCTCTAGAGTTGCTCAAATCGCAAGTGTCTCATCTCAATCCCATTCCTGGCCAGGGAGACGCACCAGCAGGGAGCAGTGATGCTCGAATGACAGGGACACGCTGAACCACAGAAAATGCTTCATTCGATCGAGCTGCTTGTATAATGAACTGAGAAACCTTCTGCTGCAAATTACAGACCAACCATTCAGTCACTTATATGGAATGAAATGAGAAAGAGTCTCCTCCATTAAGCCAATGGTTCGCAGGATATAACGAGAACCACTGACATGTGTAAAATTAAGCACTTGAAGATTCTGAGCATATTTTACTGTTGGTACATGTTTTCTGTTGGGAACTCGGAGTTAGGGAGACCCTTATCAAATACACAATGCACGTGCCGATGGCAACATTTGCCCCAAGACACAAGCACCCCACTCAATCTTACCTGAAATGAGGTACGTATTACCCAGTTTGATTGGATTCAGGTTCAGGTGAAACTCGAATGATCTTTGACCAAGGTTCAACTAAAATTTCAACCACCGAACCATAAAATTTTCAATTATTTCGATTAAATCTACAAACTATTAGATTTTGATCCAAAATGCTTTCTAGTTTAAGAGTAGTATTAGGGTTGGAATCAGGTACCATGTATACCCGCCCTGTTTACCCATGAGAAAAAAGGCCCAACACCACACCCATTAATGGCATATGTATAGATAAACCTCCCCTTACTGGAACCGTTTTCATACCTAAGCCATTTCATGACCTCCAACTTGATAGCATTTGAGCTGAGACTGGTCAAGAGAGCTTTAGCTTCCTATGCTTGAAATACACATTGGTGTAACCTAGCATTGCTGGGAACTTCTAACTGGAACAAAAGGTGAGATGGAATAAACAATCAAGAATTCTTTTGACACTAATGATTCTTAAGAATTCAGTCCCACCTTATGCACCCAACAAGCTTATCCTTTCATCTCCCCAATTGTCAGAGGCTACCGCATTGTCATTAGTGCCTAGACTCAACCCCTTTTGTCCCCGTAGATGATCGGAACTCTCCCCTAAGGACATCAAATATTTGAATGACAGAGTTTTCTATCAGAGTTAAAGTGAAGGCTAATCATGAAAACTTTTCTCACAAGTTGCGAAGTATTTGTAACTTTTCTTTCCGTAAAATTCATGACACGTGAACAACAATATTCTTTCTTCCCCCTTTCTCAGGATTGTTATTCGTATAGCCCCTTGCCCTACAATACGGGACATATCATATCGTATCATGAGAAACCACGATACAATATGGTGACTTGTATCACATAACAACCTGTATCGACTTGCATCATGCGATACAAGCCCGTATCATAT
This sequence comes from Brasenia schreberi, assembly GCA_036023115.1. Taxonomy (NCBI): domain Eukaryota; kingdom Viridiplantae; phylum Streptophyta; class Magnoliopsida; order Nymphaeales; family Cabombaceae; genus Brasenia; species Brasenia schreberi. The sequence goes on along the minus strand of JAYKKT010000080.1, from coordinate 18,542,003 downwards.
GATACAGATGATATGTCTTCTAAGTTATAACCCTCTCCACGAACAAAACATATTTTTTCGCGTTTGAGAGATTTGTTTGAGTGCTCAACGGATCCTCCAACACTCTAGTGGCAAATTTTGGATAGGGAGAAGCATCTCTAAGAATCCAATAGTTTGACCTCCAACATCACAACACCATTACTTCAGTATTGACTTTCAGTTGTTTTGTGGTATACGGTTTTTCCTATGTTTATTTTTTATTTTCTTATGTTATTTATTTTTTTGTTTCTTAATGACAATATATGAAGTGAGTGGATATCTTTTCATTGTATTTGTGGCAATCTATGAAGTGAAAGACACTCTTTGAGTGTTTTGTTGGTTTATGAAGTAGAGATTAGAGATTTATGATAATTTATGAAGTGTTTTATTTTTAGGTTTATTAAGATAAGAAATACTAAATTAAGATGGTAAGAAGTGGTATTACGTAGTCTCAATCTCAGTCTGATGATCCGACATGGTAGTGGGGTACTTAAATTGAGTGAAACAGATTAAAAGTAAAATATGATTTTTGTGAGAAGGTGATGAGTGGTGAAGTTTCTTATCGAAACATCACCTAGCAGGGACTAGGAAAGAGATTACTCCTTATATGGGTAAAGTCAGAAGCTATTAAATGATAATATCTACATATGATTGAAAATATATTTGAGAAAGAAAAGACAAGACAAAGAAGATATATGTATGTTTAAGGAAGGGGATAGTGGACTTGATGAAGATGGTGGTGATAACATCCCTTCTGATATTATGATAGAGGTTGATAGTAGTAGTTTTCACTCAACAACTAAGAAAAAGAGGGTTGTTGAAGAGATTGAAAGTGGTAGAAGAGGTAAGGCTAGAGGAAGATCTCATTTTGACATGCAATCATTTTTTTCTCCTAATACTACACTTGGTGCTCAACTTGGAATTCGTGCTGCTATAGCTTTAAAGAAATTATATGAGGAAGCAAACCTTGTAATGAGGTGATGGTTTTATGATACATGTATTCAATTTAATATAGTAAATTACTTTAATTATCAAGCAATGATAGATGTCATTGCTAACATTAGTTCAAGTATAATATGTCTTCTTATAATAAGTTAAGAGAAAAATTATTTGATAAGACTGTTCTTTAAGTCAAAGAGTATTGTTCAACTTTGAGAGAGTTATAAAAGGAGACAAAATATTATAGATGATGAAAATATAGGTGAGGAAGGACTTTATTAAAATTTCTTACCTATTGTCCTAAAAGACTTGTTTTTCTAGATCATTAGACATATAAGAGGAGAGTCATACTACAAAAGTTCTAAGCCAAGAATTTAATAAGGTGATATTGGAGGTTGGTCATGAAAATATAGTTCAATTAATTACATATAATACAACTAACTATATAAATCATTTGTTAAAGAGTTAGTTAAGAGTTATGATACTTTTTATTAGACACCATGTGTAACCCCTTGTCAAGATCTTATCTTTAAAAATATTGGAAAGAAGGATGAGGTAAAGACAACAACTGAGTTCTATCAAGATATCACTAAATTTATTTATAACCATGCATTTATGTTATGTATGATGAAGAGATATACTGATAGTACGAATCTCATATGACTATTACTCAATTTGTTCAATACAAAGTATTATTAAACAAAAGCAAGCCTTAAAGATGATGTTTACCTTAGATGAGTGACAACAATTTGTAGAGTTACCTCAAAATAAGAGAAATAAAAACTTAATGAGATTTCAGATACGGTCTTACAGAGTATATTTTGAATCTCCTATATTAGATTATTAAAGGTCACATGTCCTTTAGTTAAAGTTTTGAGATTGACTGATAGTGAAGAGAAACCATTTATGAGTTATCTTTATGAAGCCATGAATAAGACTAAGGAAAATATCAGGAGTAATTTTAATAGAAAAAACAGAGATTATATACCCGTGTAGAAGATTATTGATAATATATGAAATAAACAATTGCATCAGCCTATTCATGCAACAACTTACTACTTAAATCCAATGTTTATATATTATGCAACCTTTGAAATAGATAGTGATGTTAATAGAGGTATCATTGATTTCATATACAAATTTGTCCCTAATGAGAGTAGAGTATATACTATACATCGAGAGATAGAGATCTACAACAATGCTTTTCACTTGATGGATTGCATGCAACCATTCACAACCATACTAATATGTAGCGAGACAAACATATAAGTCATTTATCTTAATATTTAAGTTTCTTAAATCTTATATTTATAGTGAAATATCTTTATATTTGTTTTTTCCTGTTAGATATTTGGTGGAGCAGGTTTGAACATGATTTCTCAAACTTAAGAGATTTTACAATAAGCGTTTTGAGCCAAAACTTTAATGCAACTATTTGTGAAAGAAATTAGAGTGTCTTTAAACATATCCATATAAAAAAGCGCAACAAGTTAAAACATAAATGACTCGATGACTTAGTTTTCAGCTATTACAACATGCAACTTCAATAAAGGTAATTAAGGATTAATTATTAATTAAGTATTTAATTCAATGCTTCAACTTATTAAATTTTTATTCTTGAACTTTTTTGTTTTAATTTTTATTTATTTATCATTTTTGCAAACAATTAAGAAAGTTAAACTCAAGTAGGTATGGAAACCAATTTAATCCATTAAGTCTTGATAATTTTGATATCTTAAAAGAGTGGATTATGAAAGATGATGAAACAAATACACTCCTCATTCAAGAAGGTATTCAGTGGATCAATTAGAAAGTAGCGCAATAATATCAACAAGGAGATGATGATATTTATTTCGTGATGATCTTGAACAAGGACGAGAAGATGAAGACTATTTAGTTGATGATCCTTATTATAATATATAATTCTTTTTTAAATTAGGTAAGTTGTAATTTTGCTACTTGTTTAATCATAATAAAAGTGTACTACTTAAATGCTTATACATTAACATTTGAACAATGAATGATGAATGTTTACTCAACATTTAAATTATAGGAATTGTTTAGAATTGTTTTGATTTTTCATGATTTTTTTTATTTATTTTTAAACTATTATTTGAAAAAATTAAAAAACAATACTGGAGCAAAAAGATATATAATACAATATGGTAGAAACACCATTGGATACTATGATCATTAATCTTATGCTGAAGACAATCAATGAAAAGGCATAAATATGTGTTCAAGTACATACCATAAACATTTGGCTACGTAAACGTCACAAACATACACGTGCTAGTGGAAGACCAACGTGTTAGGAAACAAAGAGCAAAGAAGAACGATCAACATGCAAAATCACACAAAACCATAATAGACGAGATTTTAAGTGGTTCGGAGAGAGCTATTTCTCGTCCCTTCCTCCAAGGTCGCCACAGAGAAAATTCTACAATGATCAATGATATTACAGTGAATCAGGTTCCACATCGAACATCAACATGACAATCCCCAATTCCTTCCAACCACACCTTGTTTCTGGTTCAGGTCTTGCCATTCATATAACAAAAAATGGTCATAGAACAGTAACATACTACAAACAGAATTTCTTTTCCAAATAAACAGAAGTGTTGTAACGCGATAATAAAACTTGTTCCTGCGTTTTAGGACTTGTGCTAATATGGCACAAGATCATGCGTCTTTTGAGGTAAACGCTAATATAGCACAAGATCGAGCATAAGATGACTAAGATTCCATTTAGTGTGGGGGAAGCTTGGCTTTGGTTGTTAACCAGATTGGAAGATCAGAACACGAAAACATGGATAATCATCAAGGCACCACTATCACTATTCTAGTAGAATTCACAACTTCAACCACACAAATAAACATAACAAAACGATATGAATGATTTGTTCATCATAAAAAAAGCTATAAAATCTCAATTTGCAATTCATCAAAGCAAAACTGAACGTCATCACCTTATCTTCAAGAGAAACTTTTATAGGCGGGCTGAGAGTTTTCCTTTTCTTGTACCACTTTCTCCCCAACAGAATAACTCCCATCGCCACAACGCCAAGGGACAGAGACCAGAACGGCTTCTCCCTAAAAACGGAAGCTTTGATGAGTTCCAATGGCAACTTCCACCAAGCCCTCTCTTTTCTCGTCTCTCCAACAACCGAAAAATCTCTCTCTTCAACACCAAAATTCCTGTTTTCTTCGTTATTGGTGTCACCCGCTTCGCCGCACATCTTCTCCGGGTTGGCATCAAAGGAATCGACGGAATCAGACAATTTCTCCGGAGTCTCGTCGTCTGAGTCCTCAGCTTCAATTACTCTTTCTCTCAAGCACGACACCAAACAAGGGTCAACCCATTCGGAGGCTTCCGTCGAAGTGTTATCCACGGATCTGTCCTGAATTTGCGAGGAATTAAGGGTCGGATTGGAAGAACAGTGGGGTTTGACCGTACCATCGGAATCGTCTATGAATGCCGAGTTTTCGTGGTTTCGGGAGCTTCGGGGAGGCGAGATGGACACAAATTCATGATCAGGGAGGATCTCCCAACCGGACAATTCCTGTCCCGAGCGACCGTCCATTGCGCTTTGCAGAGCGATCAGACGAGAAAGAGAAATGTGATTTTTCAGAGAGAGAGGGAGAGAGAGAGCAGATGCACGGGCAGATGATGTGAGCAGGCACGTCTCAAAATATCGTTTTTCATTTAGTTTTAGGAATGTTGGTACATTCAAACAAATTTCCACTATAAATGATTGATATTTGAATTAAAAAACAAAAAAACAATTATACTTTTTCCAAGAATAAGTTTTTATCTTTTAAATTAAAATCTTCACCATTTATCTTTTGATCTTTTGATTGGTTTGAATGTGTTAATATGTAATTATTAGCACACACCGTACACACATATTATAGTCGTAAGGAGCAACTGGTCCAATTATTTGTACGGTGACTGATTCAATCGTAAATTTGCCGTTTTTAACTTTTCCAACGCATTATGTGTAGCTATGAGGGAAAAATTCTTTTAACAAGTGACCGTTTTCCCACACCCCCACCGGCTCCGGCGACAGAAGAACGTCCAAACCGAGCATGCACGCACCAGGAATGGAACTGGCTACCATATCAGGCAAGTCGAGAGCCCTACCACTTTGGCTAACGCCCTGAATGATTTATCAACTGATTTAAACGTTTATAATGATGATTTCATTAATAGTTAAATTGCGATGCTCTTTGCATGTTCTTAATACGTTGAAACTTCATTATAGTCAAGTGATGGTTTAAACTTTAAAACATTTTAAGGTGTTTAAACTTCATTATAGATAGTTGTACTACTGCATTTAAGCTAAACAGAGGATTACTTTTCTTATTGGCATCGTGAAAAAGACTCAAGGGGCCAATCTATTTTCCTCTACTCAGTTCAGCTTGGCTCATAAAAAGATGGTGGGTCAACTGTGAGCATATTCGAACGGGCCAGCGTGGCCCCTTCATATAAAAAACGAGCTGAGCTGAGCTGAGTGACGAACAAGGGTCATTTGGTTCGTCATTCTTTGATTATCTTGGTACAATGGGGAGGCTGAAGCGAGATGCATGTGGAACTCATTGCTGTTCTTGCAAGGAAGTCAAATTCCAAGGGCGGTTGGTATAAGATTTTCTCTTAGTTGGGTGGGATTCTTTCTCCTTGGCTGGTTTTGGGAATTGAGATTATTCCATTTCCTTGTCCAAGTTGAACACTAGGAATCGGCAGATTTTGTGGTCCAGATTTGTTTTACTTGGAGCCTCTAGGGTTCCATATTTGGCTTGTCTTCGTCCTTTAAATTTTAGTGAACGAGAAAGAAGATTGAATGAACAAGACGGCAACTAGGCATTCGGTCCCATCCAAGAAGGCCTGGTTTCGGATTTGGAGGTTAAGCAACAACTACACCGCAGGTATCAAACTTGTGGCACCCTTTATCTTTAAGCTTTTCAGTTTTCTCTCTAGACTAGAGAAGAATGAAACAAGCTGAACTGCTCATAGTTTAGCTCAGTTTCGCTTGTCAGTGGCTTACTCTGTTCAGTTCATTAAACAATCTCAACTGAACATGATATGCTAAGAGCTTGATCCTGCTTCTAAAAGCTCATTTTTAAAATTCCTTTTACCTAAACGTTGCATCCAAGGCAATTAACTGTATTAGGCATTTGTGGTTACACGAAGGGCCATTGCGCTTTTAAACCCTTTAGCATAGAAGACTTTGGCTTAAACAAAGGGTCATTTTATTTAGGGAGAAGGTGCAATAATCCCCTGACCATTTTGCCTAAGGAGCGGTTTTGCCCTTAACGTTAAGTTAAGTTGGGCTTAAAAATTGCACTTACATTACATAGTGGAACTGTTTTATCTTATGAGGAACTGTGAGTATCAGTAACCTAAGGTTATTTATTTATTTTACTTAAAATATCCTCATTCAGTACCTTTTTCCTTTTTTCCAATACCATACTGATGGATACATAAGCTTTTCCAATACCATACTGAAAGAACGATCGAGGCACACATTTTCTGCATTCGTATGAATTGTGGTAAGAACGACTGAGGCTGTCACCTGGCTTGTGAGTTCTTGACCCATTGACCAACCTAAAGTTGGCTTGGGGTTTGATCATGCGACCTCAGTTCGCGACTTGATCTCCATCTAATAGGTCCAAGATATCATTTCATTCTAAATGAATACCTCCATCGCCCAAGGAAGAGGTCATTGGTCATGACGCACGAGTGAGTCCCACTTGACTTGTCTTAAGTGCAATATCCTATGCTGCGATAGTTCAAGTTGAGTATGTCTTCCATGCAATGGGATGGGGACTTTTGCTGAGGTAGCCACCTTTGGTAAGGCCACCATTCCATGGATGCATGTGGGTGATGACTCCACTATCTTTGAGGCAGACCTTAGGCCCATCAAGAGTAATATCGGTCCATATGGAGGAACAACCTGAGGGGTCTAGGTATGTCTCACTCATCAACGGTCCACCATTCCCTTCTTGTACTAATATTGATCGACTTGTCCTGATGCTTTGGGGACTCCCAAGTCGGCTGTGTGTTGCAACCAATGTGGTCGTGATCTTGTTTATAGCCTTCTCGACTCTAGGTACCAAAAATCGAGACATTACAAAATGGCAAGATGGGGTCATTTTTGGTCAAAGCAGACATGGCTAGAAATGGGTTTGCATTGGTCCGAGCTACTTTTTAGAGAGCTTTAGGGAGGCTTTTCTTGATGACATGTTATATCAAAGCATGAAATTTGACACACTAGTTGATACTGTATGACATTGTGTCATTTGCAATAACTTGGCATTGTAAACACCTTAAAATATTTTCAAATAAATTAGGACACCGTTTGAAAATCCATGATTTGAACATGTCCTTGGAATTTCATAAAGTTTCAAATATAATTTTCAAAATATATGTTTTGGGGAAATATTCTTGAAAACCCAAGGATTGCAAAAAAATTGAATTTTGAAATTTAAAAGGGAATGTTGGTTTGCCTAAAGATAGAGCAAGGCCCGAATCAGCAAGAGACCAAATTTCCAGGAAAAGATAAGGACGAGATCAAGGACAAGCTTATCCAAATCGAGCAAGGGATCAACTCAGGGCCAGACCAGACCTAGTTGACCAAGGCTCAACCCAATTCCAAGTAAGTCAAAACTCCAACCCAACTTGAAGAAGAGAATTAAGCAAAGCAGAAATTGATTCAAAGCTCATATACAAATCAGATCTTTGTCTAAGAAGAGGGACATTCAAAGCCAAATGTGCAAGGTTGATCCAATTCAAATCAAGGTTAGATCTCATTCAATCCTCAAATTCAAGCCAAATGGCCAAGAAAAGCATCAAATAAGATCATGGATAAGGTTGGGCAAAAGCGGCTCGACACCAAGTAGCATTTTGTTTAAATTCAAGTCAATAGAAGCCACAAATCTACAAAATTCAGTTGGGTCCATATTCAAATCAGGTGTCCCATGGAAAACCCAAAATCGATCCAAGGAAGGCCCTAGAGCCCCCTGTTAAAAAACTATAAATAGGGAGCTTGGGGTACTGATTTGAAGGAGGAGGAAATCAAAGAAAATTCTTGCAGCTAGAGAGGGAAAGAAATAGAGAGAGAAAGGGAGAGAAAGAAAGAGGTGGGTGCCGCCCCTTCCCAAGTTGTCGGCTTCCAATAGGCACCGGCCACAAAAGCCTCCTCTCGGTTTGCAGGTCCACTCTTCCCTTCTACTTTTCATTTCTCTCTTATTCCTTTCCATTCAATTCAAAGGAGTTGTAATTAAGGAGCTCATGTCTCCATCCTTGATTTAATATTTGAGGGGTTATGCTACCTGTATATGTGAATTTTGTTCCAAAGCCTATGTAGAGATTCAAAACTTAATTTACAAATTACAAGTGCGCGAGCTTGCCAGCTAGTTTGCTCAAATTAGGAAAAATAATTTTCTAACTTTTTCAGCGATTGTAGACAAGTAAGTTCTTTTCGACATAGGCCTTCTTGAACCGATACTTAAGAGTCAACCTAGATGCTTCGAAAATTGTCTTAGTATCTAGTATATTTTTGAAAAAGTTTTTAATTGAAAACCATTTCAAAATTGTATGATCTTTCTCTTGACAAAATTTTAGGTTTAAATTTGAAAAACAGAAATAGTTCTGCTTCAAGCAATAGATGTTCCTAATTTTTTTATTATTTTAAAGATCTCTAAAAATCTTTGAAAATTTATCTAAGATAGGACCAGGTGTGTAGTTTATTGAGATACTTTTGTTTTTTGTTTTGGTTATAAGAATGAACTGAATTAAATCAGTAAATTTCCTAGCCTTAGAACTCGAAAATTCCTTTTATCAATGGTTGAACTGCCAAAAATGTTCTTTGAAAACCCCATCAAAAAAGTTCCTTACACTAATGGTCATAAATATTGTTTGTGAGCCATCGAAAAAAAAAACTTATGTGGGAGTTGAACTGCCAAGAATAACCGCTGAAAATATACTTTCACTTGTAATTCCAACGGTTTTAATCTATCAAAGATTTTTTGTGTTATGTTAATCTTGTAAATTAAAATACATCTAAATAAAAACATCATGCAAATAAGTAAAATATAAAAATACATAAAGTTTTCACAGTTAGCCATACATGCCAAAGTTACAAGGATAAAACAAATGCTTACTAGTAGAATATGAAATATATCAAATCTTAAGTGATGAAAAGATAAGTCCAACATAGCCATATGTGCCAATGTAAAAACAAATATATAAATGCTATATGGGTCGAATATAAAGAAAAGTCTAATGTATGGGAGGTCACATTTATTCATCTCTAACATTTCTTATATTTTGTGATTCATATAATAACATATTAAAATATGATAAATATTGAAAGACATAAATAACTACAACTTTCAAAGTAACATATAACAAAGAATGCTTTTTATTAATACAATAATATGACTTTTTTAAAAACATAATAGGCATTGAAAGATATAAATAACTACCATTATAATAAGGTATAACAAAGAAAGAATTCTAGTAAAGCATACATCTCATAGATCACATAAAGTTCACAAGTAGAAAAATTCTATTTTCAGATCTCATAGTAGATCAACCACATGTAGTCGCATGCTGCCTAATGTTCTTATAATTTTGTCCTATCCAATATCATATACTATACCAAGATTCAGCAAAGTGTACACCAAATACAATTAGCCATATAAAAACAGAAACAAAAACCAATCCGGCACCATTGCATTCTACCTAATGCTCTTATAATTTTTGTAATGTAGATTATAATAATGTATTTTATACATGGATGTGGATAATTTACTTAACCCACAAAAGTATATAACATTATAATACTTCTGAACAGAAATAGTCAAAGCCCAAGAATCCAAAACGCTGACAGGAACAATGTCAAGTTATGAAGGGGTACAAACAAACAAGATGTTATGAGGGATGCAAACAAGATGTATTTTGAAAGTTGTGACAATATCCTGAACATTGATAAAAGCAATGAACCAAGGCCACCTAAAGGAATTATACTCTATAGAATGAAGTTTATGCTAAAAAGAGAAATGAAACGCAAAAATATATTGAACAAGGAGTAATACAAGGCCTCCTATAGTATTCGTATAACTAAGTGTAAAAGGTATAACACAAATCAACTATAAGTGTAAAAGGTATAATTACATACATATATATAGTTATATATTCATTATAGTATACGAGATTTATTTTAGCATCTATTCTATACTTGATTCTTTGTTGTAGAGTGACAAATGATCCCTAAAAGGTGGCCTTTAGTGATGTCATTCGGTTTCATATGGATGAAGTTAAGGTAAGTTGATCCCCAATAACTCTCTCCTTGTCTTGCTGGGTGCTCTAAACCCTAATCTTCTCTCATAGTTCCCATGGTGCAACCCACGTACCTTTATAAAATTTACAGAAGAAGATGAACCACTGATGTTATTACCCTAATCAATGATATTTATGACCCATCTATGCTAGCCAATTGAATCATATCATTATCCTAATCAATGATATTTATGACCCTATCTATGCTAGTTTTAGATGTTCTTGCTTTAGATATGAGAAAATAAAATTTAGGTATTTTGTTCATTAGATGATTACATGTTCTAATGGCTCTTAACTTATAAACTTCTTTGTACCTTTAGCATGAAGAAACACGTTCATCTTTAATGTTTGGTTTTTTCCCTCTTTATGATGTGACTTTTTAATATATTTTGTGCTTGATTTGTATTATTAACATTCTTATATTAACTTTGAAGTTAGTGTAATTATACAGCATACACTATGCACTACATAACTAATGTCACGCTATATATGCAATAAAATGAATAGCTTTTAATTATAATTTTGAGGAATTGCATGCCTTTCAAGAAGTTGGAAATTGAAACAACCCAACGTAAAACTTAAAAGGTAGGACCTATGAGAAAAGAGCCGGAGGTGCTTTTCACAATGCTAACCCCCTCTTCTTCCATTAAAATTTTCTTTATGAACAAGAAAATGTGGTCAAAACCATATCAAAGACAGCCTGCACCAAAAATCAGTTACGGCCCCTGAAGCCCTATGTCAAGTACAGCATATCCATTCAACTAGGAGTTGAATGTCTTGACAAATCAAAGACCTGTTCTTTTACTTTGATATATATGATCCTTTTTTCAGCGATCTAAGGCAAGAAAGCGACCTGTAGCAGTTGGAGTATCATTAACCTTGTTTTCCTGCCTACGATGTCACTGTTCAGCCCTCAGTTATTATTGTGGTTGATCTTGATTATTGATTTGGCTGCAAGCCAGATTGTACAATGTAATTCGGAACACATTGTATAATCTGGTATAAAAAAATTTGAGTTCTTTCTAATTCTTTGTATATCTTTCCTCTGTGAAGATGAGCCATGACAATTTCATCTATGCTTATCTGAGTCGAGTTGTTGGTTCGACCGACTGATGGTATCACATGCTTTTAAACTTTACGGATCAAGATATCTAGGCTATCATTGACAAGAACTTCTCCAAGCTTTGCCATGCTCGTTGGTTACAGCTGATTTTGAGCTCTTCTTTCTTCTTGTAGTCCCTATGACTGAAAAGATTGAAATTTTGTTCAACTTGTAACATGGAATTTTTGATATGTTTCTATGATGCTCATCTACCATAGATCACGCTCTCACAAGTTTACCTTGCGTTATTTAAACATTTAACTTGAAAAGGTGAACTTTCTAAGATTGATTTTGTTTTTGTTCTCATTGTGCTCAATCAGCTTCCCGGATCCGTTTGGTGAGTGTGTGTGAGTGAGTGAACAATACATCAGGATATAAGCACAAATTGCAGACACACAATACAAAATACAAGCACAGACACACAACCACCCTTTCCTTCCACCAAATAAAGGCCACCAAACTCAATCTTCTCTTTGACAAACAAATTGAAGGAGAAGATACGGAGAAAATCACAAAACCAAGATTTTAGTGCACAAACAAATCCAAAAGAGAGAGATACCACACGGAAATAGAAATGAAGAAAATCCTACGTAGAGAGAGAGTACAGATGGATTTCTGCATACTTCACAGCCTCACAGTTGCCAACTCACCAGAAAAGAGAGAGCCGATTCACCACAAAATAGAGAGGGAGAGAGTGATGATATCGTGAAAGGGGAAGGGGAAGGGAAGGGGATTCAGGATTTCGTCGAGTAAGTATTTCCGGCGTTTGGGAAATAGTTATGAGTAACTGCCGAAAATGTTTATAACATTTTTTATGTTTTTTCCGAGTTGAGACTTAAAACTGCCGGAAAGATTACTGACGCAAAGATTTATTCTGACAATTGTTTTATAGTTCTGACGGTTGACTCTCGAAATTGGTTTGCGATATATTCCAGCAGTTCTAACTGCCGAAATTTGTTTTTTTATTGGTCGCGAAAACTCAAATTTGTACTTGTAAGAAAATGTGTTTTGGAAAAAATTTAACAAGTTAGGCTTACGGTGACTAAAAGTGTATTAATGAGCACTTTTATAACATTAGGGGAACTTTTGAGAGAGGTTTTAATGTTAAGGCTAGTTTTGCTCTTGGGTCAGGGGCAAAGTTGTAGCTTTTCCAATATTAATATTATGTATCTGAAAAAGATGAATCCAGACACAAGTTTTGTGTCGAGCGAAGTTGCAGGTGATAAAAATCATGTAATAACACAAACAGAACGGCGTCTATTGTCGCATCTAGCTGTTAATATGCAGCCAACAGGAAATGTTTTAATCCCATGATGCATATTCCAAGACGAGGGCCAAAATATATGTAGAACACTGAATGCATGGCCTAGTTTGGAGTTATCAATTAAAATAATCTTAAAAAGTCCAGCCCCATCTGACTTGACTTAGCCCAAGCTGAACAACTTTGGCCAGATCTTCAAATCCATGATAGGAGTAATACATGGTTTACTCAAGTGAAATGACTTCAAAGATTACGTGCACACAACAATAACGAATCGAACGAGTCCTCACTCTGCAGTAAGCATCATAAACCAACATCAAACCACAAAGCGTATCATAATTCCACTCTCTGTTAGGCATTGCTCCAATGACCTCATGGTGATCAGAGACTTTAAACAAAATACCAACATCACATGAAAACCGACCAAGCTCAGGAACTCCAGTTCTGTTTGCGTTAATTGCAATGGAACTCAAGAACTCAGTTGCAGTTTTCCCAATATTGTCAAACAGGGTTTGGCTTTTACCTTCATTCCGTCATTGATCGGTAAATCATCATAAGTACTTGGTTCAATTTTCCTCAAATAATATAGTGGAAATATAAGATGGTCTTTCCCTAATACCAAAAAATTCTAATTATTACAGCACAAGGTCTTTAAAAGTACTATCCATGGAAAGAAATTAACAAGTCCCAAGTTATATTTACTACATAGAGATGAAACACAAAGGCCCCTTGTACTAATGATAGAAGTCTTTCAAAGGATATGAATATTATTTCTAGGGAATGCAATGAAGCATGGTATGCAATTAACTAAGCAGATGACCTACAGTGGTTTTGGCAAAGGTGGTCAGAGAAAATGAACCCAGAGACCCAAAAATCTCTCCCTAGGGTCACCATACCATCTTCTGTGGTTGGTACTTCGTAGGATGATGAGGATGAGTTAATTAGCTACAAGAAAAAAAGAGAGGAACTAATTGATCTATGGTGGAGATCCAATTCCAAATTGGATCTCTGAACTAATCTCTAAGTGAAGTTGGTGACAGAAATAGCAAGTTGAGTGCCAAAAACAAACATCAACTTCCTCCTAGATCTGCCGTAAATCGGGGCTAAACTTCCTGGAGTTAGCCGCGACTGTACAAAGGAATTACCAAGAAGTTAGTGATCTTCCCTTTTCCTTAGGGATGATGATAAGTGGTTACACATTGGTTTACAGAGTTTGTTCCGAATGATGTCAATGGAACATTGTTGGGGAAGGCTAAGCTAAATTTAGAGTTAAATTTAGCCTTTTGGTCACAATTCTAGGCTTGGGGGTCATGCCAAACCTTGAGCAGGTGGTTAGTTCCCTAGTTTGAACTTAAAATGCAGCACGTCGATTGATGTGCTGAACTCAACAAACAAATTCAACTCCATGAGACTAAGTTTTAAAAGTTAGGAACTATGGGTTGGAGAATGCTTAATTAGTGACCCAAAAGTAGCTAGAGCTACTTTGGGTGCTTAGTGACAAACTGAGCCATGCATTAGCCTATCTAGGCTAAGGTTCTTTTGGGCTATTGAGCACTTCCCATATTGGGGAGGTGATCTTAACCCAGTCCATGGCTAGATGTAGGGCAGACCCAAGGTGTGGGGGGGTGCACTACACTGTATGCATGATGAAGGACACAACAGACTCTGGCAAGGTCAGTTAGTATGCATGCATGCATAAAGGAGGGGCAAAGGGAGAGGTTCTTTATGTCTGAGCTCAGCTACGCGGACGGTGGTTCGGATATGGTTGAAGGAGTGAAGGTTGGAATAACAGAGTGGAGACGATACTGGTGCGGGGATAAGGGAGGGACGGCTGCAGCTGGGAGAGCCATGGTCATACCTGTTTAGGAGTAAGACACACTGTTAAAGATATTAGTACATGTACCAATTACTGAAGAACACTAAGAAATCAAAGCAAAGCAACAACAGAAAACATAATTCAGAACATTCATGTAACAAGACAAAAACATTAAAAACTATATGTACATATGTAAGTATATATATGTGTGTGTGAGCCCCCATGCATGCTTAAATTATAATACAGTGTGTGGTTGGCTCCTGGCATATCACAATTTAGGGCTGCCAGTGCATCTATAGAACTCTTTTAGAGTAGAGATGAGAAGTGGTAGGCTACGCGCGAGCTCTGCGAGTGCTCCTATTACATCCACCCTATAGTTAACAGAGGTACAGCGTATCATGTTGAACTTTTTATCATCAGACCAGTTAAGCATATTGGGAAGGTACAAACCAAAGTCTTAACATGAGGAAGACCTGGTTTAGGAGGTTTAGTCAGATTTCGGACACTGGTTTGGATCTGACCTATTTGGAACCGAAATCCTGAAAGGAAAACAAAAAATGAAAGCCAACTAAACCCCGTGGGATTAAAGAATTGTGTGCACTACAAAGACAAAGTCCAAAATTCTATGTTTGGGGAGCAAGGGTTCTCTTTCTCTCTCTCTCTCTCTCTCCCTCTCTCTATGTGTGCGTGTGCGCGGTAATGGGGAGGCCGAAACCAGATGCGCTGACGTCCTGGGAACCTTCAACTTGTGAATCGACCCCTAGCCAGGTAAGTGTCGCCCTTTGTGTAGGATATTCTTATTTGTACTGATCATAACCATAACAAGCTTTGGACCTCATGACCAGGGATCCTGTGCTCAGGGTTTTACGAGCTCGGGTGTCAAACAGTGTCTCATGAGCCGGGTGCAACTTCCCGTAGGTGTCAACTGTGTTGGTTTGTGTAGGAAGGAAGGTATGCCAGCCCACCTAGCAATCAAAGTTCTTCTCAACTACTCTAGCCCTCTCGGGGCAGCACCCCCGACAAAAAAACTAGTTAAAAGGCAAGAGAGTTTAGGCTTGAACAGAATTAAAGCCGGGTTCAAATTGGAGAAACTTTAAATTTCCAAGAGACAAATGAGCAGTTATTATCATCTTGGGATCAACATGACATCATATTCTTGATGCTACAAGATAGAAATTTAAAGTTGAAAGCAAGGCCATTGATCCCACTAGATGCAAAAATCCAAGAGACTTAAATCAGCAGCTGAATTTACTCGAGATGTTAAAACTTGGAGGCTAAGAATCGTGAAGTCTATCATCGTCTAGCTTCATCTGGTGCGGCACGTAAGGAATCATCATTGCCTCTACACTTGAGTTCCAACTCCAAAAGAGTTCGTGGTCATTGCACAAGAATACCGAGTGTACTCACCTCTCTCTCTCTCTCTCTCTCTCTCTCTCTCTCTCTCTCTCTCTCTCTCTCTCTCTCTCTCTCTCTCTCTCTCTCTCTCTCTCTCTCTCTCTCCACGCACACACGCAAGCGCGCGCACACGCACATACATACACCAACTCACGGGAGAGAATGTGGGTTCAGAACGTGCTTCCGAGTGCGTTTCACTTTGCCCCAAAGAGGAGTGCAATAATTACACTACGCCTCTATTTCTTTTTCTTTTCCTATAATGAACAAACTATGCTATATCCTATTCAAAGCCCCTTTAATCTTTACCGTTTTCAAGAAGGAACTATATGAATTTATTTCTTATTCTTAAGCGCAGCTAAACAAGTCTAGCTGAGTCGAGTTGGGCAAGGTCATGGCTGTTTGGTTGTCAACAAGAGTGTGTTTGTGTGTGTAAAATAATATAATGTAATATAATATATACATATGTGTGTGTGAGAGAGAGAGAACCTGCTGGTGTTGTGTGGGGAGCAGCAAGAGAAAGGGCGCCTCCATAGTGCTGCTGTGCAAAGCCGGGCAAGCCTCCAGAACCGGCCGCCGAGTAGTGGAGGAGTTGCGGGAACTGCCCGTACCCCTGTCCTTGTGTTCCATAGCCGCTAGCGGTGCCCTGCCCGATCTGGAAGTAAGGGTAGAAGGTTCCCCCGGCAACAATCCCGGTAGTCCCACCATAGACTGGGTACTGGGACCCACTCCCTCCATACAAATTAAAGTAACTCTGCTTTTCGTACACAGTTCATGTAATCAGCCATCTCTTAGCAACATCCTCAAAAAACAATGAATTACTTCAATTGAATTAAGTCAAGAATCACGTAAATGGAGGCAGATATCCCTGTTCATCGTAAAGTTACCAAATTAACGTTAAATATGTGTATACATACATATATATATATATATATATATATATAGAGAGAGAGAGAGAGAGAGAGAAGCTGCTTTATAGGATCGGTGATCCCTTTTGATCAAACCGTCAGACACTCATTGAATCCGTTTGTGCACAAACTGATTTGCAAATACTATCTCTCTCTCTCTCTCTCTCTCTCTCTCTCTATATATATATATATATATATATATATATATATATATATGAAAACTAACTATTGGATGTACAAGCAGTGGTCGATCGATTTATTACTATGCTGGGAGTGCACCGTCATAATGCATTGCAGCTGCATGCGTGGTAAATGGCATGTTATTATTATTTTTTAAAATTTTACTTTATCATTATGCATCAGATAAATTTTAAAGAGTAGCATGGTTGCATGCATTGTGAATTCATGGTCTTTACCTTATTAAAAATAAAATGGTACAACTAGCATAGTGAAGTTGATTAAACTTCTGACATGATTAATGGACTATGTAATGCCCACCAGTAGGGCCACAGATAAAAAATGGTGGCAATATTTATGAAACTAAGAGTATGAACTGGTTCGGCAGGATATCATCTCTCTCTCTCTATCTATCTACATATATATATGTATAAGTTTAAGAAAGAAGACAGAATTTAGCTGTCTTGCAGTACCAAGATATCTTCTCAAACTGTTATGGTTTTGGACACACCACTTGACCATATTCCTACAGACAAAAGGCACTTCCTACTACCTCTGGCCAATGGTGAAAGGTAACGAAGTTAAAAGTACGATGGCGCATAGAGAGAGAGAGCGAGAGAGAGATGATTCGTTCGTTGCTACATCATTTGAATGCTACTGAAAGAAGTTCATGCTTGAAAAGTTTAGTACCAACGAGAAAAAGTTTTAGTTAGAAATGTACTAACCGTAAGATAATTGTAGTCGGTTAAGTATGGAGAGTACCTGAAAATAACAAACAAAAAGACACATCAAGAACAAAGACAATCTCATCGATTCAAGTTCCAGAAATCAGGACGAAAGTATATATATATATATACATTTTCTTATAAATCAGGCCACCTTGGTCTTCTTTCAGAATTTTTTTTGTATGCATTATGTGCAAACACGCACAGGTAAAGAGGCCAAGGGAAGGGTGGGGACTCTCAGATAAAAGTGCAGTTCAGAGAAAGGTGCTTGCGTGTGCGCCTTTGCATGTGTGTGTTAGAGAGAGAGAGCGTATGTCTGTATGAGTGTGTCTGAGAGACGGTGAGGGGGATTGTCAGAAATAAAGTGTAGTATGATTCTTCATGTGCGTGAGAGAAAGTGAGTGTCTTTAAATAAAAGATTGCTTAAGTGTATGCGCATGCATGAGATGAAGATTCATCTTGGAGTTCATTGCGCACAAACTTCAATGATCGACCTATCTCTCTCTCTCTCTCTCTCTGCGATCATTGATACCCCACTTAATGCCACTAGATTTCGGTCCATATAAGAACGGTTCATGATCTTATTCTTCTAATCATATTATTTTATGCAAAAATAAATGTTCTCCTCGTTTAAAAATAATAATAAGAATAATTACTCACCCATACACGTTGTAAGCGAGCCCTTGCTGGATGGCATAATGAGGGAAGGTTGCAGATGAAGGATACGCTGTTCCCAGTCCACCTTGAAAACCTGTACGAAATGAATTCACCATCCTGAACCTGCTCCCACCTGGTTAACACGTGAACAACCCGAAACACACCCACATTTTACTCATACAGTATCACTAAGCATGTTATCAGTCTTTTAAGAAACACAACGGACCGATAATACATGTTAGGAAGCCACCGTAAATAGTTCGTTTCTATTTGTAAGAGAAAGTGCCTTTCTTGTAGTCCGAACAGCCCCATGTAAAACCAGAATCATATCATAATAATACAGCTCATTGCTTAGTATCTAACTTCAAAAGTTTCATGTCATGGATGATCAACGATGTAAGTATGGATCATGTGAGCATACACTCAATAATTCATATATTAGACCTTAATACAAAAGAAAAGATAAAATAACAGCATTTGCTTCAAAGGATACACCATGAACCAGTTGTCATTTTACTCTTTAAATCGTGCTAGCTAGACGTGATGCACACACATTTCCCCATCCTTTTATCATAAATTGGTCCTTACACACACAAACACACTCTCTCTCTCTTAAGATACATTTTTGACACGACAATATCTTACGAGAGTTACCAAAGCATACGATAGAAAACCAAAATGTGTACACACATATACATATATATGTATATATCTTTACTATACTATATATATGTAGAGAGAGAGACCGTGTTGGGGAGTGGAAGGCCTGGTTCTTTGAATTCCTTGAGACGCAAGGTTACAGTTGGCCCTCCTTCCATCAATGACAGGAGTGGCATCCGCACAGGCTCTCATGGCAGCCTCGGGCTCCCGAAAAGTCACCTGATATAACCAAAAAATAGACGCATGCATTAGACATCCAAAATTTAGAGACAGCCAAAAAAGAAAAGGAAAAAGCAAAAGATGCTCCTTGGCCTTCTTTTTCACATACAACTCCCTCGGATCTTGTATTCCCAGTTCCAAAAGTTCTAAGATCTTTTGGGTGCCAAACATGGATCATGAAGTATAATCACGAACTCAGGCAAATGAAATCACAACATCCAAGAGAGACAAGTCTGTGTTTATCAGGAAATCCAGTTTAGATTTCAGATTGACTGCCAGATTTCTTCTTTGGGGTTGGTCAATCATAGGGAATTGAGCTAGATTCCTTGTCACCATGTCGGCTTCATACCATTCCAAAACTGATCATCTCCAATCATTCATCCTAGAGTCTGCTGCATATAATACATTAACCCTAATTCATTGGTTTCCTTTTATTGTTGGCCAATAAAATCTACAGTTTTTTGTTCAATAGAAAAATCTTATATTTCAGTGACCAAAAATACAAATAAAATAAAATGAAAACACATCAACAAGCCAAAACCAAGCATATATGAAGTCAAAGGTGATGATCTGATCTGAAAATACTCACAAAGCCATAGCCTTTAGATCTGCCAGTGTTCTTATCAGTGATGACCACAGCCTCTAAGATCTCTCCAAACTGCTCAAAGTATTTCCTCATGGTTTCCTTCTGTGTTTCCCAAGCCAGGCCACCAACAAAGACTTTGGTGTATGTGGTGTCCCCAAACCGGCCTGGAACGTTATTGCCTGAAGAGATCATTTCCGCAGAAGAAAGAAAGGATTTACCTTGCTGTGCCTTCTTCTCCCCCTCTCTTCCTACAACTAATCCGCTCTTCCTCTTGTTTTCCACCTACAACTCTTCCTTGGATTCTTGTATCCAAACTGGGTCAAGTGAGATTCGATCAGGATGGTGATCACCAGATTTGATGATGAGAGATGAGCGGCTACGATTGAGATATCCTTGGTGACGGATAAAGGAGAGATTAGGAGATGAAGGGAGGAGAAGGATAGTGTGGATGGAGGGGGAAGCAGCAGCACCAGCAAGAAAGAGAAGAAGAAGAAAGAAAGAAAGCCGCGGGAGGAGAAAAAGCAAAGCCGGCAGAATGCGGTGTTGTATATTTTATATACTGATGCGTTATCATCATCCACCATGTATAATGTCGTTTATAACAATAGCTAATTTTCTACATATATTTTTTGTCGAATATTATTATGAATAATTATAAAAAAACTCCACTATTCTTTGCACAATTCTCATGAAAGTCCGGTGGCAAATCGGCTCAACCCCTCAGGTTTGGACTGGGTCACTATAGGTCCAGGTCAAAATCAAGTTCACCTGGAGTTCCTCACTGGATTCTTTTGTCGGGTACGTTTTCAGTCAACTCAGCTACAACTCCATATTTGCACAAATATATACAAATATAAATCGGTTCGGGTTCGATCTAAAACTGCCTCCCTTACCTACAGTTAGACTTTGGTTGGGTTCGTTGATGTCATACAGGTTGTACGGGATTGGTATAGTATGTGCACATGTATAATACCGCATAACACGATGTGGTGTGGTACTCTTATTTCTTCCTTAAAAGTAATCACGAAAAAGCTATAAAAATCCAACGTCGAACACTATCATGTAACATTTTAGGATAGTTCACATACGTACCAGTAAACGAAGAAGAATGTACAAATACATATTAATCCAAGTGGCGATATTTGATATTATTGTATTATATCTTATGATAAACAGCAACGTTAAATTGGATGCAATTAACAATTGGATTGGATACAGTATTCATAATCTGGATTCGTTTGAATCGAAACCCCCCACCATTCAATAGGTTAGAACAGGCCAACACAAAACTTAAGTCTACCCCCTTTGCTCCTCCGGCCCTAAGCTAATCGTTCACTTAAAATGGAAGCTTGCATCGACATCGAGGGCCATTTTCAGTAAGCTGACCTCCATTAGGTCCTTCGGATGCTCTCCTAGTTGCAAACAAAATACAACCAGTGCACCGAGAGCATTAGCTCAACGGAAGCATGTTCTAGCACCGTTGCTGCTGGTGGGGAGTTCGACTCTCAGAGGGTGCATGTGTGTGGCCTCCTCTTGTAATAAATAAATAAATAAAATACAACCAGCTTAGTTAGTTATGGCAGGCCAAATTCAATACTGTTGTTTGTTTTTCAAACTCGAACCCTGATTGGGACCGATTCAATTTGCTAAAATCTGACCCATTCAAATTCCTATTGCGTTGCCGACGCCATCGTAGTTTATATGACAGGGTATCCGATTTGCCACACAAGTAATTTGATGGAGATGTATACGAGCCCCACTGCGAAAGCCCAATTAAAGTACATTGATCGATCCAATGTGGGATGTAGGTGGTATTGTACAAAAGACCTGAGACGTAGGCTGCTAAACGAGATTGGTGGGTTCGACTCGACTTGCATAGATTCGCTATGCCCAGCTCGGCTGTGCTAATTGTTAAGCTCGTGAAACGATGTACCAACCAACTGGTTTAATCACACAAGCTCGTTAAGTAGCATATACAGTATTTTCGTGTAGATATGTTACACATACATGCTCCAAAATGCAAGATGGAGATCATATCCTAGCCGTTTATATCCACTCATTTAAACGGTGAAGATTTGTTAAAATCTTAGTAATTCATATGGACTCATATCCGATGCAGGACACTCCGTCATATGTTTGCAAAAACAAAATTGAGCTACGACTTGATTCTATGTTGAAGTTACAAAAGTAGATTCACCTAACCGGGCTCATGGGGGTTTCAGGTACTGTATCCTTGGCTCACGAGACCGAGCTCACCACAAATGTAGGCCAACAGCGATTTTCACGAGAACACAAAGAGCTGTAAGTCTAGCTGGTGGGGTAGACTTAGTTCGCCGTGCTCGGCACACAAACCCGACTTCATCAAGTCGGTCTAAGTCTGGCTTAGCACTTGGCCATGTTTGGATTTGAGACGGTTGGGAGACACTTTGAAGCCAAATCTTGCTGAAAGTCAAAGTGGGTTTACGGGGTCAACACGGACCGGAGAAGGGCGTGGTTGTCATTTAAGAAAATGGAGTAAGTGGACAAAGATGAGGAGGATTTCGTAATTCCGTGTCATGGATTGCAAAGGATGAATCTTTTCGCATCATGAGGGCAACAGCTTTTCTTTTCTGAATCAATTTTCTAATCTCAGATAATTCCCTAAAATTTGACCGGTCGGTTATCTCCCTCCGGCGGGATCTCGATCCTGGGTGACCGGGAACCTACTTCCCGGCACCGGAAGCCGGTTTTTTCCTAATAAAGCGAAAACTGTTATCCAAAACCTTTTGGAAGTTTCATCCTTTTCTGAAGAAAGATATTCTCATAAATTATGAGGCTCTCTCTCTCTCTCACGTGCTCCTGCTGTCGTTTCTTCATCTCGTTATGTCTTTAATGCCCTTGACCTACTTTAATATGACGTATTTGCCCCTTCTAATTAGATAAGCTAATAACATGAAAAATCAGTTATTTGAGTGATAGCAATTCAACTTAGTTTGGTTCGTAGAAGCCCTAGTCAAGCCATGGTCAAGAGGTGAACGAGACACACACATTGGACATCGATGTTGTAAATAACATATTAAACCTCGAGTCCTACAAGACACCAATACACATATATCATTCTTTATCATATGATATATTATATACGACACTTTATTTTCCTAGAGAAAATTAATTAAAAAATAGAATAAGAGTGTAGAATATACAATACAGATTATAAGATAGAACATGTATAATATCATTCAATAAAATGTGATATTTACTGATAAAGAGATGAATGCGATACAAATATATAAACTCTATCGGCCCAGGTAGCAATTTGTCAAAGGATCTTCTACTATCGATTCTTCAGAGCACACCAATTCGAGCTCAGCCTGAATCACCATTGGGTTGGTGACTGAGGTCGGACGGATCGGGCCGACAAACAATTAAATGATTCCAATTAATAAATCTCTGCTAATATCTGGATTTAGTCCGAGTCTTTCTAATCTGGTTCTGGTCACCCATCTTCCGCTCTGAAATAGATCAATCACGTTGTAGAACAATGACGAGGGCAATTTAGACCAAGTACAATTAACCATGGTGTTTTCGTAAAGTCACCTACCAATTAGTCAATTCCTGCTACGGTCAAAGGAGTTCTTGTCCCCCACACCACCCACTTGCGCCTTTTGACAGTTAATATAATAATTCTGCACCTCTGTGCATCAATTCCTCATGTCCCCAAAACACCACCTTCTTCATCTGAAATTCCTGACGGTACCCCCAAAACTTGCTGTCCGCGACTCCCACTTGCTTGAAGCCAACCAGTCAGCCAGCATCATGGAAAATCCAGTCAAAGCCTAAAGTCGTCCATCAATCGGTACATGTTTACACCTTAAGAAAGATTGGATTGTACCGTAATGATGATTAAGTGAGGCTTAGTTGATATAATTAAGCAGCGTGATTAATGAAGAAGGAAACAAGATCCTCTTTTCTTCCCCTTTGTTTTTTTCCTCAGGTTCCCTTTACTGCTGCTACCTACCATAATCATAACAAGCAAAGCCTTTTCCCCTAACTGTGGTCCGTTTGAGGATTTCTTAGAGTATGATTAGGGTCCGAACTATATTAATTATGTGCTTAAATCTGAAAGAGTAAGATTATACATATCAACCACAACAATAATTGAACCCTTTTCTCATACTATATGGGTCGGCTACATAGATTCATTGTTTTCATAGAGTCTTATTATAATGTGTAGAATTCATGATAAATAAGTCCGACAAAGTTTTATTTACGCTGTTGAAAGCCTAACACAACCATCGTCCTTTATTGAGGCTTGGGCTGGGTCGTATAAGAGTGATCCCTTACATGGGCGATGTTAAGTTCATACATATCATATCATGGATCAAAATAAATAGCATGTATATCTGACGTTAAGTATAGAAACTGAAAATAATGCGAAGAAGTTGGATGGTGAAACCGGTTCACAGATATGGGAAACAAATGCACGCATCTTTTGGCCTCGCATGGGCTATGCGTGAGCTGCATCACCAGGCTTCATCAAAAAGGCTTAGGTAAGATAAGATAAAGATTGTTGACTTTTCTTATACCCGTCCTTTTTTACTCAAAAAAAGCTTTAGAATATATAAAAATATTTTCATCTCAAGCATAAAGAAAACACAAATATTCATTTATAGAAAAAAACGTGATAATCAGGTACTATAAGCATGCCACCGTTACATTTCGTTGCCAGTTTCTTCCTTTATGTTCTGGTGGTGGACAAGCTGAGGTTAAGTGGATCCTACAAGACATGCTCTCCCTAAGTATCGAACTCATGACCTTTGACTCCAGCAGCCCAGTTGAGGTGTAATTCCCCCAGTATTGAACCCGTGACCTTCAACTGGAACGTAAGTTTGAGTCAACAGTTTAACTGGGAAAGCTGCGGCTCGTTCTGCTTGTTTTGCTGGTTTACGTAAATAGAGTTTTTCTTTTATTGTTTTAGAAACACCAATAGGGGTGCCTTAATGGGTTGTTTTCAATCTAAATTGGTTTCACATATATATTGATTCGTCAGATTTTATCAGCAAAGTATGGTCCATCTTGCGAAGGTATATCCATTAAGAATCCACCTTTCCATTGAGTCTTATTCTATATCGATCAACCACACAATCCTAACAACAATTACATTATTTGAATATAAATATAACCAATTACTCTATTGAGGTGGATTTAGTACTATAACTTTTGCATGAGTCCAAATCTGAGTTTCAACTCAATTATTTAGAATTTTGTTAGGATAGATCGATCCATCCTTATGATCAAAACCAATATATATATATATATATATATATATATATATATATATATATATATATATATATACATATGTGTGTGTGTGCGTGCAGGTGTATGTGTGTAGCCTTATCTTAGACTAAGTGTTTAAGCTAGTTGATTGTTCCTTGTATCAACTTGTCTTGGTATAATGTGGAGGCCGGTAGTGCCAGATAAACGCACTACGTATTGAACTCATGACTTTCAACTTGTGAGTGGAACCCCTAGCCACGTGAGCTATTGCTCTTTGTGCGTCAATTCCTTCTATCTCATCTTATCAACTTTTTAAGAAAATGTAAGCACCTGAATGATGCTTAGTTGAAAAATAAGAAAAGAAAATGTCGCCTTTTAGTATTTCTTAAAACTAGTGGGCTTTAAAAGCATTCCAGGAAAAGATTTCCGCGTGTCTGGAAAAAAGAGACCTATGACGGGTTTCTGATGTAAAATTCTGATTTATTCTATCTTCCAAAACGGGTGAAAAAACGTGGGTGCCCGTCGAGGTGATGGGCTGGCCCCAACTTTCATTTTGACCAGCCTGGGCTCTTGCCCAGAGACACCCCCACTTGCTCTGTGGCCCACCTCGTTACAAGGATGGCTTGGCTTGGCTTGGCTTGGCTTAGCTCCATTAAGGATCCGATTCAACCCGATCCAATTTGTGTTCCCGTTTTCGGTTAGTCATGGCTGGCTTAGTTTGGGTTAGAATAGCCAGCCATACAATGGCGCTTTTTAGTGAGCGATCTCCATATTTCTTGATGGTTTCACTGATCTCATTCCTTTATCAGCAAGGCAGGCAGAGATACATGGTATTGCGAGATCGTATGTTAGAGTTTGTGCTTCAAACACGAATACATCCCGACAGTAGTTTATACGGAAACCAAAACTGAGCCTTTTCCCACACTAAATGTGAAATTATTCGGGCATGCATAGCATAAGTACTGTTAACTTCTACAGTATGTCCCAGTTTGGTTTATGAATTTCTTGTGGGATTTTTCATAAGGTTCTTCTCGTAGTAGGTTCAATCAGATCGAATCTGATACCAATATCCGAAAGCCTGATCCGGAAACCCCGACTACCTGGATTACTTTGTCAGTTCCAAACCTCTTCACAGTACCCTAGGTCCTAATGGATCCGAGTTCTGTTAAACTCACGTATGGACATCGATTTGCACAAGTATGATCTGAATTTGGATCTTATTCAAGTTCGAAACAGGAAAATGAACAAGGTTTTATTTGAATTGAGATTTTGGTTTTCATGTTTTGCCTCCAAATCTGGGCTTCATTATCTCTGAGCTTGTATTCTGAACCCAAATCATGGATTATTTGGGTCCAGCCACACGAGCTTCCAGAGCTGGCTGGTGCTTCTACAGTCTAGAGCTCAGATGCCTTTTCTCAAACTGTCAGGGCATGCCAAACCAACAGCTAATGTCTTGGCACTTTTTCCTTTTTTTGTTTATTTCTTTTATTTAGTATTTCCAAAAGCATACGCGTAAAAAATTCATTATGTGTGGTTGGGAACTTTTTCTTTGTTTCGGGTCATGATCATTCCAGGTTATTTCATCTTCGTACCTGAAGAGGTCAACCCAAACATGACGTTGTGGCGTTTCGGGCAGTAATATATTCCATTTGTGTTTTTCTCGTCTTCACTGATGTTGCCACCAGTTTTGTGTTTTCATATTTTTGTGTCAAAACAAGTCAACCAGAAGACTTTTCAGTATCCTCCTGGGTCGGACACGAACATGGATGAACAGGTCATGTTCCTGTCAGGTTTCCATGCTGTGCCGTAAATTGCCATGGTGCCATCCCTAGGATAATTGTTTCCATAGATCAAACTTGCCCAGATCCAGGTTCCATGCATGTTTTCATCAATATTTAGCTTCATATATCAAGTTGATCTTATGGGTTGGACCCAAACAAAACGACTTTTTGTTATTATATATATACCAAGACAAATTTGGTGTGGATCTGAATTGGACAAATTTGCGTCCTATTCATAGCCATATGGCAAAATAAAAGGATATAATATTTAACTTATGTATATAACTTGTAGACATAGTTCATAAAATCAGCAAGATTAGAAACTGTACGCAAATTCAGCAAATAATTTTCATTATATATATATATATATATATATATGTCTCAAAAGCTACATTTAGACAAGAGACGAGTACATCCAGAAAAAAAATTACAATCTTATCCAAGCCACCAAGCAGGTGGTGTATCTTTCCAAGTTTTGTCTCGTGAGGACGTAGTAACTTGAGCAAGATTGTGAGCAAACAAAAAGCTTTCTGAGTGGTGTCTTCAAGTATATATATCATCTTGTGGCTTAAATAACTTATGAGCTCTTTTAGATTGCAAATCTTGTTCACGTATATGCACACACTAATCCAAGGAATAGCATAGCTCCAAAGAAACAAATGTGCTATTTTGCAACTTCAACCTTATATTATAATTGCTTTAAAGTAATTCAAAATGAACAATTTGCATACAATAGGCTTTCGATTTGAACATAACAGTGATTTCAGTTAAGAAAATGAGATTTAATTCTTGATCACTAAGGACTAATGGCACTATTTTAGCAAATAAGTAAGCTTAAATCAAGTCAATAAAATAGCAATTTCTACAAAAACAAAAGAATAAAAAATAAAATCATAATAAGTCAGAAACAACTAAACTTACTGCTTAATAACGATGTGTAGCCATGGATATAACCCGTTTATGGTTTTCCAGTGAATAACAGCACGGTTCCCCTTGTTTTTCTTCATTATTAGTTAATTTGGACTCGTAACTCCACATGCCTTAAGTGCACACTTTTAGGATACAACGAAGACCCTCAATTTGCCTTCCACGAATGCAACCGAGTATTAGATAAAATGAAAAGCAAATATAATAATATTACAAATCCAATTAACACTACAATAACACCTGTAAATTCTCTTTAAAAATTGAGTATGAAAGGACTAACACTGTAGAAAAAAAAATTAGACAAATATCGTTTAACAACACTACTATATATAGACATGGTGAAAATGTAACTCATATGAATAGTCCCATGAAACCGACTAACATATCATGTGTTATCATCGCCATGTTTTTTTGCAGTAACAACACTACTAATGAGTATAATTGTCACTTAAGAAAGTGACTTTTAATGGTATAACATAACTACTAATTGCACCATGTGTTACAACCACTATCAAACACTACTAATGAGCACAATTGCCACTCAAGAAAGTGACTTTAATAATACAACATAGCTACTAATTGTACTATGCATTGTGACCACTATTAAGTGTTACTAATGAGCATAATTGATACTCAAGAAGGTAGCTTTTAATGACACAACATGGTTGCTAATCATACCAATTGACATTCAATAGCTTTGACAATCAAGCATCCTCATGAAAATAACCATAACCCTTCACCAAGTATTTTGGAAATCACCTAACAATCTCCACTATTTTCAAAATACATTTAAAATATTATAGTATCAATAAAGGTACCTCATGATTTGAATATTTACCAAGCAAAACATGGGTTTTACTCATCCAAATTGAATAGTAGACAAGCTTTGAACTATCCAATCCAATTGAACAACTTCACATGTCTCACATATAAGATTATAATGTCAGTATATGTCATGATAAAATTGACACATTTTTAGAAGCCTTGTGTCTGTTATTCTTTCTTGTGAGTGCTTTGACTGTTAACCCGGAGACTCTAAGAAGTGGCCCTACTTCATATTTTCATAGGTAGACTATATAAAAAGTGCTCTCTTATATGCTATAGTCAATATGCTCTTTTCCTTTAATGGACCACATACCTTTCCTTTGGGACATATATTTAGTTAAGTATTTTAATACCCTTTAAACAACATGCATGTGGTCCGCTTACTTGGATTCCTTGTATATGACTTAATTTTTCCAATAGCATATGCAACATTCGAATACATGTCATAGTATACTTCAAGTATCTAATTATTTTTGCATAATCTTGTTATCTTATTATGACCATTGTTTCCATTATTTAGCATTAAATTAATGTTTGAGGTTAAAAAGCAACAAGATGACAATCAAATTAATTAGATTTCTTAATACCTTTTTACCATAGTAATGTGATTGTGATAGTCCTAGACAACTACCATCTCTAGTTATTTTTACATCCAGGATCGCATCTCTTGCTCCACATCCTTCAATGTCAAAATTACTCGACAAGAATCTCTTAGTATTTTTCTACTTCATTCAAATTAGTACCAAATATTAGTATGTCATCTACATATAAACAAATCATGATTCATTATTCATTATGAAATTTACCATACACCACATTGTCGAGGTTAATTTATTTTATAACCATTAGAAGAACAATCTCATCAAATTTTCATGTCATTGCTTAGGGGGGTTGCTTAAGTCTATATAAGGACTTAACTGAGCTTACAAAAATTATTTTATTGACCAAGAACAACAAACCCTTCAAGTTGCTTTATTTACCTTCCTCATCTTACTCACCATTTAGGAATGTTGTTTTAACATTCATTTGATGAATATGAGCTTACGGATGGAAGCAAGTGCCAATAGCACTTTAATTGTAGCAATTCTTGCTACAGTACATATGTATCAAAATAGTCAATTGCTTCTTTTTGTATGAATCCTTAGTAACTAGTCTTGCTTTGAATTTATTAATGGTTTCTATCTACCTTTATTTTTCATTTTGAAGATCCATTTACAATCAATAGGCTTGGAACCAGGTGGGAGATATCCCATTATTGAGTCCTTTTCATCTTGCTTGCTTCTTTCCAAAATGTTGCATCTGGCGATTTCATTTGCTGCTAAATGTTATTGGATCACTTTCCATATTATAGCATAGTGGTGCATAACTCTCTGATCTCTTGTTCTTTAGCGGAACATAAATCAGATCCATATGAAGTACGCACATCTTTCTATATGGCACCACAAACCAACTTAATGTGTCTGCATTTGATACATTATTCTTGGATAAAATGTTCATCTACATTAACATGTCTTGTAGATCTAGTCACTGAGGTAAATTTATCTTCTTGAAAAATAGCATCTCTTAACTCTATTACCATATTAATAGATTATGAGTCATTTGATTTAATTATAATAAATATAAGTCTCATTATATTCAACATATTTGAAGATGATACGTTCAATTCCTCTTTCACCAAACTTTTTTTTGGGTTCTATAACTTTGACAATAGCCTTATAATCTTAAACTTTGAGAAAGTTTAGTTTAGGACTTATTTTATTGTAAAGTTCATATAAAATAGTCTGATTACTTTTATTCTAAACTATATTTAAAATAAAATAAATAGTTAATAATTCATCATCCTAATAACCATTCAATAATCCAAAACATGACAACATCAAATTTACCATTTCTTGTAACACTCTATTTTTCTTTTCTACCGTATCATTTTGTTATAGAGATTAAGGAGTAGTTTTTTATGTATGGTTCTCATAAACTCAAAATATTTGGGATTATAGTATTTTTCTCCTTATCATTTCTCAAACACTTAATTAAAGTTTTATCTTGAGGTTTCACTTTAATTTTAAAAATCTTACACTTTTTAAAAACTTCATCCTTTACACAAATCAAATATACATATCCAAATATAATGTAATCATCAATGAAAATTGCAAAGTAACTTTTATTTCCTATTATTGGCTAACAATGTAAATCATAAACATATGAATAAACTAAATCCAAATTTTTGGATTTTTTTTCAGTTATTGGGGGTGAGAAACTAGTGGTTTTGGTACGCATGCAAGTAAAACATGAACATTGACTTGTAAAATTTTAAAATAAAATCACGCCATGTAATTTTTTAAAAGTTCACATGCTTTAAATAAAAATGCCACACATTATATTAGTCAATAAGGTAGGTTGAAAAATATCCTTATTATTGATATTTAACTTGAACGTAGACTCACGTAGATAAACCTTCCCAACAAAGATGCCTCCCTTAAATAAAATAAATTTGTCTCCTTAAAATGCATTTTTGAGTTGATACTTATTAAGAAAATGAATGAGCACCAATTTTTTCTTATATCCAGTATAAAGAGCACATCCTTAAGAATACAAACTTTACCCAAAGTAAATTCAAGTTCAACCGTTTGTTTGCAGTTTACTTGAGCTACAGAAGCATTAAGTAAATTTAGAAAAACTAAATTTAGAAAGTATTAAAAGAGGTAGAGGACGACCACAAAAATGTTGGAAAGAAACAATAAAGAATGATCTAGCTTATTGTGAGTTAACTACAAACATGGCACATGATAGGGATCTGTGGAAACAAAGAATTCATGTAGCCGACCCCGTCTAGTATGGGAAAAGGCTTTGTTGTTGTTGTTGTTGTTGTTGTTGTATTGAAGCATTATTCATGTGTTCGTCTTCTTCTACTAAAGTTTTGAAGAAACTTTTTTTGTATATATGGTGAGTAACACTAGAGTCTACCAGTTGTGTTTTTCTCGTCTTCACTGATGTTGCCACCAGTTTTGTGTTTTCATATTTTTGTGTCAAAACAAGTCAACCAGAAGACTTTTCAGTATCCTCCTGGGTCGGACACGAACATGGATGAACAGGTCATGTTCCTGTCAGGTTTCCATGCGGTGCCGTAAATTGCCATGGTGCCATCCCTAGGATAATTGTTTCCATAGATCAAACTTGCCCAGATCCAGGTTCCATGCATGTTTTCATCAATATTTAGCTTCATATATCAAGTTGATCTTATGGGTTGGACCCAAACAAAACGACTTTTTGTTATTATATATATACCAAGACAAATTTGGTGTGGATCTGAATTGGACAAATTTGCGTCCTATTCATAGCCATATGGCAAAATAAAAGGATATAATATTTAACTTATGTATATAACTTGTAGACATAGTTCATAAAATCAGCAAGATTAGAAACTGTACGCAAATTCAGCAAATAATTTTCATTATATATATATATATATATATATATATATATATATATATATATATATATATATATATGTCTCAAAAGCTACATTTAGACAAGAGACGAGTACATCCAGAAAAAAATTACAATCTTATCCAAGCCACCAAGCAGGTGGTGTATCTTTCCAAGTTTTGTCTCGTGAGGACGTAGTAACTTGAGCAAGATTGTGAGCAAACAAAAAGCTTTCTGAGTGGTGTCTTCAAGTATATATATCATCTTGTGGCTTAAATAACTTATGAGCTCTTTTAAATTGCAAATCTTGTTCACGTATATGCACACACTAATCCAAGGAATAGCATAGCTCCAAAGAAACAAATGTGCTATTTTGCAACTTCAACCTTATATTATAATTGCTTTAAAGTAATTCAAAATGAACAATTTGCATACAATAGGCTTTCGATTTTATGGGTATAAGTGTACTTGCTCTCCATTCCTCGAGCATCTTTTGGTTTTTCCATATTTCATTAAATAGTCTTGTGAGCCAAGTGATTCCTATTTCTCCTAGTATTTTCCAAACTTCTATAGAAATATTATTTTGTCCTACCGATTTACCACCCTTCATATGTTTAAGACTCTCTTTGACTTCGTTCCTTTGAATACGTCAGTAGAAATTATAGTTTATATACTTTTGTGATTTGGCTAGCTCTCCTAAGCTAATACTAACATCTTTATTTTCATTAAAAAGATTATAAAAATAGTTTTCCATCTATTTCTTATATCATCATTTGCCACTAGAATTTTTTCATCCTCGTCGTTTATGCATCTAACATAATTAAGATCTTTAGTTTTCTAATCTCTAGCCCTAGCTATCCTAAAAATATCTCTTTCACCCTCTTTTGAGTTGAGTTTTTTATATAAGTCCTCTCAAATTTTAGGTTTTGCTTCACTCATGGCCTTTTTCGCTTCCTTCTTTGTTTTCTTATAAGCCTCTAAAGTTTTACTAGTTTTATTAGCATAATGTAATTTATAACATGCTCTCTTTGCCTTGATTTTATTTTGTACTATTTCACTCCACCACCAAACTTTTTTTTGTGCCGGTACACCTCCCTTAGATACACCTAACACAACTTTCGCCACTTTTCTAATATGTATAGCCATATTGTTTCACATATCATAGGGTGTACTAACCAAAGTATCTCCCTACCTTCCTCATTTATATTCCCAAAACCAAAGTTTTCGTGAATCCCTTGATATCCTAATGCCTCTTTACCAACATGTCCATTTAAGTCTCCTCCTAAACAAATCATCTCTCTTTGTAGAATCTTTTGAATCACCTTATCTAACTCTTCTCAAAAAGCTGTCTTTATCAACCACAGTGCTAAGAAAGAATATCAAAATGCAACAACAACAACAACAATAACTAAGCCTTTTCCCATACTAGACGGGGTCGGCTACATGGATTCTTTGTTTCCACATATCCCTATCATGTGCCATGTTAGCAGTTAACTCCCAATAAGCTAGATCATTCTTTATTGTTTCTTTCCAACACTTTTGTGGTCGTTCTCTACACTCTTTTAATACTTTATGTTTCTCTCCATAGTTCCAATTTTCTATTAACTTTTTCCTTAGACTCCACCACTAATACAATGTCATCTACAAATAACATACACCAAGGTACTTCATCTTGAATATGTTTTGTTAACTCATCCATCACCATTATAAATAAGTATGGACTTAAAGTTGATCCTTGATGTAACCCAATATTAACTTCAAAGAAGTCTGTCATTCCTTCATGAGTCCTCACACATGTTTTTGCACCATCATACATGTCTCTTATAAGGTTAATATATGTCAATGGGATACCTCTTTTTTCCAAAGTTCTCCAAAGAACCTCCCTCGGTACCCTATCATAAACTTTTTCTAGATCAATAAATATCATGTGATGGTCTTTCTTTTTTGCTCTAAAATGTTCCATAAGACGTCTCAAAAGGTGAATCGCTTCAATAGTAGATCTGCCTGGCATGAATCCAAATTGGTTCTCTGTTGTACTTGATACTTGTCTTAACCTACGTTCAATAATTATTTCCCATAATTTTATAGTATGGCTCATTAACTTGATACCTCGATAATTCGTACAATTTTGAATGTCTCCCTTGTTCTTATATATGGGTATAAGTGTACTTGCTCTCCATTCCTCGGACATCTTTTGGTTTTTCCATATTTCATTAAATAGTCTTGTGAGCCAAGTGATTCCTATTTCTCCTAGTATTTTCCAAACTTCTATAGGAATATTATCTGGTCCTACCGATTTACCACTCTTCATATGTTTAAGAGCCTCTTTGACTTCATTCTTTTGAATACGTCGATAGAAATTGAGGTTTATATACTTTTCTGACTTGGCTAAATCTCCTAAACTAATACTAACATCTTTATTTTCATTAAAAAGATTATAAAAATAGTTTTTCCATCTATTTCTTATATCATCATTTGTCACTAGAATTTTTTCATCCTCATCTTTTATGCATCTAACATAATTAAGATCTTTAGTTTTCTTATCTCTAGCCCTAGCTATCCTAAAAATATCTCTTTCACCCTCTTTTGAGTTGAGTTTTTTATATAAGTCATCCCAAATCTTAGCTTTTGCTTCACTAATGGCCTTTTTCGCTTCCTTCTTTGCTTTCTTATAAGCTTCTAAAGTTTCACTAGTTTTCTTAGCATAATGTAATTTGTAACATGCCCTCTTTGCCTTGATTTTATTTTGTATTACTTCACTCCACCACCAAGCTTCTTTTTGTGCTGGTACACCTCCCTTAGATACCCCTAACACATCTTTCGCCACTTTCTTAATATGTATAGCCATATTGTTCCACATATCACAGGGTGTGCCAATATAATTCCAAAGATCTTCTTGAAGGACTTTCTGTTTAAATATATCTTCTTTCTCGCTTTTGAGGTTCCACCATTTAGTCTGAATATCTCTATGCACTCTTTTCTTCTTTGTCCATTTTTTTATTTGTAAATCCATAACTAAAAGTCGATGTTGGGTGGTTAAGCTTTCTCCTGGAATTACCTTACAATCTTTACAACACGCTTTATCTTTTTTTCTACAAATAAAGTAATCAATTTGTGTTTGTGATAAGCCACTCTTATAAGTAATTAAATGTTCATCTCGTTTTTTGAAGATTGTATTGACTATAAAGAGATCAAATGACATAGCAAAATTTAAAATCTCCCTACCTTTCTCGTTTATATCCCCAAAACCAAAGTTTCCATGAATCCCTTGATATCCTAATGCCTCTTTTCCGACATGTTCATTTAAATCTCCTCCTAAACAAATCATCTCCCTTTGTGGAATCTTTGAAACACCTTATCTAACTCTTCTCAAAAAACTGTCTTTATAATATCTTCTAGTCCTACTTGGGGTGCACTTGGGGTGCGTAAGCACAAACTATATTCAAAACCTCTGCTCCTAACACTAGTTTCAACGTCATGATTCGGTCACCATATCGTTGTATGTCTACTACACTTAAATATTTATTTATGATAATATCAACTCCGTTTCAAGCCTTTTCTTTACCTGAATACCATAATTTAAAACTTGTATCCTCTATCTCCTTTGCTTTTTCTCCAACCCATTTTGTCTTTTGTAAACATAGAATATGAATCTTTCTCCGAATCATAGTATCTACCACCTCCATTAGCTTACCCGATAATGTTCCAATATTCCAAGAACCAATACAAATCTTATTATCTAGGACTAGCTTCTTTACCCCCGCATTCGGCCATAATCAAAATACAGAGACCCTCTTTGAAAAATTTTCACTACATTCGGGCGGCAATGTAATGGGACTAACTTCTTTACCCACACCCGTCCATGATGTGGGAACCCTCTCTGTAATTGATTCACTACATTCAGGCGAAAATGTAGTGGCCCTTGCTTACTTCTTACTACATTCAGGCTCTACAGCACGTCGCTAGGCGGGGACGCCCCAAAGCATTGCTCATAATTTTTGTAATCCATGTTGTAAAAATAAGAAGGAAGCTAAATCTACTTAAGAAAAAGGAAATGTCATGGAGGAAGTTAAATCTATAGAGTTCTTAAAGAAAAAATTCGAGATTTCAAAAGATCTTATTAAAATAATGGTAGTGACATCAAGCCAAAGCAAACAAAAGATCCATGCATGAACATTGATACTTGAGAAAACCAAACAAATACAAGAGTCTGAAGTCTTCTAAGGACAATCTTGTTGGCATCAACTCAGAAGTGAATATGATAGAAGACATTGGATTTTAGTGAGTAGACTCTAGTGTTACTCACCATATATACAAAAAATGTTTCTTCAAAACTTTAGTAGAAGACGATGAACACATGAATAATGCTTCTATACAACAACAACAACAACAACAAAGTCTTTTCCCATACTAGACGTGGTCGGCTACATAGATTCTTTGTTTTCACAGATCCCTATCGTGTGCCATGTTTGTAGTTAACTCACAATAAGCTAGATCATTCTTTATTGTTTCTTTCCAACATTTTTGAGGTCGTCCTCTACCTCTTTTAATACTTCCCAAATTTAGTTTTTCTAAATTTACTTAATGCTTCTATAGCTCAAGTAAAATGCAAACAAATGGTTGAACTTGAATTTACTTTGGGTAAAGTTTGTATTCTTAAGGATGTGCTCTTTATACTGGATATAAGAAAAAATTGGTGCTCGTTCATTTTCTTAATAAGTATCAAATCAAAATTGTATTTTAGGGAGACAAATTTATTTTATTTAAGGGAGGCATCTTTGTTGGGAAGGTTTATCTATGTGAGTCTATGTTGAAGTTAAATATCAATAATAAGGATATTTTTTTGCCTACCTTATTGACAAATATAATGTGTGGCATTTTTATTTAAAGCATGTGAACTTTTAAAAAATTACATGGCGTGATTTTATTTTAAAATTTGACAAGTCAATGTTCATGTTTTACTTGCATGCGTACCAAAACCATTAGTTTCTCACCCCGAATAACTGAAAAAAAATCCAAAAATTTGGATTTAGTTTATTCATATGTTTATGATTTACATTGTTAGCCAATAATAGGGAATAAAAGTTACTTTACAATTTTCATTGATGATTACATTATATTTGGATATGTATATTTGATTTGTGTAAAGGATGAAGTTTTTAAAAAGTGTAAGATTTTTAAAATTAGAGTGAAACCTCAAGATAAAACTTTAATTAAGTGTTTGAGAAATGATAAGGAGAAAAATACTATAATCCCAACTATTTTGAGTTTATGAGAACCATACATAAAAAAACTACTCCTTAATCTCCATAACAAAATGATATGGTAGAAAAGAAAAATAGAGTGTTACAAGAAATGGTAAATTTGATGTTGTCATGTTCTAGATTATTGAATGGTTATTAGGATGATGAATTATTAACTACTTATTTTATTTTAAATATAGTTTAGAATAAAAGTAATCAGACTATTCTATATGAATTTTACAATAAAATAAGTCCTAAACTAAACTTTCTCAAAGTTTAAGATTATAAGGCTATTGTCAAAATTATAGAACCCAAAAAAAAGTTTGGTGAAAGAGGAATGAAACATATTCATCGTAAATATAGTCATCTAAGAAGAAATATTGTAAAACATTTATTATTTTACATATGGTGTATGACCATATTCATTGGTGATATATGATAAAAATGTTTGTATAATTTGTAGTTATAACCTTTACTATTCTTAATAATGGTGTAATAATACCTACATATTACGAAGAGCGTAATATCTTCTCCTATTTATGTTTGGAGTCCTCAGATATGACATCATTTCATAAAAATGAGAAGAAGAAGACTTGAGGGCATAACTAGTTCTCCAAGAACTAGACTTTTAGTGTTCATATTTCATTTGTCGATTTATCCTTATCTTTTCTTTTATTCCATTTTATAAATAAAAAATACATATTTAAAACATTAAAAATGAAAAGAAATGAAATACATAAAAAATAACTAAAAAATAAAGGATTAATTATTTTTTAGTTCATCTAAATATGAAATGGATTTTTTTTTTTGAAAATAAAGGTAGATAGAACCTTTAATAAATTCAGACAGTACAAGACTGAATCTACTAAACGATATAACGACAAGGGACTAACTTCATCTATCTTTAATATTCTATGCGAACTTGTAGCAATGAAGTTAAAACAATTTAGAGAGTGCTAAAAGGCCAGCTTTGCTTCCAACTGTAAGTTAGTTATTCATCAAAATATAATGTTAAAACAACAAAATAAAAATCAGTGAGTACAGATGAGGAAAGAAGAAGAAGAAGAAGAAACGTGTTGATAAAGAGGTTAATGTTGATTCTTGGTCATTTATTTCATCTTTTTGTAAGCTAGTTGTGTTCTTCATATAGGACCTTCATGCAACCATCGTAACAATGAGATGAGAAATTTGACTGAATGATATAGTTCTTGCTAATGGTTATAAAATAAATTCTCAGGTCATGTTAGTGTGTAGGTGTAGACTTCCTTGCATGAGCTCCTAATGAATTCCTCATTTGCCTCTTATGTGGTGTGGAACCGTGCTTTATAAAAAGAGTTTGCTACTAAGTCTGAATGAAGTTGACGCATACTAAGAGACTCTTGTCGATAATTTTTGAATGAAGAAGGATGTGGGAAGTCGACTGGAAATAAGGTGTGGTGATTTCTAGGGATATCAAGATTTTATAGAAAGATTGGTAGTTGTCTAGGAGTATCACGATCACGTTACATGAAGAAGCCAATTAAGAAATCTGTTGATCTAATTTGATTGTCATCTTGCTTGTAACCATGTATAGCGTTGTTACTTGGCATAGTCCTTGCTCAGGTTCTGCGATTGCTGCTTTAAAGATTAATTTAAATAATTAGATGCTTGAGGTCATACTATGTTTCATTGCTATTTGTTTCACTGTATCAAAAAATGCTATTGGAAAGTAAAGTCGTATGTGGGAGGAATCCAAGTATAGGACCACATGCGTGTTAATTTAAGGGTATTAAAATACTGAAAAATGAGAAAAATAAAAATAAAATAGAAAATTGATGATTGTTATTGAGGGAGTAGAATTTAGAGGGAAACTGAATCTACCACATTTATGCTGTACCTTTTGTATTTTAAAATTATGGCACGAACTGTATTTTAATAATATTTTATATAAGGCTTGACAAGAGATTTGATGCAAAAGACGTCAATTGAGATGGGCCTATACCCAATTTATATATTCACCAATGATGGAACATCGACTCACACTTAAGGAACACCAAGTCTGAGGTTCAATAAGTTAAATTATATCATTAGAGTGATTGTAAATAGCAACTAAATATATGTCCCAAAGGAAAGGTATGTGGTCCAATAAAGTAAAAGAGCATATTGACTATAGCATATAAGAGAGCACTTTTTATATAGTCTACCTATGAAAATATGAAGTAGGGCCACTTCTCAGAGTCTCCAGGTTAACTGTCAAAGCACTCACAAGAAAGAATAACAAACACAAGGCTTCTAAAAATGTGTCAATTTTATCATGACATATACTGACATTATAATCTTATATGTGAGACATGTGAAGTTGTTCAATTGGATTGGATAGTTCAAAGCTTGTCTACTATTCAATTTGGATGAGTAAAACCCATGTTTTGCTTGGTAAATATTCAAATCATGAGGTACCTTTATTGATACTATAATATTTTAAATGTATTTTGAAAATAGTGGAGATTGTTAGGTGATTTCCAAAATACTTGGTGAAGGGTTATGGTTATTTTCATGAGGATGCTTGATTGTCAAAGCTATTGAATGTCAATTGGTATGATTAGCAACCATGTTGTGTCATTAAAAGCTACCTTCTTGAGTATCAATTATGCTCATTAGTAACACTTAATAGTGGTCACAATGCATAGTACAATTAGTAGCTATGTTGTATTATTAAAGTCACTTTCTTGAGTGGCAATTGTGCTCATTAGTAGTGTTTGATAGTGGTTGTAACACATGGTGCAATTAGTAGTTATGTTATACCATTAAAAGTCACTTTCTTAAGTGACAATTATACTCATTAGTAGCGTTGTTACTGCAAAAAAACATGGCGATGATAACACATGATATGTTAGTCGGTTTCATGGGACTATTCATATGAGTTACATTTTCACCATGTCTATATATAGTAGTGTTGTTAAACGATATTTGTCTAATTTTTTTTCTACAGTGTTAGTCCTTTCATACTCAATTTTTAAAGAGAATTTACAGGTGTTATTGTAGTGTTAATTGGATTTGTAATATTATTATATTTGCTTTTCATTTTATCTAATACTCGGTTGCATTCGTGGAAGGCAAATTGAGGGTCTTCGTTGTATCCTAAAAGTGTGCACTTAAGGCATGTGGAGTTACCAGTCCAAATTAACCAATAATGAAGAAAAACAAGGGGAACCGTGTTGTTATTCACTGGAAAACCATAAACGGGTTATATCCATGGCTACACATCGTTATTAAGCAGTAAGTTTAGTTGTTTCTGACTTATTATGATTTTATTTTTTATTCTTTTGTTTTTGTAGAAATTGCTATTTTATTGACTTGATTTAAGCTTACTTATTTGCTAAAATAGTGCCATTAGTCCTTAGTGATCAAGAATTAAATCTCATTTTCTTAACTGAAATCACTGTTGGTTAAGACAAGTATCAAGTACAACAGAGAACCAATTTGGATTCATGCCAGGCAGATCAACTATTGAAGCGATTCACCTTTTGATACGTTTTATGGAACATTTTAGAGCAAAAAAGAAAGACCTTCACATGATATTTATTGATCTAGAAAAAACTTATGATAGGGTACTGAGGGAGGTTCTTTGGAGAACTTTAGAAAAAAGAAGTATCCCATTGACATATATTAACCTTATAAGAGACATGTATGATGGTGCAAAAACATGTGTGATAACTCATGAAGGAACGACAAACTTCTTTGAAGTTAATATTGGGTTACATCAAGGATCAACTTTAAGTCCATACTTATTTATAATGGTGATGGATGAGTTAACAAAACATATTCAAGATGAAGTACCTTGGTGTATGTTATTTGTAGATGACATTGTATTAGTGGAGGAGTCTAAGGAAAAAATTAATATAAAATTGAAACTATGGAGAGAAACATTAGAAAGCAAAGGCCTTCGACTTAGTATAACTAAGACAGAATATATGGAATGTAAGTTTGATCATTTGGTTACCTTAGAGGACATTAAAATTAAAATTAATTAAAATTGGCACATCCCCCAAAAGGAAACTTTTAAATACCTAGGGTCACTTTTTGAGAGTGATGGAAGAATTGATGGAGATGTTACACATAGAATTAATGCTGGTTGGTTAAAATGGAGAGGAGCATCAGGTATTCTTTGTGATGAGAAGATACCATTAAAGTTAAAAGGTAAATATTATAGAGCAGCAATTAGGCCTGCCATGTTTTATGGTTTCGAGTGTTGGGCAGTTAATCATCAATATGTACAAAAGATGTCTGTGACAAAAATGAAGATGTTGAGATGGATGAGTGGTCATACAAGAAAAGACCGTATACATAATGAGGTTATTAGAAACAAATTAGGAGTGGCACCAATAGAGGATAAAATGAGAGAATATTGTTTAAGATTGTTTTGGACATATAGAAAGAAGATCAAAAGAAGAACCTGTAAGAAGGTTAGAAAAACTAAATTTGGAAAGTATTAAAAGAGATAGAGGACGACCACAAAAGTGTTGGAAAGAAACAATAAAGAATGATCTAGCTTATTGTGAGTTAACTGCTAACATGGCACATGATAGGGATCTGTGGAAACAAAGAATCCATGTAGCCGACCCCATCTAGTATGGGAAAAGGCTTAGTTGTTGTTGTTGTTGTATATTTCAAAGTTATTTTAAAAGTTTTTTAAGAAGAAGGAAGTTTGTCTATAGTAGAGGAGACAATAATGGTTTTGTACTTACTCATAATTCATTATATGGGAAAAGTCATAATTCATTTTCTTGAAAATTTTCGGTGAAGTAAGAGTATATTGGTGCTTTTTAATAAAATCACCATCAAACTTAACGAGTCCAGTAAGTTTAAGGAAGTTACTAATATTTTAATTTAAAAGAACTTTTACATTCAAAAGGTAAAACTTCTTATAAGTATCACGAGGTTTTAGTTATTTGCACATAAGTACGTAGAAGTTTGGAAATTATTCCTCCAATACCCTGAGGTTTCATTAGTTTGGGGAAAATCGCGTCCGTAGACTCCACCGATTTGCTCACAACCTACGTAGCAATTCAGTGTACACGTGAGAAAACCCTTGGTTAATCGATTAAACCTATTATTTTAGTTAATATATTTTAGTTTAATAAGTAATTGTCAAAAAAAATTTATTTGATTATTAATTCAATTATATCATTAAACTGAATATAAACTCAATATTGATTTGAATGTAGTATTATTTAACAATATTATTAATTAAATGTTGTTAACAATTTTACTTTAACATTTTAATTAGTTTAAATATTAATCTAAGTTAATAACTACAATTTTTCTTGCATTAACTAATTACTTTACTTAATTAATTACAATAGTTAACTTATTTTAGCTAGATATTATTTTACATTTATAGCCTTAGTTTAAATTCTAATTACTAATTTACATAAAAAAATTATAATTAAAATTTAACTCATTTGTGATTCAAAATATTAATTTAAATTAATAAATTTAAATTTGATTATATTATTTATTTAAATTAATTATATTTGTTTGTCAATAAATCT
The DNA here is from genome assembly GCA_036023115.1 of Brasenia schreberi. Taxonomy (NCBI): domain Eukaryota; kingdom Viridiplantae; phylum Streptophyta; class Magnoliopsida; order Nymphaeales; family Cabombaceae; genus Brasenia; species Brasenia schreberi. Next base: position 18,499,208 of record JAYKKT010000080.1, on the reverse strand, counting down.
AAATTAAATATGAATTATTAATCTAATTTAATAGCTTTAATTAATCATTTAACTAACTATTAATTTTAATTGTTAATTTACCATTAGTAACTTTTAATTTAGTTACTTTAGTTTAGGTACACGAACAAAACTATACTATTATCAAAATATCATTAATTACTTTTAGATTATACTATTTTTGTAAATTATATTTTTTATTATTAATCAATGTCACACATAAATGAGGCTTAGTTTATATTGTAGATGATTCCGATGCAACCAGTGGTATGGTACTAAATATGCACTTGAATAGGGATGGCCATTAAGTTTATGTTAAAATATATTACCTTCTAAAGTTTATCGTGTAAACCTGTTTGGTTTAGTGGTGGAACTATTAATATAAGGATGCCATGACTTCAATTCTCTATTAGCATTAGATATATTGTTGAACAACGAACAGAATTTTCGAATGAATGTTTTCTACATGAAGAAGTTTTGAGAAGCTTCTAATTTTTTATTAAAATTTTAACTAGTGCAGATCAAATCTGCAGGCAATTATTGAGAATCAATTTAAGAAGTTAGAAACTATACAAGATTGATATGAATATATGACGAGGAAAATCAGTAGACTACTTATAAAATCACAAGTTATACCACAAACTAGAAGCACTGAATACACATGACAAGGACTTTACAAGGCTGTGAGATAATGCTATTGCAAACCGAAGACGACAACCACCAGTCTGCCCGCTCCTTTGAGGGAACCACCGCCTGCAACAATGCAGCCGAATTCCATGGCAACACTGCCATGACCAACTTTCCTCCATACTTCTCCGGTCCAACTCGAGCCGAATGCTATGGCGAGCCTACAAAGAAGCATATGTTTGACAAGCTGCTGACGCCGAGAGATGTCGAGAAACTCTACCGGCTCGTGATCCCAAAGCACAAAGTAGAAAGGTACTTCTCGACTGGCTCCACAGCCACGTTGAAAGAAGACTTGCTTCTCAGCTTCCAAGACTATGGCACGTTCACCAATAGATTCTCATTTGAATGAATATTAAAAAAATGTCCAAGACACCCATAAGTTTACCAACCTCTTAAAACTCAACAAGCTCGCTAAAATTAACATCCGTGATAATAAACTCACCAACCAAGATAAAATTGTCTCTGTCTCAAAGTTATAAAAGCACTTAAGAAATAAATCATATGCAAATTATGAAAGTACATACAAGAATCATCCATCGGTAAATAATTTTCAAGTTTATAATATATCAGTGTTGTTAAAAATGGTGACATAATTCAAATGGCACTCGTGCGATCCAGCTGGCAAAGATAAATGTGTTGGAGCGAGTGACAGAGAACTCTGACACTCTTTCTCAAGGATAATTGGATAAAGCTCAAGTAACAAGCGTGAGTCTTAGGAATCTGATTGAACGTATCTTGATATCTTCAACACTACGTGCTCGAGCATATTGAGAATAACGAGACAAAGAGTGAGGCAAGGGAAAAATATTAGTGCATCAAAGGAAGAGTTGGTACAAGGATAAGTTATGCCACTCCTAAGAAAACCAAAGTAAAAGTCTGATAATGTGATTTGTTGATTCCATTGATTGATTTAGTGGCTACTTATAAACTTCTCTTGAGACGGGAACAGATGAATTCTTTGTTCATTTACGTTTGCCCGTCTTCCAATCCCAACTTTTCATTACTTTATTTTCGTTGCTTTCATGTTGTAATGATAAGCATGCCACCCCAATCATCTCTAGTAATGTGTCTCGAGATTTCTCCACATAGTGGGGTTAAACGATCTCTTCTTTCAGGTGTCTTAGGTGCTCATTAAGTCACCTCGATTTTTGACGTCAACATATATACCTTATAACTTATATCTTAAGTCAATGTCGAGGGTATAAGTCATACTTCATCAATCCCTATCACCGAAAACCTTATGATAGATTCAGATATACAGGATTTTAGAGATTTTGAGCTTTTTGAGATATCATTTGTCATTTTGTAAGGACCGAGTTTTCTCGTCTTCTTTCTTTCAACTCTCTCTCTCTCTGTTATGAATACCTTAGTGATTTCCCCTTCTCTCTGCATTCATGACTTCATGCTTCAATGTTGTCCCTCCTCCTGCTACCACATCCAAATATGGTCTTGCCAATTTCTACATTGATATGCTACCAATAGATTGTGATGAATTTGTAATGTCTTGGGTGCCCTAACTTCATATGTTCTTGGCCATCAATTAATCAACTTTATATTGATTGGTTTGAACGTGTTCAAGGATGGAAACACCACCTTTGAATGAAATGGGTATCTACAACCTCATTATGTTGTCTTGTTTGACCATTTATTTTGATGGACAAATTCTATACTTTCCTTGGAATTGGGTCTTTGGATATAATTGATTCCAATTTCCTTTGGGATGATGTCTCTAACAATCTTTGATGTATGGAAAATTATGGTGTTATAGACCCTACTTCACTAGCTTGATAGGAGTTCATTGTTCCTAAACTCTTTGCAACTCTCTTATGATGACTTCATCCACAAATACTTGGGTACGAGTGTTGTCTTGGATAAAGAACACCATGTCTTCTTGTTGGTTTTATCATTTTATTGCATACATTTATGGTGCCAAAATCAACATTGAGCATTCGTGGTATATTTCCATCATTGTGTCTTATGCTCACCTGCCACTTTCTTTGTAGCCATGGTATATCACTTGGCAAATTATGCTCTCGAGGTGCTTTGAGGCAAAGGTCTGACACATTTGGTGGGTGTCCATTGTGTTTTTGCAACTCTGGATACATTTGTATTTTCTAGAGGTGGGTGTCCATTGTGTTTTTGCAACTCTGGATACATTTGTATTTTCTAGAGTTTAGGTTTACCTACCACCAGTAGCGTGCCTCTCATGCCTGAAGATTCTTTCTTGATTACACTTTAGGACATTCTAACTTCCTTGAATCAACGACTTAAAGGAAGCTTCCTTGTTAGTATCTACTCTCGAGACCATGAATCAACGGATATGAGAAGACCCTTCCTCCTAAATTGGTAGAACAGGCAAAGGAGGCATTTAGTATTTGTGCTAAAGTCGGTGAATGCCTCGAGGTTCAACGTCTCCAAAAGTCTTGATCAGGCCCAACTTGCCTCTATCCTTGATCGTCAAGAATGGGCCCGCTTTCTCTCTTATCAAGTGACCACCACTTCTCGAGCATGCTACGAGGCTTCTATGATGTCTGAAGAGGTGGCTTCATGTGTTCAAGACTTAAGAGAGTGAGGGGGTCGATCAAAATTAAGACTGAATCTTCTTAGCAACAACTCGGTGTCCTTTATGATCCTCACCATGAGCTTTCTTCCGAGAATTCTCGAACGTTATTCGATCTCAACATTTTGGCATCTCAGGTGTCAACCACTGGTAGGACAGAGGTTGGATTAGCTCAGAAGATGGAAGAGTTGCATGCCCTACTATCTCATCAGTAAGAACTTGAGAAGGATACCAATTTCAGCACCATAAGACTTGAAGGCCTAGTAGAATACTAGGCAAAATGGAAGAGGAACTTTCAAGAGATGCTAGGGTAAAATAATAGGGACGAGGATAGAACTGTTGATTGTATTAAAGATCCTTTGCATTAATGACATATTTGAAACTTCCACATATGTTTGTTTATGGTGAGCTTTGATTGTTTTTGCATTTACTATTATGTCCCTTACTTTTTCATTGCTACGAGGTTTTGAAAAGTAGGCATTATTTATCTTTTACTCATAGACTCGCATGATAATCCCATTGATGCTTTGATGATTGAGTCGAAGATCATGTTGGTTGATTTCTTGATGTAACTTTTCAATTGACATTTATAAAAAGTAAGTTCGGATTTTTTCTTTCTCACTGCTTCCCCCAAACTTTTGCTAACATCTTTCTTCTCTTTCATATTGGTGTTCCATCCCCTTCTCTTTCTCCTATGACTTCAAACACTCAAAATAAGAGGAATAAATTTATTCTAAGTCAATCCCTTCAATGATGGGTTATCACATCTCTCCTTTGTTAGAAAATATCAATTGGTTCCTCCTCGATCTAACTGTCTCTCATATTGGAGGGTCATAGGTTTTCAATCAAGTCATTGTGCTAGGTATCCTTTTGGTTCATGCTTATTGTTATCGATGCGCTCATTTCCTAAAAGATCTTCGTACCTGACCAAAATCTTCCGATCAATATATCTAGTGGTTCAAATGAGTGAGTGCCAGGCACAAAGATGATTGGCATTAGTGGGGTGCCTATTATCTCAAAGACTATTCATGGATCATTCTTCTTATAGACCTTAACCTCCAATTCGGCTTCTTAGGGTTCTGGTCCACTTGATTTGTTATTAAATCGAGTGTCCTTGATCCCACAATCATGGACATACATGCTATCATTGGTCTTCCTTGTGATGGCCATGAGATCTATGCCCTAGGATCCCCTAACTTGAAGTTCGCCTTTCATTCAAGAACTTGTCTTATATCATCTAGGCTATTGCCAATAAACCACGGAGATAACCATGAAGGAGCATGCCAATTTTCTTTTGTTTTGGTTTGTAGATTTATTGTTGGTGGTCAGCAAGGAGTATCATGTTACTATTGACGCACTCATCTCTAGCCGCCATTTTGATTCTTGCACTTCTTTCTTAGTATCCTCTATCAAGGATATGCACATGTATTTCCCATCTCACTAGTGGGAAACAACTCAATACTACCTCCAGCCCGTGGTGGTTCTTGTAGTGTTGGATATACTTGTATTTTTCTAGGTTGAATGGTATTGTTGATTCAAGTCGTTTTGATAAGCTTACGCAGCAAATTTTTTTTTAGGTGGAGTATCATTGAGGATTCGATCACATAATGATGCATTAGCAATTCTTCTCAATCAATTACTCCAACTAGAACGTTTGAATAATATTGACCTTTTTTCATCAAGTCATGATGGATTGTGACTCAACATGTATTGAAGAAATTATTTGCTCTTGAGTATATATAGTCACCAGATCGATGTTGATTCCTTTATGCTCATCAATTACTGAACAGGATAGGAGTATCATCTTTATCGTCTAACCGAAATCCAATTGAGATATATTATCCTAAGTGCTTGGACTGTTAATTTAGGCTCATTAAAGGGATTCCTGGTCACATTTTTCCAGACAAGACTTTTGTGGGTATGTTGCCGCCTTGAACTCAGAAGTATTTAAAGTTGTTGAGGCTAACCTCCAACTAGTGGAGAGGTTCCTCTATGAATTGTTTGTATACAATCTGGGGACAATAGATGAATATGATGAATGGCAGTTGATGGTGATGTTTGCTATTTTTGATAAGGAGATAAAAGAGTTTAGTCACATTTTTACTAGTGTTGCTACCAAATTTTTTTACATTTGCTTTGGTTGTCCCAGCTGAACCTACAATGAAGTGTCGGAGATGTGAGAATGTCCCCCCTCCAATGTTGTCAATGCTCTTCCCATTTTCCTTAGTTTTACCATCCGTAACATCATTGTCTCACCTACTAGCATCCTTATGCAAGATCCAATTCTTGACGCTAGAAAAGGGGAGGATAACAATGATGACATTTCATTGTTAAGGAGACAACCCCAATAGGTAAATTCGATCTTTCGTTCTCTTGTCCTGATCGCTCATTTTTATCTAGCTAACTGACCTCTTTAGTTTTGCCTCAAACAAGTGGTTTCATCTCCTAAAACAGACCTCCTTATGGTTGCACTTTTTGGGGATGCTCCTTAAACCTCTTTCCTCGATGTCAATTCTGATGAGAAAATTTATCTTAACCAAGGTTCGATAGGTTGAGGTGCCTGTCGTAAGGGCTTCAGGTTTGAAGGTAAATGCTTTCATGAGTTATCCAATACTAATCTACTTAGTATCAATGTCACTCTCGAGGCCTCTACGATACTTGGGCTAGAGGTTTTCGTAAATAGGGAGGACACTCGTGATGACGTGAAGCTCTCCTCGATAGTCATGTCTAGTGAACTTCCAAACCAAGCTCCTACTAGTGAAGTTCCATTGCCCTTAGTGGTGGCCTCTAACAGATGATTTGCTCAATGTGGTAAGTCTTCAAAGGGATCCCAACGTTGTATCTAAGTTTTGACCTACCAAAAAAGTTACTTCTATCGATATGTGACCCTTTAAGGAGCAAGCTTTGCCTTGGAAGGAGGCAACCACATCCCCTTTTGGACTGATTGCAAAAGAGGACAAAGATACCATCATTTCTTTTCTCGTGCTATAGGAGTCAGGGTGGTTTCTGACTAAATTCCTCTCCCCACACTACAAATCCACTTGGGGACAATCCCTACCTTAATTCTTTCTCTATTACCATAGCAAATGTTTGTTCAAGCTGTCAAGGTTGGACAAGAAGGTGCTTCAATGCAAATGTTTGCAACACAAAAAGTTTACAACCACTTCTATGGTAATTGCTCCAGGTGATGATGGAGTCATAGTGGTGGCTTTGGGAAAAGAAAGGTTTACCTTCTAATGCATCCAAAGGCAAGGCTTCAACATGAAGTTCAACTTCTCCCCTTGTGACCATTGCTCATATCAAGTTTGTTAAAAATTTGCTCAGTAAGGTCATCGAAGAGGAAACGAGTCTTCAACCAATCCTCTTCTCCTTTCTTTAAAGTATAGCATGTGACCCAAGCATACCACTTTTAGCTCGCGAGGTCTATCATGACTTGATGAATATTATTCATCATCAAACGACAAAGATCTATGCAAACTATGAACTATTGAAAGACATTCAGTCAAAGCTAGACCATCTTACAGTTTGTCAAATTAAAGTGTAGGCATACCTTGCTAAGCTCCAGTTCCTAGTTACCAATCTAAAAGAAGGGAGTGACTGATGTCATCGAGCTCGCGAGCTAATGGGGACTCACAATGAATGGCAGGCATCCCTATATTAGGAACTAATAGCGGCCTAGGTTGCATATGAGGGAGAGTTAGCAAAGTTTGAAGACCTCAAGAAGGCATACTCGGTATCCTTCTCGAGTGATTCAGTGCTGAAAGACCTTTTGACGGTATCTCAAAATCACGAGACACTCAAGAAAGAGGAGTGTTAGATTACTATCATCAATGAGGAGCTCACTTGGTTGGGAGCTTGAGGCTTTTCTCTTACCTAGACGATCAACATGTGATCATCTTATTCTTTACTCTTTTGATTCTTTTGGAGATTCATTGAATAGATTGCTCTTACCAAATCAAAGGGTGATATTTCATTAAGCATTTATTATTGATGTCCCTCAAGTATTCTTCTCCTTCAAGCTCCACTAGTTTGTAGGCTTCTCATGGCAAAATTTTTTTACGATATAAGGCCATCCCAATAGGGAGACTATTTATAGAATTATCGATCTTTTGTGGCTATTGGAAAGATTGCTTTCCACACCAAGTTTCCTTCTTTGAAATATGTAGGCCTAATATACTTATTGTATGCTCAAACCACCTTATACTTGTTAGCCAATAGGTTGTCTACGAATATCAAAAGGTGAATTGCTTCAATAGTAGATCTGCCTAGCATGAACCCAAATTGGTTCTTTGTTGTACTTGATACTTGTCTTAACCTACGTTCGATAATTCTTTCCCATAATTTCATAGTATGACTCATTAACTTGATACCTCGATAATTCGCACAATTTTAAATGTCTCTCTTGTTCTTATATATGGGTATAAGTGTACTTGCTCCCCATTCTTCGGGCATCTTTTGGTTTTTCCATATTTCATTAAATAGTCTTGTGATCCAAGTGATTCCTATTTCTCCTAGTATTTTCCAAACTTCTATAGGAATATTATCTGGTCCTACCGATTTACCACCCTTCATATGTTTAAGAGCCTCTTTGACTTCATTCTTTTGAATACGTTGGTAGAAATTGTGGTTTATATACTTTTCTGACTTGGCTAAATCTCCTAAACTAATACTAACATCTTTATTTTTATTAAAAAGATTATAAAAATAGTTTTTCCATCTATTTCTTATATCATCATTTGCCACTAAAATTTTTTCATCCTTGTCTTTTATGCATCTAACATAATTAAGATCTTTAGTTTGTTTTATCTCTAGCCCTAGCTATCCTAAAAATATCTCTTTCACCCTCTTTTGAGTTGAGTTTTTTATATAAGTCCTCCCAAATCTTAGCTTTTGCTTCACTAACGGCCTTTTTTGCTTCCTTCTTTACTTTCTTATAAGCTTCTAAAGTTTCACTAGTTTTCTTGGCATAATGTAATTTGTAGCATGCCCTCTTTGCCTTGATTTTATTTTGCACTACTTCACTCTACCACCAAGCTTCTTTTTGTGCCGGTACACCTCCCTTAGATACCCCTAACACATCTTTCGCCACTTTCCTAATATGTATAGCCATATGAGTCTTCTGTTTAATAGCGAGCAATTTCTTAGGCTTAAATCTTCGTGCTTGCTATTTATGGGCCCTCATCTCTGGTTTTAGGAGAATACTGAATTCAACCAAGTTCTGAGATAAACCAAGTATTTCATATTATTCCTAGATGAAGTCTTTATATTACTTTAGCAATTGAAGTAATTATAGAAGACTTTCTTTTGGCAAAATAAGAATTACTTTCATTGGCTTCACTATGGTCTTTGCTTTGATTAGAGCAGTTGAACTCTCCTCCTCCTTCTAGTGTTATCATAAATTGGATGGGAATTGGGCCATTTTGCCCCTCGAGTACCACCAGGCTGCTTGCTTTGATTCTTTGCTCTATGTATGAGACCTTGAGATAGTTGGTGATTACTAGTAAGTAGTCATCTATAGGTAACCTTTGGAATAGACCATAGGTGAGCCTATCAAATGCGAAACCTAGACATTTAATTTATATGACCTCACACCCTCTAGGTCCTTGGGTATGACAATCAAACTAACCCAAAGCAAGTAGAATGATGCCTCGATAGTTTGAATAAAGCAATAAAAGGATCTTTCTCAATGTCTACAACCTTGATTGTGTTGTTTGTCCAAAACATGAGTTTCTAGTACAATGCCAAGGGTACATAGTAGTTCATGTGGATCCAATCCCTGTCGATCTATAACAAATAACTTGGGTTGGAATCCACCATGAAAAATAGGGTGTTAGATGGACTTGAACAAATTGTAAGCTCTATCACTGTCACCCTTCGTGATAGATATTTGTCCCCCAAAATCTGACATTTATTTGCAATGACCTTGATTTATAATGGTTACACATATCTTATAACAACTTGTGGTTTATCAAAAACTATTAGTAAGTTGATTTTGTCAACCATGGCTGCCTGTTTGGATTATCTGCTAAGAACTCCTTGTCCACATTAGCAAGTTCATATTCGATAGGAGAAAATTTGATAGTATAATTGTGATCAAACCTTCTTGCAAGTAAAACATGTCAGTATTGAAGTCCTTGTTAGATATGTAACTTTTGTCCAAGATGTATTCACTTTTTGAAGTGGCCTGTGATGTCACTTATGGTAGAAAAACATAAGGGTGCCAATGGACTTCTCTCTCGAGTTTGCCAATTTGCTGAATACAACTTGACTCATATCCTTCATTTTGAGATTTGCTTTGCCTGAAATCCACATGTGAATCTTTTGATCCCAATCGTCCTATTGTGGTGACAATTAATGAGTCAGTCGATTCTTCCCTAGGTCCCAGATTTTCATGGGAGGGTGAGTCAAAAGGTATTGTTGCTTGGGACACTTCTTCTCCATCTTGAATTTTGGGTTCGATAACCCTCAGATCCTGGTCGTTAGAATCTTCCTAAAAAAAATTAGATATTAATGCTTACAGACCTCTATCCACATGATGGTGGTTGCTTCAACCCATTGGTTGGTTCTTTCATTCTTGAGATTGATTCATTATTATCTCAAACCATTTGTCAAGCTCTTTTGGAAGAAAACACAAGTGTTCTCTGACTCAGTTGGTGTGCCACCTACCAAGTGAATTCCCTCATTGTCAGGCATGTTGCCACGCTCCATTGTGAACAATATGTTATAGATGACTACCCTCTTTCTCCTTTAGTATTGGATTGAGAAGAATTTGACTTCTATTGGTTGTCTCGTTTATGCGATTGCAAGTAATTATGCTTCAACTCCTTATTCGAGTATAGAGGAAATAGAGTTCAAATAACAAAATCACTCTTCTAGCGGGGAGGCTCTTCTGACTCAAGGAATCTCTCGAGTTCTGTTCTGTCCTTTTCTTTGGGTGCATCTCTTTTGTGTTCATGGGAGATGTGGTAGGCAGAATCAAGGGTGTCATCTTAGTCATAGATTTTCTACCCAATGATTGACCTTATTATTGACTCAGGGTCTAATCATGCGGCCTCTAATCAAGGATACGTTGCCACCTAAAATATTCAAGGTGGTCATCCCATCCTGAATTAACACTTTGATCATCCAAGAAAGAGATCATTCATCATGACTTGTAGGTGGATCAAGCGTGACTCAACTTGTATCTATTTGGAGTTATATGAGGCAAACTTGTCTCTCTTACAATACAATTGAGATCTTTGCTAGGATGTTCCGTCGTGATTATGTCATCGCTCAACGAATATGTACCAACAATTCCTCTATAGCTTTTGGGGTGCAACCCTGAATTATCGAGGGTAGTAAGACTCTTTTCAATGGGATGTCTCACTCATCCCTTGCCCATATCATTATGATGCTCGACAGATTTGTGAGTCGACTTTGCATTACAACCAACCATTACAGGACTTCTAGCTCTTGGATCTTGTTAGTTGATACAAAACAAAATGGTAGGATGAGACCATCATTTGTTGTAGTTACAGAAACAACCAGAATTGGGTTTGTATCAATGCCAAGTTGCTTATTCGCGAGCTTTACCTAACCTTCTTTAATAGTTTGATGTATCACCATGCAAAATTTGTTGTACTAATTGATGTTGTGGGTATTAATGATATGACACTTACATTATTTCAAAATCTTCTTTGGATCCTCCTAGAAAGAGATGGAGTCTCATTCAAGGAGTCCTATTTGTCGATCCTTCAACATTTCAAAGATTTGATCGGCTTTAGAAATATCAAAGAGCAAGGGTTCCTTTGCATTGTCCTTCCTCTCCTAGCATTTTAGAGGTTGTAGAGTGTGTAAACACCCCAAAATCCCATGATTTTGCAAAAACATACACTTGGTTTGAAAATCAATCCAAAAGGCCAAATTTGAGATTTTCGAAAACCCAGGAGCTTCCAAAAGCTTGTAAATTCTGTTTTGAAACCCCGTATCCAATATGGATTCCTTAAACTCGGGTGAAGTCCCATTTTGCCAAAAAGCCAAAGACGAATAGGTGGAGCATGGAAGACGACGCCTGATCAAGAAGCAGCCCATAAAGCAGCTCAAAAGGGACCAAATCCAAAGCAGCCTCAGGAACAGGGGCAGAAGCCCAAAAGCAGCACCCTGGCCTGATAAAAGCTAAGGTCAAAAGGCGAAAGGAAGGCCCAAGCCCAATGCAGAATGCAAGCCCGACACACCCAGAAGCCAAATCAAATGCATCCACCCAAGCAGCATAAACCTAAGCTAGAAATGGCGAAATTGAGCAGAAACGGAGATCAGAACGGCGAGATGGAGTCCAGACAACAAAACTGGGGAAAACCCAGCATAAGACGGAGTGTTGATGAAGCCAGCGCCCCCACAAAACGTCCGCCTCGAAAAGCCAAGAAGGACCATCCAGAGAAAATTTGGATTGGATCTGGACCATATATATTCATATCCATATCCAAATAGTGTTTGGATTTGGATCGATCCAAATAGTATTTGGATTTGGATTGGATCAGATTTGGACCAAAATATCCAGATCCGTATCCATATAAATGTTTGGATTTGGGTCGGATATGGATCCAAAATATCTGAGATTCGAGATCTAGACCCAAATAGTGTTTGGATTGGATTTGGATTCCAAGACCCAAATCCAAGACCCACCTCATTTGCCTATAAATAGAGGTGAGGGGGTCTCCAAGAGGGGGTTGACGTGAATTACAAGGAGGAGCTTGGTGGAGGGAGAGGGTATTAAGGTGAGTGCTTAGTGCTTAGTGCTTAGTGCTTTCTTAATTATTTTTTTTAGTGGGTTAATTGTGGGCTAAATGGGATTAAGTGTGGGCTACACCACCATTCGGGCTGAACCTACCTGCGCATGGAAGGTGTGAAGTGGCTGAGCCACCCTTGAGCACCACCTAGCCGGACATCCCTCTTTGGTAAGCCTAAAACACCCTAAACCTTTCTACTCTTAACCCTCTAAACCACCCTAAACCTACCCAACACCAATACCACCTAATCCCCACAGCACCCCTAATCTCATCTAATCCGGCCTAGCCCCCAACCGACATCCCCTCCTTTACGCCATTGACTCCCATCATCACTCGAACACCCCCAGCGCACCCCACACCCGCTCCACTGCCACTCTGCACCACCCGCGTCTTGCGTCTGTCCGCACACCCAGTCTGCGCGTGCCTTAGCGCCTAGCGCACCTGTCGCCCCGACTGAGTCTCTGGTGCCTAGCGCCTAACTCCAGCCGACACCCTGTCACCTCGTCGACTCTACCCTACCACACCAACTGACTCCACCCTGCATCATAACCGACCTACCATCACCCCTACCTAGCACCTACCCCAACCAATACCTCGCCATACCCCGCATCACCCTAGCTGACCTCTCCTTGCTACCCCCACCTGAATCCAGCCAACACCCTCACCTTACCCCGCCACCATAGCCTAATATCATCCCAAGTCACCCTACCACCCCAGCCACCTTGTCATGACCTTGCCATAACCTCACAAAAGCCCCGCACCCCGAAACCAATACATAACCCACTCTTGTTGTGAGCCTTATCTCTCAAGCCCAAAACCCCACCAAGCTCAAGCTCGGCCAGCCACTTCACGCCTCAAGCTTCAAAGGGAACACGTCCGTGGCTGCAAAGTGAACCAAAGCCCTTGTAGATTGGAGTGAATCAAACGCCCGAATCACTTGTAAGTGTTTAAAATTCAGTATTTACATTGCTCCTTTCATATTCAATTTAATTCGGATAAGGGGTTGTATTAATGGAGCGTAGCCTCCCCTCGGGATGTAATATTGGTGCTTGACACACGAGACAAACATGTACACTTGAGCCTTAGCTCTTATCTCGTACACGAGACACACACGTGCACTTAAGCCTTAGCTCTTATCTCGTACACGAGACACACACGTGCACTTGAGCCTTAGCTCTTATCTCGTACACCAAGCACCCACATACACAATTGAGCTTTCGCTCTTACTCCCAAGACTCTAATAAGAGCCGTATTAATTGCAATTTGATTTGGGGTTGTTACATTCAAGTTGTGTGCATCGTATTTCAATTCCACACATACACACACAATCACCCGAGCACTTGCTCAAGCACTCACGCACCTTTTGGCCTTGGCAGCCACTAAGATATAGTCCTATCTATATACTTTCAACTGCGTGAGTTTTCCCAGTTCAGCTGTGTATGTCTTTACATTCCGGGTTGTTAATTTTCAGTCGTGTGAGTTGCCTTTACATTTATACACAACACACACGCACACGTTGACGACCTTCGGGCTCATATATATATATATATATATATATATATATATACATATTTCCCATTCCACACTTTACATTTTAAGTCGGGTGACTTTTAAATTCAAGTCGTGTAAGTTGTCTTTCAATTTATACACAACACACACGCACACATTGAGCCTTTCTGCTCTTAAGATATACCTATATCTCCCTTTTGCAATTTCCCTTCAGCTATGTCTTTCAATTTTGGGTTTTACATTCAAGTTGTGTGAGTTGCATAGCATATCTGCCAAACTCGAGATATTGCGCATACTTGCATTCAAAGAAGCCCCGAATACCCCATGCAAACACGCCAATCTTAGGCCACTTGATGCACATACATCCCACCTAAGTAGATAAAATCGAAAGACTTAGATATGTACAACCCTACGTAAATAAAATCTGCAAATAGGCATACAAATCGATCAAGTACTTTCATACTCTTTTCAAAAGTCCATGCTTGTTCAAAATCGATATTTTCTAAAGCGTTTAAACCGACCCTTGAGCACCGGTTCAAAAAGGTTTACAATGAAAAGATCCCACTTGTCCACAGTCTCCCTATAAGTCATATATTTCAAAAATATTTTGCTAGTTTGAGTAAGCTAACTGGCACGCCCTAAAGCGACTTAGACACGAAAAAGGTTCACTCCAGGCCTAAGAACCTAGAGTGAAAATTTTCACGTGTCTACAGAGTGATACATGTATAAGGGAGCCCTTGTGTCAACTCTACTGCCTTGACTTCAGCCAAGTCAAGATCATAATCATCCCTTTCTTACATCATCTACATAATATATGAGACAATAGCCTACCAATCAAACTTCTTTTCCCCTTCTCACTTTGTAATCGAAAGATCAAGAGAATTTAGAATATGCTCCACTTCAACTGCTTCATTTGCTAACTATACGAAGTTTGAGCAAAAATGACCAGCCAAGCCCTTTTCAATCTGAAGCCATAAACAATTCCTAGTCAGAGCAGCATATTGGGCTTCAATTAATTGCATTTGGAAACAAGTGATCATGTCATGGAATCTTTTAGAAAAAAGACTCGACAATTTTGTCAACCTTATGTCAGAGATCCATCAGGTCAATAGGAGTAGGTTGAGATTGAATCTTCTTGTAACATTTGAGGAAGGCCTTTCACATTTCCTCCCAACTTTGTACCAAGTTGGCCCTCAAGGAAGTATACCAATCATAAGCCTAGCCAGTCAATGATGAGACGAAAAGCCTAGCTTTATGAAACTCACTATCACCGAGCTCGCTCCATCCAACTTCAAAGACACATCTTTAGAGTCCATAAGTGGGTGAAGCATTGGCTAAGCAACTCATGGAAGCATGTCGATTAACATCGATCTGAGGCCGTTGTGGCAAAACTTGTGGAGCACACTTCATAGGTGGTAGTAGTGGAGGAAAGTTTACTCCCGCCTAAGGTACTATAGAGTTGGGTATGGGTGGTGGCATCAGTGGTTGAGGAGCCTAGTATGTGCTCCCAGTGTACTAATCAGGACATGGATTCCCCTCAAGAGCAGGAATTATTGCACTCTCAGGAGAGCCGATAAAAGCAATGGTGTGGAGAATGTCTGACTAGCCTAAACAATCAGGTCTGGCAATCTTCCCGTAATGTTGATGTGTCCATACTAAAGATATGGTTGCCTAGTTATAGAGGATTCGAGAATGGAAAACTTTCCATGTATGTGGCCAAGGTAGGTCATGGCTGGGTATGAGCTTGAGTGGCCGCTTCAACAACCTACTTTTGCTTTTCAACTAGTGATTCTTGTTTTCTTAGAACTACCAGCTGATTCATGATTATTGTGGGCATGATCTCCGACATGAGGCAGAATAGAGACTCTTGAACAACCCCGATCTAAGCGTGTAACTAATCTAAGATTAATGGCTTCAAATGTTCAAATTATCGCCTCATTGTCGACCCGAGGATAGAGACTAGATGGAGTATTCTCATGCTGCAACCTGGCAGCATTAAAAGCTAAGGCTTGCCCAAATAGATCATTTGGTGCTGGCATGCGTGTACTTTGAATAGGTGAATCATGTTTATAGTCAACACTAGAAGAAGCCATCGGGTACACCTATCCAAAATGTGTTTGAATACATCGCATAGTATCAATGGAGGCGAGTCCCACTGGACATGCCAAAGAATGTGTTATCATCATTAGTAGTGAGGCAAATCAAATGGCACTCGTGCAATCTTGTTGGTAGAGGTAGATGCGTTGGTGAGCATGCTAGAGAACTCTAACCTTGATTCTCAAAGGAGAATTGATAGTGAGAAGTGCGAGTCCTTGAGAATCTGATTGAAGACACTCGAAGAGATTGCGAATAACGAGACAAAAAGTGAAGCAGGGGAAGATGTTGTCACGTTGGTGGAAGAGTTGGCACAAGGCTAAGTTATGCTACTCCTAACAAAAACAAGAAAAATGAAGTAAAAAGGGTGGTGGTGGTGTTTGATGTCTTTATAAGCATTGCAGTAAGGGAATGGCGTGTTTTGCCAGGCTTATTACAAGAACCTTACACTAGTAAGACTTGTAAGGAATAGTATATATATGCCTCTAGGGAATTCATGTACGTTGTGTTCTTAACAAATTGCGATATATTTATCTTTTCTTTTTCCATTTAAAATACTAGACTTCTAAAATTTTGATATACTCATTTTCTCCTTCAGCTCGTTTGCTGTAAAGATCACTTGGATCCTAACTTTTTCATCTCTCTTGCCTCCCAAGCATAAGCGTTGCAGCATATATATTTGTGGAATTATTCACGTGGTACTTTTTGATTTTTAAGAGTTGATTAACCATAAGACTAGGATTGTATCGGTTGATAACCTTTGGTTGAAAAAATATACTTTAAAAGTAAGTATGTGTACATGTTACCTTTAAATCAACAATTTTCGTCTCTCTGTCACCCATAAAGTTCTCTTCAAGACTTCCAGATTATAATTTTTTTTCAAATTAATGAACGACTTGCATACTTTAGGATTTTTCACTTTACGTAATTGCAACTTCCGTTAATGGGTAAGGTTATATTCAATCGATAAAATATATTCAAGCATACAAATACTTTTATGCATCATGAGAAGTTAAAAATAGAGAAACCAATGCAAAGTTAAGGAATAGTATATGTCAAATTTCATGTCTCTAGCACGTATTGATATATATATATATATATATATATATTAAAATTTTGATATAGTTTCCTCCGACTTCTTTGCTGTTAAGATACCGCTTGTATCATAGCTGACATACTCTTTCAGTGTTCATATTCCTTGATTGGTTCTTTTTTTCTTTTAGAAGGAAATGAGATGGGAGTGTTTCAAGTGCATTTTGCACTTACCTCAAAGTGACAAGATTAGACTTCAATTTAGGTTATACAAAATCTATAATGAGAAGATCAATACATATTCAGCTCCTACTAAACTAAATAATATAAATCGTGGGGTAAGCTAACTGGTTGTCATCAGGTGTGGGGGGGTAAGCTCGATCCATTGACACCGGAAGAGAAGAACAATGGACATGTACATTTTGAGGGGCGTTATGTGTCTTTGTGGTCGTAATCATCATCGGACACCTTCTTTAAACACTTTCCAAGTAGTAAGGCCATGCCTTGATCGTGTAATTAATTAAATCGTTCATCATTTCACTATAGGCTAGAAATTACACGTTCTTCTCTGTGTTTGATTCAAATTGTTGTGTATTCATTTTTTTTATTATTCAAAATACCAAATCTTGGAAATTATGTTTTCTCCCTGATTGCTTGTCGACAAGGCACTGCCCATATCCTAGCATTCTCATCTTTTATACATCATAAATGAGAGATTGCGCTACACAGGTTGTAGTTTCTCTTATCCATCCCAACCTCCAAACCATCCATGCGGCCCTTTGGGGTGTGTTTGATAGGCCAGGACTGGGATAGTAGTTCCAGTACCACTGGACCGGCCCTGAGGATGGGTCACTTTATTTGTATAAAATTGAGGCTTTTGGCACAGGTCTCGTAGCGCTGTATGTGAGGTCTGTAGGACCACATTTGATACAGGCCTGTGGTACTTGCCCTGCTGGCTCGGGACCATGATTATCTTTCTCTACCCTCATTTGGGTTTGGCTCCTTCTTTTGGGCCCAAAAGCTTTTAGAGTAATGGCTCCAATCACGTATAAAATCGTTACGTGGCTAACATCTTCAAGTTTGTTCCCTCTCTCCAAGTTTGTTCTTTTTCTCATCATCCATCTATCTGTAATTGTAATGAACAAATTAGTAACTAGTGTAATAGGAGAAGAGTCATGAAGTTCCAAAGGAACAAACTTGGAACTTTGCCATACCAATTTTTTCAAATAATAATGGCTTTTGTAATTCAGATCTAACAGGTTGCACAAGATAGAATATTTTGCTTTAACATAATTGCGATTTTAGTGAAGAAATTCATACTTTATGCTTCATCTATTTAATGAAGAAAATCATATTTAGTAAAGGAAATCACATTTAATGCTTGATCTATTATAAATAACTACTCTTTCAACAAACAAGTAAGGTTATACGGAACAAATAGAATATGTACAAGTATATAATTAACTGCATGCTTTAAAAGTGTCAAATGGATGAGACCATGTAGAAATGAAGCATGGTATATTTTGAATCTCAGGCAGCTAAAAAGTTCATGTTAGGAATCAACTAAAACCTTTGAAAGAAGATGAACGTGTTAGGAAAACGTTTTGGCAATTCGGTGCGGTGTGAATGACTCTTGGTTAGTGACCGACAAACGACATTTGATATGTACAATGCGTTTGGAGTTGAGTAAACTTGGTGAAATTAACGAACAACGTCCTAATATTGATAAAGCTGAATACAACGAAAGAAGACTTAATATTTTGATTATTACAAACCTCTGGTTAGAATACTGATGTCACTTTAAGGCTTGTCTTCAGAGAATGCTTGAAAATTGAAGACTTTAAGCAAATTAAAATACATCATTGTAAACAGAATATAACATATGAATGAGCACGAAGACAAATTAAAGACATGGATCGGATGTTCCACCCTTCTCTACCTTGTGTTGAGAAAGCAAGGTCATGATTCGTTGTTTTTTCTCTTAACACTTTATCATCGCATTCCCCATTTTAACACTTGTCTAAATGCCCAAACAACCCTTAGGTGTGAGTGTAACTTTATACCGTAAAAAATGAAATGACAACTAATTTCTTCTTTTTTTTAAAGGCAACGAGATTAATTAGGCATTTGCATACCATGTATAAAGATTAATAGTCTTTATGTGCAAGCTGTATGGCAATGGACATGTGCTCAAAGGGCTGAGCATGGTCAGGCTGACTGACCAAGGCATGTGCTTCATTGCATGTAGATAAGGAAGTAAAGCATGTGTGGCGTGTATTGTGAGGTACCAACAATGACAAAAAAGATTGGTTGGTGTGGGTTGTAAAGTGCACCCACCCACATGCACTTTGATTCCCACTGCCTTTTATCTTTTACTTTCTTGATTTCAATCCGGAGGAAAAATTTCGGGGTAGACCCAAAGAATCTGCAATAATCAAGAGGGCACCTGATTGCAAAAGTCCTGTGTGGTTAATGAACAAGTTCCATGACTTCTCGGTGATATATATATTAGTGAATTGCAATTTTAACCTTCAAGGTTTTTTTTCCTTTTTGGGTAAAACGGGGAGGCTAAATCTAGATCTATTGCTGTGGATTGAACTCATGATATCCAACCTGTGAATCGAACCCACTATCAACGTTAGGAGCTATTGCTCGTTCTGCTCCTTCACATATGGCTTTTGTGATAAAAATTTGCCACTTCACTTATTGTCTCTCTAACATTGACTCGCCCTACCACAGGAAGTTGACTTCGAGGATGAAATTGTTAATCAATTATGCCTAGCATGGTTAATTTTTAACTGGTTTTTTGGCGTAAACTGCAAACTTGATCAAGTAATTCGAACTCAAGGACTGATTTTGAGCAAAAGTGACAGATATTAGGCGCATTTCCTTCTTATACGAAAGAGTATTTTGGTTCTTATATGTGCATTTTAAAAGATTCCGAATTCTTTAAAGGGATTTTTAGCAATATACATACGTTGGGTGCCTTATATTATTATTGTTATTAACTAGGGGAACGTTTCTAGAAGTTCTCTTTCTTTTTCTTGAACTCTGTTTTTTCTCTTATTCTTGTAGGCATTTCAAAATTCTTTACAGGAAACAACCACACTAGGACGGATCCAGTCTTGGCCAATTCTTACTTGTGAGCGATGACCCAAAAACAAATGTGAAGTTGGACACTGCAAACTTCAGAACCCAAGTGAAAAAGCAAGGAGACAATGCCTGATCAAAACTTTCATGGTACAAATTTTCGGATAGCAAAATTTTGCACAAAGGGTGCTTCACTGGACAGAAAGAACACCCAAACAGTTGCAGTCACAAGAAGCCATGGCTCTCCTGGCCAACGTGTTGACTCAAGAGCGTCTTCAAGTTGAATGGCAAGAGTTCGACGCGCCCATGTCTCTGCCTAGGTCAAGCTTTACCAATTTAACCCAAAGGAATAAAAGTCTGTCATAGTGATGGGTTTTACTTTGTAGAATTCGTGATTTCAACTGTTGGACGGCTTCTTTTATGTAGACACGGCCGGTGCGTAACTTCAACCCATAACTAAACAAGGTTTTGTGCTGACCCAGATTGTAACTGGTCAAACTGTGATGGAAACTGTAAACGAAACCAGAATCATTTCAGTTTGGTTGTGGCTTATGATTTTTAGAAACCAAATTGGAAACGTAACCCAAATTGGTGGTTCGTGGCGGCATAAAATTGAAAATTTAACATAATTTATGTAGAAAATAGAACATTGAAAGGAAACGGCAGTTCGTAGCCGGACCCAAAACCGGTGGAATAGGTGGTTCTAAAACCATGACAGAACCAGAAAGGGGGAGGAAGCAACCACATTTGCCTCCACGGCTGTACTTATTCATAGAGTGATGACAACTTGAGGATTTAAGAAGCTTTCAGCTACACAGCTTGATAAATAGACTAAAGTTTCAGTGCATGACAAATCCACCTATTAAGCTTGAATAATGTTATTCCGAGTTGAAGAGATACAGGACGGTGTTACCGTAATGCTGTTCTCCATTTTGGATGCCATGAACAACTTGGGGGCTGTTTGCATGGTGGAACCATTAAGAAATACTTTGGGTGCCAATTTAGGTCCGAATCTACCAGAAAATCTGCATTCTACGGACTTATTATGGAGGAAAAAGGAGTCTCACTCTTATTTTCTTGTGGGCAGCTATTACCTTTCGGCCAGTTACTTTTAGAGAATTGAACTATGTACAAAACCAAACCAAACCGAACTGCCGCTTCAGGCATTTTTCTAAATTCAATATATTATGTAATGAGATTATTTGGATCTATGGTCCACATTTTATATGTATATGAGGTTATAAGTATAAAAAATATATATGTGTGTGTGTGGGCACATGCATGTATATATATTCTCTCTCTCTCTCTCTCTCTCTCTCTCTCTCTCTCTATATATATATATATATATATATATATATATATATATATGTGTGTGTGTGTGTATGTGTGTGTGTGGGCACATGCATGTATATATATTCACACTCACATTTTATATGTATATAAAGTTATAAAACTCATATACATAAACTTATAAAATTATAAAGATTATATATAAGTTTTATAACCCTATGTACATAAGAAATGTAAATATATATAATGGTTTAGTTCGGTTCCAACACTAAACCTGTAAATGAAACCGCTGAAAAAAAATTCAACTACAACCAAACCAAATCAAACCGTCTGACACCTAAAACCGAACCGAAATTGGTTTGATCTCTGGTAATTCCTTGAACACCCCTAAATGTACCACTACCACTCGCAATGGAAACACATGACCCCTAGGACCAACAACAACAAGCGACCACATGGATTATTTATTTCCATAAGTAGAACAATATTTATTGTTTTCTTCCAATATTTTTATAGTCTTCTTTTTTCACTTTTAATATTTTCCCCACCTAGTTTCTCATACTCTCCTTATTGAAGTTTTCATTCATTGCTTTCCACATGTTTAAACCATCTTAAACGGTTTTTCTCATTTTATTATCTATTGGTATCATTCTCAATTTGTTTAAGTGACCATCTTCATTAACTGCCAAACACTCATAATCATATAGCATAATATGTGTAATTGCTACTCTACAATATTTATCTTTCAATTTGTCATAATGAATACTTGACTCACCTCTCCATTTTAACCAACCTACATTAATTATATGCATAATATCTCTAAATTTTCTTATCACTAAGAAAAATTGAATTTAAGTATCTAAAATGTTCCTTATAAAGGATGTAATTTATGTTAATCTTAATTTCTATATCATCTATGATCAAACCAACATGCCCTCTAAAGTAACCGAGCTAAAACTAACATAATATCATCTATAAATAGCATCCACCAAAATAGATTATTTGAATTTCCTTTGTTAACTCGTTAATAACCAAACTAAATAAATATAGACTTAAAGTTGATCCTTAATATAATCTAATATTAACTTGAAAGAAATTTGTCATTCCTTCAAAAGTCTTTCCACATGTTTGTGTATCACCATGTAATACATGTTGCTCATAAATTGATGTACGTCAATAAAATACCTTCTTTTCCAATATTGAATCTATTTACACTATCATAAATTTTTTCTAAATCAATAAATACTAAACTCTTCTTTTGTGCTTTAAAATATTACATAAATTGTGCAATAAGTGAATAACCTCAATAATAGATATCCCTAGCATGAACCAAAATTGGTTTTATGTTGTATTTTATACTTATTTCAACCTACATTTAATAATTCTTTCTCATAATTTTATAGCATAACACATTAATTTAGTACTTCAAAAAATTAAACAATTCAAACTCTCCCTTTTTACATGAATATAAACATACGCCTACATTTCTTACACATCTTTTGGTTTCATTATATTTCTTAGGCATCTTTCCTCAGTTTTTTCGTGCTTATATAAGAATATTGTCTAATCCTAAAGATTTACCAACTTTTATAAGTTTAAATTTTTTTTTTTACTTTATTCCATTAGGTATGTTCAAAGAAATTATGCTCTATATACTCTTTTGAGTTAGTTAGTTATCCCAAATTAATACTAATACATATATAATCATCTAAAAGCTTGTAAAAATAATTTATCCATCTATTTTTATAGCATTCTTATCACTAGAATAATGCAGTAAGAAGTAAGCAAGGGCCACTACATTTTCGCCCGAATGTAGTGAATCAATTGCAGAGAGGGTTCCCATATCATGGACGGGTGTGAGTAAAGAAGTTAATCCCGCTACATTGCCACCCGAATGTAGTAAAAAAATTTAAGAGAGGGTCTCCGCATTTTGATTATGAACAGATGCGGGGGTAAGGAAGCTAGTACTAGATAATAAGATTCGTATTGGTTCTTGGAATATCGGAACATTATCCGGTAAGCTAATGGAGGTGGTAGATACTATGATTCGGAAAAAGATTCATATTCTATGTTTACAAGAGACAAAGTGGGTTGGAGAAAAAGCAAAGGAGATAGAGGATAGAGGTTTTAAATTATGGTATTCAGGTAAAGAAAAGGCTTGAAACGGAGTTGATATTATCATAAATAAATATTTAAGTGTAGTAGACATACAACGATATGGTGACCGAATCATGACGTTGAAATTAGTGTTAGGAGCAGAGGTTTGGAATATAGTTTGTGCTTACGCACTCCAAGTAGGACTAAAAGATAGTATAAAGACAGTTTTTTGGAAAGAGTTAGATAAAGTGTTTCAAAAGATTCCACAAAGGAAGATGATTTGTTTAGGAAGAGATTTAAATGAACATGTCGGTAAAGAGGCATTAGGATATCAAGGGATTCATGGAAACTTTGGTTTTAGGGATATAAACGAGAAAGGTAGGGAGATTTTAAATTTTGCTATGGCATTTGATCTCTTTATAGTCAATACAATCTTCAAAAAACGAGATGAATATTTAATTACTTATAAGAGTGGCTTATCACAAACACAAATTGATTACTTTATTTGTAGAAAAAAAGATAGAGCCTGTTGTAAAGATTGCAAGGTAATTCCAGGAAAAAGCTTAACCACCCAGCATCGACTTTTAGTTATGGATTTATAAATAAAAAAATGAACAAAGAAGAAAAGAGTGCATCGAGTTATTCGGACTAAATGGAGAAACCTCAAAAGCGAGAAAGAAGATATATTTAAACAGAAAGTCCTTCAAGGAGATGTTTGGAATTATGTTGGCACACCCTCTGATATGTGGAACAATATGGCTATACATATTAGGAAAGTGGCGAAAGATGTGTTAGGGGTATCTAAGGGAGGTGTAACGGCACAAAAAGAAGCTTGGTGGTGGAGTGAAGTAGTACAAAATAAAATCAAAGCAAAGAGGGCATTTTACAAATTACATTATGCTAAGAAAACTAGTGAAACTTTAGAAGCTTATAAGCAAAGAATGAAGCAAAAAAAAGGCCGTTAGTGAAGCAAAAGCTAAGATTTGGAAAGACTTATGTAAAAAACTCAACTCAAAAGAGGGTGAAAGAGATATTTTTAGGATAGCTAGGGCTAGAAATAAGAAAACTAAAGATCTTAATTATGTTAGATGCATAAAAGACGAGGATGAAAAAAATCTAGTGGCAAATGATGATATTGGGTTACATCAAGGATCAACTTTAAGTCCATATTTATAATATTGATGGATGAGTTAACAAAACATATTCAAGATGAAGTACCTTGGTGTATGTTATTTGCATATGACATTGTATTAGTGGAGGAGTCTAAGGAAAAAGTTAATAGAAAATTGGAACTATGGAGAGAAACATTAGAAAGCAAAGGCCTCCGGCTTAGTAGAACAAAGACAAAATATATGGAATGTAAGTTTGATTATTTGGTTATTACAGAGGACATAGAAATTAAAATTGGCACACATTGCATTCCCCAAAAAGAAAGTTTTAAATACCTAGGGTCAGTTTTTCAAAGTGATGGAAGAATTGATGGAGATGTTACACATAGAATTAATACTGGTTGGTTAAAATGGAGAGGAGCATCAGGTATTCTTTGTGATAAGAAGATACCATTAAAATTAAAAGATAAATATTATAGAGCAGCAATTAGGCCTACCATGTTTTATGGTTATGAGTGTTGGTCAGTTAATCATCAACATGTACAAAGGATGTCTGTGACAGAAATGAAGATGTTGAGATGGATGAGTGGTCATACAACAAAAGACCATATACATAATGAGGTTATTAGAAACAAATTAAGAGTGGCACCAATAGAGGATAAAATGAGAGAACATCGTTTAAGATGGTTTGGATATATAGAAAGAAGATCAAAAGAAGAACCTATAAAAAGGTTAGAAAAACTAAATTTGGAAAGTATTAAAAGAGGTAAAGGACGACCACAAAAGTGTTGGAAAGAAACAATAAAGAATGACCTAGCTTATTGGGAGTTAACTGCTAATATGGCACACGATAGGGAACTATGGAAACAAAGAATCTATGTAGCCGACCCCGTCTAGTATGGGAAAAGGCTTAGTTGTTATTGTTGTTGTTGCTTATCACTAGAATCTTTTCATTCTCAATTTTGATACATCTAACAAAAATAAGATCCTTCCTTTTCCTATCTTTAGCCTTAGCTATCCAAACATCATGAAACTCTATTTTTCCAAACACTAAATTGTAATCCCAAAACTTCCATGAGTTAAGCATGGGCCCTTATTGCTATCGACACAACAAATATCTACTTATCAAACCAAAAGAAAAAAAGGGACTATCTTCACTTGAGTGTAACAAGAGTCATTGAGTATGGACGCAAAAATTGAATTCATTACCGTACTCTGCAAGTTTGAGATTTTTAGATGTAATTGGGCTCCCCGAAAGCCCATAACTACAAGCCTATATTACCAAAACCAATCTTTTTTTCACGCACTAAGAGGAATCCTTTGCATGGAATATTACACCTCCATCATTCTTCATCTTGAGCCATATGGGTGTTTAATTCCGAAAAAGCAAGATACTTTTATTGTTAAGGGAAGCCACTTTTAAGGCGTTCAACTTGTGATCTAGCTCCTTAGCCAGGTTCTATTGCTCATTGTGATTTTAAACCATGTTAAATATATCAAATGTAACAATAAAAATGTGATAAATAACATCTAAAAGGCGGAACCTTTCTTTTTAATGGGGAAACAAAAGCTCTTCTAGTGATCATAAATCCAGACAACAATGAACCCCTACTCTCAAAATCGATGCCAAGAAGCTAAGTCACAAAGACACTTCTAAGAGGTGGAGTGTCGACCCCGACACAAGTGCAACACCGACACTGACACCAACACCATGTCGGTGCAACATGACAAAAAAAAACATTTTTTTTTGTAACTCACGATTATATCATCTATAGTGTATTTATCCTAAAAAACCCGATCAAAGAGAGAATAATCCATGAAGACGATGAAACCGAAGCCTCTTAATCGACTCATCTCCCATAAAACTCCACCGATAACATAAAAAAGTATCTCAACACGAATCTTCTTCACTTCCTTTTGTGTAGATATCCCATGCTTTAAAATCTCGTATCAATTTTAAAGTTTGGATTTTTTTAGATAAATGGATCCGGATAATAAAGATTGATTTATGTATTATGATGAAATTAGTAATTGTTTAAAGTTTATGTATTTTGCTTTAATATAAAGTTGTGTAATTATCATATACTTATATTAATTGATGTCTCACTTGTTATAGTTTGAATATTATATATAATATATAATATTATATACCCTAACCGTATCACCGCACCCAAAATTTTTGAAATTTACCGTATCCCACACCCACTCATGTGACATAGCCAGGAAGCATATGCTTATGTAGAGAAAGGGGGTTGAACTGTCGAACAAGTGACTCATTTCTACGAGTTATGCACCCATTGAGAGGCTAAAACACAATATTAACCCTTGGTGTGACGGACCTAGACTCAAGGGTTCGTGATAATTCCAACAAACCACTTCAAGGGGTTGGAACAAACGGAATAAAGACTTTCAAGACCCTCAGCATCAAAGCTCTTACCAGGTTTAGATTTCCAAATAGGATATGTATGGGTATCGCTTTCACAGTACAAGAATAGAGCCCGGATCCACAACATGAAATGGTACTCAGACGTGAACTTACCTGGATCCGCAGTCCCCATCCGAGACGGATTTCATCAACACACAAGGACGGTACTCGGAATACCAATGTAACCGTGTCGCCTTTAGACAACTCTTCATTCCAAAACATACAAGGTTCCAGAACGTTCAGGCTTCAAGTTGAACCAACTGAATCATGTGCAAAAATGAGCAGTGGGCTTCAGGTTGAGGCTCGAAAGATTTCCCATTCCAGCATAGCAAAATGTAGAAAATCGTGGGCATTCTTTTACATCAGATCTTCATGGTAAAGATGAAGCCCGAGTCCAAGTCGTGCACAAGCTCGACGGAACGCCATGGCTTCAGCTTTTTGTACAGGATCTCCATAGTTTGTATCATCAACAGATGCTGTTCCAGTTGATTCCCTGAAAATCTGTAACATCATCCAAAACAAATTATAAAAAGATAATATAATCAATGACTGCGACAATTAGATGCAGCTAGGTCTCAACAATCCACTCAATCATTAAACACCAGCAGATTGGGGAAAAAAGAACCTTAAAAGTGAAAAGGCCCCAAAAAGAAGCATTAAAATGGCACAATTCAAATATTAAGGTCATTGAAGTATATTCAGCCATCAAATCGTTTGGCTTGATATTATTTCCGTAACACCTTGTGTTGCTCTTGTCTAGATGGTATAAACTGTCTTGCTCTAGAGCAAACAGCTTTGGTTTTTAATTAGAGGATTTGGAACTAATTCAACGACAAAGACTCACATAAAATGACGAGTCTCAGAGAAATCAGTCTAGAGTAGATAAAACAATAACTTCCTCGCGCACCTTCAACATAGCAATCATTCGTATCTCAGCATCTTATACTTGATAGAAGTTTAGCTTATTGAGTAGTACATACATATATTTACTTGAGAACATTCCAGTACATCTGAACAGATAATGGAACATGAACTTGATCATGAAACACTGAAGTCATTTTGTACATCAACTGGGTAATTACTTCAGTTTGTAAAATGGCCAAAAATGGGTTTCGCATGAGAGCGTAGTGGAAAATTTTCTGCCTAGATATAAATGAGAATGAAAAAATTTAAGGATTAAACAATACTTCATTCGCATTCCAAAACATGTAATGAACTCCAAGAGTCCCAGCATTCAGTGTTTAAAGAACTTAATAAACAACTGTGATTAAATGGGACACCTTCTGTGAACTTGCTTAAAACATCAAAACTGAAAACAATTAACATTTTTAGAAGTGATAGACCTTCAATTATTGCATCCATTCAACTACTTCTAAAAGTTGCATTTAACAGAATACTATGTCCTAAAATAAGAAGTGCCTAAATTTAGGGAATAAGATAAAACATCGTCACACAATACCAAAAAAACGGCAAGGAAAAATTTTGGGAAAACATAGAACGGCTGTGAGAAAAATACCTCTGAATCAGTTCCATATAGTGTTACACGGTAGACAACCGAGACTGACTTGCCATCACTGGAATAAGTAATGCCCCTGACTTCACCAGCCCATTCTACACCACAAATGAAGAAGCAACAAAACAGTGATCATGTTTACAATTTCAGTATAATGCACAATATCCTTCCAAGATCATAACTTTCTAATTGCTTGAATGAAACAAAAACTTTTGAGGCTATGAGATTTGGCATTATTTATTATCTTCATAACACTAATGAAGAAAGGAAAAGAGAAGTTCACTAGGATTAGGAAAGACCTGGTGCATGCACATTCATTATGCGATTCACAATATGCCTGCAAGAAACATAAGAAAATCATAAAGCAGCACAATAAAGAGCCCTTCAATTGTATCTCAAATAGCACGAGAAATAACAGAAAACTTACATTGGAGGGTGCAGTTCTGTTATGCCAAAAAAAATATTGTATATGGTGTTCAAAATATAGCAGGTCCCTTTGAGATTAAAACAACTTTGTCAAATGATCAGCAAACACACTACTAACAGCCTTCTAAAACATGTGAGATTCCTGATGGGTTCTGAAAATGAGACGTACTACGAGGAATTTGAATTCCTAATGGCAAAGATTTTTGAATTTGAAATCAAACATCAGAGGATCTCAGGTAACCAGAGTTGCATAGGACTCCTAAGATCTTTTAGTATTTTTCCAAATCAAGGATTTCAAATCCTTGATTGTCAAGCAAGAACTTGAGAACCACACCTATACCACACCTATGTAGTTTGATCCACATGAGAAACAGCCTTTTACCCTGCCACCTCAAATCCAACATTCTGAAGACATGAACTACTGAGTTTTTGTTCGCAGATACCAAATGCCAGTGGCGGAGACAATGTTTTGCATTGGTGGGGGTGGCTTGATGGACTGTTATGTAAATGAATGTCGACAATCAAAGATTGATATTTCCGGAATCAAATCCACCAAATCGCCAAGAGTCAAGTGACATTCAATCACGAATGCCAATCTCAAAGGATAACGAATACGAGAGCGGAAGCACGTACACAACAAGTCAAAAGCAGTGCTAAGACTGCATACATTATTGAAGATTGAATTGCCTTTATATAGGCATTACATAAGTGAGTTAGAGAGAGCAAGAAAGGAGGTAAAAGGAGGGGCTAGTGCTCGTCGGCCAACACTAGCCGTTGGGATCCAACGACTAGTGTTGGCCCTATCCAGCACTAGCTGTTGGGGGACTCCCAACGGCTATTAGCCGTTGGGGTCCCCAATGGTTGGGCCAGGGCCATGGTGGCCCTGGTCTTCTTCCATTAAGGTGGCACGGACCCTAAAGGCCTGTGCTCCTATTACATTAACACCCCCCCTCAAACTTACGGGGTATACACAAAAAGTTTGTCTAACAAGAATTGAAATTGAGTCGCCGAAAGAGATTTGGTGAAGAAATCAGCTAGCTGCATCTCGGATGTGACATAACACAAGGAGATCTTCTTATTCAGACATTCTTCAAGAACAAAGTCGCAATCCATCTCGATATGCTTCGTCCTCTCATGAAAAGTATTGTTGGAGGCAATATACATGGCGTTTTTATTATCACAATACATAATGGCAGGGGGTTCCAATGTTGTACTATCAGGGTCTAGATGGTTATCAATGATGTCTCTAGAATGTCTTGTATAATGTGAGGGGAAGGGTTCGACAATTGAGTGAGTATCAACAGTTGTGTGTGAAGCGTCATGATCTTTAACAGGGTTTTCCTTAATAGCTTGATGATCTAATGAGTCACAATCATCTTCTTCTAGTTCAAAAAAATCTAGAGGAAATACAAATTCAAGATTCTGCAAGGCTTTGGGCTCATAATAAATATCATTCTCAAAAAAATTTACATCCTTAGACACGTATAACTTGTCTTCTATAGGATCAAAACACCTATAACCCTTCTTATCAATACCATAACCGAGGAATACACATTTAATGGCTCTTGGTGATAATTTATCATTTTTGTCTGTATACACAAAACACTTACATCCAAAAAACTCTAAGTCTTTCATAGTATATGGGAATATTATATAATTTTTCAAAAGGAAAGATATTTTAAAAGTTAGATGAAAGCATTCTATTTATGAGATATATTGCAGTAAGAATGGCTTCAACCCATAGATTTTTAGGGACCTTACTAGCAATTAGCAGGGTTCTACAAGTCTCAATAATATGTCTATGTTTTCTTTCCGCTAGACCATTTTGTTGGGACGTCTTGGTGCATGATTTTTGATGAAAAATACCATTTGTTTCAATAAATTTTTGAAATTCATTAGACATATATTCTCCTCCCGAATCGGATCTAAAGATTTTAATGGTGGCTCCAAATTGGTTCTTTATCATATTACAAAATACGATAAATTTTTCAAATACTTCAGATTTATGTTTTAATAGGTATATCCATGTGAAGCGAGTAAAGTCATCAAAAATTACATAGTATTGAATTCCTCCTTTAGAGGCAACGGGCACAAGGCCCCAAACATCCGAATGTATGAGATCAAAAGCCTTGTTTGGTACATAATTTCGTTCTTCAAAGGAAAGATGATGCATTTTTCCAAAAATACAATCTTTACATTCAAACTTTTTCTCTCTAATTGTTTTCATCAAGGGAATATTACATAATTTTTTAGAATCCAAGTGTCCAAGTCTTTTATGCCAAAGAGTAGCATATTTTGCTACATTACAAAACTCAAAATTTGGCATAACAAGATAGTCCATTTTGTATAGTCCACTTTCTCTATGGCCTTGACCAATCACCTTCCTCGATAGGTGATCATGTACCACACAATGTTTCGATGAGAAAGTGACTATACAATTATTATCACATATTTGAGCAACCGAAAGCAAGTTCAAATTAAGTTTAGGTATGAATCTCACATTTTGAATTTTAAAGTTTTCTTTTCCAAAATTTCCGATTTTTTTTTATTTGAAGTTTTGTTCCATCGGCCGTAAACACATGTTTTCCAATAGTCTCACAAGAATTAATCAAATCATCTTCACTATGTGTCATGAAAAGATGCACCGGAATCCAAAAACCAAGACATACCTTGAGAAGTAGATAGAGCATTCCCGAAGATACTTGCTTTTTCTTTGAAGATCTCTTCTATGTATGCTTTGATGTTGTTGGGCAATACACCTCCTTCTTCCACGGCTCCCACGGTTACACCCCTTTTTTGAAGTAGAGGACAAGTGGAGGCTTATAAGTCTTCAAGTTTGCTCTGGGTCTTGATGAGGCAAGCACGACTTCTCACGCCACATGCATATTCTTTAATCTTGTTTCCTCCGTAACAAGATTGGCTAAAAAGGTATCCCCTCTAGGTCTAGGTTTTCTATGTATAAGGTTTGATCTAATGTAGACTTCTTCATTCAAATAACCATTCAGAAAAGCATTCTTAACATCAAGTTGATAAATATTTCATTGCTTAATTGCACTAAGCGTTATGAGAATTCTGATTATAGTCATCATAGCTATTGGAGCAAAGGTTTCATCATAGTCAATTTCATATTCCTAGGCATAACCTTTAGCAACTAGTCTAGCCTTGTATCTCTCAATGTGACCATTGCTATGAGTTTTGATCTTATATACCCATCGACATCCAATGATTTTCTTGTCCTTTGGTATAGGCGTAATTATGCATGTCTGAGCTTTATTTAGGACGTTGAGTTCATCTGTCATAGCATCTTCCCATTCTGGAATACCTTTTGCTTGATAATAGAACTTAGGTTCCTTAACTTGATGAAGAGTGGCAATCAAATTCTTTCGTTGTGGTTCAAAAGATTCATAGGACACAAATCGCTGGAGAGGTCGTCAGATCCTGGGTTCCAATGTTGTACTATCAGGGTCTAGATGGTTATCAATGATGTCTCTAGAATGTCTTGTATAATGTGAGGAGAAGGGTTCGACAATTGAGTGAGTATCAACAGTTGTGTGTGAAGCGTCATGATCTTTAACAGGGTTTTCCTTAATAGCTTGATGATCTACTGAGTCACAATCATCTTCTTCTAGTTCAAAAAAATCTTGAGGAAATACAAATTCAAGATTCTGCAAGGCTTTGGGCTCATAATAAATATCATTCTCAAAAAATTTTACATCCTTAGACACGTATAACTTGTCTTCTATAGGATCAAAACACCTATAACCCTTCTTATCAATACCATAACCGAGGAATACACATTTAATGGCTCTTTGTGATAATTTATCATTCTTGTCTGTATACACAAAACACTTACATCCAAAAAACTCTAAGTCTTTCATAGTATATAGGAATATTATATAATTTTTCAAAAGGAGAGATATTTTAAAAGTTAGATGAAGGCATTCTATTTATGAGATATATTGCAGTAAGAATGACTTCAACCCATAGATTTTTAGGGACCTTACTAGCAATTAAGAGGGTTCTACAAGTCTCAACAATATGTCTATGTTTTCTTTTCGCTAGACCATTTTGTTGGGACGTCTTGGTGCATGATTTTTGATGAAAAATACCATTTGTTTTAATAAATTTTTGAAATTCATTAGACATATATTCTCCTCCCGAATCGGATCTAAAGATTTTAATGGTGGCTCCAAATTGGTTCTTTATCATATTACAAAATACGATAAATTTTTCAAATGCTTCAGATTTATGTTTTAATAGGTATATCCATGTGAAGCGAGTAAAGTCATCAAAAATTACATAGTATTGAATTCCTCCTTTAGAGGCAACGGGCACAAGGCCCCAAACATCCGAATGTATGAGATCAAAAGCTTTGTTTGGTACATAATTTCGTTCTCCAAAGGAAAGATGATGCATTTTTCCAAAAATACAATCTTTACATTCAAACTTTTTCTCTCTAATTGTTTTTATCAAGGGAATATTACATAATTTTTTAGAATCCAAGTGTCCAAGTCTTTTATGCCAAAGAGTAGCATATTTTGCTACATTACAAAACTCAAAATTTGGCATAACAAGATAGTCCATTTTGTATAGTCCACTTTCTCTATGGCCTTGACCAATCACCTTCCTCGATAGGTGATCATGTACCACACAATGTTTCGATGAGAAAGTGACTATACAATTATTATCACATATTTGAGCAACCGAAAGCAAGTTCAAATTAAGTTTAGGTATGAATCTCACATTTTGAATTTTAAAGTTTTCTTTTTCAAAATTTCCGATTTTTTTTTATTTGAAGTTTTGTTCCATCGGTCGTAAACACATGTTTTCCAATAGTCTCACAAGAATTAATCAAATCATCTTCACTATGTGTCATGAAAAGATGCACCGAAATCCAAAAACCAAGACATATCTTGAGAAGTAGATAGAGCATTCCCGAAGATACTTGCTTTTTCTCTTTGAAGATCTCTTCTATGTATGCTTTGATGTTGTTGGGCAATACACCTCCTTCTTCCACGGCTCCCACGGTTACACCCCTTTTTTGAAGTAGAGGACAAGTGGAGGCTTGTAAGTCTTCAAGTTTGCTCTGGGTCTTGATGATGCAAGCACGACTTCTCACGCCACATGCATATTCTTTAATCTTGTTTCCTCCGTAACAAGATCGGCTAAAAAGGTATCCCCTCTAGGTCTAGGTTTTCTATGTATAAGGTTTGATCTAATGTTTTCAAATTCGTCTCTTAAACCACGCATAAACAAGAAAAAATATTGATTGTTTAAAAATTATTGAAATTCATCTAATTTGTGAAGTTTTTCAAATTTGTCAAAACTTCATAATTGAGTCCATAAATCCAAAAATTCATTATGATAATCCCTAATGCTAAGATTCCCTTATTTGAGCATAATCATTCTTTCCATTAAATCGATTTGAAAAACAAAATCATCTTAAGAATGAAGCTTTTTCAAGTATTCCCAAGTTTCAAAAGCATTTTCGAAAGCACTAATCCTATTTCTAAGCTTTTCATCCACATTTTGGCAAATAATCCATGTGATTTTTTCATTCATCTTTTCCCATAATTTTAAATCTAACTTGTATTTTTCATGGGCTTTGACGATTTCATCATCGTCTAAATCATCAATGTTCAAAGTTGGTTCCTTTATGGTTCCATCGATGTAATTCCAAAAATCCTTTGACAAAAAATACTTTTTCATGGTCCTAGCCCAACTTTGGTAACATTTTGGGTCTAGGATACATCTAAACGACTCGTTTTTACCTTCCATTTAGTGCAAAATCAAAAATTATAAACTAACCTCAAGTTTGGTAAAATTCTTCAAATTTTGCACTGGTAGCACGCTTCCCAATGCACTTGATTTCTTCAATCTAAGGCTCTGATACCATGTAAATGAATATCGATAATCAAAGATTGATATTTTCGAAATCAAATCCACCAAATCGCCAAGAGTCAAGTGACATTCAATCACGAATGCCAATCTCAAAGGATAACGAATACGAGAGCGGAAGCACGTACATAACAAGTCAAAAGCAGTGCCAACACTGCATACATTATTGAAGATTGAATTGCCTTTATATACGCATTACATAAGTGAGTTAGAGAGAGCAAGAAAGGAAGTAAAAGGAGGGGCTAGTGCTGGTCTGCCAGCACTAGCCGTTGGGGTCCCCAACGGTTGGGCCAAGGCCATGGTGGCCCTGGTCTTCTTCCATTAAGGTGGCACGGGCCTTTAGCCTGTGCTCCTATTACATTAACATGTTAGACTATAAGGCACGATGTGAGGTTTTGGTTAAACTCAGATATTATAAGGACCTGATTTAAACGTCTTGTTGATAAAGAGGAATAAGACTTCAGCCACTAGGGCTAATACCTAATGACAACCAAGGCGCCTGATAAGGACCCTCTTATTGTATGGCATAACAAAAAGCACAAGACACAAATCATAGAAACAACAATTAAGTGTCAAAGCCCAACACGACATGTATGTGCACCCCTTTGACCAATATGGAACGTAAACCAACAAGACAAAGTATGGCAAGGCTCTAGGACCCCCCCAATGCAAGTGGTGAGTTCCATTCTTGGGGCATGCATGCACGTGCATATTTTAAGGCTTATGCCTTCCATCGTAGCTATGAAAAAAATGAGAAAATGATTACTCAATAAAGAAAAGAGTATAAGAGAATGGATTCCTAAGAAAATCGATGCTCAGGCCCACAAACTAGCCTAAATAAAGAAACTACTCTATATGTGCTAACACGTTCAGAAATCCTTTTGATAGTACAGTCAATTGTTGGGCGCGGACTATATTACAACCTTACATGGCTCACTTTTTCCAAACTTCATGCAGAATAGAACTTATCTAATGAATGGCACCAGCTTCATGTATAAGGATCACCATGTACGCTCTCTGTTTTCTACATATTTAAACCTCTTCTTAACCATGGAAGGAAGCTTCATTTCTAGACGAGTATAGACAAATAAGTTGTGTCCCTTATATGCAAGGGTATTTGCTTAAAAGCATAAGCTTGCAAATTAAGACATTAAACTCCGCCCATGTAAGGGATCACCCTTGCATTGCCGGTCCCAAGCCCAGATAAAAGAGGAGGATTGTGTTAGGCTTCCGACAGCCAACGTAAAACTTCGTCGGATTTTATAACATGAATTACAAAAATTATGAGCATTGCTTTGGGGTGTCCCCGCCTAGCGACGTGCTGCAGAGCCCAAATGCAATAATAAGTAAGCAAAGGCCACTACATTTTCGCCCGAATGTAGTGAATCAATTGCAAAGAGGGTTCCCACATCATGAACGGGTGTGGTTAAAGAAGTTAGTCTCGCTACATTGACGCCCGAATGTAGTGAATAATTTACAGAGAGGGTCTCCGCATTTTGATTATTGACGGATGCAGGGGGTAAAGAAGCTAGTCCTAGATAATAAGATTCGTATTGGTTCTTGAAATATCGGAACATTATTCGGTAAGCTAATGGAGGTGGTAGATACTATAATTCAGAGAAAGATTCATATTCTATGTTTACAAGAGACAAAATGGGTTGGAAAAAAAGCAAAGGGAATAGAGGATACAGGTTTTAAATTATGGTACTTGGGTAAAGAAAAGGCTCGAAACGAAATTGGTATTATCATAAATAAAGATTTAAAGGATAGTGTAGTAGACATACAACGATATCGTGACCGAATCATGACGTTAAAATTAGTGTTAAGAGCAGAGGTTTTGAATATAGTTTGTGCTTACGCACCCCAAGTAGGACTAGAAGATAGTATAAAGACAACTTTTTGGGAAGAGTTAGATAAGGTGATTCAAAAGATTCCACAAAGGGAGTTGATTTGTTTAGGAGGAGACTTAAATGGACATGTCGGTAAAGAGGCATTAGGATATCAAGGTATTCATGGAAACTTTGGTTTTGGGCATATAAATGAGGAAGATAGGAAGATTTTAAATTTTGCTATGGCATTTGATCTCTTTATATACAATCTTCAAAAAATGAGATGAACATTTAATTACTTATAAGAGTGGCTTATCACAAACACAAATTGACTACTTTGTTTGTAGAAGAAAAGATAGAGCGTGTTCTAAAAATTGTAAGGTAATTCCAGGAGAAAGCTTAACCACCAACACCGACTTTTAGTTATGGATTTACAAATAAAAAAATGGACAAAGAAGTAAAGAGTGCATCGAGCTATTCAGACTAAATGGTGGAACCTCAAAAGCGAGAAAGAAGATATATTTAAACAGAAAGTCCTTCAAGGAGATGTTTGGAATTATGTAGGTACACCCAGTGATATGTGGAACAATATGGCTATACATATTAGGAAAGTGGCGAAAGATGTGTTAGGTGTATCTAAGGGAGTTGTACCGGCACAAAAAGAAGCTTGGTGGTGGAGTGAAGTAGTGCAAAATAAAATCAAGGCAAAGAGGGCATGTTACAAATTACATTATGCTAAGAAAACTAGTGAAACTTTAGAGGCTTATAAGAAAGCAAAGAAGGAAGCGAAAAAGGCTGTAAGTGAAGCAAAAGCTAAAATTTGGGAGGATTTATATAAAAAACTCAACTCAAAAGAGGGTGAAAGAGATATTTTTAAGATAGTTAGGGGTAGAGATAAGAAAACTAAAGATCTTAATTATGTTAAATGCATTAAGGACGAGGATGAAAAAATTCTAGTGGCAAATGATGATATAAGAAATAGATAGAAAAACTATTTTTATAAGCTTTGTAATGAAAATAAATATGTTAGTATTAGCTTAGGAGAGTTAGCCAAATCAAAAAAGTATATAAACCACAATTTCTACCGACATATTCAAAAGAATGAAATCAAAGAGGCTCTTAAACATATGAAGGGTGGTAAATCGATAGGATAAGATAATATTCCTATAAAAGTTTGGAAAATACTAGGAGAAATAGGAATCACTCAGCTCACAAGTCTATTTAATGAAATATGGAAAAACCAAAAAATGCCCGAGGAATGGTGAGAAAGTACACTTATACCCATATATAAGAACAAGGGAGACATCCAAAATTGTGAGAATTATCGAGGTATCAAGTTAATGAGCCATACTATGAAATTGTGAAAAAGAATTATCGAATGTAGGTTAAGACAAGTATCAAGTACAACAAAGAACCAATTTGGATTCATGCCAGGCAGATCTACAGTTGAAGCAATTCACCTGTTGAGACATCTTATGGAACATTTTAGAGCAAAAAAGAAAGACCTTCACATGATATTTATTGATTTAGAAAAAGCTTATGATAGAGTATCGAGGGAGGTTCTTTGGAGAACCTTGGAAAAAAGAGGTATCCCATTGACATACATTAACCTTATAAGAGATATATATGATGGTGCAAAAACATGTGTGAGGACTCATGAAGGAATGATAGACTTCTTTGAAGTTAATACTGGGTTACATCAAGGATCAACTTTAAGTCCATACTTATTTATAATGGTGATTGATGAGTTAACAAAACATATTCAAGATGAAGTACCTTGGTGTATGTTATTTGCAGATGACATTGTACTAGTGGAGGAGTCTAAAGAAAAAGTTAATAGAAAATTGGAACTATGGAGAGAAACATTAGAAAGCAAAGGCCTCCGACTTAGTAGAACAAAGATAGAATATATAGAATGTAAGTTTGATCATTTGGTTACCTCATAGGACATATAAATTAAAATTGACACACATTGCATCCCCCAAAAGGAAAGTTTTAAATACCTAGGGAGAGTGATGGTCGAATTGATGGAGATGTTACGCATAGAATTAATGCTGATTGGTTAAAATGGAGAGGAGCATCAGGTATTCTTTGTGATAAGAAGATACCATTAAAGTTAAAAGGTAAATATTATAAAGCAGCAATTAGGCTTGTCATGTTTTATGGTTATGAGTGTTGGGCAGTTAATCATCAACATGTACAAAAGATATCTGTGACAGAAATGAAGATGTTGAGATGGATGAGTGGTCATACAAGAAAAGACCGTATACATAATGAGGTTATTAGAAACAAATTAGGAGTGGCACCAATAGAGGATAAAATGAGAGAATATCGTTGAAGATGGTTTGGACATATAGAAAGAAGATCAAAAGAAGGACCTGTAAGAAGGTATGAAAACTAAATTTGGAAAGTATTAAAAGAGCTAGAGGACGACGACAAAAGTGTTGGAAAGAAACAATAAAGAATGATCTAGCTTATTGTGAGTTACCTGCTAACATGGCACACGATAGGGATTTGTGGAAACAAAGAATCTATGTAGCCGACCCCGTCTAGTATGGGAAAAGGCTTAGTTGTTGTTGTTGTTGAATTGCTGGATTCTCTTGAAGCCGTTGTTAATTATAGGGTCTGTATGTAGGTTGCTTTGGCATTCAATTGATAACTTCCAATTTCTTGATATGTCCATCCAGCTAAGAACTCCTCGTTGATCGATATTCACGTTGTTAATTATAGGCTCTTTATGTAGGTTGCCTTGGCATTCAATTGGTAACTTCCAATTTCTTGATATGTTCATCCAGCTAAGTACTCCTGGTTGATCGATATTCCCCATTATTGGTGACAGACTAATCCCCTGCTCTTAAGTTACTTTTCCTTTCCTAGAAGATTCCACGAGCCTGGGCTTTCATCGGATTAAAAAGATAAAGAAAAGGATCAGCACTGCTTTGTGACTATAACAATCTACAAAATAGAACTGATTGCCACCTCATCCATGAATAAAATTAACATAATGAATCAACAGAAGACCATATTTTTAGGGCAAATCCTCGTGATGTACGTACAGAGGAAGGAATATAATCCTCAGGGTTCAGTGAATAACTCCCCTTCATGAGGTTGGATAGTGTGGGCTTCAAATCTAACAATCTCTACACTCGACGGCACGATAATCCAAATGAAGGTAAGCACAGTTAACAGGGAGTTCAGAGGAACTGAAAAGGAAAAGGCTAAACATACCAACCAACAGTACCAAAGGTAAGTAGCTAAACAAACAGAAAGAAATGCAAAATATCGTGTCCAGATCATACGTATAAACTATTTTCATTCAACATTCAAAATCCAAGGACCAAACGTAACAAGATTGATCAAGATAACTTTAGGAAACGAATGAGCCAAATAACATTAAGGAGACGAACTACCACAGGACGTATCAGAAAGCAGAAGATGAAAACAATCAATAACGGAAAGGCGAACTAGCTATCGACATATCATCAAACTACCATAAGATCAAATTTCTGAATATAAAATCCCTAGAGCGTAAACCAAGTTGCCTAAGAACGATGTGAAGGAACGCAGATAAGGTGAACAGGATGAACTACCAAGGGACGTATTTGACAGTAGTGCCATCTTCGATGCGCGTTTTGATGAGGGCGTCCGGCACCCTTTTGTTTAATTCCTTGAGGATTGCGGAGAGGGGTCGGCTGACTCCCGACGTCGGGATCTCCTCGGCATCGGCGCCGTCTCTGGGATCGGCGGGAGGAGTGGTAAATGGAGAAGAAGATGAAGAAGAAAGCGTGGAGTGACGAATAAGGGACGAAGAGATGCATGGGTTTGGGAAACCAACGGTTGAGATGCGACGCAACCGTCGGAATGAATACATGTTCTTTGTTCTATATAGGGTCGATCTACTGGGGAAAGGAGGAGCTTGAGAGAGAGAGAGAGACAGACAGAGAGACAGAGAGAGAAGCTAAACCCTGCTGGCTAGGGTTTTAGAGAGGGAAAGACGATCCGCGCCAGGGAAACGCCAATTCTTTGTCGTAACTTGAATTTTGAACTCTCGCGCTAAATTAGTCGCACATCTTCGTAGATACGACACGTGTCCGGTTAGACTGTCAATACATTGCGATTGTTTAGAGAGAGAGATTCTTACTTCTTAGGGTTTTAGAGAGGGAAGGCAGTCTTTGCTCCAACTTGCCACTCTTCGATTCTCTGAGTCATATCCTTCCGGACACGAGAATGGAACTCACGACCCGCAACTTATTAATCAAGTGCTCTGCCAATAGGGTGTTAGAACGTTCAACTGAGATTTTCAATGGCAACAAAGTGGGGCATGAAACACTCGAGATATAATAAGATGATTGTGTGATATAAATATATATAACAACAACAAAGCCTTTTTTCATATTAAATGGAGTTGGCTACATGAATTCTTTGTTTCCACAAAGTCGGTCTTATCATAATTTGTAGAATCTATGATAAATAAGTCCGACAAAGTTTTACGCCGGCTGTCGAAAGTCTAACGCAAGCCTCCTCCTTTATCCGGGCTTGGAACCGGTCAATGCAGAGGTGATCCCTTATGAGAGCAGAGTTGTGTGGTATAAACATATAAAACTATCAAATGTGTATTTCATAGAAGGAACCTGAGATGAGAAAGGTTGGCGCAACTTTTCTTGGTATTTAGTCCCACAAAATTTGTACGGGAAAAGGCTTTGTTGTTTTTGTTGTTGTCGTCAAGAAGAAATGCATAATGTCATTAGAAAAAGCAGTAAAGGATCCATTGTATAGTTGTTATTTGACTCAAGTAAACGAGTGAATGTTGATGGTCTTGCTTGCTATATTAATCTATTGTGATGCAGCCACTACTTGTCATCACACCCTTCCACTATCTCATAACTATAATGGCATTTCCTCTTCTCACGCACCTTTCTTGAATCTAATCCTACCCAAGCCTAATTAAACTATAGTTACCCTCTTAAGCTTATCCTAACCTGAACGTGATCTTGATGAAATTCTTACCTAAACATAAGCCCATATTGCTTATCCAAAAACCGACATCCAACTATATTCCAAGATAACCCAATCCAAAACTAGATTCACATATGATCCATATGTAAACCCATATATAGATATACATTATATCAATTTTTAAAGTAAGAATCTACACTCACGAAGCCGCAAAGTAAATGGAATAAGTTTTGGAGGCTACAAGGCTGTTGGGATATTTCTCACAAGTTCGAAGATGCTTCTTAAGAGATATATACGAAAAAAGTATGTATAGTTGATGAGGAGTAGGAAGAGAAATCTAAATATTTATAGAGACAACGAGATAAGGGAAAGAGTGTAGATACGGTGGTAGTAGCAAAAGAGTTTATTCTTATTCTATTGTAAGAGCCCCTTCTCGTTCAATGACTATGAGGATGATAGAGGAAGTAGAGGTAGTACACCAAAGATACATTTCTTTTTTTCCTCATATGCGACTTCTGGAACTCAATTAGGCAATTAGATTGGCTATGACTTAAAAGAAAGTAATTGAGAAAGTTGATCTAAAGTATGTGGGGCTTTTTTATGAAAATTGTTTGTCTTTTAATGTTGTAAATTAATTTTTATTAATGTTATTGATAGTACAAAATAATGCTTTAAGGTGCCTATATCATGTTTTGAAGGGTAAATTGTTAAAAAATAGGTTTATATTATGTATGAATGAACTTCTAAATTTAGGAGTTATGGAAGACTACTAGTTGTTCTATTATGACTAATAATTGGATATATGACCAACATACAATATTAATAAACTTCTTGGTCTCTTGTTTAAAGGGGATATTATTTTTAAATCCTATGATCTCTCTTATATTAATAAAACTACAAATAATTTGCTCCCTATTTTTGAAGATATTTTTAAATATGTAGGTGTTAAAAATATTATATAATTTATTAGTGACAATACTACAAATTTTAGAGCAATTGGTAAGATGTTTGAGTCAAACCATCTATCTTTAATATAGACCCCATGTGTTATGTATTGAATAGACTCAATGCTTGAGGATGAGTACAATGAATAAAATCAAGAGGACTATTGATGCATGCCAAAATGTCATGAAGTAAATTTATAATCATTCATTTGTAATGCTGTTGATGAGAATCCACACTAGTAAAAGGGAGTTGATTAGGCTTTTAGTGACAAAATTTGCTACGAAATGTTATTATTGATAAAAGTCATGTAATATATAAAAATATATTGAAAAAAATGTTTGCATCTCATGAATGGGGCTCCATAAGTTGATTGAGAAAGACAGAGGGGATTGCTATAGTGGATTTTATTTTGAATGCTAACTTTTATGAGAAGTCCAACATATTTTTGAGTATAACTATGCCATTAATCAAAGTAATAAGAATGGTAGACAATGAAGATAAGTCTGATATGTATATGAAGCATTGAAAACAAGCCTAATGTTCCTTGTGTAGAAGGTGTGAACAACTTGATGAATGTTATGTTGTGTACAATATCGAATATAAAATTGTTGTTGGTCTTGTGAGTAGATATCAAATAATCCTTGTTGGTAGCTGTAAACACCCAAACCACATCTACAGTAGCATTAGATAGTTGTATAAAGGATTTTGAGATATCTTAAAGAAAAAAATATTTAAAATTATGCTTTCAAACAAATGAAAGAAAAGTGGTAGGATACTCATATGCTGACTTTA
Source organism: Brasenia schreberi (assembly GCA_036023115.1). Taxonomy (NCBI): domain Eukaryota; kingdom Viridiplantae; phylum Streptophyta; class Magnoliopsida; order Nymphaeales; family Cabombaceae; genus Brasenia; species Brasenia schreberi. Next base: position 18,456,194 of record JAYKKT010000080.1, on the reverse strand, counting down.
TTGGTTGTAAAGATGACAAGAAGTCTACCTCCAGCCAAATATTCTTATTTGAAGATGTTATTGTTTCTTGAGCTTGCAATAAATAGGGTTGTGTAGCATTGCATACACAAGAAGCAGAGTATATTGCTTGTAGTATGACTACAAGTATTGTTTGGATAAATCACTTCATTTGTAATTTGAAGCTAGACATAGCTAATGAGTTATTTATTTATTTTGACAATACAACAATTACTCTAATTAAGAGTGAAACTGATAACTCTAGAAGCAAGTATCTAAAGATTGAATATCACCATGTTCATGATATGCTTAAGAAGAATGCAATATCTATATCTTATATGCCAACTAATGATATGTTGGCTAACCCTTTAACTAAATGTATCTATGAAGATCTCTTTACAAAGCAAATTAATTCTATTTAATTTTAGTTTATTTGAAACACAAAATGATAAGCATTTAATAAAATAATAAACAAGAACTGAGATGCAGAGTTCTATTAGCTATTTTTTTGGTAAGAGGGGCTATTTTTATTATTAACCCAATTGAAATCAACTAGAGAACAACGACAATGTTTTATAAAGTATATAAATCTTTAGGAAAGTTAAAATGATAAAAGAGAAATGGTTAATCTTCTCTTAACTCATTTTTTAAAAAGATTTTTAATTATCTAAATAAAAAATGCGAAATGACACAATATTTTTAAGATATTAATTATATTTATTATATATTTAATCCGCGCTCATAGTCCATATAATATACTCAATGATTCAGAGATGTATTTGAATGAGAAAAATAAAGCAACCGGAACGAGTTCTAAGTAAAGTCATAACCAAATTGAGCTTATTGTAATTCCATTTAGTAATACTGCTGAAAATCTAAACACTTATCATGGTTAGCGCGATGTCCAGATTTGTTTTCTTAAGGTCCATTGGAGTTTCTCATATTAAAGATCATCCACTGGTTTACCCAATGATTCATTCGTTTTAATTACTTCTCATGAGAATGAAAACGATAAATATGATAAAATCAAATCAATTTTTATTGGCTGTGTAGCCCTCAAATCTAGCATGATTTTTTCTAAATCAATTTACAAATAGAAATTTTATTATTATAACTTCCAAATATACGTAGATCTAATTTCTTAAATGTAATTTAATTTTAAAATCCAAATCATATCAAATAATTTTTAATTTTAGTCAAGACACAATATGATATTGCACAAACTATAATACAAGAACGTGATGCAAGGTTGTATTGTTTGTTTTTTTAATGAGGTAAAAGAGTTCATATTTGTCCTGACAGTACAATATAGTTCATAAACAGGATAATCCACTTAGATGGAACAACGAGCTGCTGTTTTTAATGTGATATAACTTCTCAGAAAAGTCCGTAGGAACAACATTGATTCATCTGCTTCCATATAGTAACATGCTGAAATCTAAACACATTGGTATCACCCCATTAGAAAATGTCAATGGAAGCTTTTTTTTTGATTTAAACTGGTAGTATCAAATCTAAAAGTTATATCTTAAGTTCCGTAATCTCGATGTAACTAATTTGTACAGTAATTACACAAAGTAAAAAATTAACGGTAAAATAATGCATATCTGTTCTTGAGTTAATTCACGAAGTGCTTTAATAAAGCTTTAAATATGCTTCCTATTCCAATTTAGGCTAGCGAATCAAGCTACATCTAATTTTTATTATAAGTTTCAATCACCTGTTTGGTCAAACTTGTTAATCAAGTTGGAAGCGGAGATGTTGACTTCATAGATATTTAACAGTTTATCTCAAAATAATGCTGCTGCTAACATTCCCATCAAATGATAAACCCAGGCGTTAGTTGGATGTAGAGTTATGGAATTGTTATTGGTAATAACCCCATGTAACTCAAATCGTAATTACTAAACCCTGCATATATTAATCAAAACATTAACCCCCTTGTCCCAATCTCATGAAGTGGATCACCATAGATTTTTCTAACACATGCCAGGGAGACAATGTTAGCCAATAGCTCTGTGGAGGGTAGTCAAACGTTTGGCATAGCTCATCCTATCATAAACACCAAACTTAGCCATGAAATCATAAACAATATGCAAGTATGGCAACAAGAACATCCAAAGTATGACAACTTTTAACCACATAGATTCTTCCTGCTAGGCCGCAAATACCTTGAATAGATTCCATAGTTATGAGCAGGAAGGTCTGTAGGCCAGATTATAATCTGGTCTAATGACCAGAGTGATATGTGGACAGACATGCCTATATCCTTACATGTCATGCATAGTCGAACGACTTCATGATAAACGCGAAGAATCTATGCAGTTTGCTTCATTTGATGCACTCAATGGATCCCACAACACCACAGCAATGATCCAAGCCCCATCCCGCATGCGCAGCACACAGTACCACCAAACTCCACGATCTTAGATATCACCATATTGTTCTTCCATCAACACTTGCCAACAGACACCATGTCTCCATATTCTATAACGGCAGTTGACCTAGCGCCTTCCATCCTATACAAGATGACATTTGATACTTCATCAAAACAAGGATGATGACCGAAGAAAGATTATCAATCTCAGCAGTCTATCACCTTACTATAGAGGAAACCCCTCTTAATTACATTGAAAATAGAAAACAAACAAAGAAACTGCCAGAGCTTTCGAGACCATTTCCCACCAACCCGCTAGAAGAGATACGTTGAAGTACTCGAAACTCCTGATGTCTTTCTCCCTATACAAGGATCCATTTGATTCACGACCCTATCACATCAAGCCCAAGCATCCCACTAACAGGCTTAGCCGAGACACAATCTCTAATTCAATGGAGGAAGGTCTCTTACTTCTCCATCCACTAGCTATAAATTGACGTCAGACTCAGAGTTGATGCATTTACTCTCGAATGATAAACTAGGTTCATAAGATGCAGCCGCTGGATGACCCACAAGCCAAACTCTCCAATTTTCACTATTATTCAGGAGCTTTAATGCTGCCAAACCCGCGACCAAGATATACCTCTGATCTAATCTCCATCTCTCTTCTTCAAAAGCTACGTAAAACCCGACTTTATACTCAAGTGCCAAAGGTCCATCAATACCTCTACATTTCAAGCCACTCTGTCCTTAAGGTGAAGGCCCGGTGTCGGCCCCTAACAATTGAAGGAAACTTACCTCGGGTCCCATTGCTTGAAGTACGAGTGAGACTCAAAATGAACCCTTGTGCAAGCTAGGTAATTTAGGTCAAAAGCTTTCTCGCGACTTCACCAACAGATTGACTTGGATGCCTAAATCGGGATTCCAAATAGATAGGTGATATTCTAAATTCACGTGAAAACAAGGTGTTAAAAAGTGACAAACTAGTGTACTTAGTTTTCAAGTTTGAAAATGTAAAAGTTTTGAGAAACAAAAAACTCTGTTTTCAAGACTTGTTTCCCGAATTCTTTTAAGTACCTTAAAGACATAAAAAAATCGTCAAAATTTTAGAGGACTAAGCGTGAGATATGGAGAGTCTAGGACACTTTTTAGATTTGTATTCGGGGTTAGGATGTTGCAGAATTAATTCAATGAAGTGCCTCTAATCAGAAATATAGAGGCTCAAAGATGAGCCTATATCTCGATACTCAAAGTTTCAAATTTAGTAAATTTGATCTTGTTATAAATCTATAGATGTCAGATTTCTAATGAATCAAGAATCACTGATTTTGGAAGCCTACAAACAGAGCTATGGGATGAATACCTAGGCTCTATTACAGGAAAACTGAATGGATTGACAGTTTTTAAAATTTCTCCTGATCTTGCACCGTTTTAATTACATGGTTGTACGACCCTAAAATTCTTAAAAATTTTATTAGGAGTGGGCATGTGTGTGTAGATCTAGTGTGCAAAATTTCGGAGGATTTAGAATAGTGGCTCGGAAATGAAAAATCAGACAATCAACGTATGCAAGGATGCTGAAAATCAATTTTCAGGTTTTAAAACATGCATGATGCAAAACTCACACGAATCAAAGTGCAACAACACAACATCCCAAAATTAAATGCTGAAGGAAAATGAAATGAAATGTATCTAATAGCTTAAGAATAGAGGGGACAAGAAGATATAGAGTGTTTATAGCATATATTGGGATAAAATCAATAACTAAAACATATAGAGTGCATAAGCAAAGGAAAGGGAAATTTCAACGCATCTACTTCTATTACATTATGGGGGGAGACAAAGCTCGATTAATAGAACCCCTTTTCAATTGAATAATAAGAAGATATGGAGATTTAAATAAGTTTAGAACTAACACTTACCTAGATTTCTAAGGAGATGCCCTCCAAAGATGGTGCTCAACCCTCTCTTTCTTCCTTTTTCACTCAATTTTCTCACTTAAACCCAAAAGCTTTGATCCTAACTCCATCTTCCCTCTCTAAGCCTCTCTCTAGCAGCCTATCCTCTCATTCAAGCAACCCAAAGTGCAACAACTTCTCCAAGAACTCCAAGATGAAGAACTCGCCCCTCTCTTGGCCTCTATTTATAGGCCAAGGGGGGCCTTTCTAGGCCCTTCCTTGCGGTGGGTAGCCTATGATCCAATTTGATCCAATTCATCATGGTCTTCACGTGGAAGAGAGAGAGAGAGAGGAGTGGTTCCCTTTTGGTTAGCTATGGACTAGCCCCATGTGGGCTGGTTGTGGACTTGATTGGGTGCACCTAGCCATGGCCGACTAGGTGCTTGAGCCCTTCTAATCAACTGGTCCTTGCTTCTTCAAGTAGGTTGCATTTGTTGATTCCTTCACTTGATCAAGGCTAGGTAGGAAGGTGATTTGATAAATTTTTACCCAAGGATATAGGATGAATAAGGCTCGAAAAATCCAATATTGGTTGAATTAAAACATTCAATTCAAACAAGGCTTGATGTTTAATTCAAGCAACTCATGTCTAGCACTAGGTTTAATCGGGCTGGGTTTGATGAGGCTGTCCACTTTTGATTTGATCTTGAGTGAGGATATTGTTTTGACTTGATCTCCACCCTTGATTTTGGTTTATCCTTTGCAAAATAGTCTTTGCCTCGAAGTGGGCCCCACTTGTCAACCTGCTTTACTCCAATTGTCTGGGCTTTACACTTTCAACTTTATTTTGAAACATTTTAAATCTTTATTTTAAAGATTTTAATTTTTTTATTTTAAAGCTAAAAGATTTAAAACAAGTCAGCTTTCGAATTTTGGAGTATTTTCAGAAAATTTTTATTTAGGGTGTTTGTACCATGTCCAACAGTTCACTTACCTTATCCAAAGAGGACTGCTTTTGGCAAGAATGACCAACATTCACTTGCCAAATGCAACCGTCTTCAATAAGGCAACTTGCCTTATGGAAATTTATAGCAAAGAGGCAGCACTTGGCCTATAAAAGAGCCCTCAAGGGGGTTGCAAATCATCAATCCGAAATCAATCTGAGTTCAATTATCCATTACCTCATCCAACATTCCCGTGACCAAGTAAGAGGGAGAGAAAGAGAGAAAGAGAGAGAGAGAAAGAAAGAGGGAGAGAGGAAGAAAAAGGTGCACCACCACTAACCACTGGTTGTCCTCCAATCCTTTCGCCACAGGTCCATTCTTCCTTCATTTCTTTTATAATTATATCTTCTCTTTCATTAAGCTTTATGGGGTTGTAATTAAGGAGCTCATGTGTCCATGATGATGTATTAATCAAGGTTCATATGCTGCCCCGTCTTTCATTCATTCATATGCTATTCGTTATATATTTTAATTTTGATTCTTTCTACTCTAAAACATAACATAAGATTATAGACCTCTTAATCTCCCTATGCTCACGTGATAAGTAGGATTTTTGTTTATTATTTTATAGTTGTACATTCAATTTTAATTTGAACGAAAACACAAGCACGAATATGAAAATCTAAAAAACCTATTTTTCTACACTCTGCACACGTTCGGTAAATAATTTATCCTTCGTTATCCTCTACTCTAAATATTTCGAAAAATTTCACATCTACTATGTACATACAGACACACTTCTTATAAAATGTTCGGGAATTTTAGGCTTGTGAAACATCACCAATAAAATCGAAGAAATTTTATTAAAATAAGAACAGATTCTGAAAAACTAGAAGTTCCTATAATATAGGTTGAGTTATTCCCAAATATCTTTGTACACATGAACCAATTTGATTGAAAATGGTCTCATTGGAAAGCTGAAATCCATAGCTTTCCAACAAGACCAATTTCATAAAAATGAGAGGTATGAGCATAAAAATATAATAGTTTTTCTAAACCTCTAACTTTCTGATACAAGCCTGTCCCGAATGTTTGAGTGAGGTATATTTTTGGATTTAATTATATGAATTTATATCATATAAAATAAAAATAAAAATATTTTTTAAATCTATATTTCTAAATCTATATTTTGAAAAAATTTCAGAATTTTTGGAGTTTCAAAACTATTGTATTGAAACTTGAGTGAGGGGAAATGTAAGAAATTGGAAGTCCTTTTGATAGAAACCAAAAGGAGTTTACTTTTTGAAAAGAAATTTTTAAAACTCATGTGAAAATTTCACTCCAAGCCTATGTAGAGACTTGAAATAAACTTTTCAATCTACTTCTTTTATGCGTGAGCATGCCAGCTAGTTTCCAAAACTAGCAAAGTTGTAAATATGACTTTGTGGACGATTGTGGCTAAGCGAGATCTTTTCGCCTTAGGCCTTCTTGAACCAGTGCTCAAGGGTTAGCCTAGGTGCTTTGAAGATTCTTTTTTGCTGGTGTATATTTCCAAAATTCACTTTGAAAATGGTTTTCAATAAAATCAAACTTGTGCACTTATTCTAGAAATTGATGGTTTTTAAGTTCTAACAAATAGAAACTAGTTTTGTTTTCAAAGATGATTCCCAGATTTTTTTTGGGTAACTTAGAAATCTCCAAAATTCATGAAAAATTCATAGAACGTAAAGTGGAATGTGGAGATTTTAAAGCTATTTTTACTTTATGATTTGGTGTTGTGGATTTGCATAATTAAATCCGAGACAGACCACTGTTCAAATGTTTCAAGATACTCTACTACAAAAACACAAAGGCCTAAAGAAGTATCTATATTTCGGTGCACAGAACTCCAAATTGTATGATTTTAGTCTTGTTAGAAAGCTATGGATCTCAGCTTTCCAATAAGACTAATTTTATCAAATTTGGACAAAATTTTATAAAAATGATGATTTTGTCCTCATGTCCAAATTGGCAAGATTTTGCCTTTTTAATTGATTACCTTGAAGAAAGGATGATTTCAAACAATTCTTTTTATATAAACAAATGAAAAAGAAAACATTGGGAATCAAACCCAAAAATGTTTGCAAATTGATACATTTATGAAATTCTAAAACCTCTGATATTGAAAAACAAATTAAATTTAAACCAAACCTCAGAAATTCACCCAGTCGAGAATAGTCTCATTCCAAGAGCTGATACCCAAGGGTTAAAGTGCTTCGATACTCTACACCCATTGAAGTGGTTAAAGTGGTTCGATACCCTACACTCGTGAAAGTTATTAAAGTGGTTCGATACCCTACACCTGTTTAAAATGGTTAAATGATCAATGTGGTTATAAACTGACTCACGGAGGAAAAGTAGGTGACCCTTGCAAGCAAAAACTAGGAATGAAAACCAGTATTTTTTTTAAAATAATATTTAAAGATTTCATTAAACTTGATGTTTTTAAATATAGAAATAATTTTAAAGAAAGTGTTTGAAACCATACCTATCATATATAAAATTCAGACTAAAAGGAGGCACCTACTAATTTCGGTGTGGGTAAGGTGACATATCATTTTTAGTTTCAGGTATTAGAAAGGAAAGTCGACGTTGAAGAAGGAAAGTTGGTGTCCAAAAAAGGAAGGTCGGCATAAAAAAAGGAAAGTCAATGTTCAAGAAAGGAAAGTTAATGTTAAAGAAGGAAAGTCGGCGCCTAGAAAAGAAAGTCGGTACCCAGAAAGGAAAGTCATTAAAGAAAAGAAAGTCGACGTTGAAGAGGGAAAATCGGCACGAAGAAAGGAAAGTCGACGTCTAGAAAGAAAAGTGATGCTCGATTTGGCAAGTAGTGATGTTTAATTTGGTAAACCACTAAGAGGAAACTTACCAGTTTTCGAGTTTAGCATCAAAGGATTAGGCAACTTACCTGATCAAGCTTCATTAAATGAGCAGCTACACTTACCATATCAGACGGAGTAGGTTTTTGACAAGAATGGCCAGCATTCACTTGCCAAATGCAGCCATCTTTAATAAGGTAACTTGCCTTATGAAAATTTGGAGCAAAGAGACATCCCTTGGCTTATAAAAGGGGTTTGAAGGGAGCTGCAATACATCAATCCGAGTTCTACCAATCATCCAGTAAGAGGGAGAGAAACATAGAAAGAAAGAGAGGGAGAGAAAGAGAGAGAGAGAGAGAAGGAGAAAGAGAGGAAGAAGAAGGCTCCACCAACCACTAGCCGTCCTCCAATCCTTGCGCCACAGATCCATTCTTCCTTCATGCTTTCATAATTATCTCCTTTTTCATTAAACTTTATGGGGTTGCAATTAAGGAACTCAAGTCTCCATGATGATGTATTAATCAAGGTTCATATGCTACCCCGTCTTTCTTTCATTCATATACTATTCATTATATATTTTAATTTTGAATCTTTCTACTTCATAACATAATATAAGATTATAGACCTCTTAATCTTCCTATGCTTGCATGATAATTAGGATTTTTGTTTATTTTTTTATAGCTGTAGATTCAATTTTAATTTGGACGAAAACACAAGCATGAATCTGAAAATCTGAAAAAACTGTTTTTCTGCACTCTACACACGTTCGGTAAATGATTTATCCTTTGTTATACTCTTCTTCGAATATTTCAAAATTTTGCACCTCTACTGTATACATACAGACACACTTCTGATAAAATGTTCGAGAATTTTAAGCATGTAAAACATCACCAATAAAATCGGAGAAAATTTATTAAAATCAGAACAGATTCTGAAAAACCAGAAGTTCCTGTGATATAGGTTGGGTTATTCCCAAATATCTTTATACACAGTAAACTAATTTGATTGAAAATACTCATTAGAAATCTGAAATCCATAGCTTTTCAGCAATAACAATTTCATAGAAATCGAAGGCTGAGCATAAAAACACAATAGTTTTTTTAAACCTCTAACTTTCTAGCACATGTCTATCTCGAATGTTTGAGTGAGGTCTATTTTTGGATTTAATTATATGAATCTATAAATATAAAATAAAATAATTTCTGAATCTTTACATCAAAATCTGCTTTGTATAAAATTTTCAGAATTTTTGGATATTTAGAATTATTCTAAAAAATCAGAAACAAATCTCTGAAAATAGAACCAGTTTCTATTTTTCAAGACTTGGGATGTTTTTGAGTTTAGAAGTTGAAATTATGATTTTCTCAAACCTTTGAAATTGAAATTTTATTTTTGAAAACTTATCGGATCTCGAACGATTTTCAAAACGTCTAGGTTGATCCTTGAGCATCGGTTCTAGAAGGACTACATCGAAAAGAATTCACTTACCTACAATCGCTACACAAAGTTAGAAAATTAAGTTTGCAAGTTTGAGCAAACTAGCTGGCACACTCGTGCACACGATGTAGTTTGAGAATTTCATTTCAAGTCTCTACATAGACTTCGGAATAAAAATTCATATCCACAGTAACAATGCATAATGTCATCTTCTTCCTATCCTCTCAGCTTTTTGCATTGCATTTGGCATTGCAGTCCTTCATTTAGGGCATCAGAAAACACAGTCATATCTCTATTCTAATTCTCTCTTGTGGATATCCTCATAATCTAAGCCAAAGAAGAAAGCAAGGTACTTCCATAATTGAATGAAGCTGGATGCAAGTAGCTAAAGGAATTTTAAAAGGAAAGTTGTACAACAATCCAACGAGAAGCAACATCCTAAGGAATGTGCGGATTGAATATAAGGATCAGATAGGATCGCCAAAGTTAGTGGTTGAGGAACAAAATCTTTTGAAGTGCTGCACTCTCTTGGTGCTAGGATAAACATCATTCCCTTTGAACCTATCCACAACAACAATGATAGTGTCGAAGCCATCAACTCACAACAATTCTGAAATGAAATCCATAGATATGGCTTGCCACAATCTCTCAAGAATAGGAAAGGGATGTAAAGTTCCTCAAGCGGTGTAGTCTGTCTTGTCATGTTGATAGGTAGGGCATATGTGGATGTACTCAATGATGTCGGATACTATCCTAGACCAATAATACCCTCGCACTAACAATGCTACCATTCTGTCAACTCCTAGATGTTTCATGCACTATGTGTCATGTTGTAAACAACCTAAAAATATTTTTCAAAAGCATATCCAAGTGTGCTCTCGAATTTTCAAAAAATAGGTGTTTTAAATCCTTGATTTAAATGAAACCTGTGAATTTTACAAAATCCCTAAAACGAAGATTTTGAAATCAAATGTTTTCAAAATTGAAGTTACGGAATCAAATTTGACAATTTCAAAAGATGCTGAGGATTAAAGCCAGGTCAAGTAGGGATAAGAATGACTTGTCTCCGTTGAAGATTCAGGATGGGAGCGAGGATCAAGGCAACGGTCAAGTCATGTTCGCCTCAAGCAAAGACCGAGCTCATGTAGACCAAGATGAAGGACCTAGTCTTGAATGGGCTAGGGAGGTTGAAACCAAGATGTGCTAGGCCAAATCAAGAGCCTACGGTCAAAGGCAAAAGACTCGATTTATAATCAAGTCGAAAAGTCGATGTGTGGACTGAAATGAAGACATGAACCAAGCCAATACTCCATCAAATATGGTATAAGGTTGAGCCAAGTTGAACTTAGCCAAGCCACATCTATCTACATCCGGTCGACTGCACCCAATCAAGTCTAGTCGACCATGTCAAGTCCAACCAAACCCACTTGGCTCAATGAACCCAATTTGCTAGGCTGACACATCCTAGCCTACTTAATCCCACTCAGTTGGACCAAGGGAGGATCATCAAGACGCCACCATGTGGCCAACCAAGGATCGGATCAAAGCTTGGGCTCCAAAGACCCACCAAATCCAAACCGTTGAAGGCTCTAGGCCTTCCCCCCTTGAGGCCTATAATAAGGGACCTTCGGGGACTGTTTTCCAGCATTGAAGGAAGAGGGAAAAGAGCCTAAGAGAGAAAGAGAGAGAGAGAGAGAGAGAGAGAGAAAAAAAGAGAGAGAAGAGAGGAAGAAAGAGAGGCCGATCCTCTCCATTTCTTCCACCATTCAGTTGCCAAGAAGGATTCCATCCAAGGTCAATCTCTTTCTTCTCATTTGTTTTAATTCTCTCCTTTCCATTCATTCAATTTGAGGGGTTGTAATGGTGGAGCAATTGTCTCCCCCATGATGTAATAGCTAGTGATGCTGTCTATTTCATTTCTTTACATTCATGCCTATTACATGTTTGATTTCAAGTTTCTCCTACCTCTCTATACGATATACTCTCTTATATCTTTTAATATCCTCTATGCTTAAGCTATAAATATATTTTAATTCATTTCCTTCAGTCATTTACTTTAAAATTATTGTGATTAGTCTTTTAATTTCAGACGAAATGCATTCATGTACATTTTAAACATGAAAATATATTTTTAGCATCCTACATTTGTTTGATGTTTTATTTTTCATTTCTGTCTCTCTACTCTAAATGATCTGAAATTTGCTACACCGAATCCTCACACACAAGCCCACATATGATAACATTTTCAAGAATTTTAGGGCCATACAACTACTTAATTAAAATTGAGTAAGATCAGAAAAATACATAGTTAGGTCTGTCAAACCTGTGTTTCCTGCAATAGAGCATGGGTTATCATCTCATAACTCTATCTATAGTGAACCAATTTCAATGAGACTTAACTTAATGGAAATCTGACATCTATAGCTTTCCAATAAGACTAATTTCATAAACATCCGAGCTCTATGCACTAAGGTACAAATGTTTTTTTAAACATTTGTATTTCTATAACAGATCAGTTCTCAACGCTGAGCAGAGACATATTCTTGATTTAATTATGTATAATTACAATACAAATAAATAGAATAAAAATAGTTCCAAAATCTTCATATTTGTTTTTACTCACTGTAAAAGTTTCATGAATTTTGGAGATTCTGAAATGTTTAGAAAAATACAAAAATAATTTTTGAAAACATAATGAGTTTATGTTTTTGAGAACTTAGAAAATTTTCCTTTCATAGGCCAAGTGCACGTTTTTGCTTGATTCAAGTTGATTAGTGTAAACACTCCGAAATCCCACGAATTTCTCAAATCCATTTGGTTTTGTAAAAGCAGCCCCAAAGGGCTATTTTGAGTCTGGAAACCCAGGAGCCTTCCAGACAACCCTGTATATATGCTTTAAACTTTATATTTCAAAAATACATGATATGGCTTTTGAAAACCTTTTAAAACACGTTTTTGAAACCCCGATGTAACTTGGCCTAATCCAGACAGGACTAGGAAAGCTAAGAAGAGCCCAGAACCGGAGCACATGTCAAGCCCGACACAACAACTCTCATATCAAATCTACTCCCAGGATCTCGAACGTCCAAGACCCTGTTATCATCAAAACATCATTTGAAGTCATCTCCGGAAGGCGAAAATAGAGGCGGACGATCATGTTGGCGAAGACCCAACGCAGACGGAGTACTGATGCTGTCAGGCCTGGCACAAACCATTCGTTTCGAACACAACTCGAAGGAGTCAGAATTTAGTTTGGATTGGATTTGGACCATATATATCCAGATCCCAATCCAAACCCATGTATAGACTTAGATTTGGATTTGGATTCAAAAATCCGATCCAATATCCATATCCATGGCCCACATCACCTTCTCATAAATGGAGGTGGGGCCCACTTGAATTTCACGTGGGATTATGGGCATGAGAGAGAGTGGGAGAGGATAAGATCAAGTGTGTGTTGTAATTAAGCTTGACTTGTGTATCAAGTTTGGGGTTAATCATGTGGGTTAGCCTAATTAAGTGGGTTTAAACTTGTAATTAGCCAAAACCTAACCTAGGGTTGCACCAACATGATGTGGTTAAGGTCCATGGGCCATGCAAAGGGAGCTCCTTCACCTAAACCTAACCAAAAACACCTAATCCTAGCCTTCTACCCTAATCCCGTCCTATTCTGAGCCTAATCACCTAACCCACTTCCCTAATCCCGGCCTAATCCCAACCTAATCACCTAACCCACTTCCCTAATCCTTCCCTAAACCTAGGTTAATTTCCCTAAACCTAGCCTAATCCTAGCCTAATCACCTAACCTACCTCACTAAACCTCACCCTAAAACCAACCCATCTAGCTAAACCCTAAACCTCTAAACCACCACTAGCACACAACCTACCCAAACCCCTTGTATTTAAAATATCTGGCCCTACCCTTTCCAGCCCACCTTATCACCACACCACCCTACCTAAACCACCTAACCACTATCCCAAAACCAGCCCCAACCGACCTAGCCCAACCCTATATAACCCCCCCCCCCCCTTTGGGGCGGGTTTTTCCATCTTCAAGCTCCATCTTCCACCAGCCGGGTCCTCCACTCTCCAGCCCAGCCGACTCCCATCTTGCTCCACCTGCCCCACAGCCAGTCACCACCTGCGCCACTACCTTCCAGCCGAGCACCACCACCACCACCACTCCGGCCGAGGTCCACATCACCCCCTTCCTCTTGGCCGAACCTCATCCTGCGCACCCTCTTCACCCTACTGCTCCCCTTTCATCCGCCACCACCTCCCATCATCCGGTTAGTATCCTCCACCTTATTCCTTCTCCACTCCCTCTCCACTCTCAGCCACCTAACCCACTACCATATCACCCTAGTACTAGCCACTTGCCGCCACCATTCCCACTTGGCCAGGCCATAACCACCCTAACTACCCGCCACTACCTAGACACCTTAGCTCCATTCGGCCACCCTATCCGACTTCCTAAGACCTGCCCATATCGCCCCACTACACCCACTACCACCTGACCCCATCTCCTAGCTAGTTCCCTTCCCTTACACCACTCCTAGCCACCCTAGCAACCCGCCACCATCAAGTCCTCCTAGTCGGCCACTCCAACCGACTGTTACCTCTTCATTCGGCCAGCCACCCGCCAACCTTAGGTGCTCCATTAGATCTTCTCTTAGGTTCCCCCTTTGCACAACCTACCTTAAAACTAACCCCTATCCTAGTGACCTTCCTTAGACACATTAGCCCAATACATTAAGGCGGCATCCTTGCTAGCAGCCGGCCACCTTCAAGGCGCCCTTCCCGCGCGCCCAAGGCACCCGGCCAGCAACCCCTAGCCGTTCAATTTCGAGGAGCTCCCGCTTGCAGCCCAAGGCGGAAGCCAAGCCCACGCTCAAGCAAGGCATCTTCGGACCAGCTATTAGTAAGTGCCTAACTCGGTCCTTAGTTGTATACTTGCTTAAGATTCAATTTGATATGGGGTTGTAATAACGGAGCATAGTCTCCCCCCGCTTGTAATAACGTGGCTTGGCACACCCACACACGTGCACTCTCTTAGTTGTGCACGATTTTGAACACACATGGGCCTAATCAGCCCCCACTACATAAGTGTAGATATATACTTTAATTTTCGTAGGGTTTTGCTTAAGTTGGGTGTGTTGTCTTTCAATTCAAGCACTCACACACATTGAGCCTTCGCTCTTATTTGAAAGACCCAAGTAAGGGCCGTGTTATACTATTTGGGTTTTCATTTCATGTCGTGTGTGTAAGTCTTTTAATTCAAGCACTCACACACATTGAGCCTTCGCTCTTATTTGAAAGACCCAAGTAAGGGCCGATTTATACTATTTGGGTTTTCATTTCATGTCGTGTGTGTAAGTCTTTCAATTCAAGCACTCACACACATTGAGCCTTTGCTCTTATTTGAAAGACCCAAGTAAGGGCCGAGCTATATTATTTGGGTTTAATTTCATGTTGTGTGCGTAGTATTTCAATTCAAGCACTCACACACATTGAGCTTTCGCTCTTATTCCCAAGACCTTAATCAAGGCCATACTGCAAGTTATATTTGGGTTTCATTTCATGTCGTGTGTGTAAGTCTTTCAATTCAAGCACGCACCCACATTGAGCCTTCGCTCTTATTTGCAAGACCTGAGTAAGGGCCCATATACATACCATATATACATATCTCCCTTCGGCATTTACATTACAAGTCATTTCCCTTCGGTTATTTCCCTTCGGTTATTTTCCTTCGGCATTATCTTTACATTCGGGTTTTCCCTTTGGAGTAGCGTGAGTTTGCATTGCATCTACGCCATACCACGAGGTAGGACACATATTGCATCGAAGCAAGCCCCATATTCCTGCTCAAATTCGCCCATGTAGTGGAGTGTTCATAACACACAAACTAGGTGGCCCATAAAGGGATAAAAAGAAAGACTTAGGCACGTGCAAATCCACGTGATCTAAAATATGCAATCGTATCTAAAAGACCCAAATTAAGACACCTCAAACCGCTTTGTAGTCTTTCTACACTAAAACTCGATTTTTAAAAGCGTACAGACCGACCCTTGCGCATCGGTGCAAGAAGGTCTGTGACGACAAGAGCTCACTTGCTCATAGTCGCCACGATTAGAAGTCAGTTTAGAATCCATCTTCGCTAGCTTAGGTAAGCTAGCTGGCACGCCCTATTTATATAAAAAGGCCTTAAACACACGAGAGGATCCGCTCCAAGCCCTGAAAAGGAGAGAGGCGGGGATTTTCGCTGCGTCTATAATTAGAAAGTGAATTTTTAAAACACACCTTGTTCAAATCAATCCTCAAAGCGTCTAGGCTGACCCTTGAGCGCCGGTTCAAGAAGGCTTAAGACGAAGATCTCACTTCCCCACAATTGCTAAACAAAGTCAGAAAATTAGCTTTGTTTGTTTAAGTAGACTAGCTGGCATGCTCGTGCATGACGTAATGTGTGAAAAATTATTTCAAATCTCCACATAGACCTTGGAGTAAAATTTTCACATCTACACATGTATCTCATACAATAGCCTCCTCCTAAGACTTCACCCTCTAGTACAACCAACTATCAATCGCGCATCCATACATGGCCATCACACACCACATACCAATCCATCGATCCCCGAACGCTTACTAACGATACTGGACATAAGCCACATCCTCCTCAGCATGTTGTCTCAACAAATCGAGCAACTCTCCTTGTTGCCTCACCACTGCAACCAATACTTCCTCAATACATTTGTGGCTAAGAGCATCCGCCACAATGTTTTGTCTCCTTGGTCTATACACATAGAGTCTTCAACCAATGTACCTGCCATAGGTAAAATTCTTCTGGGTCTTCATGAAAGTATTATCCATATTATTGGTGACCACAAAGAAGGGAGGACATAGAAGATATACTCGTCAAATCTTAAGATAGAGAATCATTACCAACTATAGATGTGGAATTTTATTCCAAAATCTATGTAGAAACTTGAAATCAAATTCACAAACTACGTCATGCGTGAGCGTGAGAGTGTCAACTAGTTTTACTTAAACTAGCAAAGTTGTATTTTCTAACTTTAATGGCGATTGTGGGGAAGTGGGATCTTTTTGACTTAGGCCTTCTTGAACTAGCGCTCAAGGGTCAGCCTAGATGCTTTGAGGATTGGTTTGAATCAGATGTGTTTTCAAAATCCACTTTCAAATCCAAATTGCTTATTCATGAAACTAGGTCTTGAAAAAATGTATTTCAAAGTTCTGAGAAACAGAAACTTGTTCTATTTTTAGAACTTTTTCTCGAATTTTTCTTGATAGCTTCTAAGTATTAAAAAAGTCATAAAATTTTTACAGTGAGTAGACACAAGTATGCAGAAACTATTTTTATTCTAATTTTTGGTGTTGTGATTGTGTAGAATTAAATCAAATATTTGCCTCTACTAAGGCGTTCGGGACTGATCTGTAATAGAAATATAAAGGTTTAGAAAAATGACTATATCTCGATACACAGATCTCCGATCTTTATGAACTTGGTCTTCTTGGAAATCTATGAATGTCAGCTTTCAAATGAGACCAGTTTCAATAAAATTGGATTACTGCAGACAAGGTTATTGGATGATAACCCAACCTCTATCACAGGAAATACAGATCATATAGATTCGGTTCTAGATTTGTTCGATTTTCTCTAATTTTATTTACATGACTATACTACCCTAAAATTCTTGAAAATTTTATTATATGTAGGCTTGTGTGCAAAAATTTGGTGTACACAATTTTAGATCATTTTGAGCAGAGAGTAGAAAATTAAAAATGAAACATCAAAAAGATGCAGGATGTGAAACAAATTTTCGTGTTTAGAACATACATAAATGCATCTCGTCTGAAATTTAAAGACAAATCACAACAATTTTAAAGTAAATGATTGAAGAAAATGAATTAAAATATATCAATAGCTTAAGCATAGAGGGGATTAGAAGATATAGGGGATTATAATGTATAGAGAGGGAGGAAAAACTTGAAATCAAATAAGTAGTAGGCATGAACGTAACAAAATAAAATGGGTAGCATAACTAGCTATTACATCAATGTGGGGAGACAATTGCTCCATTATTACAATTCCTTTTAATTGAATGAGAGAAAAGAGAAGATTAAAGCAAATGAGAGATAAGAAATCGACCTTGTGATGGAGCCTTCTTTGGCATCGGATGTGGAAGACCTTGGAAGGGATAGCTCCTCCTTCTTCCTCTTTCTCTTTCTCTGCAGCTCTCCCTCTCTTCACCTCCTTCTATCCTAGAAACCCATCCCCAAGGCCTCTATTTATAGGCCTCAAGGGAAGGGCCTAGGGTCTTCCACGATTTGGATATGGATAGGCTTTTGGAGCCTAAATCTTGATCTAGTTCCCTTGCTGGCCCCAAGGCTTCATGTGGGCTCATAGTGGTCTTGCAGCTCCCTAGGTCAAGGTGACTCCAGCCCTTGGGTTAGTGCAGCTAGGTGTGGTTTGGTTGGCTATGGTGCGGCTGGGTGCAGCCCCATGCGGTCCGGATAGGTGCAGTCCCATGCGGTCCAGCTAGGTGCAGTCCTCCATTGACCTTGGCTAGGTGAGTTCGACTCAACCTAGCCCACCCCTTGCTTGATCTTGGGAACTTGAAGCTTGTGGTCACCTCAACTTCGGTGCATGAAGTCCAACCTTGACTCGACCTTGGTAGCTTGCCTCAAGTCTTGATTTGGGTGTGGGCTAGCCCGTGTTGGTGTCTTCTTCCCTAGCTCACTTGAGACTCAACCCTTTGCCTTGGTCCATGCTTGTCGTATGTGTGATTCTTGACTTGGTTAAATTGACTCGAGCTAGGTTAATGCTACCTCGAATCTTGATTTCATCTTGGTTTGCAGCTTTGTCTTTGAATCGGGATTGAACCTTGTGCTAGGCTTTATCCTCCATCTTCGACATGATTTTCGTGAATACGTTCTTATCCTCTCTGGAACCAGGCTCCTTTTCATCGACATCTTTTTAGATTTAAGACTTGGTTTTGTCACTTCAAGTTCAAAATCCTTTGATTTCAAAATATTGTTCTGGTATTTTGTGCAATTCGTAGGTTGTATTTAAATAAGGGATTTTAAAACAAACCTATTGTTTTAAAAGCTTGAAAGCATGCTTGGATATATCTTTGAAAATATTTTTAAGGTGTTTACACTATAGATGTAAAAATTTTACTCCAAAGTCTATGTAGAGACTTCAAATAAGTTTTCAATCTACGTCGTTTGTGCGAGCGTGCCAACTAGTTTGCTTAAACTAGCAAAGATTGATTTTCTGACTTCGTGTAGCGATTGTGGGGAAGTGAGATCTTTTCATCTTAGGCCTTCTTGAACCAGCACTAAAGGATCAACCTAAACGCTTTGAGGATTGATTTGAACAAGGTGTTTTTCAAAATTCACTTTCGAATCAACTTTAATCAACGAAAAATGTGCACTTGGGCTATGAAAGGAAAATTTTTAAAGTTCTGAAAACTAGAAACTTTTCTGTTTTAAGAACTTGTTTTTGGATTTTTTTGAATAGTTTCAGAATCTCCAAAATTCACAAACATTTTATAGTGAGTAAACAAGAATATGGAGATTCTAAAACTATTTTTATTCTATTTTTGTACTATGATTATGCAGAATTAAATCAAGAATATGCCTCTACTTAAGCGTTCGGAGCTAATTTGTTAGAGAAATATAGAGATTTAAAGAAACATCTATATTTAGTACACAAAGCTCCAATTTTTATGAACTTAGTGTTGTTAGAAAGCTATGGATGTCAGATTTCTAATAAGATAAGTTTCATTAAAATTGGTTCAATGCAGACAGAGTTATGAGATGATAACCCAAGCTTTGTGGTAGGAAACACAGGTTTGATAGATTTAACTATGGATCTTTCTGATTTTTCTCAATTTTAATTACGTGGTTCCACAGGCCTAAAATTATTGAAAATTTTATCATATGTGGGCTTGGGTGTGAGGTTTAGTTGTACCAAATTTTAGATCATTTAGAGTAGAGATACAAAAATGAAAAATAAAATATCAGATGAATATAGGATGTTGAAAATAGATTTCCGTGTTTAAAATATACATGAATGCATTTCGTCTGAAATTAAAAGACTAATCACAACAATTTTAAAGTAAATGTCTGAAAGAAATGAATTGAAATATATCTTTAGCTTAAGTATAGAGGGGATTAAAAGATATAAGAGAGTATATCGTATAGAGAGGTAGGAGTCCAGTGAGTAAACACGAATATGGAGATTCTAGAACTAGTTTTATTCTATTTTTTTGTATTATAATTGTGCATAATTAAATAAAGAATGTGCCTCTGCTTAGGCATTCAAAACTGATTTGTTACAGAAATATAAAGGTTTAAAGAAATGTGCACACAGCTCTTATCTTTATGAACTTGTTCTTGTTGGAAATATATGGATGCCAACTTTCTAATGAGATAAGTTTGACTAAAATTGGTTCACTATAGATAGAGTTATGAGATGATAATCCAAGTTTTATTGTAGGAAACACAAGTTTGACAGATTTAACTGAAATTACATGAATGCATTGAGTCCGAAATTAAAAGACTAATTGCAACAAATTTAAAGAAAATAACTGAAGGAAATAAATTGAAATATATTTATAGCTTAAGCATAGAGGGGATTAGAAGATATAAGAGACTATATTGTATAGAGAGGTAGCAAAACTTGAAATCAAACATGTAATAGGTGTAAATGTAAAGGAATGAAATGGACAACATCACTAGCTATTACATCATAGGAGAAACAATTTTTCCATTAATATTACCCCTTTTAATTGAATGGGAATAAGCAGAGATTAAAGTAACTAAGGCATGAGAAGTAAACCTTGCAATCAGACCTCCCTTGGCACCCGATGAGATGTCTCCTTCCTCTTCCTCTCCTTTCTCTCTCTCTTTTTCTATCTTTCTCTCCCTCTCTTCCTCTCTTGCTGCAGCTCTCCCTCTCTCTCTTAGGCTCTTCCCCTCTTTCCTTAATACTCTTTCCCACCTTCCTTCAATGCTAGAAACCAGCCCTCAATGTGCCTTTTTATAGGCTTTTGGGGATCCTAAATAGGGTCTTTTGGATCCCAAGTCTTGATCCAATCTCTTAGCTAGACACATGGCTTCATGTGGACCTCTTAGTGGTCCCCTTTGGTCAAGGCAAACCCAACCCCATGTGGCTAGGTCTAGCATAATACGGTCAAGTGCCTTTGAATATGGTCCGGCTAGGCTTGATTTGGTGTAGCTGGGTAGGTTCAATTTGAGGCAGCCTTTGGTGCCATATTTGATGGAGTCGTGGCTTGGCTTGACCCATGTCTTTGGTCCTCCTTTAGTCCATGGCTTGGTCTTCTTGAGCCATTGCCTTAGGCTAGTCCATGTCTTAGTTTGAATCAACTTGTTCGCCATTGAGTGTACCATGAGTCTTTGCCCTTAGTTCTAGGCTCTTGATTTGGCCTAGCCCATCTTGGTTTCGACTTCCCTAGCCCATTCTGACTTGGGTCCTTCATCTTGGTCAACATTTGGTGAATGAGCTCGGTCCTTGCCTTGCTTCATGGGTACGTGTTTGACTTGACTGTTGCCTTGATCCTCGTTTCCATCCTAAATCTTCAATGGAGCAAATTCATTCTTATCATCTGTAGATTTGATTCGCAGCTTTGTCCCTAAATTAGACTTGAATCCTACACTTGATTTTAGATTCATTGTTTCAAATATTTCTTTTGATTATTTAAAATCATTTTATTTAAGATATATTTGAAAACAACAAGTTCTATGGAAATTTTCAAATATTTTTGAAAACAATTGAGTTCCATTCCCAGTGTTTGTTTGCACGGGCTACTTGCTTTCGTGTCATGAGTTAGTCTTTACCGTTTCAACCACTTTAACCCTTTGTTGGGTGTAGGGTATTAGACTACTTTAACCCTTTCGATGGGTGTAGGATCTCGAACTTCTTTAACCCTTGGGTGTAGGGTTTCAGACCGCTTTAACCCTTTGATGGGTATAGGGTCCTAGAGTAGGACTATCTTCAATCGGGCGAGTTTTTGAGGCCTCATTTGGATTTGATTTGTATTTCAAAGGTTTTTGCAAATTTGGCATTTTACAAATATTTTTTTTGGGTTTGGTTCCCAATGTCTTATTCTCATTTGCCTCTTTGAAGAAAATTTGTTTGCAACCATCATTTCTTTGAATGAAATCATTTGAAAAGGCATAATCCTGCTAATTTGGGCTTGAGGGCAAAACAGTTATTTTTTTGGCTCTTTATCAAAATTGGATTTTTTTGAGAGGGGTGTAATTTACCCTTATTTTGAGGCTGCCACAAAATTTGATGCAGAAATGAGTTCGTTTAAGGTGTCTTTATTTGAAAACCCTTAAAAGACCCAAAACTGCAATGTTTTGTTAAAAAGACAATTTCTAAAATATCAAATCTTTTGAGAAAATTTTTGGGTGTGCATTTGAGCATCCTTAAACTTTCTGCTCTTAGAAGCAACAAGATCTCCCTCTTGAATGAGCACTCCACCATTCGTCTGATCACTAGCATGGATATGCACCTCGAAGGGGAGTAAGAAGTTTGGAAGGTACATGTTTGATTAACTGCTAACAACACCCTTCAAAGTGTTGAATGCCTATGCACATTCACTCGACCAATCCCACTACGAGCCCTTCTTCAGGAGCTCGGTTAGAGGTGTCTCGATCCTCGAAAAATGCTTGATGAACTTTCGATAGTAGTTTCCCAAGATGAGGAAGTTATATAGCTCAGGCACGATCCGTGTGCTTCCCAATTTGTGATAGCTCTAACCTTATCCATATCTATCCAAATTAATCCAACCCCAACAATGTGTTCGAAGAAGGATATCTGGTGTCGAGCAAACTCACACTTCTCTCTCATAATAAAGAAAGAGTGCTACCATAACTTACTAACACCTTCTCAAGATGACTAGTGTTGTCCTCGATGGTACTATTGTACACCACTATATCAGCCAAATATACGATCACAAACTCTTTGATGAAGTCGTGGAGCACCTCGTTCATCAATCTATATAACATAGCGGGTGTATTGGTTAGCCTACAAGGCTTGAAAGGCACGACCAGGAACTCATATACGTTTACTACGTCACCATCATGGTCATTGCCTCATCTCCAAGTGCCACTCGTGCCTGCTAGTATCCTGAATAGAGGTCAAGCTTGTTGAACTAGTAAGACTAAGACAATGAAAAAGGTTTGTGGCTAATAGTAATGACTAACAATCCTTGACCGTGACCTGGTTCAAGGCCTGGTAATCCACACATATGCTCATAGATCCATTGTAGATGTGAAATTTTCACTCTAAGCCTATGTAGAAACTTGAAGCAATCATTTTAATTCTACTTCATGCGTGAGCGTAACAGCTAGTTTCTAAAAACTAGCAAAAGTGTGAATCTGACTTGGCGATTGTGGCTAAGCGAGCTCTTTTCACTTTAGGCTTTATTAAACTGATGCTCAAGGGTTAGCCTAAGTGCTTTAAGGATTCCAAATAAGCTGGTGATGTTTCAAATTCACATGAAGATAGGGTGTTGAAAATGATAAACTAGTGCACTTGGTTTTCAAGTTTAAAATTCACAAGTTCTGAAAAACATAAACTGGTTATGTTTTTAGGACTTGTTTCCCAAATTGTTTTGAGTGTCTTAAGACCTCCAAAATTAACCAAAAATTTACAAGACTGAGCCTGAAATATAGATGTTCTAGAAAACCTTTTGATTTTAAATTCAGGATTGAGATGTTGCAGAATTAATTCAACAAAGTGCCTCTGCTCAAACACCCGAAACTGTTTTATCATAAAAATATAGAGACCCAAAGATGGGCCTGTATCTCAGGCTTAGAGTTCCAAATTTAGTGCGCTTAGTCTTGTTGAAAAGCTGTGGATGTCAGCTTTCCAATGAACCAAGAATCACCAATTTTGGACTCTTACAGACAGAGTTATGGGATGAATACCAAAGCTTTATTGCAGGAAAACAGAGTTGACAGTCAGTTTTCAAAAATTTTTCTTTTCTTGCACAGTCTTAATTACGTAGTTGAACGACCCTAAAATTCTTGAAAATTTTATTATGAGTGGGCTTATGTGTGTAGATATAGTGTGCAAAAGTTTAGAGGGATTGAAGTAAAGATTCAACAATGAAAAATCAAATAATCAACATATGTAGTGATGCTAAAAATTAGATTTCAGGTGTTTAGAACATATGTGATATGAAACTCGCACGAATTAAAGTGCAACAACAAAACTTTCCAAATGAAATTGCTGAAGGGAAATGAATTGAAATATATCTAATAGCTTAAGCATAGAGGGGATTAAAAGATATAGAGTGTTTATAGCATATAGAGAGGTAGAATCAAGAACTCAAACACATAGAGTGCATAAGCAAAGGAAAGGGAAATTTCAACACATCTACTTCTATTACATCATGGGGGGAGACAAAGCTCTATTAATACAACCCTTTTTTAATTGAATATGAAGAAGAGATAGGGATGAATCAAGTTAGAGCCACACTTACATAGATTCCGAAGAAGATCGACCTCCAAAGGTAGTGCACGACCCTCACCTTCCCTCTTTTCACTCTTGATTTCTCACTCAAGCTCTCACTAGCACTTGGCTTAGATACTACACTCTCTTCCCTCTCTAAACTCTTCCCTAGCATCCCTCAATCTCTCACGAGGAGCTCAAGGTGCAACACTTTTGGGGTGGGTGGCCCAAGGCCCATATCTAATCCATTTCTTCAACAAGTTCACGTGGATGAGTGAGAGGAGTGGTCCCCTTTTGGTCAGCCATGGACCAGCCCCATGTGGGCTGGTTGTGGTCTTGATTGAGTGCACCTAGCCATGACCGGCTAGGTGCTTGAGGCCTCCAAGTCCACTTTAGCTGGTCCTTGCTTCTTCAAGTGGTCATGGCTTCCCTTATTGATTCCTCCATTTAATCAAGGCTAGATAGGCATGTGATTTGGTATTTAACTGAAGGATGTAGGATGAACAAGGCTAGAAAATTTCAGATATTGGTCGAATTATTTGATTCAAGTAAGGCTTTATGTTTAACTTAAGCTGATCATGTCTAGCACTTGGTTGAATTGGGCTGGGTTTGATGAGGCCGTCCACTTTGATTCGATCTTGGATGAGGATATGCTTTGACTTGATCTCCTCCCTTGATTTCCGGCTTATCCTTCGCGAAACCGTCCCTACCTATCAACCTGCTTTCTACCTACTTTACTCCAATCTTCTGGGCTTTATACTTTTAACTTTAATTTAAAACTTTTAAAATATTTATTTTAAAGATTTAAAATTTTCATTTTAAAGCTAAAAGATTTAAAATTTTTATTTTAAATCTAAAAAATTTAAAATTTTCATTTTAAATGTAAAAGATTTAAAACAAGTCAGCTTTCAAATTTTGGAGTATTTTCAGAAATTTTTTATTTAGGGTGTTTACAAATGTCCCTCTTTGGCATTAATCCAAATTCATTTGGATAATGGCAAAGAATAAAAAACCCT
The DNA here is from genome assembly GCA_036023115.1 of Brasenia schreberi. Lineage (NCBI taxonomy): Eukaryota > Viridiplantae > Streptophyta > Magnoliopsida > Nymphaeales > Cabombaceae > Brasenia > Brasenia schreberi. The sequence goes on along the minus strand of JAYKKT010000080.1, from coordinate 18,431,164 downwards.
TTTTAATTTACATCCGAAATTATCTTGAGAATATAAATCATCCATCATTTTATAAAATCCTTTTTCTTGGATCATAGAGGAGGGGACTTTTAGCCAAAGAGAACTTGACCTGTATTGAATGCTACTCCCAAACATGATCATGCATGGCCGATTTTGGATGCATGCATGCATGGTGTGTGACGCAAATGAAGTGTGGAGTTTTTAGAGACTCATTTAGGAAATGGATGAGCTTGAGGAGAAGCCTATGAAGGTTGGCTGCTCCAAGTAAAACAATCCTATGTCGTTTGACATTTCAAGTTTTCAAAATTCATTTTCAAAAGGGAACTCATTTTAGCTTCAATAAAAAAGGACTTTCAATTTTTCATATTTCCCCTCACTTGGGTTTCAATACCTACTACTTGACAGAGGTTTTGTAGGAAATTTTGAAAAACAAAGTCTAATTCCATTTCTACTGTAGGATTTTCATGGATAAACCTTTCTCCATTAGGATAAGTTGTAGGGATTTGGGAAAGAGTTACCACGGTCCCTTCTGAAGCGTTCCGTGGTTTAAGGCAAAGAGATGAAAAATTGCTCTTTTTGAGCTTTGACTTTTTTTTTCTATCAACATGGAGGGCCTCCTTTTTTTCTCTTTTTGGAGGATTTTTTTGTATTCCCTCTTTCTTTCTTTTTCCTTTTTCATTCAAAGAGAAGACCTCTTTTGGAGGAATTTTTGTATTTCCTCTTTCTATTTAAAGGAAGACCTCTTTATAGAGGAGTTTTTGTATTATCTTTTTCTTTTGATTTTGCCAATTTTCTTTTTTAGGAGAAAAATAAAATGGAGGAAAGCTTATCCCTTTGGCTACTCGATTCAACCACAATCATCCCATTTCCTAATAGCATCTACCATTTGAAAATATTTTGCTATTTTGAACAAGGCTTCATTTTGTAAGCCAAAGATTTTTGAAATGTTACCACATGATTTTGAAAGCTCTACTTTTCATAAAGCACCAATTCCCTCATTCAGGGCCATACGATCAATCTTGATCCTCTTTTCAAGAACTTCAAAGGCGATCCATTTTAAAATCTTTTTGAAAGAAATTTAACATAGACCCTATAGATAATATTTTTTCAAGTATTGGGCATTTATAGGGTCTACTAAATTTCTACCCTCAATATCAATCAACCAATATGCATTGTTGGTGGTTGTTCCCCTTACAACATAGGGTCCATCCCACTTAGGTGGCCAGTTTTCAAGTGAATGAGGGCCACGATGGTAGATGATTTTCAACACAAAGTCTCCCACTTTGAAGTGGCGAGCCTTCATATGCTTTTCATGATGTTAGGCTATCCTTTGCCGGTATGCATGTGCATGATCCATGCCAAGGAACCTCTTCTCATCTAATAGGTCAAGCTCAACCATCCTAAATTGTTGTAGAGTCTCTATGGGCAAATTGAGTGCAAGTGATGCATGAAATGAATGCAATTTGGTATGAATGGGGAGTATGACATTTGTACCATAGACCAACTCGAATGGTGTGGCATTGGTAGGTGTGCAGATGGAAGTTCTATAAGCCCATAAGGCTTCATCTAGCTTCTCATGCCATGTCTTATCCTTTTCTAATGTTTTTTCAATGATGCTTATAAGAGTTTTGTTCGTTGCTTCTGCTTGGCCGTTGCCTTGAGGGTAGTAGGACGATAAGAAGTGTTGAGTTATGCCATAGGTATTATATAACTTTTTCATCTTCTCATTCTTGAAAGGTGTGCCATTATCCAACACTAGTTCTCTTGGAACTCCAAATCGAGCCAAGATATTTTTCTTAACGAATGTCACTACATGTTATCCTTGGACATTAGCCAAGGAGGTAGCTTCAACCCACTTAGAAAAATATTCAGTAGCTCCTAAGATGAACCTATGTCCATTCGATGCAATTGGGGAGATGGGTCCTATGATGTCAAATGCCCACATGGTGAAGGGCCGTGGGCTCACAAAAAGTGGATGATGGGATATGAATGGCATGTCCATGCACTTGACATTGATGACATTTCCTAACATGATCATGGCAATCTTGCTTAAGGGTGGACCAAAAATAACTGGCCCTAAGTATTTTCATGGCCATCATATTTGCATTAACATGGCCTCCACATTCTCCATCGTGGAACTTATGCATTATAGTCCTAGCCTCATCAAGGTCTACACACCTCAACAAGATGCCGGTAAAACTCTTTTTGTAGAGAATCCCTCCCAAAATCACATATCGGGTTGAAATTTTTCGAATAAAAACTTTATCTTTAGAAGAAACAAATTCTGGAAATCCATCATTTTCTAAAAAGTTTTTAATGTCTTGAAACCAAGGTTTTTCCATTGAATTTTGATCATTTTGTCAAATCTCCAAATCGTGGGTGGATGGAGTGGGTGTGTGCCAAATTTCTAAGCATCAAGTTCCCCTGGTGGGATCAACCCTTAGAGATGAACCTAGGGATGAGAGGGCATCTGCCATGGTGTTGTCCTCTCTACCTATGTGGGTGAGTGTACATGACTTGAAGGAATCGACCAATTGAGTGGCCAATTCATGGTATGGAATGAGTTTTTCATTTTTGACTTGCCAAATTTTTGAAACTTAGTTTATAACAAGCATAGAATCTCCAAAAACTTCAATACATGATCCCCCTAGATTTTTCAAAATTTTTAGGCCTTGTATGAGTGCTTCATATTCAGCCACATTATTTGAGGATGAAAAATCTAGTTGAATGGCAATTGGAATTTCCTCCTTTTCAGGGGATATGAGGATGATTGCTACACCTGCTCCTTGTTGATTCTTTGCCCCATCAAAATACATTATCCATACTTGATCTTCATTAAAATAATTTGCTAAAACATGGTTTTGAAATTCATTTGCAAAGATGCCTTCATCGGGCATTTCAACAAGTATGGGATACGTATCTTCAAGAGGCAATTCAACCACACGATTGGCTAGGGCTTGTCCCTTAATGGAGGTTTGATGATGAAATTTTAAATCATACTCCATTAAGAAGAGCTACCATTTACCTACCCTACCCGTTAGGATAGGCTTTTCAAACAAGTGCTTGATTGGATCAAGTTTAGACACTATTTAAATTTCATGATCTAGGAAATAATGTCTAAACTTTTGACAAGCCCATACCAAGGCTAAGTACGTTTTTTCCGTGACTTGATAATTTCTTTCATATGCCAATAGAGTTTTCAAAATTGAGTAAATAGCATACTCCTTAAGACTATCATCCTCATATTGAGCAAGCAAAGCACCCAATGCATTCGCATGAATGGAAATGTAAAGCAACAAAGGTTTTCCTTGCTTTGGAGGTTTTAAGATTAGAGGATTTACAAAATAAGTTTTCAATCTTTCAAAACCTTTTTGGCAATCAGCATCCCATTCAAATTTAACCCCTTTTCTCAAAAGCCTATTGAAAGGTTCACATCTTGTTGCTAAATTGGAGATGAATCTCATAATTGCTTGGAGTCAACCTTGGAGGCTCCGGATTTGGGTCAAGTTGGCGGGTGGAGCCACGTCTATGATAGCTCAACACTTAGAGGGGTCGACTTCTATACCCCTTTAGCTTACAATAAACCCTAAGAGTTTTCCCGATTCCACTCCAAAAGCACATTTTTGAGGGTTTAGCTTCACTTTATAAAGCCCAAGCTTTTCGAAAACTTTTTCCAAAGATTTTATGTGTGTGCATCGGGTTTTTGATTTTACTATAAGATCATCCACATATACTTCCAAGAGCTCATAGATTTGATCATGGAAAATAGTAGTCATGGCTCTTTGGTATGTGATACCAATATTTTTCAAACCAAATGGCACAACTGTGTAACAGGATGTGCCCCAAGGTGTAGTAAAAGCAGTTTTTGCCTGATCTTTTGGTGCTAACTTGATTTGATTATAACCCGAATAGCCATCTATAAAAGAAAACATTTCATGATTTGTAGTGCTATCCACTATCAAATCAATGTTTGAAAGAGGAAAATTATCTTTTGGAGTGACTTTGTTAAAATTTCTAAAATCAATGCAAATTTGAATTTTCCCATTGGATTTTCGAACCACAACAATATTTGAAAGCTATTCGGAATAAGCAATGGGTTTTATAAATCTGGCTTTTAAAAGATCTTCTAAACCCTATTTCACTTGAGAGTGAACATTGGGATATATTTTTCTAAGCTTTTGTTTCATGGGTTTTGCATTGGGTTCTAAGGGTAGATGATGCTCCATGATTTTAGGGTCTAGACCCGGCATCTCTTCATAGGTCTATGCAAATACATCAACATAGGATTTCAAAAATGCAATGAATGTTGCTTTTTCATGCTCATGCAAACAAACACCTAGTTTTACACACTTTGGGTTAGACTAGCTCCCTAAGTTGATTTTTACAAAATCCCCTCCTACGGAATTTGAAGTTCTTTCCAAGTCAAGGATTCTATAAAATTCGGGAAGCTCGGAGGCTTGATCTTCCTCATGGATGAGGGGATCTTCCTCCTTGATTTGATAATTCTCAAGCACTTTAATTTCTAAGGAAGTGCTAGGCAAGAGAGTGGGGTTGTGGATGACAAGCTTGGACAATTTTGGTCTGAGAATATATACAAGTTTGGAAGAACTCGAAAATGAGCTTTGTAGATGGCCAATATTTTTGGAATTTTTGAATTGTTGATTTTTTTTGTTTTTTTCAAAACAAACACTAGAAGGATGAATATAAAAACTTTCTTTTTGAGATTTTCAGATTTTTCATTTTTTTGGCTTTTTCCAAACAAAGGCTAGGAAAATGAATACAAACAATTTTCTTTTTGGAATTTTCAAGTTTTTCAAATGTTTTTGGTTTCTAAAAGTTTTCCAATTTTTTTTGGTTTTTCCAAATATATAATTTTTTTGTTTTTTTTTCTAAAGAGAGATCTTCCATCAAACCTACAAAGAAAACACCATGAATTAGACTCTAAACAAGAGGTCTAAGCCATAGGTTTCGGTGTTAGTGGGTTCTAGGATACCCTTGACCCAATTGGTCTTAGGTGGTAGCTCAGGGGGTATGGATGGGATGTAGCCCAATCCTTGTCGATTCGAGCTAGGGAGTAGCAAGATGGGCTCTAACCTACCTTGGATCTTGACTCCTAGACCTTGGTAAGGTATGTATCCCATGTTCAACATCATATTCCAAGGCTTCTTGAGTTTTGAAAAGTTTTTACAAAGTGGATGGCCTTGGAATATGGTATTGTCCATGTCATGGATGTATATACAACTCGGCTTGGATGGGGTCTTGGAGACATAGGCTAAGGAGGACTTAGGCTTCCCTAGGAAGCACACGACCCTAGGAGAAGAGGGTTCTACATGTTGAGCACTTGGGGATGGCTTGGGCTTCCCTAGAGGATGGGTGGTTCTAGGGGAGGACAACCCCATGGTTTTGGGTTTGCCTAGGAGGTGGAAGATCCCTAGGTGGTGGTCGACTAAAGAAAGTTTGACTAAGGATGGAAGAGGCCTCTCCACGACCTCTTCATGGAATGGATGACTTGATATGCAAGGGAAATTCCGGATTCCCTTTGGGGATGATCTTCTCCAAGAATCACTACTACTTGGTTTTCTCATAGGATTTTCACACACTTGTGAAAGGTGGAAGGAACGACCCAAAGACTATGAATCCATGGCCTTCTTAGTAATAGGTTGTAATGGGGGTTTATGTCTAAGACATGAAACAACCCTGTGTGTTGAATACCCCCTACTTCCATGGGCAATTTTACGGCTCCTAAGAGATGGGATGCATTACCATCGTATCTAGTAATAATGATGGAACTTGACTTGAGCCTTGACATGGTAACTCCTACTTGAAAGGCCACATGCAATGGAAGGATGTTTAGACCTCCTCCTCCATCGACCAAGCACTTGTCTAGAACGTGGTGATTCAATACCACTTCTATATGCAAGGCTTGGTTATGGGCTATATATGGTCTCTCCAATTCATCCTCCGTAAACACGATGGGGGCCTTGGCATATATGGGAGAGACCAAGAAGGATAAGGACTCATGAGTGATAGATCTCTTGGCCCTTTCTAAGATCTCTTCTAAAACTCGTCTATGTGTAGGTGAAGTTTGGATCAACTCTAGTATAGACATGTTTATGAGAATTTTTGAAAGGTGAAATTCAAAATCATAAGGGGCTAACACCATGTTTTTACCATTATCCATGCCATGCGATGCATCATGGATGTATACTTTTGAAGGGCCGGTTAAAATGACCACTTCCTTGCTAGGATTTTTGGCTAAATGTGGGGGTTGATAGATTCTTCCGGACCTAGTCACCTCGCCCACACCTTCCCTAAGGCTCTCTCCTATCTTAGCTCTATTTTGATGCTTCGAAGTACCACGAATCTCTAATAAGGCTCTAGCTAGGGGCGGGACTATAAGCGTTCCTCGGATCACTACTTGCTTGTCTTTTTTTATTACGATAGAAGGTAGTGTGTGGCAAGTAGCATGTATCGTATGCAATGCATGTTCCATTCCATTAGCCTTAAGTGGTAGAACACATACCTCTTTTCCCTTTCCGCTTGTGCTTGCATGATTTGGGAAGGGTTCCTTTAAGACTGCTTGGGAGGGCTCCGATTCTTCCATGATGTGGAGCCTTCCTTGCTCAATCAAGTCTTCAATTTTATTTAAAAGTATAAAACATTTGTTCATACAATGGCCTTTGAGCCTATGATACTTATAAAATTCATTAAAAATTTTTCCTTTGAGGGGTGTCCTCTCGAGAAGAGCAGGGAGAGTGACCAATCCTTGGGCTAGAAGGAGGTCTAGGGCTTCCATGATAGGTTGTCCTAATTGAGTGAATTCTCTCCTTTCGAAATTCCTTTGAGACTTTTTTACATATTTTCGTTCAGAATTTTTGGAAGGTCTAGCCGAGCTTGGTTCCATACGGACATTTACAATCTTTTGGGGTTTTGCCCCATTGTCTGATATGGGTGGCCCATATGCTCCTTGCTTTTAAAAATGATTTTTTTGGAAATTTCTCCCCTTCCATAAGTCTTCGTAAACCCGTTTTTTGAAATTGGCTTCGAAGAGCAAAACTTTTTTTATAAGCTTTTGGAAATTTGAAATCTCATGAAGGGAGAGAAGAGCTTTCAACTCGGTTCTAAAATTTTTGAGGATGAGCATCACAGTGCATCCTTAAGAGATGGGCTCTCTTACTTGCCCCAGGAGCGATCTCAATCTAATGATAAATGAATGTGCATCCTTGTTAGGTGCTTGTTTGGTGTCTCTCAAGGTGTTCAATGTAGGAGTGTGTAAATACCCTAATTTTTTTTTCCAAACACTCTCAATCTTGAAAATTCAAATTATTTAAAACCTTTGTTTTAAATAAAAAGTTCAAATCTTTTAAAAATATTTCAAATTAAAGGTTTTAAATTGAAGTTAAAAAGCCCAACTTGATTTATCTTCATCAATAAATCAAATCAAATGAGCCCTCATAAGACAACTCGAGTGTTTATCTTATCAAGTAAAATTCAAATCCACAATTTGCTTGAATCAAGGGCCGCATGTAGACCAAGGTTGGTCGGATTTTACAAGATGAAAATGGTAGAATTTAGGCGCTGATTCCCAAGGTTTATCAAATGCTTATCCAGCCCATATGTCAACAAAAGTCAAGTAAAGAAGAGCCATCAAGCAAGGTCGCTCAAGGCCTTAAAACAAGCCTAGCCGCATGTCTTTAAGTCCAATCGGCTAGGACCAAGGCATGGGACTCAAGATTAAATCAGCCCACATGGGGCTGATCCACATTTGACCACAAGGGACCACTAAGGCAATGTGATTTGGAGGGCCTTGGGGCTGGGTTTAGACCATGGGTCACTCGCCCCAAGGAATGGCCTAGAAGAGCCCCCCTTGGCCTATAAATTGAGGCCAAGGGGGGGGGGGCGTGAACCATCTTGGGATCTTGGAGGAGTGAGAGAGCGGCCAACACTTTGAGAGCTTTGTGAGGTGTTGTAAACACCCCAAAATGGGAACGTTTTCAACAAACTCCTGAATTTTGAAAACCAGCTCAACAAACCCCAAAATTTTGAAATTTAAACCTTTTTCAGAAAATATTTCAAAATAAAGGTTTTGAATTCAAGTAAAAAACCCAAGGATTTGCAAAATAACTCAAACGGGCAGGTGGAACCCTATTCAAAATCCAGCTCGAGATTAGGTCAAAAAGTGAAGGAGAGGCCCAACCTATCCGAATAAAAGCGAGACGGAGGATCGAAACTGGTGTCCACTTCAAAAGTCGAATTTTGCTAAAAAAATGCAAAATAAAACCAAGACCCCAATGTCAGAGATCAAGCACCAGGCCTATTAGAACAAAAATCAAAAGTTCGTTGGAAAATCGAAGATCGACCTCATCAAATATAAACTCAAAACGGGACTAGACAGATCAAAACCAAACGTCAAAAAGTCCTGAAAGTGAGAAATTGGCCGAACAAAAGGACTGGGAAAAACCTAGCCTAAAAACGGGTCATCGAGGAACCGGGTCCCGCTAAAAAACCGCCCGTTTCATGCACAAAGAAGAACTTAGAAAGAAAAGTTTGGATTGGATCTGGACAAAAAAATCCAGATCTAGGTCTATTTGGAGTTTAGATTGGGTTGGATCGTAGGATCCAAACTCAAAACCAAAGAACTACCCTTGGCCTATAAATAGGGCCAAGGGGGTTCACGTGAAGACAAGTTTGGCAATTTGGAGTTTGGGGAAAGGAAGAGAGAGAGGGAGTGAAAGTCAACAAAGGTAGGCTTGACCTTGTTGGCTTGACCTAGGGCTAGTGGGTTGCAACCTTGTTGGCTTGTGTAGACGCGCGAAAATCCCTGCCTCTTCGTCCCTTCCGGGGGCTTGGAGTGGATCTTCTCGTGTGTCTAAGGCCTATGTATACAAATAGGGCGTGCCAGCTAGCTTACTTAAGCTAGCGAAGATATATTTAACACTGACTTCTAAACGTGGCGACTGTGAGCAAGTAAGCTCTTGTCGTCGCAGACCTTCTTGCACCGATGCGCAAGGGTCAGTCTGTACGCTTTTGCAAAAATCGAGTTTTGGAGAGAAAGTCCACGAAGCGGTTCGAGGTGTCTATTTCGGGTCTTTAAGATGCGATTGCATATTTTAGATCACGTGGATTTGCACGTGCCTAAGTCTTTTCTTTTATCCCTTTTTGGGTCGCCTAGTTTGTGTGTTATGAACACTCCACTACATGGGCGAATTCGAGCGGGGCTTGCTTCGATGCAATATGCGTCCTACCTCGTGGTATGGCGTAGATGCAATGCAAACTCACGCTACTCCAAAGGGAAAACCCGAAATATAAAGACAATACTGAAGGGAAATAACAGAAGGGAAATAACCGAAGGGAAATAACCGAAGGGAAATAACCGAAGGGAGATATGTATATATCTTATGTATATGAGCCCTTACTCGGGTCTTGCAAATAAGAGCGAAGGCTCAATGTGGGTGCGTGCTTGAATTGAAAGACTTACACACACGACATGAAATTAAACCCAAATATAAATTGCAGTATGGCCTTGACTAAGGTCTTGGGAGTAAGAGCGAAGACTCAATGTGTGTGAGAGTGCTTGAATTGAAGTACTACACACACGACATAAATGAAACCCAAATATAACTGCAATAAGGCCTTTACTAAGGTCTTGGGAGTAAGAGCGAAGGCTCAATGTGTGTGAAAGTGCTTGAATTGAAAGACTTACTCACACGACATGAAATGAAACCCAAATAGTATAGGTCGGCCCTTACTTGGGTCTTTCAAATAAGAGCGAAAGCTCAATGTGTGTGAGAGTGCTTGAATTGAAAGACTTACTCACACGACAAGAAATGAAACCCAAATAGTATAGGTCGGCCCTTACTTGGGTCTTTCAAATAAGAGCGAAAGCTCAATGTGTGTGAGAGTGCTTGAATTGAAAGACTTACTCACACGACAAGAAATGAAACCCAAATAGTATAGGTCGGCCCTTACTTGGGTCTTTCAAATAAGAGCGAAAGCTCAATGTGTGTGAGAGTGCTTGAATTGAAAGACAACGCACCCAACTTAAACAAAACCCTTCGAAAATGAAATATATATGTATACTTATATATTAGGGGCTGATTAGGCCCGTGTGTGTTCAAAATTGTGCACGACTAAGAGAGTGCACGTGTGTGGTTGTGCCAAGCCACGTTATTACAAGCGGGGGGAGACTATGCTCCGTTATTACAACCCCGTATCAAATTGAATTTCAAGCAAGTGTATGACTAAAGACCGAGTTTAGACACTTACGAGTAGCTGGTCCGTAGAGGTCTTGCTTGAGCGTGGGCTTGGCCTTGGGCTGCAAGTGGGAGCTCCGCGAAGGTAGGTGATCAAGGGTGCTGGCCGGCTGCAAGTGGGGCGCGGGATAGACGCCTCGAAGGGGGCCGGTGGCAGGTAGATGGCACCTCCAAGTAAGGGGGTTTAAAGTGGCTGAAGAAGTGGGTATCAGGATCACTAGGGGAGTTGGGTACTTAGGGAAACTGGACCCAACAGGTGAGCTAGTGGGAAGGCCGAATAGGACACCTAGGGGAGTTGGCCGAATGGGAGATGATGGCTAGGTAGTGGCCAGCAACTTGGGTTATACTAGGTTCGGCTAGGTTTAGGTGGTGGCGGCAAAAGGGCTGAGATGAAGGTAGGATGGGTGGCTAAGAGTGGAGAGGTGGTAGAGAGGGGCTTTGAGGGAGTTGGGGTACTTACCGAATGGGGAGAGGTGGCGGATGAAGTGGGAAGGTGGCGGGCAGGTGGCTGTCGGCTGGTTCGGTTGGGTGGAGGTGGTGGCGTCCGGCTGAGGGATGATGGTGATGGAGGGAAGAGGGAAGGTGACGGTGCAGGTGGTGGCTGGTGGAGCAGGTGGTGGCTGGTGGAGAGTGGTCCCGGCTGGGTGAGAGATGGGAGAAGGAGAGGGCCCGGCTGGGTGGAAGGGTGGTTCCCACTTGGAAAACCCGCCCACAAGGAGGGGGGTTTAAATGGGGATGGGTAGGTCGGTTAGGGCTGGGCTGTGGGTAGTGGTTAGGTGGTTTAGGTAGGGTGGTATGTAGATAAGGTGGGCTGGAAGGGGTTGGGCCAGATATTTTAAAACTAGGGGTTTGGGTAAATCATGGGCTAAGGGTGGTTTAGGGGTTTAGGGCTAGGTTAGGTGGTTGGGTTTTAGGGTGAGGTTTAGTGAGCTAGGTTAGGTGATTAGGCTAGGTTTAGGCTAGGATTAGGGAAATTAATCTAGGTTTAGGGAAGGATTAGGGAAGTGGGTTAGGTGATTAGGTTGGGATTAGGACGGGATTAGGGAAGTGGGTTAGGTGATTAGGTTCAGATTAGGGGTGGATTAGGGGTTTAGGCTAGGTTTAGGCATTTTTGGCTAGGTTTAGGTGAAGGAGCTCCCTTAGCATGGCCCATAGACCTTGATCACCCCATGTTGGTGCAGCCCTAGGTTAGGTTTTAGCTAATTACAAGCTTAAACCCACTCAATTAGGCTAACCCACATGATTAACCCAAACTTGACACACAAGTCAAGCTTAATACAACACTCTTGATATTTTTCAACCCCACTCTCTCTCATGCCCAATATCCCACCTGAAACTCAAGTGGGCCCCACCTCCATTTATGAGAAGGTGATGTGGGCCATGGATATGGATATTGGATTGGATCTCTGGATCCAAATCCAAATCCAAGTCCACGTATGGGTTTGGATTGGAATCTGGATATATATGGTCCAGATCCCATCCAAGCTGAACTCTGACTCCTTCGAGCTGGGTTCGAAACGGACGATTCGTGCGGGGCCTGACAGCATCAGTACTCCGTCTGCGTTGGGTCTTCGCCAACATGGTCGTCCGTCTCCGTTTCTGCCTTCCGGAGATGACTTCAAATGCTATTTTGGTAAGAACAGGGTCTTGGACGTTCGAGATCCTGGGGTGTGAATCAGATACAAGAGTTGCTGCGCCGGGCTTGACGTGTGCTCCGGTTCCCGGCTCTTCTTGGCTCTCCTGGTCCTGTCTTGATCGGGCCAAGCCAGTTCGGGGTTTCAAAAACGTGTTTTAAAAGGTTTTCAAAAGCCATATTATATGTTTTTGAAATATAAAGTTTAAAATATATATATACAGGGTTGTTTGGAAGGCTCCTGGGTTTCCAAACTCAAAAATGGCCCTTTGGGGCTGCTTGTATAAAACCAGATGGATTTTGAGAAATTCGTGGGATTTCGGGGTGTTTACAGCTTGACATAGGGGGTGGGCTGTAACCAAGAAGAGTTTGACTAAGGAAGGTGGCTGCAACTATGGTGGACCGGCTGCACCTTGAACCGAGCTTGACCAAGAGTGGTTGCAACCAAGGTGAGTTCCTTTGACCGAACCACACCACTTGGTCGAATTGCCTTGAGCCCTTGGGCTAAACCGGCTCACCTTGGCTAAACCGCCTTTGACCTTGTTGGCCGACCTACCTTGGGCTGAACTGACCCACCTTGGGCCGACCCTTTGACCTTGCTGGCCGACCTACCTTGGGCTGAACCGACCCACCTTGGGCCGACCCTTTGACCTTGCTGGCCGACCTACCTTGGGCTGAACCGACCCACCTTGGGCCGACCCTTTGACCTTGCTGGCTGACCTACCTTGGGCTGAATCGACCCACCTTGAGCGAACCCTTGGACCTTGCTGGCTCGACTTGGCTGAACCGACCTACACCTAACCGATCTACCTTGGCCGACATACCTTGGCCAACTCACTTGGCTGAACCACGACAAGACTCGGCTACACCCCTTGGCAGCATCACTTGGGCTGAACCTGCACCTAACCGACTTGCACTTGACCTACCTTGGCTGAACCACCTTGAACCCTTGGGCTGCACCTCGAACTCACCTAGCTCACGGCTAAACCTAGCCAAACCTGACTGCACTTTGACTTGGACTGAACCCAAGTACCGAACCTCTTTGAACCTTGGGCTGAACCGAGCCATGTTGTTGCACCCTTTGGCTGCAAACTGAACCACAACCACTTGAAGGACCCGACATCAAGAGGAGCATTGACCGAGACCCGGTGGACCACTCGACCGAACTATGAGCATCAACCCAGTGAAGTGAAAAGGGGCTATGCACAAGGGCTAAACCGAACGAAAAGACTTATATGCTCCTTTAGCTTCAGTTTTAAAACCACTCTTTTCATTTAATTCAATTCGAAACAGGGTTGTATTAATGGAGTGAAGCCTCTCCCCGAGTTGTAATATTTGTGCATGAACACGATTGTACCCACGAGCACTTGAGCCTTTTCACTCTTAAACTAGTAGATGAACACGATCACACACACAAGTACTTGAGCCTTCTCGCTCTTAAACTGGTGGATGAACATGATCGCACCCACGAGCACTTGAGCCTTTTCGCTCTTAAACTGGTGGATGAACACGATCTTACCCATGAGCACTTGAGCCTTTTCTTTCTTTACACTCACATGCACTTGTGCCTTTCTGCTCTCTGCCTCAATATACATTATAAAACATTCTATACTTCGAACCCCATCTTTTTTTAAGCAAGTATACTTACTTTAAATTCACGTGGGTTTACTTTCGTGAAAGCAGAGTGAGTTGCATTTAAATTCGTGTGGGTTTACTTTCGTGAAAGCAGAGTGAGTTGTACTTAAATTCGCGTGAGTTTACTTTCATGAAAGTAGAGTTGCAATTTAAATTCACGTGGCTTTACCTTCGTGAAAGCAGAGTGAGTTGCACTTAAATTTGCATGAGTTTACTTTCATAAAAGTAGAGTTGCAATTTAAATTCGCATGGGTTTACTTTCGTGAAAGCAGAGTGAGTTGCACTTAAATTCGCGTGAGTTTACTTTCATGAAAGTAGAGCTGCAATTTAAATTCGCATGAGTTTACTTCTTGAAAGTCGAGTGAGTTGCACTTAAATTCGCATGAGTTTACTTTTGTGTAAGTAGAGTGGATGCCATTTCAATTGGGTGAGTTTGCATCACCGTTCTCAAAAACCCAAAACAGAGTTTATATCATCTCTGCATCTCTGATTGCGGCAAAAAAAGCTCGAACCCTTGAAATGGCCACACATTCTACACACACATCAGGCCTAAATAGATAAAAACTTGCAAGAAAATTAGGGATGCCTAGCACCGTAATAAAATTTGCAAAGAGTGCACGAACCGAATTCATCAAAACACTTATCGTTCGAAGTAAAACTTGTTTGACAATCGAAGTTTCTAAGCACTTAAACCAACCCTTGAGCATCGGTTCAAGAAGGTTTAGAGCGAAAAGAGTCATCTTGCCTACAGTCGTCAAAGTCAGAAAATCGTTTAAAAACCTTCTCTAGTTTGAGTAAGCTAGTTGGCACGCTTGCGCAAGCGTAGGAACGAAAAGGTTCACTTCAAGTTTTATAAACCTGAGAGTGGAAATTTTTATGTTTACAGATCGCAAGCGTAGGCACGAAAAGGTTCACTTCAAGTTTTATAAACGTGGGAGTGAAAATTTTCATGTTTACATGTGTGAGAGCTGCTAGGGAATAGCCTAGAGAGGGAAAGGATAATGTAGAAGGTAGGCCACGGTTTGTGTGAGGTGAGTGTTTGATCAAGAGGGCAAAGGGTGAAGAAAAGGGGTGGCCGACCACTACTTTGGAGGATGTTTCCTTGTGTAAGTCCGGTAAGTACTGCTCTATTTTATTTCTTCTACGTCTCTTTTTCAAATTCAATTCAAAAGGGGTTGTATTAATGAAACTTTGTCTCCCCCCATGATGTAATAAAAGCAGATGTTGTTGAAATTTCCCTTTCTTTGATGATGCACTCTATGTGTTTGATTTCAATTCATTTCTCTTTACCAATTTCAATTCGTGATTTTGTGTTGTTACTTTTCAATTCGTGTGAGTTTGCATCACATATGATTCTAAAAACCTGAAAACTGGATTTCATCATCTCTGCATACGTGGATTGCTTAATTTTTAATTCTCAAACCTCTGTCCAATTATTTCAAAACTTTGTACACATATTCTACACACACAGTCCCACTTCTAATAAAATTTGCAAGAATTTTAGGGCCGTCCAATATCATAATTAAAATTGTGCAAAATCGGAAAAGTTTTTGTAAACTATCTGTCCAACTAGTTTTCCTACAATAGAGTATGGGTTTTCATCCCATAACTCTGTCTGTGGGTATTCAAAATCGATGAATTTTGATTCATTGAAAGTGAACATCTATAGCTTTCTGTCAAGATCAAATTCATTAAATTTGTAACTCTGAGTACTGAGATACAGGCTCATCTTTGAGTCACCATATTTTTGTGATAGAATAGTTTTGGGTGCCTTAGGAGAGTCATTTCCCAGATTTAATTCTAAAATAATACAACTCTTAATCATGATCTAAAAGATGCTCCAGACTCTCCACATCTAAGGCTTCGGTCTATAAATTTTTGATGATTTTAGGAGGTCTGAAAGGCATTAAAAAGGATTTAGGAAACAAACCCTGAAAATAGAATTTGTTTTTTAGAACTTGTTCACTTTTGGAACTTGAACCAAGTGTACATGTTTTACATTCTCAACACCTTTGCTTTTCACGTGAATTTGGAAGTCTCACCTGTTTAGTTGGAATCCCTAAGCACTTAGACTGACCCTTGAACATCGGTTCAAGAAGGTCTAAAGCGAAAAAAGCCCGCTTAGCCACAATCGCCAGTTAGATTCAATTTTACTAGTTTTTGGAAAACTAGCTGTATTGCTCGCCTATCAAGTAGAGTTGAGAGTTTTATTCCAAGTCTTTACATAGGCTTGGAGTGAAAATTTCATGTCTACAGAATTGGCACGCCCGGTGGGACTCGAGTCTTGTGGGATTCCAAGCTTAGGTGAACTTTTCCAATTCTAATCTTTTAAAATCGTGGTGTTAATACCTCTTTTTGTGCACAAGCTGATTTTAAAATAATGTCAAGTATAGATGATTCATTTGAAAACAAGCCAATGAAATCCTCATATCGGTTTTTCAAAAGCTCAAAAAAATTCTCTAAAACCCGAGATGAAGAGCTTGCTTCCCTAAGAGAAATAATGAGGGAAATGGAGAAAAAAATCGATGCCCTAAGCCAAAAGTCCAAGGTACATCGATCCCTTTAAAATTCATCTCTGCTGCATAGAGAGAAAAACCATACCCGAAAAACTAAATTGAGTCCAGAATCTGATGAAGGAAATGACGCTTCAAATGCAACAAGTGTTGAGATTGAATCATCTAACCTTGCCCATCCTCCAAGCACCCCATTTTCCATTGAAAACCAAAAAAAGTTTTTTATGTTTCAAAAGATAAAAAAAAATTGGAAAATCTTCTAAAATAAAAAAACTTGAAAATAAAAAATTTGAAATTCCGAAAGTTGAAAGTGAAGTCCACATTTCTAGGCATACGAATAGAGTGGGGCATGAGATTTACTTAAGTCCAAATGTTTTACAAACATTCGCTTTGATGGGTTTCGATCCCTTGAGCATCACGTCACAAAACACAAGGGAGAATTAGTGTTGCATACACATAGGCTTGGAGGATGAAATCCAAGACCTCGCAAAGCAATGGGAGCTCAAAGCCGTGCATGAGCTAGAGCAACCTGAGGATGCATGCAAGGATGCTTACTCTCATCATGAAAAGGTAGACAAGCTTGAAAAAGGTATGTCCAAAACTCATTCTCTCATAAACTCCCTACTTGATCCTCCTCTTCTTAGTATAGGATTGGCAATTCATTCATATTCATTGGATGCATCGAATCACACTCATGCGCCCACATACCCACAAAATGTGCCCAAGGATATGGATTTTCAAGGTGCGCCGAATGTCCCTTACCAAGAAAAGAAATTTCAAAAAGAAAAATAAAATAAAGTTCAAAATATGGTAGACAGGGTCACTCCTAAGGCATGCATCGACGTCTTAAGTACACCTAACCCTACCATGTATAAACAAGTCTCCTTGAGCCTAGGTTTATATCATGAACCCAAACCTATGGCCATGATTTTTTCCAACATCCCTAAACCCACCAAGGGACCGATCATGGTTTCCCTTAGAATCCATACCCTCACAAATTACAAGGGATCGAGCATGTTTTCCCTTTGCACTCAAATAAACACAAGTCGTCCACCCCTAGGGGCACATTGGGTTGCACTTAAGGACCATACCAAAACCATCCACTTCTTGGGAGAGCCTAAGCAAAACCCTCTCAAGCCACTCACTCCTAGGGTCATGTGGAAGCCCAAGTCTTCCACCACCCATGTTTCCAAAACCATAGCCAAGCTTAGCCGTGTGTACATACATGACATGGACGACACCATGTTCCAAGGCCATCCATTGTATAAATTTTTTTCAAAACTCAGGAAGCCTTGGAACATGATGTTGAATATGGGATACAAACCTTACCAAGGTCTAGGAGCCCATAACCAAGGTATGTTGGAACCAATCCTACCTAATCCAAACCCAAATCGATATGGATTGGGCTACATCCCATCCATACCCCCTAAGCCACCACCTAAGACCACTTGGGTCAAGGGTGCCCTAGAACCCACTAACACTGAAACCCATGGCTTAGACCTCTTGTTTAGAGTCTAATTCATGGTGTTTTCTTTGTAGGTGTGATGGAAGATCCCTCCTTATCCAAAAATCCAAAAAAATTATATATTTGGAAAAACCAAAAATTTTTGAAAAACTTTTATTCCAAAAAGAAAATTGTTTACATTCATTCTCCTATTCTTTGTTTGGAAAAAAGCCTAAAAAAGAAAGTCTCTTATATTGATCTTTTTAGTTTGAGTTTTGAAAAAGTTAAAAAAATAGAAAAATTTGAAAATACCAAAAATGTTGGTCATGTACAAAGCCCATTTTTGATTTTTTTTTCAAGATTTTGTATATTCTCGAACCAAAATCGTCCAAGATTGTCGTTCATGACCCCCCTCTCTTGCCTAGCACTTCCCTAGAAATTAAAGTGTTTGAGAATGATCAAAGCAAGGAGAAAGATCCCCTCATACATGAGGAAGATCAAGCCTCCGAGCTTCCCGAATTTCATAGAATACTTGACTTGGAAAAACCTTTAAATTCCGTAAGAGAGAATTTTTAGGGAGTGAGTCTAACCTAAGATGGGTAAAAATAGGTGCACCCTTGCATGAGCATGAAAGAGCATCATTCATTGTATTTTTGAAATCCTATATTTGCATGGATCTATAAAGACATGCCGGGTTTAGACCATAGAATTGTAGAATATTATCTACCCTTAGAACCCAATGTTAAACCCATTAAGCGAAAGCTTAGGAAAGAGTTCATGGTAAGCCAAAGGGGCATGAAAATCGATAACTCTAAGTATCGAGCCATCATAGACATGCCTCCACCATCCAAACCCGAAGCCTCCAAGGTCAACTCCAAGAAATTAGGAGATTTATCTCTAATCTAGCAACAAGATGTGAACCTTTCAATAGGATTTTGAGAAAAGGGGTGAAATTCGAATGGGATGATGATTGCCAAAAAACTTTTGCAAGATTGAAAACTTATTTGGTAAATTCTCTGATTTTAAAACCTCTAAAGCAAGGAAAACTATTATTGCTTTACATATCCATACATGCGAATGCATTGGGTGTTTTACTTGCTCAATATGAGGATGATAGCCTTAAGGAGTCATGGAGAAAACGTGCTTGGCCTTGGTATGGGATTGCCAAAAGTTTAGACATTATTTCCTAGACCATGAAATTTAGATAGTGTCTAAGCTTGATCCAATCAAGCACTTGTTTGAAAAACCTATCCTAATGGGTAGGCTAGGTAAATGGCAGCTCCTCTTAATGGAGTATGATTTAAAATTTCATCATCAAACCTCCATTAAGGGACAAGCCCTAGTCGATCATGTGGCCGAATTGCCTCTTGAGGATACATATTCCATACTTGATGAAATGCTCGATGAAGGCATTTTTGTAAATACATTTCAAAACCATGCTTTAGCAAATTGTTTTAATGAAGATCAAGTATGCAAAATGTATTTTAGTCTTTGGAGAATCTATGCTTGTCATAAACTAAGTTTCGAAAATCTGGCATGTCAAAAATGAAAAACTATATCATACCACCAATTGGACACTCAATTGGTCGATTCCTTCAAGTCATGCATACTCACCCACATAGGTAGAGAGGACAACACCATAGCAGATGCCCTCTCATCCCTAGGTTCATCTCTGAGGGTTGATCCCACCATGGGAACTCGATCCTTAGAAAATTGGCACTCACTCACTCCATCCACTCACGATTTGGAGATTTGCCAAAATGACCAAAATTCCATTGAAAAATATTTGTTCCAAAGATAAACTCTTTTTATAAAGAATTTTTATAAAAAGAGTTTTACCGGCGTCTTGTTGAGATGTGTAGACCTTGATGAGGCTAGAACTGTAATGAATGAGTTCCATAATGTTGAATGTGGAGGCCATGTTAATACAAATATGATGGCCATGAAGATACTTAGGGCCGATTATTTTTGGTCCACCCTTAAGCAAGATTGTCATGATCATGTTAGGAAATATCATCAATGTCAAGTGCATGGACATGCCATTAATATCCCATCGTCCACCTTGCATTCCATTGCAAGTCCATGGCCCTTTATCATGTGGGCATTTGACATCATAAGACTCATCTCCACCAAACTAGGGGCATTTAGAATGTATTCCCTAAAAATATTTTCATAGAGACTTAATATATTCATCATCTCATAAAGCATGTATCTCCATCATATCACATGGAATACATTTTAACAGGTCATGCATCACATGCACATCAAAATATGAAACAATTTTTACAGGTTCAAGAAGGTTTTAGTTAAAATTTTATATCCCGAAGCTATAAACTCCTAAGCTATAAAAACTCAAAGTGAACTTTTCGTATCTATGCTTGCGCGAGCGTGCCAGCTAGTTTACACAAACTAGCAAAGACTTTCAACAATTTTATGACTTTTGGCGATTGTAGGCAAGCAGACTCTTTTCGCTAAACCTTCTTTAACCGATACTCAAGGGTCGGTTTAAGCGCTTAGAAAACTTTAATATAAAACAGGTTTTACTTCAAATCATGTGAACAAACAATGCTTTGAAAGAATTTGTTTTGTGCACTTTTGATTCAATATTTTGAAATAAACACGTCCTAAAAACAGAGGCCTGTTTCTAAAGTCAATCTGGATAAGGTACAGGTCTCCAAAATTTCTAAAAATTTTACCAGACGAAGATGGTAGTGTGCAGAACCTTGTTTCTTATACAAATCTCAATTTAAAGATATATTGAATCAAAATTAAATGTTTGAACAGACATAACTCACAGAATCGGAATTACTCTGTCTCAAAAATATAGAGGCTCAAAGATGAGCCTATATCTCTGTGATCCGAATTTTATGAAACTTTTACCCAACCTCTATTTCAGGAAATCCAACTGTACAAAATGTGTTCAGAAAGTGCTTTGATCTTGTAAACACCCCAAAATCAAATGATTTTCAAAATAAACACCTGGTTTGTAAAACCATTTCAAAACCAATTTTGAGCTTTCGAAAACCTAAGAGTTCCAAAGCTTTGAACTTTTTATCAAAAACCCTTTTGAAATATAGGTTTCTTAAACTCAGGTGAAGTCCCAATTTTGTAAGCAGCCAAAGCAAGCAAGTGGAGCCTGATCGAAAAGTAGCTCCAAAAGCAGGTCAAAATCCTAGAATTCAGCCCAGCCTGATAAAAGCAGGACCAAAAAGCAAAAGAAGAGCGCAGGCCAGAAGTAGACTTCAGCCTTGGAATATGAAATGCAAAGTCAAAGCACCAAGCAAAACCATTAGAAATCCAAGCCCAAGCTTGAAATTCCAGAAATCAAACGAAACAAAGTCTAGATGGTGAGAAAGAGATCGAACGAAAAGGTTGGGGAAAACCCAGCTCAAGACGGAGCACTGATAAAGCCAGGGCCCGTGAAAACCGCCTGTCTCGAAATGCCTGAAGAAACAAAAATTTGGATTTGATCTAGACATAAATATCTAAATCCAGACCCAAATAGTGTTTGGATCATATTTGGATTATAAAAACCAAATCCAAGATCCAAACCCAAGACCCATCCCCTTTCCTATAAATAGAGGTGAGGGGTGGATGAAAGTTCATGTGAATTTCAAGTGGGAGGCTTGGGAGAGAGAGCATAAAGTAAGAGAGAGAAGATTGGTGGGCTTGACTTTGTTAAGTGGGTTAGCCATATGGGCTTAGCCAAAGGGGAAATGGGCTCAAGCCATGTGAGTTGGACCTAACCTAGGGCTGCACCAACATGAAGGACGGCTGGACTTGGATCAAGGCATGGGCTACACGAGGTGGACCGGCTCCAAGAGGTAGGTATCTCAACCTAACCCTAACCTAGCCACTAAACCTAACCCCAAACTAGCCTAGACTTAGCCTACATGCCCCAAACCGACTCCATTTGATCCCATAGCTGGACCACTCTCACCCCCAACCGACCTACCCTTTTAACCTAACCGACCTCCCCACTTGACCTAAACCGACCCACCTAGACCAAGCCCAACCCCTCACCACCGACCTAACCTAAACAAACCTAACCGAGTGCACCTACACTCGGTTTGAGCCTAGACTCCAAACTCACCCGCGACACTTTGTTGCACCCGGTTGTCACCACTGCATGCACCTTGTGTAGCCCCATATCCCGCACCCACACGCACTCACCTTCCCATGTCCCAGCCACTTGCCAACACCCCACTCACCTGCCGCGTCCCAGCCACTTGCCACACACCCCACTCACATGCCGCGTTCCAGCTGCCACACACCCCTTGCCCCGGCCACACTTCACCTCACCAGCCACCCGCACCCTCTGCCTGCCATAGTCGCACCCGCACACCCTACTACCCCTGCACACCAGCAACAGTGCCCTACCGGCCTACTGCGCATGCCCCTTTACCTACCGCGCTGCCACCTTCTCGTGCCAACACCCTGCCACCTTCACGCGCCTTGCACCCTATCAACGACACCTGTCCCGTGTCACACCGCACCCCCTCCCTTGCCACAGCCAGCGCCACACCTTGTCACCCGCACCACCTCACTAACCCCATCAGCACCTCACCTGCCCCCGCTGCACTCCAGCAACGTCTGTCACTTGCCCACTCACATCCTCCAACTTGTCGACCTACACCAACACCCCAACCCACCTTAGCCGTGACCCACCTAGCATCCTATCCAACCTAACTAGGACCAGATCCCACGGCCCAGCCCGACCTCACCTAGCTAGGACTTACCTAACCTAAGACCTTGGCCGAACCCAGCCCATCCTAAGCCATCAAACACTTGGCTGCCCCCAAGTGAACCTAAGCCTAAACTCTCACGTTTAGACCCACCTAGGGAGGCCTATCTCGTGGCTGCCAAGGAGGATGGACCCGAGCAACTTGAGAGGAAAAGATGACCACGTGTAAGTGTTTGTTGAAGTTCGGTTTTTACCTTACTCATTTAAGATTAAATTCAATTCGATACGGGGTTGTAATAATAGAGCGAAGTCTCCCCCCGAAATGTAATATTTGTGCTTGAAACATATCCACACACGTGCACTTGAGCGTTCTCGCTCTTAATTGCACACAAAGGACACCCACGTGCA
Source organism: Brasenia schreberi (assembly GCA_036023115.1). Taxonomy (NCBI): domain Eukaryota; kingdom Viridiplantae; phylum Streptophyta; class Magnoliopsida; order Nymphaeales; family Cabombaceae; genus Brasenia; species Brasenia schreberi. The sequence goes on along the minus strand of JAYKKT010000080.1, from coordinate 18,408,594 downwards.
CTTGAGCCTTTCCGCTCTTATATTGCACACGATTGCACACACATTGAGCCTTTCTGCTCTTAAGCTAAAGTATATATTTCAATTCGGGTATTTACTTTAGTGAAAGCTGTGTGAGTTGCAATTCAATTTGGGTATTTACATTCAAGTCGTGTGAGTTTGTCATTTAAATTTCACACTTACACACACGTATTGAGCCTTTTCGCTCTTAAGCTAAAGTATATATTTCCATTTGGGTATTTACTTTAGTGAAAGTTGTGTGAGTTGTCATGTAAATTTCACACTTACACACACGTGCATTGAGCCTTTCTACTCTTAAGCTAAAGTATATATTTCCATTCAGGTATTTACTTTAGTGAAAGCTGTGTGAGTTGTCATTTCAATTTCACACGAGAAGCACACAAAAGCACTCGAGCATTTCCGCTCTCCACTCTCACACACATTGAGCCTTGTCGCTATCAGGATATAACATATTTATATATTTTCAAGTTGTGTGAGTTTACTTCACGTCGAGTTGCATTTCCCTTTGTGTGGATTTACATTAAGTCGCATGAGTTGCTTTACATTTCGGGTATTTACATTAACCTGCATGAGTTGCACTTCAATTTTGGGTATTTACATTAAGTTGTGTGAGTTGTGCTTTCAATTCGAGCCTAGCTCACATCATTATCTCAAAACCCGAAAATATTTGTGCATCCTTGCATTCGTTAGCTTTCCAAAAGCGCCCCGAATCTATGCATAAACCATGTTGAAAATAGGCACATGTACACACACATATCAGGCCTAAATAGCTAAAAACTCTCAAGACTTAGGTTCGTCCAAAGTCGCAATAAAATTTGCAAACTAGGCATACATCGAATTTTTCAAACACTGGTATTTTGCAAAGTTTTGTAAAAATGAAGTTTTAAGCATTTAAACTAACCCTTGAGCATCGGTTCAAGAAGGTTTAAACGAAAAGATCCCGCTTCCCAACAAATCGCCAGAAAAAGTCAGAACATTTCAAAAATCTTCGCTAGCTTTAGCAAGCTAGTTGGCACGCCCTTAGAAATGATGTAGGCATGAAAAGGTTCATTTCCGATATGAAGAACCAAGAGTGAAAATTTTCATGTTTACAGATTTGGCACGCCCGGTGGGACTCGGGTCTTAAAACTTTGCTAAAACAAACAAAACTCTGTAAAATTTTTCCAAAAGTGTTTAAAATTTCCGCCTATTTGCATTTGTAGGATTTCAAAACTTTTGTTGAGTCATGTCTAGTTCAGGCTCTAATGAAGTGACAAGCCGAGCCTCGCGCTCGTCAAGTTCCCTTTCAAAAAAGATTTCAAAATCTTAACTCAAATGCAAAAAAGAAGAGTTAGAAAACTTGTGTAGAGAATTCGAGGCTAAAATTGATGCAAGAATCGATGCCCTTAGCCAAGAGGCTGAGGCGGCCGACTCTTGCTCGTCGCATGGTGAACCCGCCAAAGCCAAGAAAAGACCTACCAAAACCAAAAAAACTAAGGAAACCACCGCAATGGAGGGAGACCAATACCACAATTCCTTCACACTAAAGGATCGCAAAGCCCTTCAACAACTATTAAAGGGGCAAAATAAAGAAAAGAAATCATATGCCTTGTCTGACTTTTTTCCTTTGGATTATGAAATAGATAGTGACGACGACATACCGAATTTCTATCGGTATGATGGCACGGGAGATCCTAGATCCCACTTGCAACTCTTTTCGTGCAGAGCCCATAAAAAGAAAAGGGACTCTGCCAAATGGATTTATTGGTTCCCCCTTTCCCTCAAGGGGACTGCTTCAAAATGGCTTGCTTCCTACGACTTAAGCCAGTTTGCTACTTTTGAAGAGTTAGCAAACAACTTTATGCAAAGATTTCAGCACAACGTGGAAGTAACGCCCACCTTGAACACCTTAGGGACACGAAACAAGCTTCGAACGAGGATGTGCATGCATTCATCGTTCGATGGAGGTCCCTCCTTGGGCAAATAAAAGAACCCATCTCCGAAGGATGTGTAGTCATGCTCATCCTCGAAAATTTTAAAACGGAGATCAAAACTCTTCTTTCATTGCATGAGATTTCTACCTTTCACAAGTTAATAAAGAAGGCTTCCTTGTTTGAAACCAATCTAAAAAAGGGAGTCTATGATGACTTGTGGAAGGGAAAAATACTTCCCAAAATGAGATTTGAAAAGTCTGAAACTTACGGGCCACCCATGGCAGACAAAGGGGCAAAACCCCAAAAGATTGCAAATGCCCAAGTGGAGTCAAGCTCGGTGGGCACTTCAAATAAGCTCGAACAACAAAAAAATAAAAAATTTCAAAAAACTTTTGAAAAATGGGATTATACCCCCTTGGGGCAACCTGTCTCGGAGGTCCTAGACCTCCTACTCGCCCAAGGTTTGGTAGTACCCCCAGAAATTCCCCAAGGGACCCCGCCAAAAGGGAGGTTTTTGAATAGGTATTGCAAGTATCATCGGCTCAAAGGCCATGATACTAACAAATGCTTTTCCCCTTTGAAAAAATAGAAAACTTGATAGAGTAGGGCCGACTCCAAGTCATTGAAGAACCTGAGCCTGCCCAAGCTGTGCTCAAAGAACCTTTCCCCAATCACGCAAGTACCAGTGGGAAGGAAAAAGAGGTATGTGCTTTCTCAACCTCGAAAGGTTTAGTGCATGCATCATATTCTGGCTTCACTACTTGTCACACACCACCTTCTCTCATCATATACAAAAAAGCTATCCAAGTAGTGATCCGGGGAGCGCTTAGAGTCCCGCCCTTGGCTAGAGCCGTCTTAGAAATTCTGGGTGCTCCAAAGCACAAAAATAGAGCCAACATAGGAGCAAGCCTTAGGCAAAGTGTGGGGAAGATGACCAGGTTCGAAAGGATCTATCAACCCCTACACCTAGAAAAAAATGCTAAAAAGTGGTTAGTGTTTCTGACCCTTCAAAAGCATGCATTCCTAAGGCTTTGCAAATCATGAATAAAGGTAAAAATGTTTTAACCTCATATGATTTTGAAAATCATCTTTCTAATATCCTGATAAACATGTCCATCCTAGAGTTGATACAAACCTCTCCTAGGCATAAACTAGTTTTAGAAAAAATCTTAGAAAGAGCCAAGGTTAACTCGAGTATAACTCCTGAGCCCTTGTCAAACCTAGTTGCATCCATCTTTGCAAAAACGCCAATTGTGTTTTCGGAAGACGAAATCGAAAGACCATATGAAACCCACAATCAAGCCTTGCATATTGAGATGGTATTGAATCACCATCCTCTAGACAGGTGCTACGATGGGAATGCAACCCAAGCCCCATCGTTATCACTGGATACGATGGGAATGCATTAAAACCTTTGGGAGCCATAGAGTTACCCACGGAAATAGGAGGCATAACCCACGCAGGGGTGTTCCATGTCTTAGACATACACCCCCACTACAACCTACTTCTAGGAAGACCCTGGATACACAACCTTCGTGCTGTGCCATCCACCTTCCATAGGTGTGTAAAAATCCCCCACGAGAACCAAATCGTGGTAATTCTGGGCGAAAGCCATCCACTACTAAGGGGAGTTCAAAGCTTCCCTTGCTTGTCAAGTGAAAAGGCCTACAGGGCCAATCTCATGAAATCCATGGACGAATCATACAAATTCGTCGCCCAAAGCCCTAGGACAGTTGTGTACGTCAAGGGGTAGCCTAAAGCTGGCCCACCAAAAGTCGTGACTATCCTAGGTAAATCCAAACTCCCTATATTTCCAAAAGCCCTAAATCGAAAACCATTTGAGCATGCCATAGATGACAGTAAGTTCCAAGGTCATCCTTTGTACAAAGAGTTTTTAAAAATAAGAAAACCTTGGAACATGCTGCTCAACATGGGTTACATGCCCTACCAGAGTTTAGGGAACAAAAACCATGGGCATCTAGAGCCTATCTTTTAGAATCCAAAACCAAATAGGTATGGGGTAGGCTATATTCCCACCATACCTCCAGAACCACCACCTACGACCACTTGGATCAAGGGTGCCTTGGAACCTGCTAAAACCGAGACCTATGGCTTAGATCTCTTATTTCGAGACTAATTCATGGCGTTTTCTTTGTAGGTATGATGGAAGACCCCTTCTTAACCAAAAAACCAAAAAAATTACAAATTTTCAAAAACCCAAAAACATTGGAAAAGTGTGAAAAAGCCAAAAAAAGTGTAATTTGCATTTCTCCAATTATCTTGTCTTTGCAAAAAACCAAAAAAATTGAAAAACCAGAAAATACCAAAAACAAAATCGTGTACATACCAGCTCCTGGTAGAAATTTGGGAAAAGCCAAAGAATTTGAAGAAAAAGTCGTCTTCATAAAAGGACCAAAATCTTCAAAACCTATAGAAATTCAAAAACCAAAACCAGGTGTTTTTGAAAAGCATGCATTAACTCCAAATTCCCTAGGATTCGAAAATTCTCGAGAATAATCAAAGCACGGAGGAGGATCCCGTTTTTCCTGAGGAGGATCAAGCCTCCGAGCTTCCCGAGTTTCACAAAATCCTCGATTTTGAAAAACCTTCGAATTCTGTAGGAGGGGATTTTATAGAAGTCGACCTAGGGAGTAAATCAAAACCAAAACTCGTTAAGATAGGCACATGTCTGCATGAGCATGAAAATGCATCATTTATTGCATTCCTAAAAGCCTACATAGACATTTTTGCATGGACATACGAAGACATACCGGGTCTAGACCCAAAAAATCGTAGAGCATTGTCTTCCCCTAGATTCAGATTCAAAACCCATAAAACAAAAGCTTAGAAAGATCCATTCGAACGTACACTCTCAAGTGAAAGAGGGTTTAGAAGATCTGCTAAAAGTTGGATTTATAAAACCCATTGCATATTCTGATTGGCTTTTAAACATTGTTGTAGTTCGAAAATCCAATGGAAAAATTCGAATTTGCATCGATTTCAGAAATCTGAACAAAGCCACTCCAAAAGATAACTTCCCTTTGCCAAACATTGATTTGATAATCGATAGCACTACAAATCATGAGATGTTTTCTTTTATGGATGGCTACTCGGGTTATAATCAGATCAAGTTCCTAAGAAGGGAGAAATCCCAATGGCATTCTGACTAGATTTTCTATGTTCAAATAATGTGGTTGAATATAAGGCACTCATACAAGGCCTAAAAGTTTTGAAAAATCTAGGGACATCATGTATTGAAGTCTTTGGAGATTCTATGCTTGTTGTAAACCAAGTTTCAAAAATTTGGCAAGTCTAAAATGAAAAACTCATTCCATACCATGAATTAGCCACCCATTTGGTTAGTTCTTTCAAATCATGCACACTCACTCACATAGGTAGAGAGGACAACACCATAGCTGATGCCCTCTCATCTCTAGGGTCATCTCTAAGAATCGACCCCACTATGGGCAATCGATCCCTAGAGATCCTCCATTTACCCACTCCATCCACCCATGATTTAGAGATTTGTCAAAATGACCAAAATTCAAATGAAAAATGTTGGTTCTCAAGACATTAAAAACTTTTTAAAAAATGAAGGATTTTCCAAATTTGCTTCATTTAAAGATAATGCTTTTATTCAAAACATTTCAACCCGATATGTGATTTTGGTAGAGGTTCTTTATAAAAAGAGTTTTACCACCATCTTGTTGAGATGTATCGATCTTGATGAGGCTAGGATCATTATGCATGAATCCCACAATGGGGAATGTGGAGGTCATGTCAATTCAAATATGATGGCGATGAAAATACTTAGAGCTAGTTATTTTTGGTCCCTTTGAAGCAAGATTGTCATGATCATGTTAGGAAGTATTATCAATGTCAAGTGCATGGAAATGCCATTCATATTCCTTCATCCACATTGCGTTCCATTGTGAGTCCATGACCGTTCACCATGTGGGCATTTGATATCATAGGACCAATCTCACCCATTGCATCCAATAGACATAGGTTTATCTTAGGAGCAACCTAATATTTTTCCAAATGGGTTGAAGCTACCTCCTTGGCTAATGTCCAAGGACAACATGTAGTGGCATTCATTAAGAAAAATATCTTTGCTCGATTTGGAGTTCCAAGAGACCTTGTGTCGGATAATGGCACCCCATTCAAAAATGAGAAGGTGGAAAAGTTATGCAATACCTATGGCATTACTCAACACTTCTCATTGCCCTACTACCCTCAAGGCAATGGCCAAGTCGAAACCACAAACAAAACTCTCATAACCATCATTGAGAAAACTTTAGAAAAGGGTAGGGCATGTCATGAGAAGCTAGACAAAGCCTTATGGGCTTATAGAACTTCCATCCATACACCCACAAATGCCACACCATTCGAGTTGGTCTATGGTACAAATGCCATACTTTCCATTCATACCAAATTATATTCATTTCATATATCTATTGCACTCTATTTGCCCATAGAGACCCTACAACAAGCTAGGATGATTGAGCTTGATTTACTTGATGAGAAGAGGCTCCTTGTCATGGATCATGCATGTGCATACCGGCAAAGGATAGCCTGACACTATGAAAAGCATATGAAGGTTCTCCAGTTCAAAGTGGGAGACCTTGTCTTGAAAACCATCCACCATCATGGCCCCACATCTACTTGGTCCCTATGTTGTGAGAGTAACAACCACAAATAATATATATTGGTTAATTGATGTTGAGGGAAGAAATTTAGTATACACTATAAATGCCCAATACTTGAAAAAATATTATGTAAAGGGTCTATGTTAAATTCTTTCAAAAATCTTTGACTTACAAAATGAGGCCTAGTTCAAAATAGCAAAATATTTTCAAATGGTAGATGCTATTAGGAAATGGGATATACTTAACTTAATCGAATATCCAAAGGGATGAGTGCTAACCCACTTCATTTCTCTTCAAAAAGGAAAATTGACAAAATCAAAAGTAAAAGGAAGAAAATAAAAACCTCCAATATAGAGGTCTTCCAAAATCGAAGGAAAAGGAAGAAAACAAAAACCTCTAAAATAGAGGTCTTCATTTTAAAAGAAAAAAAAAGAAAAAGCCAAAGCTCAAAAAGAGCAATTTTCCACTTCTTTGCCTTATACCATGGGACACTTCAGAAGGGACCATGGGGAATTCTTTCCCAAATCCCCCACAACTTATCCCAATGAAAAAAGGTTTACCATTAAAATCCTAGAGTAAATAGGACCTACTTACTTGGATTTTATTTTGTTTGAGAATTAGACTTTGTTGTGTGGGAAATGGAATTTTGAAATGATATTCAAAGTTTTCTATAAAACCTCTGCTAAGTAATTGATATTAAAACCCAAATGAGGAGAAGTTTAAGAAATTGGAAATCCTTTTGATATAATAAAAAAAGAGTTCCCGTTTGAAAAGAAATTTTGAAAACCCGAAACATCAAAAGAAACAATATGAGGATTGTCTTACTTGGGGCAGCCGACCTTCACAGGTTCTCCTCAAGCTCATAAACCTCATGAATAGTTCTCTAAACACATACTACACTCCATTACATCATACACCATGCATGCATACATCCATCCAAAGGTCGGCCATGCATAATCATGTTAGGACTAGTGCTTTGTTCAAGTCCAAGTCCCCTTTTGGCTAAGATCTCCTCCTTCACAAAAATTTGAGAAAATAAATGCCATGAAATGAAGGAAAAATCCATACTCTCAAGCCAAGTTTTGGAAAGGAAAATCAAAAGGGGTGTTTTCTTCTTTGCTATTATCCAAATAAATTTGGATTAATGTCAAAGAGGGGCATTTATAAACACCTTAAAATATTTTCAAAAATATATTCAAGCAGGTTTTAGAGTTTTTAAAACAATAGGCTTGTTCCTCACTTGAATACAACCTGCGAATTTTATAAAATACCAAAAACAAATATTTTTGAAATTAAAAGTTTTAAGCTTGAAGTTTTGAAATCAAGCTCTAAAATGAAATAAGGGCTGGTTCAAAAGAGGATAAGGATGAACCCCACCGAAGATCCTTGAAGAAGGCACAATCTTAGGGCCAAAACGGAATCGAATGAAGCATCCCAATCCAATCTCAAAGCTGCAATAAGAATGCAAGGACCGAGCTCATTCACCAAATGTTGACTAAGATGAAGGACTAAGGCTTAAACGGGCAAAGAAAGTTGAAACTAAGATGGACTAGGTCAAATTAAGAGCCTAAGACCAAAGGACAAAGACTCGATTTACAATCAAGTTGAACAAGTCAATGTGTGGGACTTAAACGAAGACATGAATTAGCCTAAGACAATGGCTCAAGAAGACTAGGTCATGGACTAAAGGGGGACCAAAGACATAAACCAAGCCAAGCCATGACTTCATCAAATATGGCACCAATGGCTCCCCCAAATCAAACCTAGCCGGCTCCACCAAGGCCAGCCAATTGCACCCGACCGCCATGTTTGATCAAGCCCACTTGACTGACCTAGCCCTCACCACATGGGGCTGGGCTTACCTTGGTTAAGAGGGACCACTAGGAAGCTCACGTGAAGCCATGTGGCCAGCTTTGGGAGTTTGATCAATATTTGGCCAAAAGCCCATCCAAACCCAAACCGTGGAAGGCTCTAGGCCTTCCCCCCTTGAGGCCTATAAATAGGCACCTTGGGGGTTGGTTTCTAGTATTAAAGGAAGGTGGGAAAGAGCCTAAGAGAGAGAAGGAGAGCTACAACAAGAGAGAGAGAGAGAGAAAGAGAAGAGAGGAAGAAGGAGGAGCCGATCCTTCCAAGTTCTTCTACATTCGGTGCCAAGGAGGGCTACATTACAAGGTCAATCTTCTTCTCTCTTCTTTAATCTCTTCTTCCTTACTTTTATTCAATTAAAAAGGGTTGTATTAATGGAGCATTTGACTCCCCCCATGATGTAATAGATAGATATGCTGTCCATTTCATTTCATGCCTATTATTTGTTTGATTTCAAGTTTCCTATACCTCTCTATACATTATTGTAGATATGAAAATTTTACTCCAAAGTCAATGTAGAGACTTGAAACGAAATTCTCAAACTACGTCGTGTGCGCAAGCATGCCAGTAGGTTTGCTTAAATTAGCAAAGATTGATTTTCTTACTTCGTGTAGCGATTGTAGGGAAGTGAGATCTTTTCATCTTAGGCCTTCTTGAAGCGGCGCTCAAGGGTCACCCTAAACACTTTGAGAATTGTTTCGAATAAGGTGTGTTTTCAAAATTTACTTTCGAATCAACTTGACTCGACAAAAAAAACGTGCACTTGGCTTATAGAAGAAAATTTTTCTAGGTTCTGAAAAACAGAAACTCATTTTGTTTTAAGAACTTATTTTCAGATTTTTTTGAATAGTGTCGAATCTCTAAAATTCACTAAAATTTATAATGAGTAAACACGAATATGGAGATTGTTGAACTATTTTTATTCTAGTTTTTTGTACTTTGATTGTGCAGAATTAAATCAAGAATGTGTCTCTACTTAGGCATTCAGAATTGATATGTTTTAGAAATATAGAGGTTTAACAAAATGTCTATATCTCAGAGCGTAGACATTTGATATTTATGAACTTGGTCTTGTTGGAAAGCTATGGATGTCAGCTTCGAATGAGATAATTTCACTAAAATTGGTTCACTACAAGAGTTATGGGATGATAACCCAAGCTCTATTTTAAGAAATATAGGTTTAACAAATTTAACTATGGATTTTTCTGATATTCCCCAATTTCAATTATATGTCTGAACGACCCTAAAATTCTTGAAAATTTTATCATATGTGGGCTTGTGTGTGAGGAATCGGTGTATCAAATTTTAGTTCAGTTGAAGTATAGAAATAGAAATAAAAACTAAAACATCCAACGTATGCAGGATGCTGAAAACAAATTTCCATGTTTAAAACATACATGAATGCATTCCATTTGAAATTAAAAGACTAATCACAGTAAACTTAAAGTAAATGACTGAAGGAAATGAATTGAAATATATTTATAGCTTAAGCATAGAGGGGATTAGAAGATATAAGAGAGTATATCGTATAGAGAGGTAGGAGAAACTTGAAATCAAACATGTAATAGGCATAAATGTAAATGAATGAAATCAACAACATCACTAGCTATTACATCATGGGGAAAGACAATTGCTCCATTAATACAACCCCTTTTAATTGAATGGGAATAAAGAGAGATTAAAGTAACTAAGGGATGAGAAATAAACCTTGCAATCGGGCCTCCTTCCTCTTCCTCTCCTTTCTCTTCCTCTCTCTCTCTCTCTTTTTCTCTCTTTCTCTCCCTCTTCTTATCTCTCTTGCTGCAACTTCTCTCTCTCTCTTAGGATCTTTCCCGTCTTCCCTCAATGCTCTTTCCTACTTTCCTTCAATGCTAGAAACCATCCCCAATCTGCCTTTTTATAGGCTTTAGTAGATCTCAAATTGGGTATTTGATTGGGTCTTTTGGAGCCCAAGTCTTGATCCAATTTCTTGGCTGAACACATGGCTTCATGTGGACCTCTTGGTGTTCCCCTTTGGTTAAGGCAAACCTAACCCCATATGGCTAGGTCAGCCAAGTGGCTCGGTCTAGCATGATGCGGTCAAGTGCCTTTGAATATGGTCCGGCTAGACTTGATTTGGTGCAATCGGGTATGTTCAATTTGGGGTAGCCTTTGGTGCCATATTTGATGGAGTCGTGTCTTGGCTTGACCCATGTCTTTGGTCCTCCTTTAGTCCATGACTTGGTCTTCTTGAGCCATTGCCTTAGGTAGTCTATGTCTTAGTTTGAATAAACTTGTTCGCCATTGAGTGTACCTCAAGTCTTTGCCCTTGATTTTAGGTTCTTGATTTGGCCTAGCCCATCTCGGTTTTGACTTCCCTAGCCCGTTCGAGACTTGGGTCCTTCATCATGGTCTACATTTGGTGAATGAGCTCGGTCCTTACCTTGCTTCATGGGTGCATGTTTGATTTGACCGTTGCCTTGATCCTCGCTTTCATCCTGAATCTTCGGTGGAGCAAATTCATTCTTATCCTCTCTAGATTTGATTCGCAGCTTTGTCCCTGAATCGAACTTCAATCCTACGCTTGATTTTATATTCATGGTTTCAAATATTTCTTTTGATTATCTAAAACCATTTTGTTTGAGATATATTTGAAAACAACAAGTTCTATAAAATTTTTTAAATATTTTTGAAAACAACTGAGTTTCATTCCCAGTGTTTGTTTGCATGGGCGACCTACTTTCGCTTCGTGAGTTAGCTTTTACCGTTTCAACCACTTTAACCCTTTGTTGGGTGTAGGGTGTCGGACCACTTTAACCCTTTTGATGGGTATAGGGTCTCAAACCTCTTTAACTCTTGATTGTAGGGTTTCGGACCACTTTAACTCTTTGATGGGTGTAGGGTCTCGGAGTATGACCGTCCTCAATCGGATGAGTTTTTGAGGCCTGATTTGGATTTGATTTGTATATTTAAAGGTTTTTACAAATTTGACATTTTGCAAATATTTTTGGGTTTGGTTCCCAATGTCTCATTTTCATTTATCTCTTTGAGGAAACTTGTTTAAAACCATCATTTATTTGAATGAAATCATTTGAAAATGCATAATCCTACCAATTTGGGCTTGAGGGCAAAGCAGTCATTTTTTTGGCTCTTTGTCAAAATTGGATTTTTTTGAGAGGTGCAATTTACCCTTATTTTGAGGCTGTCACAAAATTTTAGTGCGAAAGTGAGTTCATTTAAGTTGTCTTTATTTGAAAACCATTAAAAGACCCAAAATCATAATTTTTTCTTAAAAAGGCAAAATTTCTAAAAGGTCAAATTATTTTGAATTTTTTTTTGGGTGTCTACAATTATAATCCTTTATATATCCTAATCCCCTCTAGGCTTAAGCTATAGATATATTTCAATTCATTTCCTTCAGTCATTTACATTCAAATAATTGTGATTTGTCTTTTAAATTTTCGATGAGATGCATTAATGTATTTTCTAAACATGAAAATCAGTTTTAAGCATCCTGCATCCGTCTGATGATTTATTTTTAATTTCCTATCTTTTGTTTTGAATGATTTGAAACTTTAAACATTGAATCCTCCATACCAGCCCACTTCTCATAAAATTTTGAAGAATTTTAGGGTCGTGTAGCCACGTAAATAAAATTGGGGAAGATCAGACAAATCTATAATTGAATCTATAAAATCTATGTTTACTGTAATAGAGTTTGGGTTATCATCCCATAACTTTATTTGTAATAAACCAATTTTATTGAAACTTGTCTCATTAGAAAGATGACATCCATATATTTCCAATAACATCAAGTTCATAAAGATCGGAGATCATGCACTGAGATACAAATGTTTCTCAAAACCTTTGTATTTCTATCACAAAACTTTTTGGACATCAAAGCAACGGTCATTCCCTGATTTAATTGTAGACTGTCACAACACTAAAATCAGAATAAAAAATAGTTTCTCAACCTTCATAAGATTCTTTATTCACTGTAAAATTTTTGTGATTTTTGGAGATTCAAAAGCTATTTAAAAAAAATCTGAAAACAAGTTTTGAACTAGTTTATGTTTTTCAGAACTTAGAAAAATTTTCTTCCAAGGACCTAAGAAACAAATTTGGTTAAGTCATTTGGAGTTTGAAAAGTGAATTTAAAAAACACACCTAGTCAAAATCAATCCCTAAAGAATCTAGGCTAACCCTTAAGCGTTGGTTGAAGAAGGCCTAAGACGAAAAGATCTCACTTCCCCGCAATCGCTATTGAAGTCGAAAAATCTACTTTACTAGTTTAAGTAAACTAGCTGGCACACTCACACACGACATAGTGTGAAAAATTATTTGAAGTCTGTAAAGACTTCGGAGTAAAATTTCACATCTACAACATTTAATTACTTATAAGAGTGGCTTATCACAAACACAAATTGATTACTTTATTTGTAAAAAAAAAAGATAGAGCATGTTGTAAAGATTGCAAGGTAATTTAAGGAGAAAGTTTAACTACCCAATATCGACTTTTAGTTATGGATTTACAAATAAAAAAATAAACAAAGAAGAAAAGAGTACATCGAGCTATTCAGACTAAATGGTGGAACCTCAAAAGTGAGAAAGAAGATATATTTAAACAGAAAGTCCTTCAAGGAGATGCTTTGAATTATGTTGGTACACCTTGTGATATGTGGAACAATATGACTATACATATTAAGAAAATGGCAAAAGATGTGTTAGGTGAATCTAAGGGAGGTGTACCGACACAAAAAGAAACTTGGTGGTGGAGTGAAGTAGTGCAAAATAAAATCAAGGCAAAGAGGGCATGTTACAAATTACATTTTGCTAAGAAAACTAGTGAAACTTTAGAGGCTTATAAGAAAGCAAAGGAGGAAGTGAAAAAGGCCATCAGTAAAGCAAAAACTAAAATTTGAGAAGATTTATAAAAAAAACTCAACTCAAAAGAGGGCGAAAGAGATATTTTTAGGATAGCTAAGGCTAGAGGTAAGAAAATTAAAGATCTTAATTCTGTTAGATGTATCAAAGACGAAGATGACAAAATTCTAATGACAAATGATGATATAAGAAATAGATGGAAAAACTATTTTTATAAGCTTTTTAATAAAAATAAAGATGTTAGTATTAGCTTAAGAGAGTTAGCCAAATCAGAAAATTTTATAAACCACAATTTCTACCGACGTATTCAAAAGAATGAAGTCAAAGAGGCTCTTAAATATATGAAGGGAGCTAAATCGGTAGGGACCATGGTAACAAAAATTTCTCCCAAAGAGGTCTTCTCTTTGAATGAGAAAAAGAAAAAAAAGATAAAAAAAAAAGCCAAAGCTCAAAAAAAAGAAAATAGCAATTTTCCATCTCTTTGCCTTAAACCACGGGACGCTTCATAAGGGATATATGGAGGCCATGCCAATGCAAATATGATGGCCATGAAGATACTTAGGGCTAATTATTGTTAGTCCACCCTTAACCAAGACTATCATGATCATGTTAGGAAATGTCATCAATGTCAAATGCATGGGCATGCCATATCCCATCGTCCACTTTGCATTCCATTGTAAGCCCATGGCCCTTCACCATGTGGGAATTTGACATCATAAGACTCATCTCTACCAAACTAGGGGCATTTACATTGTATTCCCTAAAAATATTTTCATGGAGACTAAATATATTCATCATCTCATAAAGCATATATCTCCATCATATCACATGGAATACATTTGTACATGTCATGCATCACATGCACATCATTCACCCAAAGAGGCCCAGAAAGGTGGCCGCCCTAGTAGGAATGTCCCCATGTCATAAAAGTGGCAACAAAGAAATCGATAGTGCAAACTGATTGATTGATGTTGAGGGCAGAAATTTAGTAGACCCTATAAATGCCCAATACTTGGAAAAAATATTATGTATAGGGTCTATGTTAAATTCTTTCGAAAAGATTTTAAAATTGATCTCCTTTGAACTTCTTAAAAGAAGGATCGCGATTGATTGTATGGCCCTGAATGAGGGAATTGATGCTTTATGAAAAGCAAAGTTTTCAAAATCAGTTGGTAACATTTCAAAAATCCTTGGCTTACAAAATGAAGCCTTGTTCAAAATAGCAAAATATTTTCAAATGGTAGATGCTATTAAGAAATGGGATGATCTTGGTTAAATCGAGTAGCCAAAGGGATAAGTTTTCCTCCCATTTTACTTCTCTCTCCAAAAGAAAAATTGGTAAAAAAAAAAAAAAAGAATACAAAAAGTCCTCCAAAAAGAGGTATTCCCTTCAAATAGAAAGAGAGAATACAAAAATTCCTTCGAAAGAGGCCTTCTCTTTGAATAAAAAAAAGAAAAGAAAAGAGAATGCAAAAACCCCTCCAAAAAGAGGTCTTCCCTTTTGATAGAAAGAGAATACAAAAATTCTTTCGAAAGAGGTCTTCTCTTTGAATAAAAAAAAAGAAAAGAAAGAAAAGAGAATGCAAAACCTTCTCTAAAAAGAGTTCTTTCCTTGAAATAGAAAGAGGAAATACAAAAATACCTCCCAAAGAGGTCTTCTCTTTGAATGAGAAAAAGAAAAAAAAGATAGAAAAGAAAAAGCCAAAGCTTAAAAAAAAGAGAGCATTTTTCCATCTCTTTGTCTTAAACCACGGGTCGCTTCAGAAGGAACCGTGGTAACTCTTTCTCATATCCCTACAACTTATCTCAATGGAGAAAGGTTTATCCATGAAAATCGTAAATTAGGAATAGAATCTACTTATTTGGATTTCATTTTGTTTGAGAATTAGACTTTGTTGTGTGGGAAATGAAATTTTGAAATGTTTTTCAAAATTTCCTACAAAACCTCTGCTAAGTAATGAGTATTGAAACCCAAATGAGGGGTAATATAAAAATTTGGAAGTCCTTTTGATAGAAACTAAAAGGAGTTCCCTTTTGAAAATGAATTTTGAAAAACCCGAAATGTCAAAATGACATGGGATTATCCTACTTGAGGCAACCAACCTTCATAAGCTCTCCCCGAGCTCATTCATCTCTTAAGTGAGTTTCTAAAACCTCACACTCCATTTGCATCACCCACACGATGCATGCATACATTAAAAAATCATTCATGCATGATCATGCTCAAGACTAGCACCCAATATAGGTCAAGTCCTCTTTGGCTAAAATTCCCTCCTCTATAATTCAAGGAAAAAGCTTTTATGAAATGAAGGATGATTTATATTCTCAAGAAAATTTGAGAAGTAAATCCAAAAAAGGTGTTTTACTCTTTGCCATTATCCAAATAAATTTGGATTAATGCCAAAGAGGAGCATCTGTAAACACCCAAAATTAAAAATTTTCCTAAACTCCCAAATCCTGAAAATTCAAATGATTTAAAACCTTTTGAAAAGTTCAAATCTTTTACAAAGACTTCAAAATAAAGGTTGTAAAATCAAGTTAAAAAGCCCAAATAATTCGAAGCAAATAAGACGAACAGGTGAAGACCCAATCTAGTTTAAGATCGAGATCAAGTCTGAAAGCGAAGGGATGGACCAAGTCAGAGGCATATCCTCTTCAAACAAATCAAGTTACAAAGCATATCAGGTTGGATATGAAGATAAAGGGTGCCATTTGGATAAGATGAAGAGGGACTTGTTTACTTCGAATCAAGAGCCAAGACTGGCCGACTTTACAAAATGAATTAGATTGGATCTAGGAGTGCCAATTTTGAAGGATTATTAAAGCTACACCCAGCCAACAAATCAACATGAATCAAGCCAAGTGAAGGCGAGCTACACAAGGAGTTGATCAAGCCTAGCTGGGCATGTTTTGACTCACTTGGCTAGGGCTAGGCGTGCCCAATGGAGTCAAGAACCAGCCCACATGGGGCTGGTCCATATCATCCAAAGGGCGACCACATAGTTGGACCTTGGGGCTGGATATGGGCCATGTAAGGCCCGCCCCAAGGAAGGCTCTAGAAATGGCCCCCCTTGGCCTATAAATAGGGCTAAGGGGGGGGGCGTGAATTGCATCTTGGAGATTGAGAGCTTGGGGCATTGAAGTGCTGCACCTTGGGGCTTGGGATTTCGTGAGTTCCTCTAGGGAAGAGTGGAGAGAGACAAAAAGAGGGTAGAAGTTAGGCCAATTGCTGCAAACATTAGGGAATTATGAGTGAGAAACAAAAAGAGAATCAAGGGGAGAGTGAGGGCCGAGATTCATCTCTTGGAGCCGATTCTTGGGGAAATCCTTGTAAATATTTCTCATCCCTGGTTCTTCCATATCTCTTCTTTATATTCAATTTGAAAGGGGTTGTATTAATGGAGATTTGTCTCCTCCCATGATGTAATAAGAAGTGGATGTGCTGTGAATTTGCTATTCTTACTTACGCACTCTATGTGTTTGATTTCTTGATTCTACCCCAATATATTATATAAGCACTCTATATTCCCTAATCTCCTCTATACTTAAGCTAAGATATATATTTCCATTCATTTCCCTTAAGCAATTTGGTTTGTGTTGTTGGGTTGTTACAATTTAAATTCGGGTGAGTTTGCATTTATGTATGATCTAAAAATAAAATTTTGGTTTTCCAGCATCAGCATACCTTGATTGCCGCAATTTTCATTTTCTAATCTATGATCTAAATGCTCTGAAATTTTAGGCACAATATCTACACACGCAAACACATTAAAAATAAAATTGGAAAGAATTTTACAACAGTCTAACTATGTGAATAAAATTGAGCAAAAGCGGACAAACTCAGTTCTGTTTTCTGCACAGTCAGTTTTCCTGTAATAGGGATTGGCAAACATCCCATATCTCTATCTGTAAGAAACAAAATTTGATCAAATTAGTCTCATCAAAAAGCTAACATCCATAGCTTTTCGAAAAGACTAATATCATAATATTCGGAATTCTGTACACTGAGATACAGAGGATTCTTTGAGCCTCTATAATTCTATCATAGAACGTCTTGAAGCTATTGAGTTGGGTATAGTCTCTGATTTAATTCTGTAGATTTGTTATCCTAAAATTTAAAATAAAAAGTGGTCTAGGATATCAACAATTCAGAATATAGCTTGTAAAGTTTTTGTCAATTTTGGAGATTGCTAGGCTATCAGAAAAATTTTGGAAACAAGCTCTGAAAATAGAACCAGTTTCTATTTTTCAGAACTTGCTGATTTTGCAAAACTTGAGACGAAGTGCACCCATTTGTTCTTTACAAACACCTTATATCCACGTGAATTCGAAAGTTTTACTCATTTAGTTGGAATCCCTAAGTGCTTAGACCGACTCTTGAGCATCGGTTCAAGAAGGTCTAATGCGAAAAGAACCCGCTTAACCACAAATCGCCAATTAAGTCAGATTTTCATACACTTTGCTAGTTTTGAAAACTAGCTGCCACGCTCATGCATCTAATAATGTTGAAAGATTCATTTCAAGTCTCCGCATAGGCTTGGAGTGAAAATTTCATGTCTACAGTGGTCATGTAAGAAAAGGCCGTATACATAATGAGGTTATTAGAAACAAATTAGGAGTGGCATCAATAGAAGATAAAATGAGAGAATTTTGTTTAAGATGGTTTGAACATATAGAAAGAAGATCAGAAGAACCTATAAGAAGGTGTGAAAAACTAAAATTGGAAAGTATTAAAAGAGGTATAGGACGATTGTAAACACCCCGAAATCCCACGAACTTTTCAAATGAAACTTGATTTTGTAAAAGCAGCCCCAAAGGGCTATTTTGAGTCTGGAAACCCAGGAGCCTTTCAGACAAACCCTATACATATGTTTAAACTGTATATGTTTTAAAATATGTATAATATGCTTTTAAAACCTTTAAAATGCATTTTGAAACCCCACAAAGCGGCTTGGCCTGAGGAAAGCAGGACCAGAAGAGCTAAAGAGAGCCCGGAACTGGAGCACATGTCGAGCCCGGCACAGCAACTCTCGTGTTAGATCCATCCCCAGGATCTCGAACGTCCAAGTCCCTATTATCAACAAAAGTCATGTAAAATCATCTCCGGAAGGTGAAAACAGAAGCGGACGACCATGTTGGCGAAGACCCAACGCAAGATGGAGTACTGATGATGTCAGGCCCCGCACAAACCGTTCATTTCGAACATACCCTGAAGGAGTCAGAATTCAGTTTGGATTGGATATGGACCATATATATCCAGATCCCAATCCAAATGTATATGTGGATTTGGATCTAAAGATCCAATCCAATATCCACATCCATGGCCCACATCACCTTCTCATAAATGGAGGTGGGGCCCACTTGAAATTCACGTGGGATTATGGGCATGAGAGAGAATGGGGAGGATAAGCATGAGGGAGATGTATTAAGCTTGACTTGTGTGTGAAGTTTGGGTTAATCATGTGGGTTAGCCTAATTAGTGTGGGTTTAAGCTTGTATGAGCCTACACCTAACCTAGGGCTGCACCAACATGATGCAATGAAGTCCATGGGTTATGCAAAGGGAGACTCCTAATCCAATCCTAAGCCAAAACCCCTAATCCTAGCCATTTACCCTAATCCCGGCCTAATCGTAGCCTAATCACCTAACCCACTTCCCTAATCCCGGCCTAATCCCAACCTAATCACCTAACCCACCTCCCTAATCCTTCCCTAAACCTAGCCTAATTCCCTTAATCCTAACCTAATCCTAGCCTAAACACCTAACCCACCTCACTAAACCTCACCCCAAAACCAACCCACCTAGCTAAGCCCTAAACTACTAAACCACCCCACCTAAACCCTAGCACACCATATCCCTAAAACCACCTAAACTAAATATCTGCCCCCCCCCCCTAAATATCTAGCCCACCTTATCACCACACCACCACCACCTAACCACTAAACCACCTCTTTCAAAACCAGCCCAAACCGACTTTTGAAAATCCTATAAAAAACCCCCTAGTGGGCAGGTTTTTGAACTTCAACCCAGCCATCTTGGGCCAGCCGAGCCTTCTCTCACCCCCTGCTCTCTTCTCTCACCTTACCACCACCACTTCCCGTTCTGCTCCACTCCACACCACCACCACTTCCCGGCCTGCATCATTCCACGCCACCACAATCGCCCGACCAGCTCCACTCCTTCCACCCGACTGCATCCTCCTTCCACCCGACTGCCTTCCTTGGACAACCGCCACCTTCCCTTTCATATTCGGTTAGTACCCTATCCTAACTCCACCCTATCTTCACTCCTCCTCCACTCTTAGCCACCACACCACCTAGCTACCCGCCACCCTTCAACCATACCCAACCACACCACTCGCTGCCCTACCTTCCCATTAGTGACACCCCCTAACTATCCCAGCCACCTTACCTTTTTCCCTAGGATCAGCTCTTCCTCCCCTTTAACCATCCCTTAACTAACACCCTAGCTAGCTCCCCCTCGTCATTCCTAAACACCCCTAGCTACCCCAACCGGCCACCACCTAACCTGCCACCAGTCGGCCAGCCATAGCCGACTGCATCTAACCACCCGCAGCCCTCCATCCTCTTCCTTAGACATCCCCCCTAGTCACCTCTTAGCTCCACCTTCCCTAGAACCTGCCCCATACCTTAGTGACACTCCCTAACCACTTCAGCCCGAGACACCACAGCAGCACCCTCCTATCAGCTGGCTACCCCCAAGGTGCCACACCCGCGCTCTCTTGTCACCCGGCCAGTCACTCCCTTGCCGTGCCATTCCGAGGAGCTCCCTCTTGCAGCCCAAGGCGATGCCCAAGCCCAAGTTCAAGCAAGTCACCTCCGAACCAGCTATACGTAAGTGCCTAACTCGGTCCTCATTTGTAAACTTGCTTAAGTTAAATTAAATTTGATACGGGGTTGTAATAACGGAGCATTGTCTCTCCCCACTTGTAATAACGTGGCTTGGCACACCCACATACACGTGCACTTGAGCCTATCTCGCTCTTAGTCGTGCACGATTTTGAACACACACGGGCCTAATCAGCCCTTAAGATATAAATTTATTTATATAATTTAAGTTGCGTGGGGTTTTGCTTAAGTTGTATGTGTTGTCTTTCAATTCTCGCACTCACACACATTGAGCTTTCTCTCTTACTCCCAAGACCTTAGTTAAGGCCATATTGCAATTTATATTTGGGTTTAATTTCATGTTGTGTGCGTAGTATTTCAATTATACACTCACATACATTGAGCTTTCGCTCTTACTCCCAAGACCTTAATTAAGGTCATATTGCAATTTATATTTGGGTTTAATTTTATGTCGTGTGTGTAGTACTTCAATTCTCGCACTCACACACATTGAGCTTTCGCTCTTACTCCCAAGACATAGTTAAGGCCATATTGCAATTTATATTTGGGTTTCATTCAAGTCGTGTGAGTTGTCTTTCAATATATACACAACACCCACGCAACACGTTGGCGACCTTCGGGCCCATATATATTATAAGTATTTCCCTTTTGGCTATGTCTTTAAGATTTGGGTTTTAAGGTTTAGCAGTGTGCGTAGTCTTTACATATATACACGGCACACACTTGCACTATTGAGCCTTTCTGCTCTTAAGATATAGCCATATTTCCCTTTTCGCAATTTCCCTTCCGCAATTTCCCTTTTGCAATTTACATTTCAAGTCATTTCCCTTCGGCATTGTCTTTCAATTTCGGGTTTTTCCTTTGGAGTTGCGTGAGTTTGCATTGCATATACGCCATACCACGAGTTAGGACGCATATTGCATCAAAGCAAATCCCATACTCCCATTCAAAGTTGCCCCACTTAGGCTACGTGTTCATAACACACACCTAGTTGGCCCAAAAAAGGATAAAAAGAAAGACATAGGCACGTGCAAATCCATGTGAAATAAAATTTGAAAATCATACAAAAACAACCCGAGTCGAACACCTCAAACGTTTTCGTAGGTTCTCATATTTCAAAACTCGATTTTTAAGCATACAGACTGACCCTTGCGCATCGATGCAAGAAGGTCTGCGACGAAAAGAGCTTGCTTGCTCACAGTCGCCACGTTAGGAGTCAGACTTAAAAAAATTTTCTTCACTAGCTTAAGTAAGCTAGCTGGCACGCCTTTTTGCTTAATAGGACTTAGACACACGAAAAGGTTCGCTTCAGGCCTAAGAACCAGGAGCGGAAACTTTCTGCGTCTACAACGACCACAAAAGTGTTGGAAAGAAACAATAAAGAATGATCTAGCTTATTGTGAGTTAACTGCTAACATGACACATGATAGAGCTTTGTGGAAACAAAGAATCCATGTAGTTGATCCCGTCTAATATGGGAAAAGGCTTAGTTATTGTTGTTGTTGTCGTTGTTGTTTTTGTTGTAAACTTGGAGTTATCTTCTCCAAACCATTGTATGCTCAAGAAGGACAACCATTTCGTAGAAGATTATCGCAAAGGAGGATCATCCCAATCCAAAAGCGCAAAAGAAAGGGCCATAGGTAAGAAGAATCTACAACTTTTGCAATATTTTATTTCTTCTACCTTAATATACACTATATCTTATACATTCTCATCTGTTTATGCTTACGTATTATATCACCTCTTATCTCCTTTCTTCGGTATATTGATTGCTTCCAATTTAATTTAAGAAGCCATAAGAGGAATATAGCTGCCACATTTACATATGATGACGGTAAACATCGAAAAAAAATTTCAAAACAAAAAAAGAAATTTTGATCTTTCCAAACAAACAGTGAGAATGAGACTAACTCAAGGAACGAAAGCAGGTCACCCATACAAACAAACATAGGGAATGTGACTCAATTACTTTCCAAAAAGAATATTTAAAGATTTCATTAAACTTGATGTTTTCAAATATAAAAGAAATGGTTTTAAGGAAAACATTTGAAACCATAGGATATAAATCATTTGATTCAATTAAAATGAATCTACAAACCTTGCTTTATTTGTCATATCATAAGAAGTTACATTCAATTTATATTTCACCCATTTTCTTTCTTTTAGGTTCTAAATAACTAGGATTTAGGATTCTCCTCTGCTATCAGTTCTGAAACACTTATTTCATATTGAAGTTTCACTTGAGTTTTGAAAATCTTAAACTTTTCCCAAAACTTTATCCTTTGTATACATCAAATATATATAACAAAATCTAATACTTTCATTAATAAAAGTTGTAAAATACCTTTTTCCTCATATTACCAACCA
Source organism: Brasenia schreberi (assembly GCA_036023115.1). Classification (NCBI taxonomy): domain Eukaryota; kingdom Viridiplantae; phylum Streptophyta; class Magnoliopsida; order Nymphaeales; family Cabombaceae; genus Brasenia; species Brasenia schreberi. The sequence continues at coordinate 18,386,049 of JAYKKT010000080.1, read as the reverse complement.
TATAAATCACAAAAATCTGAATGAATTAAATCTAAATTTTTTGAATTCCTTTCAATTCTTGAAAATGACAATCTAGTGATTTTAATATGCATGCAAGTAGAACATGAATGCATTGACTTAACAATTTTTGAAATCAAATCTGATTTAGCCATTTTATATAAATTTTTAAAATTCACATGTCCCAAATGAAAATATCACAAATTTGATAAATCAACAACATAAGAAGAAACAACATCTTTGTTATTGAGATTCAACTTGAATATAGACTCACATAGATGACCCTTCCTAACAAAGATGCATTCTTTAAACAAAATAAACTTACTACCAACAAATACATTTTTAAACCCTTACTTATTAAATAAGGAAATCAACACCAAATTTTTTCTTACATTCAGTGCAAAGAGCATGTTCTTAGGAGTAAGAACTTTACTTAAAGTAAATTTGAGTTTAATAGTTCTTTTGCCCTTCCCTTAGGCTATAGAAGCAATGACCAAATACAAAACCAGTCCATTTTCTCTACTAAAGTTTTGAAAAGGCTTTGGTTTTTGCATACATGGTGGGTAGTCTGTAGATGTGAAAATTTTATTCCAAAATCTATGTAGAGACTTGAAATAAACTTCTCAACCTACTTCTTTTATGCGCGAGTGTGCTAGCTAGTTTTCAAAATTGGCAAAGTTGTAAATCTGACTTTGTGGGTGATTATGGCTAAGCGAGATCTTTTCACCTTAGGCCTTCTTCAAGCAATACTCAAGGGTCAGCCTAGGCGCTTTGAGGATTCATTTGTGTAGGTGTGATTTCAAATCCACTTTAAGAAAAATCCGAGAGACTTGATCAAATTTGGACACTTGGTGTTTTGAGGACAAATTTTGCTAAGTTCTGACAAACATAAACGGGTTATGTTTTCAGACCTTGCTTTCTGATTTTCATTTAATGGCTTCTGAATCTCCAAAAATCATGAAAAATTTACAGTGCACAGATGCAAATGTGAAAATTCTGAAACTATTTTTATTTTATTTTTGAGTGCTGTGATTATTCAGAATTAAATCTGTAAAGTGTCTCTATTCAGATACTCGAAACTGTTCTATTACAGAAATATAGAGAAAGGTCTGTATCTTGGTACATAGAACTCCGATTTTGGTAAATGGTCTTGTTGGAAAGCTATAGATATCAGCCTTCCAATGAATCAAGTTTCACTAAAACTAAACCAGTATAGACAGAGTTATGAGATGATTACGTAGGCTCTCTTGTAGGAAATAAAGTTTTAACAAAGTTGATTTAGGATTTTTCTGATATTACATACTTTTAATTACATGGTTGCACGGTCCTAAAATTCTTGAAAATTTTATCCTGTGTGGGCTTCTGTGTGTAGATGAAGTGTTCCAATTTTGGGTCAATCGGAGTGAAAATGAGAAAATGAAAAATAAAATATCAGACGTACGCAAAAATGCTCAAAATAGTTTTCTATGTTTACAACATACGTGATGCATTCTTCCGAAATTAAATGGTATAATCACAACAAACTTAAAGTAAATTGCTGAAAGAAAATGAAAATAAATATATGTATTAGCTTAAGCATAGAGGGGGTTAGGAGTTATAGGAGTTTATAGAATATAGAGGGGTAGAATCAAGAAAGCAAACAAGTAGAGTATATAAGTAGGAAATGAAATTGGCAGCATATCTACTTGCTATTACAACATGGGGGAGACAAAGCTCCATTAATACAACCCCTTTCTTGAATTGAATAGGAAGAAGAGAATTAAGATTATCAAATGAAGGAGAGTACTTACTTACCAGCCCTCCAAGGGAACTCGAACATAAGAAGGGAGTCGTCCCCTTCCTCTTCTCCTTTTGCTCTCTCCTTTCTCTCCTTTCTCTCTTTTCTCTTTTCCTCTCTCTCTCTCTCTCTAATTGCAGCAACTCCTACCTATCCTATACTCTCCCTCTCCCTTCACTCCAGTCTTGGGAAGCCTTTCTCCATATGCAAGATATTGGAAACGTTCCCCCTTAATCTCTATTTATAGGACAAGGGGGGTCTTGCTAGACCCTTTCGTGGGGCGGGTTGGATATGGGTTGCTTGCCCCATATCTTGCTCCACTCCAAGACCATCACATGGACCTTTGTGGTCCCTCTTGATCATGTGCTGGACCAGCCCCATGTGGGTTGGTCCTTGGCTTGAGCTAGGTGCACCTAGGCACGGTTTGGATGCAACCTGCTAGGTGAGTTGGTGGACATGACTTCAACCGTGGTGTAGCTTTGGTCTTGGCCGAATGCATTTGTGGCTCGTCCCATCTTGGAGCAACCTCTTATTTTGTTTGCTGTAAAATTGATTTGGCTCATGAGTTGGGGTATCCTTGGATTGACCCTTGCCTTCCTTTGGTGCAACCGAATGAGCTTAGTTAAGTCCCAATGCAGCCCATGATCTTTAAGACCGACTTGGCAAGGTGCGGTCTTGTGCCTTGTGTTCTTCGAACCAATTGAGTCAAGCCCGATGAAGGTGTAGCCCCTAGTTAGGTGGGTTTGGTTTTGATTGGCTAGGGCAATCCTTCTTTGGGGAATTTGGCCAAGGTATCCTTGCATGCTTGAGCCATGTCTTTATGAAGCCTTGCCTTGATGAGCCCCATTGGTCTGATGATGTGGGCTTGGCCATGGCTAATTGTGTGCCTTGGGTCTTCAAGAATTGCTTTGTTTGGGTCCACCTGAGCCCGTTCCCTGCTTGAGCCTACTTTAACTGTAACCTTGATCCTTGTTGATTCTTTGAAGGGGAGGGCTCATTTTTATCCCTGTTTAACTTGGTTTTCATTTAATTTTGAAATCTCCGTTTAAAGGATTTCATGATTTTCCTTAAAGTCAGGGATTACAAAAAAGCCTGTTTTCGAAATTAAGAGTATGCTTTTACAAAAATTTATTTAGGGTGTTTAGAGATGCCCTTCTTTGGCATTAATCCAAATTTATTTGGATAATGGCAAAAAAGAAAACACCCCTTTTAGATTTTACTTCCCCAAATTGACTTGAAAATGTGAACTCTCCTTCCTTTCATAGTATCATTTTCTTTGGATTATGGAGGAGGAAATTTTATCCAAAGGGGACTTAGACTTTGGCAAACCATTAGTCCTATCAGATCATGCATGGTTGACTTTTGATGAATGTATGCATGGTATGGAGTGTGATGTGTGTGGAGAGACTCTCTCATGGTATGCACGAGCTTTGAGGAAGAGCCTTATGAAAGTCGGCTGCCCCAAGTGAGACAATCCCATGTTGTTTCTTTTAACATTTCGGTTTTCTCAAAACTCCTTTTAGTTTCTATTAAAAGGATTTCCAATTTCTCATATTTCCCTTCATTTGGATTTCAATATCCACTACTTTAGTAGAGGTTTTGTAAGAAATTTTGAAAGACATTTCAAAGTTCCATTTCCCACATAACAAAGTCTAATTCTCAAACAAAATGAAATCCAAATAAGTAGATCCTATTTCTACTTTAAGATTTTCATGAATAAACCTTTCTCCATTGGGATAAGTTGTAAGGATTTAGGAAAGAGTTACTATGGTCCCTTCTAAAGCGCCCCATGGTTTAATGTAAAGAGATGGAAAATTGCTCTTTTTGAGCTTTGACTTTTTCTTTTCCTTTCAAAGGGAAGACCTCTTTTTCTTTTGGAGGAGTTTTTGTATTACCTTTTCCTTTTTGTAAGGCCTCTATATTGGAAGTTTTTGTTTTCTTCCTTTTCTTTTGATTTTTGCCAATTTTCTTTTTTAGGAAGAAGTAAAATGGGGGAATACTCATCTCTTTAAATACTTGATTGAGCCAAGAACATCCCATTTCCTAATAGCATCTACCATTTGAAAATATTTTGCTATTTTGAACTAGGCTTCATTTTGTAAGCCAAAGATTTTTGAAATGTTTCCAAATGATTTTGAAAACTCTACTTTTCATAAAGCATCGACTCCCTCCTTTAGGGTCATACGATCCATCTTGATCATTCTTTGAAGAAGTTCAAAGGAGATCCATTTAAAATCTTTTTGAAAGAATTTAACATATACCCTATACATAATATTTTTTCAAGTATTAGGCATTTATAAGGTCTACTAAATTTCTTTCCTCAACATCAATCAACCAATATGCATTGTTTGTGGTTGTTCCCCTTATAACATAGGGACCATCCCACTTGGGCCACCACTTGCCAAGTGGATGAGAGCTACGATGGTGGATGAATTTCAATACAAGGTCTCCCACTTTGAAGTGGCTGTAAACACCCCGAAATCCCACGAATTTCTTAAACAAATCTGGTTTTGATACAAGCAGCCCCAAAGGGCCATTTTTGAGTTTGGAAACCCAGGAGCCTTCCAAACAAAACCCTGTATATATGTTTTAAACTTTATCTTTCAAAAACATATGATATAGCTTTTGAAAACCCTTTTAAAACATGTTTTGAAACCCCGAAGTGGCTTGGCTCGATCAAGACAGGACCAGGAGAGCCAAGAAGAGCCCGAAACCGGAGCACCTGTCGAGCCCGGCACAACATCTCTTGTATCTGATTCACACCCCAGGATCTCGAACGTCCAAGACCCTGTTCTTATCAAAAAAGCATTTGAAGTCATCTCCAGAAGGCAGAAACGGAGGCGGACGACTATGTTGGCGAAGACCCAACGCAGACGGAGTACTGATGCTGTCAGGCCCCGCACGAATCGTCCGTTTCGAACCCAGCTCGAAGGAGTCAGAGTTCAGTTTGGATTGGATCTGGACCATATATATCCAGATTCCAATCCAAACCCATATGTGGATTTGGATTTGGATTTGGATCCAGAGATCCAATCCAATATCCATATCCATGGCCCACATCACCTTCTCATAAATGGAGGTGGGGCCCACTTGAAATTCACGTGGGATATTGGGCATGAGAGAGAGTGGGGGTGATAAATATCAAGAGTGTTGTATTAAGCTTGACTTGTGTGTCAAGTTTGGGTTTAATCTTGTGGTTTAGCCTAATTGAGTGGGTTTAAGCTTGTAATTAGCTAAAACCTAACCTAGGGCTGCACCAACATAGGGTGATCAAGGTCTATGGGCCATGCTAAGGGAGCTCCATCACCTAAACCTAGCCAAAAATGCCTAAACCTAGCCTAAACCCCTAATCCACTCCTAATCTGAACCTAATCACCTAACCCACTTCCCTAATCCCGGCCTAATCCCAACCTAATCACCTAACCCACTCCCCTAATCCTTCCCTAAACCTAGATTAACTTCCCTAATCCTAGCCTAAACCTAGCCTAAACCACCTAACCTAGCTCACTAAACCTCACCCTAAAACCCAACCACCTAACCTAGCCCTAAACCACCCTTAGCCCACGATTTTCCCAAACACCTAGTTTTAAAATATCTGGCCCAATCCCATCCAGCCCACCTTATCTACATACTACCCTACCTAAACCACCTAACCACTACCCACAACCCAGCCCTAACCGACCTACCCTTCCCCTATTTAAACCCCCCTCATTGTGGGCGGGTTTTCCAAGTGGGAACCACACTCCACCACCCAGCCGGGCCCTCTTCCTCTCCCATCTCTCACCCGTCTTCCCAGCAGCCCCAGCCCCACCAGCCGCCACCTGCTCCGCCACTCTCCCTCTCCGTCCACCATCACTGCCCCCCCAGCCGGACACCGCCACCTCACTCAGCCGGGCCCTCTCCTTCTCCCATCTTCCACCAGCCGACAGCCACCTTTGCCGCCACTCCTTCCCATTCGGTAAGTTCCCCTAACTCCCTCAAAACCACTCTCTACCACCTCTCCACTCTTAGCCACCCATCTTCCCCTTAGCTCAGCCTCTTTGCCGCCACCATCTAAGCCTAGCCGAACCTAGGATAACCCAAGTGGCTGGCCACTACTCAGCCACCACCTCCCATTCGGCCGACCTCCCCCTAGGCGTCCTCTTTGGCCTTCCCACTAGCTCACCTTTTAGGTCCAGTTTCCCTAAGTCCCTAACTTACCTAGTGACCCTAAGACCCACTTAGTCAGCCACTCTAAACTCCCTACTTGGAGGCGCCGCCCACTTGCCACCGGTCCCCTTCGAGGCGTCCATCCCGCGCCCCATTTGTAGCCGGCCAGCACTCTTGGTCATACACCTTAGCGGAGCTCCCATTTGCAGCCCAAAGCCAAGGCCACGCTCAAGCAAGACCTCTACGGACCAGCTACTTGTAAGTTTCTAAACTCGGTCTTTAATCATACACTTGCTTGAAATTCAATTTGATACGGGGTTGTAATAACGGAGCATAGTCTCCCCCCGCTTGTAATAACGTGGCTTGGCACAACCACACACGTGCACTCTCTTAGTCGTGCACGATTTTGAACACACACGGGCCTAATCAGCCCCTAATATATAAGTATACGTATATATTTCATTTCCGAAGGGTTTTGTTTAAGTTGGGTGTGTGGTCTTTCAATTTAAACACTCTCACACACATTGAGCTTTCGCTCTTATTTGAAAGACCCAAGTAAGGGCCGACCTATACTATTTGGGTTTCATTTCATGTCGTGTGAGTAAGTCTTTCAATTTAAACACTCTCACACACATTGAGCTTTCGCTCTTATTTGAAAGACCCAAGTAAGGGCCGACCTATACTATTTGGGTTTCATTTATTGTCGTGTGAGTAGTCTTTCAATTCAAGCACTTTCACACACATTGAGCCTTCGCTCTTACTCCCAAGACCTTAGTAAAGGCCTTATTGCAGTTATATTTGGGTTTCATTTATGTCGTGTGTGTAGTACTTCAATTCAAGCACTCTCACACACATTGAGCCTTCACTCTTACTCCCAAGACCTTAGTCAAGGCCATACTGCAATTTATATTTGGGTTTAATTTCATGTCGTGTGTGTAAGTCTTTCAATTCAAACACGCACCCACATTGAGCCTTCGCTCTTATTTGCAAGACCCGAGTAAGGGCTCATATACATAAGATATATACGTATTTCCCTTCGGTTATTTCCCTTCGGTTATTTCCCTTCGGTTATTTCCCTTCAGCATTGTCTTTACATTTCGGGTTTTCCCTTTGGAGTAGCGTGAGTTTGCATTGCATCTACGCCATACCACGAGGTAGGACGCATATTGCATCGAAGCAACCCCCGCTCGAATTCGCCCATGTAGTGGAGTGTTCATAACACACAAACTAGGCGACCCAAAAAGGGATAAAAGAAAAGACTTAGGCACGTGCAAATCCACGTGATCTAAAACATGCAAATCGCATCTTAAAGACCCGAAATAGACACCTCGAACCGTTTCGTAGATTTTCTCCCTAAAAACTCGATTTTTGCAAAAGCGTACAGACTGACCCTTGCGCATCGGTGCAAGAAGGTCTGCGACGACAAGAGCTCACTTGCTCACAGTCGCCACGTTTAGAAGTCAGTATTGATATATCTTCGCTAGCTTAAGTAAGCTAGCTGGCACGCCCTGTTTGTATACATAGGCCTTAGACGCACGATAAGATCCACTCCAAGCCACGAAAGGGGCGAAGAGGCGGGGATTTTCGCGCGTCTACAGAGATTGGCACGCCCGGTGGGACGTGAGCCTTTTCAAAAATCGAGTTTACTTGTAGGAGTCTTGCGAAAATTTTATAAAGGTGTCGTTTTAACTTGTTTTCTTTGTTTTCACTTAGGAAATTTTGAAAAAGCTTGAAAAGCATGTCAAAATCCAATCCAAGTGAAGTGTCGAGCCAAGGCTCATGCGCATCAAGTTCTCACTCTAGGAGGATTTTCAAAAACAAAATAAAACTAGATGAAATCGAGGACTTGAGAAGGGAATTTGAGGCCAAAATCGATGCTCTCAGCCAAGAGGCTGAAGTAGGCGATTCGTGTTCATCAAACGGTGAACAAAGGCCTAAAAAGAAAATTGAAAAACCTCGCAAGCAAAAAGAAGCCTCCGTAATGGAAGGCAACCAATACCACGAGTCCTTCACACAAAAGGACCGTAAAGCCCTACAGCAGCTGCTGAAAGGGCAAAATAAAGAGAAAAGAAGCTACGCCCTGTCTGATTTCCTTCCTATGGATTACGAAACAGACAGTGACGATGAAATACCGAACTTCCATCGGTATGATGGCATGGGAGACCCTAGGTCTCACTTGCAGCTTTTCTCACGTCGAGCCCATAAGAAGAAAAAGGACTCGATGAAATGGGTGTATTGGTTCCCTCTATCCCTTAAAGGCACAGCTGCCAAATGGCTGGCTTCCTACGACTTAAGCCAGTTCGCTACTTTTGAAGAGTTAGCGAACTGCTTCATGCAAAGATTTGCACACAACGTGGAAGTCACGCCAACCCTGAATACTTTAAGGGATACAAAGCAAGGCATGAACGAAGACGTGCATGCCTTCATTATAAGATGGAGGTCTCTTTTAGGCCAAGTGCGAGAGCCTATATCCGAAGGATGCGCAGTAATGCTCATCCTGGATAATTTCAAAAGCAAGTTAAAAACCCTTCTCTCGCTCCATGAGATTTCAACTTTCCATAAGTTGATCAAAAAAGCCTCCCTTTTTGAAACCAACTTGCGAAAAGGGACATACGACCACTTATGGAAAGGAAGTGCCGTTCCCAAAACACGTGTGGAAAAGCCCATCGCATATGGGCTGCCCACAACGGACAAAGGGGCAAAGCCCCATAAAATCGCCAATGTCCGGGTGGATCCAGGCATGGCGGGCACTTCTAAAAATTTCGAAAAAATAGAAAATAAGAGAGAACGCAATTTTTCAAAACCAATTGAAAAACGGGAGTACACTCCGCTGGGGCAACCTGTGTCGGAGGTCCTAGACCTCCTACTTGCCCAGGGCATGATCGAACTCCCTGAAATCCCCGAAGGAGTCACGTCCAAAGGGGGGTATTTAAACCGGTTTTGCAAGTATCATCGGCTCAAAGGCCATGATACCAAACGGTGCTTCTCTCTTCTAAATAAAATTGAGAACTTGATAGCGGAGGGCCGGCTCCAGGTCACTGCGGAATCTGAGCCACCTCAAGCTATCTTCAAGGAACCCTTTCCCAAACACGCCAGTGGCAGTGGGAAAGGAAAGGAGGTATGTACCCTCACCATTTCCAAGGAACTAGCGCGAAAGCCCGAACCTGGTCGACCTGCTTGTGCGCCCATCCTTGTACTATACAAGAGGCCCGCCCAAGTTGTCATTCGGGGACCATCAAAAGTGGAAACCCCGGCAAAACCAGTTTTGAAAATCCAAGGTTCTCCTCAGCTCATCCTTAGAGCCAAGTTTAGCGCGAACCCTAGGCTGGTCGTGGGGGAAGTCACTAGATCCGGGAGGATCTACCAACCCCCGCACCTTCAAGGTGCTCAAAAGGTGGTCAGTGTGCCTGGCCCCTCAAAAGCATGTATCCCTAGTGGTCCGCCAAAAGCAGATAAGGACAAAATCATCCTAAATCCTTATGATTTCGAAAACCACCTTTCAAAGATTCCTATTCACATGTCTATCCTAGAGCTTATCAAAACCTCGCCTAGGCATAGACTTGTCTTAGAGAAAATTCTAGAAAGGGCCAAAGTTGATTCGAACATAAGTCCGGAGTCCTTGTCTGCCCAAGTGGCTTTGTTAGGAGCAAAATCGCCCATCACCTTTCGGAAGATGATGTAGATAGACCCTACGAAACCCATAACCAGGCCCTGCATATCGAGGTGGTTCTAAACAACCACTCTCTGGACAGGTGCCTAGTCGATGGTGGAGGAGGGCTCAACATCCTTCCACTTCACGTGGCGTACAAAATCGGAGTCACCTTGACTTCAGTAAACCCAAGCCCCATCGTTATCACTGGATACGATGGGAATGCGTCTAGGCCTTTAGGATCCATCGAACTCCCAATGGAAACAGGAGGGATCGAACACACGGGGGTGTTCCATGTCTTGGACATCCACCCCCATTATAACCTGTTGCTGGGAAGACCCTGGATACACAGTTTGTGCGCTGTGCCATCCACCTTCCACAGGTGTGTCAAGATCCCTTTTAGGGACCAAGTCGTAGTGATCCTAGGTGAGAGTCACCCACAACTTCAGGGGATCATAAACTCCCCTTGTTTATCAAGCTCCCAGGCCCATGAGGCTAACCTGGGGCAAATTATGGTTGAGCCACCTCGGCTCGTGTTGAACAACCCTAGGAAGGTTGTATGTGTGAAGGGGCCGCCCAAAGCAGGCCCCCTCCCGACTCTAATCCTCCTAGGAAAACCCAAGCATTCCCTATTTCCAAAGCCCCTGGACAAAAGGCCCTACGAGCCTAATATGGACGATAGCATGTTCCAGGACCACGACTTATATCCCATCTTTTCAAAAAACAAAAGGTCGTGGAACATGTTATTGAACATGGGCTACACGCCCTACAAAAGTCTAGGGGCACAAAACCAGGGTCTCCTAGAGCCCATCCTTCCTAGGGCCAACCCAAGCCGATATGGGATCGGCTATACTCCCCGAATACCGCCGGAGCCACCCCCTGTGACCACCTGGGTCAAGGGTGCCCCGGAGCCTGTCTTAGAAGAGACCTATGGTTTAGACCTCCTATTCCGAGTCTAACCCATAGTGTTTTCCCTTTGTAGGTATGACGGAAGATCCCTTTTTCCAAAAATACCAAAAACATTTGAAAACTTAAAATAAAAAAAAAAATCGAAAACAAGAAAAACCAAAAACAATGGAAAAGCAAAAACTCGAAAAGAGTGTACTTTGTATAGTTCCCAAAGTTCTTGTTTTACAAAAACCCAAAAAAATCGAAAATTTGGAAAATACCAAAAAGATTTTGTACATAGCTGCTCCTGGTTTAACTTTGGCGAAAGAAAAGAATTTCGAAAGAAACGTCGTCTGCATAGCCAGACCAAAAATTTCGAAATCACTTAAAAATCTAAGTACAAAACCAGGTTGTTTTGAAAACCACGCATCAAGTTCCCTCGGGTCTAAAATCCACGAGAATGATCGAAGCCCAGAAGTGGATCCCCCTGAGGAAGATCCCACTTCTGAGCTCCTAGAATTTCATAGAATTCTCGATTTTGAAAGACCTTCCCAATCAGTAGGAGGAGATTTCGTAGAGGTGAACCTAGGGGATGATTCCAAGCCCAAAACCATCAAAATAGGCGCATGCTTGCATGAAACTGAAAAGTTAGCATTCATGGCATTTCTACGGACCTATTTAGATGTGTTTGCATGGACGTATGAAGACATGCCGGGCATAGATCCCAGCATAGTCGAGCATCGTCTTCCCTTAGATGTAGGTGTAAAACCCATAAAGCAGAAGCTTAGGAAAATACACCCGAATATACACACGCAAGTCAAAGAGGGTTTAGAAGATCTGCTAAAAGCCGGATTTATAAAACCCATTGCGTATTCTGATTGGTTGTCAAATATCGTTGTAGTTCAAAAAACCAATGGGAAAATTCGAATATGCATCGATTTCAGAAACCTGAATAAAGCCACTCCAAAGGATAATTATCCTTTACCAAACATAGATTTGATAGTCGATAGTACTGCAAATCATGAAATGTTTTCATTTATGGATGGCTATTCAGGCTATAATCAAATCAAACTAAGTCCACGAGATCAGGGTAAGACCGCCTTCACAACCCCATGGGGCACGTACTGCTATACAGTCATGCCCTTTGGTTTGAAAAATGCCGGCGCAACATACCAACGAGCCATGAACACGATCTTCCATGATCAAATTCACGAGCTTGTAGAAGTGTATGTAGATGATCTCTTGGCGAAATCCAAAACCCGATGCACCCATATCGAATGTTTACAAAAGATTTTCGAAAGGCTTAGGCTTTACAAAGTAAAGCTAAACCCTCATAAATGTGTGTTCGGAGTAGAATCAGGGAAGCTTCTAGGCTTTATGGTGAGCCAAAGGGGAATAGAAGTCGACCCCTCTAAGTGTCGAGCCATCATAGACATGGCTCCACCCTCCAATCTCACCCAAGTCCGTAGCCTCCAGGGTCGATTACAATCTGTGCGCCGATTCATATCGAATCTGGCAACTCGATGCGAACCCTTCAACAAACTGTTGAGGAAGGGTACGAAATTTTTATGGGATGACGAATGCCAAAAGTCCTTCGAGAGACTAAAGGCATACTTGGTTAATCCCCCCGTTTTGAATCCTCCAAAGCAAGGAAAACCGCTTTTATTATACATCTCCGTGCATGTAAACGCTTTAGGAGCCCTGTTGGCTCAATACGAGGATGACACCCATAAGGAGTATGCCATCTACTATATTTCGAAAACTCTCTTGGCTTATGAACGAAATTATCAAGCCATGGAGAAGACGTGCTTGGCCCTAGTCTGGGCCTGCCAGAAATTCAGACACTACTTCCTAGATCATGAGATCTGGATAGTGTCCAAGCTTGATCCAATCAAGCACTTGTTCGAAAAACCCATTCTCACGGGTAGATTGGGCAAATGGCAACTCCTTCTAATGGAGTATGATCTAAAATATCATCACCAGATCTCCGTTAAAGGGCAAGCCCTAGCAGATTACGTGGCTGACTTCCCCTTGGAGGACGCATATCCCACTCTTGTCGAAATGCCTGATGAAGGCATATTGCAAAACCATTTTCAAAACCACATTTTGGCAAATTCTTTTGAAAACCAAGTGTGGAAGATGCACTTCGACGGGGCACGAAACCAACGAGGGGCTGGTGCCGGGATCATCCTAATCTCCCCTGAAAAGGGCGAGATTCCCATAGCGGTCCGCTTAGATTTCGAATGTTCCAACAACGTAGCTGAGTATGAAGCACTCATACAAGGCTTAAGGATTTCGAAAACTCTAGGGGCATCATGCATCGAGGTCTTTGGAGATTCGCTCCTTGTCATAAACCAGGTTTTAAAAATTTGGCAAGTACGTAATGAGAAACTACTTCCATATCACGAGTTGGCCACTCGATTGGTCCACTCCTTCCAGTCGTGTAAACTCACACACGTGGGAAGAGAGGACAATGGCATCGCCGATGCCCTCTCTTCCTTGGGTTCAGCCCTGAAGGTCGATCCCATTTCAGGGACCAGATCTTTGGAAATATGGCATGCGCCCCATCCATCCACACACGACTTGGATATTTGCCAAAACAACCCAGAGTCTATTGAGAAACCCTGGTTCTATGACATAAAACAATTTTTAGAAAATGGGGGATTCACCGAGGATGCCACGTCCAAAGATAAGGCATTCATTCGTAAGATTTCGACCCGATACACCATTCTGGGTGGGGTCTTATACAAAAAGAGTTTTACCGGCATTCTGCTTAGGTGTATCGACCTAGAGGAGGCTAGGATAGTGATGCACGAGTTCCACGATGGAGAATGTGGAGGTCATGTTAATGCCAACATGATGGCGATGAAAATACTTAGAGGGGGTTATTTTTGGTCCACCCTGAAAAAGGATTGTCACGATCATGTTAGGAAGTGTCATCCATGTCAAATGCATGGGCACGCCATTCATATCCCTTCATCAGCATTGCATTCCGTGGTCAGCCCCTGGCCATTTACCATGTGGGCGTTTGACATTGTAGGCCCCATATTTCCAAAGGCCTCGAATGGGCATCGTTTTATTTTAGCAGCCACGGAGTATTTCTCCAAGTGGGTGGAAGCCATTTCCCTAACGAATGTAATGGGGCAACATGTGGTGGCTTTCATCCGGAGGAATATCTTGGCTCGATTTGGGGTTCCACGAGACCTTGTGTCTGATAATGGTACCCCATTCAAGAACGAGCGGATGGTTAAGTTGTGCAAAACGTATGGCATAACTCACCACTTCTCCTCGCCCTACTACCCTCAAGGCAACGGCCAAGCCGAAGCCACAAACAAGACTCTCATTGGTATCATTGAGAAGACCTTAGAGAAGGGTAGGAGGTGGCATGAGAAGCTGGATGAAGCCTTATGGGCTTATAGGACTTCCATCCGGACTCCCACGAATGCCACACCATTCGAATTGGTCTATGGCACAAACGCCATTCTTCCCATTCATACCCAACTGCATTCATTCCATACATCCATTGCACTCGACCTCCCCCTAGAGACGCTTCAACATGCTAGGATGGCCGAACTAGATTTGCTAGATGAGAGGCGACTCCTTGCTATGGATCATGCTCGTGCATACCGGCAAAGGATAGCCCGACATTATAGCAAACACATGAGACCTCGCCACTTTGAAGTGGGAGATCTGGTCTTGAAAACCATCCACCATCGTGGCCCACACCCCCTAGGCAAGTGGCGCCCCAACTGGGATGGACCCTATGTTGTGCGAGCAACCACTACGAACAATTCTTATTGGTTGATCGATGTAGAAGGTAGGAATTTAGCAGATCCTATCAATATTCAATACTTAAAGAAGTATCATGTGTAGGATCTGGATTAAATTCCAGTTTTCGAAAAATTTTATAGGGATAGCTGCCCTGAGACGTGTGAATAAGGTGCAAAAGCAACTCGTGTGACCCTAAGTGAGAGAATTCACACTTGTGAAAGAGTGGAGTTTTCAAAATCGTGGTTACATTTTAAAATCCTTCATCTTACAAAGAAAGGCCTAGTTCAACATAGCAAGATACTTGCAAGTAGTACGTGTTATTTCTAAATAGGCTGATCTGGAATGGATCGAGTGTAGGCTTGGGATAAGTCCTCCCCTCTTCTTTTCTCCTTCCAAAAGGAAAACAAAGGCCCAAATCAAAAGGGAATTTCCCATTTAAAGTGTCTTTCCAAAAGAAAGAAACCAGACTTGAAAAAGAAAAATCGATTCTCTTATAAAAAGAGGGATTAAAGAAAAAATACTCCCAAAGGGAGACCCTCTCTAAAAAAAGGAAAAAGAGGCCAAAAAACTCAAAAGGAGCAGTTTTCCGCCTTCTGTGCCTCAAACCACAGGACGCTTCAGAAGGGACCGTGGTATCTCTTTCCCATCCCTGGCTTATCCCAAGCTAAAGCATGGTTCATTTCGAGGAATCCTAAAGTAAAAATAGGATTTACTTACTTGAATTTCATCTTGTTTGAGAATTCGACCTTTCGAGTAAGGCGTAGGAATTTGAAATGAAGCTTGTTTTCTTATAAAACCTCCGCTAGATAAGCGAGTGTTAAGATTCAAACAAGGGCAAGCACGAAGAGCTCGAGATCCTTAGGATCGAGACTCAAGACAGTTGTCCCTTTTGTAAATAGCTTTTGTAAATAAGTTTTGAAAACCGAACATCGGACAACATAGGATTTTGCTCACTTGGAGCAGTAGGCCTTGTAAGTCTCTAGAGTTCGACCACACCTGGTCTCTGGGAGGTCGCCACTCTTGGCACCACACCCATGTCATTTGCATTCCACGCATGGTACTTGCATAAACATGATCCCATTTTAAGACCAGATTCCATAGTGTAACCCTTTGGCGTGATATCTCCTCCTACCAGAGTTTGTAAAATTGAGATTTTGCTAAAAATGGGATGATCCCCATATTCTTCGTGGCTAGATCTAGGGAGACATTAAAAAGGGGTGTTTGTCATCTTTGCCCTTATCCAAATCTATTTGGACAAGGCCAAAGAGGGGCATCTGTAAACACCCCGAAATCCCACGAATTTCTTAAACAAATCTGGTTTTGATACAAGCAGCCCCAAAGGGCCATTTTTGAGTTTGGAAACCCAGGAGCCTTCCAAACAAAACCCTGTATATATGTTTTAAACTTTATCTTTCAAAAACATATGATATAGCTTTTGAAAACCCTTTTAAAACATGTTTTGAAACCCCGAAGTGGCTTGGCTCGATCAAGACAGGACCAGGAGAGCCAAGAAGAGCCCGAAACCGGAGCACCTGTCGAGCCCGGCACAGCATCTCTTGTATCTGATTCACACCCCAGGATCTCGAACGTCCAAGACCCTGTTCTTATCAAAAAAGCATTTGAAGTCATCTCCAGAAGGCAGAAACGGAGGCGGACGACTATGTTGGCGAAGACCCAACGCAGACGGAGTACTGATGCTGTCAGGCCCCGCACGAATCGTCCGTTTCGAACCCAGCTCGAAGGAGTCAGAGTTCAGTTTGGATTGGATCTGGACCATATATATCCAGATTCCAATCCAAACCCATATGTGGATTTGGATTTGGATTTGGATCCAGAGATCCAATCCAATATCCATATCCATGGCCCACATCACCTTCTCATAAATGGAGGTGGGGCCCACTTGAAATTCACGTGGGATATTGGGCATGAGAGAGAGTGGGGGTGATAAATATCAAGAGTGTTGTATTAAGCTTGACTTGTGTGTCAAGTTTGGGTTTAATCTTGTGGTTTAGCCTAATTGAGTGGGTTTAAGCTTGTAATTAGCTAAAACCTAACCTAGGGCTGCACCAACATAGGGTGATCAAGGTCTATGGGCCATGCTAAGGGAGCTCCATCACCTAAACCTAGCCAAAAATGCCTAAACCTAGCCTAAACCCCTAATCCACTCCTAATCTGAACCTAATCACCTAACCCACTTCCCTAATCCCGGCCTAATCCCAACCTAATCACCTAACCCACTCCCCTAATCCTTCCCTAAACCTAGATTAACTTCCCTAATCCTAGCCTAAACCTAGCCTAAACCACCTAACCTAGCTCACTAAACCTCACCCTAAAACCCAACCACCTAACCTAGCCTAAACCACCCTTAGCCCACGATTTTCCCAAACACCTAGTTTTAAAATATCTGGCCCAATCCCATCCAGCCCACCTTATCTACATACTACCCTACCTAAACCACCTAACCACTACCCACAACCCAGCCCTAACCGACCTACCCTTCCCCTATTTAAACCCCCCTCATTGTGGGCGGGTTTTCCAAGTGGGAACCACACTCCACCACCCAGCCGGGCCCTCTTCCTCTCCCATCTCTCACCCGTCTTCCCAGCAGCCCCAGCCCCACCAGCCGCCACCTGCTCCGCCACTCTCCCTCTTCCGTCCACCATCACTGCCCCCCCAGCCGGACACCGCCACCTCACTCAGCCGGGCCCTCTCCTTCTCCCATCTTCCACCAGCCGACAGCCACCTTTGCCGCCACTCCTTCCCATTCGGTAAGTTCCCCTAACTCCCTCAAAACCACTCTCTACCACCTCTCCACTCTTAGCCACCCATCTTCCCCTTAGCTCAGCCTCTTTGCCGCCACCATCTAAGCCTAGCCGAACCTAGGATAACCCAAGTGGCTGGCCACTACTCAGCCACCACCTCCCATTCGGCCGACCTCCCCCTAGGCGTCCTCTTTGGCCTTCCCACTAGCTCACCTTTTAGGTCCAGTTTCCCTAAGTCCCTAACTTACCTAGTGACCCTAAGACCCACTTAGTCAGCCACTCTAAACTCCCTACTTGGAGGCGCCGCCCACTTGCCACCGGTCCCCTTCGAGGCGTCCATCCCGCGCCCCATTTGCAGCCGGCCAGCACTCTTGGTCATACACCTTAGCGGAGCTCCCATTTGCAGCCCAAAGCCAAGGCCACGCTCAAGCAAGACCTCTACGGACCAGCTACTTGTAAGTTTCTAAACTCGGTCTTTAATCATACACTTGCTTGAAATTCAATTTGATACGGGGTTGTAATAACGGAGCATAGTCTCCCCCCGCTTGTAATAACGTGGCTTGGCACAACCACACACGTGCACTCTCTTAGTCGTGCACGATTTTGAACACACACGGGCCTAATCAGCCCCTAATATATAAGTATACGTATATATTTCATTTCCGAAGGGTTTTGTTTAAGTTGGGTGTGTGGTCTTTCAATTTAAACACTCTCACACACATTGAGCTTTCGCTCTTATTTGAAAGACCCAAGTAAGGGCCGACCTATACTATTTGGGTTTCATTTCATGTCGTGTGAGTAAGTCTTTCAATTTAAACACTCTCACACACATTGAGCTTTCGCTCTTATTTGAAAGACCCAAGTAAGGGCCGACCTATACTATTTGGGTTTCATTTATTGTCGTGTGAGTAGTCTTTCAATTCAAGCACTTTCACACACATTGAGCCTTCGCTCTTACTCCCAAGACCTTAGTAAAGGCCTTATTGCAGTTATATTTGGGTTTCATTTATGTCGTGTGTGTAGTACTTCAATTCAAGCACTCTCACACACATTGAGCCTTCACTCTTACTCCCAAGACCTTAGTCAAGGCCATACTGCAATTTATATTTGGGTTTAATTTCATGTCGTGTGTGTAAGTCTTTCAATTCAAACACGCACCCACATTGAGCCTTCGCTCTTATTTGCAAGACCCGAGTAAGGGCTCATATACATAAGATATATACGTATTTCCCTTCGGTTATTTCCCTTCGGTTATTTCCCTTCGGTTATTTCCCTTCAGCATTGTCTTTACATTTCGGGTTTTCCCTTTGGAGTAGCGTGAGTTTGCATTGCATCTACGCCATACCACGAGGTAGGACGCATATTGCATCGAAGCAACCCCCGCTCGAATTCGCCCATGTAGTGGAGTGTTCATAACACACAAACTAGGCGACCCAAAAAGGGATAAAAGAAAAGACTTAGGCACGTGCAAATCCACGTGATCTAAAACATGCAAATCGCATCTTAAAGACCCGAAATAGACACCTCGAACCGTTTCGTAGATTTTCTCCCTAAAAACTCGATTTTTGCAAAAGCGTACAGACTGACCCTTGCGCATCGGTGCAAGAAGGTCTGCGACGACAAGAGCTCACTTGCTCACAGTCGCCACGTTTAGAAGTCAGTATTGATATATCTTCGCTAGCTTAAGTAAGCTAGCTGGCACGCCCTGTTTGTATACATAGGCCTTAGACGCACGATAAGATCCACTCCAAGCCACGAAAGGGGCGAAGAGGCGGGGATTTTCGCGCGTCTACAGTGGCGAGCCTTCATATGCTTTTCATAATGTCAGGCTATCCTTTGCCGGTATGCATGTGCATGATCCATGGCAAGGAGCATATTCTCATCTAATAGGTCAAGCTCAGCCATCCTAACTTGTTGTAGAGTCTCTATGAGAAAATCGAATGCAAGTGATGCATGAAATGAATGCAATTTGGTATGAATGGGGAGTATGACATTTGTACCATAGACCAACTCGAATGGTGTGGCATTGGTAGGTGTGCAGATGAAAGTTCTATAAGCCCATAAGGCTTCATCTAGGTTCTCATGCCATGTCCTACCATTTTCTAAAGTTTTCTCAATGATGCTTATGAGAGTTTTGTTTATGGCTTCAGCTTGGCCGTTGCCTTGAGGGTAGTAAGGCGATGAGAAGTGTTGAGTCATGCCATAGGTATTACATAACTTTTCCATCTTCTCATTCTTGAAAGTCATGCCATTATCTGACACTAGGTCTCTTGGAACTCCAAATCGCGCCAAGATATTTTTCTTAATGAATGCCACTACATGTTGTCCTTAGACATTTGCAAGGAAGTAGATTCAACTCATTTAGAAAAATATTCAGTGGCTCCTAAGATGAACCTATGTCCTTTTGATGCAATTGGGGAAATTGGTCCTATGATGACAAATGTCCACATGGTGAAGGGCCATGGACTCACAATGGAATGCAAGGTGGACGATGGAATATGAATGGCATGTCCATGCACTTGACATTGATGACATTTCCTAACATGATCATAACAATCTTGCTTTAGGGTGGACCAAAAATAACCGGCTCTAAGTATTTTCATTGCCATCATATTTGCATTGACATGTTCTCCACATTCCCCATCGTGGAATATGGTAAAGGGCCATGGACTTACAATGGAATGCAAGGTGGACGATGGAATATGAATGGCATGTCCATGCACTTGACATTGATGATATTTCCTAACATGATTATAACAATCTTGCTTTAGGGTGGACCAAAAATAACCTGCTCTAAGTATTTTCATTGCCATCATATTTGTATTGACATGTCCTCCACATTCCCCATCGTGGAATTCATGCATTACGATCCTAGCCTCATCAAGGTCTACACATCTCAACAAGATGCCGGTAAAACTCTTTTTGTAAAATGCCTCCCAAAATCACATATCGGGTTGAACTTTTTCAAATAAAAGCTTTTGTCTTTACAAGAAGCAAATTCGAGAAATCCTCCATTTTCTAAAAAGTTTTTTGTCTTGAAACCAAGGCATTTTAATCTAATTTTGATCATTTTGGCAAATCTTAAAATCATGGGTGGATGGAGTGAGTAGGTGTAGGATCATTAAGGATCAAGTTCCCATAGTGGGGTCGATTCTTAGAGATGACCCTAGGGATGAGAGGGCATATGCTATGGTGTTGTCCTCTCTACCTATATGAGTGAGTATGCATGATTTGAAGGAATCGACCAACTGAGTGGCCAATTCATGATATGGTATGAGTTTTTCATTTTTAACTTGCCAAATTTTCGAAACTTTGTTTATGACAAGCATAGAATCTCCAAAGACTTCAATACATTATGCCCCTAGATTTTTCAAAATTTTTAGGCCTTTATGAGTGCTTCATATTCAACCATATTATTTGAGAATGAAAAATCTAATCGAATTGCGATTGAGATTTCTCCTTTTTCAGGAGATATGAGGATGATTCCCACGCCTGCCCCTTGTTAATTCTTTGACCCATCAAAGTGTATTTTTCATACTTGATATTCATTAGAACAATTTGATAAAACATGGTTTTGAAATTCATTTGCAAAGATGCCTTCATCGGGCATTTCATCAAGTATGGGATATGTATCTTTAAGAGGCAATTCGGCCACATGATCAGCTAGGGCTTGTCCCTTAATAGAGCTTTGATGATGAAATTTGAGGTCATACTCCATTAAGAGGAGCTGCCATTTACCTAGCCTACCCGTTAGGATAGGTTTTTCAAAAAGGTGCTTGATTGGGTCAAGTTTACACACTATCCAAATTTCATGATCTAGGAAATAATGTCTAAACTTTTGAGAAGCCCCATACCAAAGCCAAGCATGTTTTCTCTATGGCTTGATAATTTCTTTCATATGACAATAGAGTTTTCAAAATATAGTAAATAGCATACTCCTTAAGACTATCATCCTCATATTGAGCAAGTAAAGCACCCAATGCATTTGCATGAATGGAAATGTAAAGCAATAAAGGTTTTCCTTGCTATAGAGGTTTTAAAATCGAAGGATTTACTAAATAAGTTTTCAATCTTTCAAAAGCTTTTTGGCAGTCGGAATCTCATTCAAATTTAACCACTTTTCTCAAAAGCCTATTGAAAGGTTCACATCTTGTTGCTAGGTTGGAGATAAATCTCATAATGGCTTGGAGTCGACCTTGGAGGCTTCAGATTGGGTCAAATTGGAGGGTGGAGGCATGTCTATGATGGCTTGACACTTAGAGGGGTTGACTTCTATGCCCCTTTGGCTTACCATGAATCCTAAGAGTTTTCCCGATTCCACTCCAAAAACACATTTTTGAGGGTTTAGCTTCACTTTATAAAGACTAAGTCTTTCAAAAACGTTTTGCAAAGATTCTACATGTGTGCATCGGGTTTTTGATTTTGCCAAAAGATCATCCACATATACTTCCAAGAGCTAATGGATTTGATCATGAAAAATAGTGGTCATGGCTCTTTGGTATGTGGCACTAGCATTTTTCAATCCAAAAGGCATAACAGTGTAACAGTATGTGCCCCAAGGTGTAGTAAAAACAGTTTTTGCCTGATCTTTTGGTGCTAACTTGATTTGGTTGTAACCCAAATAGACATCCATGAAAGAAAACATTTCATGATTTGCAGTTGTAAACACCCCAAAATCAAACGATTTTCCAAAACAAATACCTGGTTGGAAAATCCATTTCAAAACCAGATTTTGAGTTTTCGAAAACCTAGGAGGTGCAAAAGCTTTAAACTTCTATTTTAAAATCCCGTTCGAAATATGAATTCCTCAAACTCGGGCCAAGTCCCATTTTATAAAAGGCCGAATCTAACAGGTAGAGCCTGATCAAAAGCATCCTCAAAAATAGGTTCAAAAGCCCAGAATCAAGCCAGCCTGACAAAAGCAAGATCAAAAGGTAAAAAGGGAGCCCAGGCCAGAAGCATACTTCAAGCCCGGAGCATCAAATACCAAGCCAAGAGCATCCACCAAATCATCAGAAATCCAAGCCTGAAATATCGAAAATCAACCAAAACAGAGTCTAGAAAGGTGAGAAGGAGTTCGGATGAAAAGGTTGTGGAAGACCCAACCCAAGACGAAGCACTGATAAAGCCAGGACTCGTGAAAACTGTCCGTCTCAAAACGCAAAGAAGAACTAAAGAAATGAAAAATTGGATTGGATCTGGACCCAAATATCCAGATCCAGACCCAAATAGTGTTTGGATCAGATTTGGATCTCAAAATCCAAATCCAATATCCAAACCCAAGACCCACCTCATTTGCCTATAAATAGAGGTGGGGGGGCCATAAAATTCATGTGAATTTGCAATTGGAAGGCTTGGGAAGAGAGAGAATGAGTGGAGGGCATAAAGTAGATATGGTGGGCCATAGCCATGTGGGCTTGATCAAGAGTGTGGGTTCAAGCCTTGTATGATGAACCTAGGCTCAACGAAAGGGCGGCACCAACTTGGAGAATGACTGCAAAGAGGCATGGAATGATGGGGTATGCATGGTGGACCGACTCCAAGAGGTAGGTCTCTCAACCTCACCCTAACCTAGCCTAAACCATCTAATCGACCCCACTAAACCTAACCCAAACCTAGCCTAGACCTAGCCCCTTTCACCTAAACCAAACCAAACCCACCCAAACCGACTCCCTTAAAACCCACCTAAACCTAACCTTAACTACACCCTAGCTAGACCATCTTCACCCTAAACCTACCTACCTAATCCACGACTGAACCTAGTCTAGCCACCCCCTAACCGACCTAACCTAAACCCTCTAACCGAGTGCACTTGGCACTCAGTTTTCTTCCCACACTCTCCCTAGATAAAACCCCGGCCTGCCACCTTCTTACTGCCTGCACTTCGCCCTACACCACCCAACACCTTACCCCATCCGGCCACCCTAGCGCCAACCCCCAGCCGAACCCTTTCCCTACCTGCCGCCTGTCCCTAGCGGCGCACCCCATTCCCTAACACCGGGCCAACCTTACCTACAGCCTGCCATCCCTGCCATACCTCCCAGCCATCGTCACCCCACTATCCCCCTCTCCCTACTGACACCCGGCGCACCTAGCGCCACTCCACTGCCCCAGCGCCCTAGCGCTACCCCAGTGCCTTAGCGCTGCAACCTTACCCTAGCACCTACCCCCGGCCGCCTGCCGCAACGCAGCACCCCAGGCGCACCTAGCGCCATGCCACACCACACCCTACCGCCCTGGTGCCGCATCCCATCTCCCTGCAGCCCACCTTAGCCGAACTAGCATCCCATCTCCCTAGCTCCCATCCCACTTGACCAAACCCATTCCCAGCACGACCTAAACCTAACTGAACCACAACCTAGCCGTGACTTACCCTTAGCCAACCCACATCTTGGCCAAACTTAGCCCTCCTAAGGTCAAACACCCGGCTGCCCCCAAGCACACCCTAAGCCTAAACTCATGTCTAAACCCAACTAGGGAGACCTATCTATTAGCTGCCAAGGTGGACAGACCCGAGCAAGTTGAGAGGAAAAGCCGACTACTTGTAAGTGTTTAAATTCGTTTTTTACCTTACTCCTTTAAAATTTAATTCAATTCGACACTGGGTTGTAATAATGGAGCGTAGTCTCCCCCCGAAATGTAATATTCGTGCTTGATACACAAGGCATACACGTACACTTGAGCCATATTGCTCTTCGACCTACACAAGATACCCATATGCACTTGAGCCTTTCCGCTCTTAATTGCACACGATTGCACACACATTGAGCCTTTCCACTCTTAAGCTAAAGTATATATTTCCCTTTGGGTATTTACTTTAGTGAAAGCTGTGTGAGTTGCAATTCAATTCGGGTTGTTACATTCACGTTGTGTGAGTTTGTCATTTAAATTTCACACTCGCATACAAAAAGTACTCGAGCATTTGCTCCACACTCTCACGCACATTTTGAGCCTTTGTTGCTCATAAGATATAGCATACTTATATACTTTCCAGCTGCGTGAGTTTTACATTAAGTCGTGTATGCACTTACATTTCCGGGTGGGTTCAATTCAAGTTGTGTGAGTTGTCTTTACATTTACACACCAAAAGCACTCACTCACAATTGAGCCTTTCCTCTCTTACTATATACTTATATTTCAATTTCGAAAAGTTAAATTCAAGTCGTGTGAGTTGTCTTTCCATTTACATACCAAGAGCACTCACTCACAATTGAGACTTTCTGCTCTTAAGATATAAGTATATTTCAATTTTACAATTTACATTCAAGTCGTGTGAGTTGCTTTCAAATTCGGGTATTTCCCTTAAGCTGCGTTGCACTTTCAATTTCGGTTAGTTACATTAAGTTCTGTGAGTTTCTTTCAATTCGATCCTAGCTCACATCATCTTCTCAACCCGAAAAACATTTGTGCATCCTTGCATTCGTGCGTATTCAAAGAAACCCTGAATCTATGCTTAAACACGCTGAAATTAGGCCACTTATGCACACACATATCCAGCCTAAATAGCTAAAAACTCAAAGACTTCGAATCGTACAACTCCCGTATATAAAATTTGCAAACTTAGGCAAAACTCAAGTTTTTAAAACACTTGTATCCTTTCAAAGAGTCCCAATTGTTTTATCAAAGTCTATAAACGCTTAAACTGACCCTTGAGCACCGGTTTAAGAAGGTTTAAAGCGAAAAGATCCTGCTTACTCACAATTGCCTGAAAAACATCAGATATTTCAAAAAACTTCGCTAGCTTGAGCAAGCTAGTTGGCACGTCCATAGAAACGGTATAGATGTGAAAAGGTTCATTTCCGGCTTCAAAACTAGAAGTAAAAATTTTTGTGCTTACAGTTTTGGCACGCCTGGTGGGACTCGGGACTTAAAAGGTTGATAAAACAAACAGGAAATCTGCGAAAATTTTTTAAAAAGTGTTTTAATTTTTGCCTAAATTGCATTTGTAGGATTTCAAAACCTTTTGTTGAGTCATGTCTAGTTCAGGCTCTAACGAAGTAACTAGTCGGGCCTCGTGCTCGTCAAGTTCCCTTTCCAAAAGGATTTCGAAATCTCAAATAAAGTGTAAAACAGAGGAGTTAGAAAAATTGCATAGGGAATTCGAGGCTAAAATAGATGCAAGAATTGACGCCCTTAGCCAAGAGGCTGAGGCAGTCGACTCTTGTTCGTCACATGGTGAACCTACCAAAGCCAAGAAAAGAACTACCAAGGCAAGAAAACCCAAGGAAACCTCCGCAATGGAGGGGGACCAATAACACGACTCCTTCACACCGAAGGATCGCAAAGCCCTTCAACAACTGTTGAGAGGGCAAAATAAAGAAAAGAAATCGTACGCCCTATCTGACTTCCTTCATTCTGATTATGAAACTGACAACGACGATGACGTACCAAATTTCCATCAGTATGATGGCATGGGGGATCCTAGATCCCACTTGCAACTCTTTTCACGCAGAGCCCATAAGAAAAAGAGGGACTCTGCGAAATGGATTTATTGGTTCCTCCTTTCTCTCAAGGGGACTACTTCAAAATGGCTTGCTTCCTACGACTTAAGCCAGTTTGCTACTTTTGAAGAGTTAACAAACTGCTTTATGCAAAGATTTTTGCACAATGTGGAAGTAACGCCCACTTTGAACACCTTAAGGGACACAAAATAAGCCTCGAACGAGGACGTACATGCGTTCATCGTCTGATGGAGGTCCCTCCTTGGGCAAATAAAAGAGCCCATCTCTGAAGGATGTGCAGTCATGCTCATCCTTGAAAATTTCAAAATGGAGATCAAGACTCTTCTCTCTTTACTCAAAATTTCTACCTTCCATAAGTTAATAAAGAAGGCTTCCTTATTTGAAACCAATCTGAAAAAAGGAGTCTCTGATGACTTGTGAAAGAGAAAAATACTTCCAAAAATGAGATTTGAAAAACCTGGAACATACGGGCTACCCATGACGGACAAAGGGGCAAAACCCCAAAAGATTGCAAATGTCTGAGTGGAGTCGAGTCCGGCGGGCACTTCAAAAAAGCTCGAACACCAAAAAAATAAAAAAAATGAAAACTTTCAAAAAAACTTTGAAAAACGGGAGTATACCCCACTGGGACAACCTGTCTCGGAGGTCCTAGACCTCCTACTCGCCCAGGGCTTGGTGATACTCCCGGAAATTCCCGAGGGAACCCCGCCAAAAGGGAGGTTTTTGAACCGGTATTACAAATATCATCGGCTCAAAGGCCATGATACGAACAAATGCTTTTCTCTTTTGAACAAAATTGAAAACTTGATCGAGCAATGCCGGCTCCAGGTCACTGAAGAACCTGAGCCTGCCCAAGCTGTGCTCAAAGAACTCTTCCCCAATCATGCAAGTACCAGTGGGAAGGGAAAAGAGGTGTGTGCTTTCGTAACCTCTAAAGGTTTTGTGCATTCATATTATGGCTTCACCACTTGTCCACCATCTCTTATCATTTATAAGAAAGTCACCCAAGTAGTGATCCGGGGAGCGCTTAGAGTCCCGCCCCCAGCTAGAGCCGTCTTAAGAATTCTGGGTGCTCTAAAGCACACAAATAGCGCCAACTTAGGAGAGAGCCTTAGGCAAAGTGTAGGGGAGGTGACCAGGTCCGGGAGGATCTATCAACCCCAACACTTAGAAAAAACTACTAAAAAAGTGGTCAGTGTTCCTGGCCCTTCAAAAGCATGCATTCCTAAGGTTTTGCAAATCACGGACAAAGGCAAAAATGTTTTAACCTCATATGATTTTGAAAATCATCTTTCTAAGATCATGATAAACATGTCCATCCTAGAGTTGATACAAACCTCACCTAGGCATAGGCTAGTTTTAGAAAAAAACTTAGAGAGAGCCAAGGTTAACTCGAGTATAACTCCTGAGTCCTTGTCATTCCTAGTTGCACCCATCTGTGCAAAAATGCCAATTGTGTTTACAGAAGATGAAATCGAAAGACCGTATGAAACCCACAACCAAGCCCTACATATCGAGGTGGTATTGAATTACCATCCTCTAGATAGGTGCTTAGTTGATGGTGGAGGAGGTCTCAACATCCTTCCGTTGCACGTGGCTTGTCAAATTGGAGTCACCTTGACTTCTGTAAATCCAAGCCCCATCATTATCACTGGATACAATGGAAATGCGTCTATTCCTTTGGGAGCCATAGAGTTACCCATGGAGATTGGGGGAATAGCCCACGCAGGGGTGTTCCATGTCTTAGACATACACTCCTACTACAACCTACTTCTGGGAAGACCCTGGATACACAGCCTTCGTGCTGTGCCATCCACCTTCCATAGGTATGTGAAAATCCCCCACGAAAATGAAATCATGGTAATCCTGGGCGAGAGCCACCCATAGCTAAGGGGAGTTCAAAACTTCCCTTGCTTGTCAAGTGAAAAGGCCTACAGGGCCAACCCCGTCAAATGCATGGATGAACCATACGAGTTCGTCCCCCAAAACCCTAGGACGGTTGTGTACATCAAGGGGCAGCCCAAGGCTGGCCCAAAAGTTGTGACTATCATAGGCAAATCCAAACTCCCTATAAAAACCATTTGAGCATGCCATGGATGACAGCAAGTTCCAAGGTCATCCTTTGTACAATGAGTTTTCGAAAATAAGAAAACCTTAGAACATGCTGCTCAACATGGGCTACATGCCCTACCAAAGTTTAGGGACCAAAAACAATGGGCGTCTAGAGCCTGTCTTGCCAAATCCAAATCCAAATAGGTATGGGATAGGATATATCCCCACCATACCCCTAGAGCCACCACCCATGACCACTTGGGTCAAGGGTGCCCTGGAGTCTACTAAAACCGAGACCTATGGTTTAAATCTCTTGTTTAGAGACTAATTCGTGGCGTTTTCTTTGTAGGTATGATGGAAGACCCCTCTTTTAAAAAAAAAGCCAAAAAAATTACAAATTTGCAAAAACCAAAAACATTGAAAATTTGTGAAAATACCAAAAAAATCTTGTACATACCAGCTCTTGGTAGAAATTTGGAAAAAACCAAGGATTTTGAAGAAAAAATTGTCTTAATAAAAGGACCAAGGTCTTCAAAACCTGTAGAAATTCCAATACCAAAACCAGGTGTTTGTAAAAACTATGCATTAACTCCAAATTCCCTAGGATTTAAAATTCTCGAGAATGATCAAAGTACGGAGGAGGATCCCCTTCTCCCTAAGGAGGATCAAACCTCCGAGCTTCCTGAGTTTAACAAAATTCTTGATTTGGAAAATCCTTTGAATTCTATAGGAGGGGATTTCATAGAAATTAACCTAGGGGGTAAAGAAAAACCAAAATATAGGCACATGTCTGCATGAGCATGAAAAAGCATCATTCATTGCATTCTTAAAAGCCTACCTTGACGTTTTTGCATGGACATATGAAGACATGCCGGGGCTAGACCCAAAAATCGTGGAGCATTGTCTTCCCCTAGATTCAGAGTCAAAACCCATAAAACAAAAGCTTAGAAAGATCCATCCGAACGTACACTCTCAAGTGAAAGAGGGTTTAGAAGATCTGCTTAAAGCTGGTTTTATAAAACCCATTGCGTATTCTGATTGGCTTTCAAATATTGTTGTAGTTCGAAAATCCAATGGGAAAATTTGAATTTGCATTGATTTTAGAAATCTGAACAAAGCCACACCAAAGGATAATTTTCCTTTGCCAAACATTGATTTGATAGTTGATAGTACTGCAAATCACGAAATGTTTTCCTTTATGGATGGCTACTCGAGTTATAATCAAATTAAGTTAGCCTCAAGAGACCAGGCTAAAACTGCTTTTACCACACCCTGGGGCACATACTGCTATATAGTCATGCCCTTTGGTTTGAAAAATGCCGGTGCCACATACCAAAGAGCCATGACTATGATCTTTCATGATCAAATTCACGAGTTCTTAGAAGTGTATGTGGATGATCTCTTGCTAAGTGTCGAGCCATCATAGATATGCCTCCACCCTCTAATTTAACTCAAATCCGAAGCCTCCAAGGTCGCCTCCAATCAATTAGAAGGTTTATTTCAAACCTCGCTACGAGATGTGAACCTTTCAACAAGCTTTTGAGAAAAGGGGTGAAATTTGTGTGGGACGACGATTGCCAAAAAGCTTTCGAAAGATTAAAAGCGTATTTGGTTAATCTTCCAGTTTTAAACCCTCTAAAGATAGGAAGACCTCTTTTACTTTACATTTCTGTGCATAAGAATGCCTTGGGTGCCTTATTAGCTCAATATGAGGATGATACCCATAAAGAGTATGCCATTTACTATATTTCGAAAACTATTGGCTTATAAAAGAAACTATCAAGTCATGGAGAAGACGTGCTTGGCCTTGGTATGGGCTTGCTAGAAATTTCGACATTATTTCCTAGATCATGAGATCTGGATAGTGTCTAGGCTTGATCCAATCAAGCACTTATTTGAAAAACCTATCCTCACGGGTAGGCTGGGTAAATGGCAACTCCTCTTAATGGAGTATGACCTGAAATTCCACCATCAAACCTCCATTAAGGGCCAAGTCCTAGCTGACCACTTCCCTTTAGAGGATTCATATCCCACACTTGATGAAATGCCCGACGAGGGCATCTTTCAAAATCAATTTTAAAACCATATTTTAGCAAACTGCTTAAATGAAAAGCAAGTGTGGAAGATGCACTTCGATGGGGCACAAAACCAAAGAGGGGTTGGGGCAAGAATCATCCTCATATCCCCTGAAAAGGGAGAAATCCCCATTGCTATTCGCCTAGATTTCAAATGTTCCAACAATACAACCGAGTATGAAGCACTCATACAAGGATTGAAAATTTTGAAAACTCTAGGGGCATCATGTATTGAAGTCTTTGGAGATTCTTTACTTGTCATAAACCAAGTGTTAAAAATTTGGCAAGTCAAAAATGAAAAACTTCTTCCATACCACGAATTGGCCACCAAGTTGGTCGATTCATTCCAATCGTGTACACTCACACACGTAGGAAGAGAGGACAATGGCATAGCTGATGCCCTCTCATCCTTAGGCTCAGCCCTAAGGTCGATCCCACCTTGGGAACTCGATCCTTAGAAATATGACACTCACCCACTCCATCCACTCACGATTTGGAGATTTACCAAAACAACCCAACTTCTACTGAAAAACCCTGGTTTCAAGACATTAAAGATTTCTTAGAAAATGAAGGATTTTCAGAATTCGCTTTGTCTAAAGACAAAGCTTTTATTCCAAAGATTTCAACTCGATACATGATTTTGGGAGGGATTCTTTATAAAAAGAGTTTTACTGGCATCTTATTGAGGTGTGTCAACCTTGAGGAGGCTAGGATGATAATGTATGAATTCCACGATAGAGAATGTGGAGGGCATGTAAATGCAAACATGATGGAAATGAAAATACTTAGAGCTGGTTACTTTTGGTCAACTCTAAAGCAGCATTGTCATCACCATGTTCGGAAGTGTCACCCATGTCAAGTGCATGGACATGCCATTCATATCCCGTCATCCACCTTGCATTCTATGATCAGCCCATGGCCATTCACCATGTGGGCGTTTGACATCATAGGACCAATTTTTCCAAATGCATCAAACGGACATAGGTTTATCCTAGCGGCCACTGAATACTTTTCTAAATGGGTTGAAGCTACCTCCTTGACTAATGTCCAGGGGCAACATGTAGTGGCATTCATTAGGAAAAATATCTTGGCTCGATTTGGTGTTCCAAGAGACCTAGTGTCTGATAATAACACCCCCTTCAAGAATGAGAGGATGGTAAAGTTATGTAACACGTATGGCATAACTCACCACTTCTCATCGCCCTACTACCCTAAAGGCAACAGCCAAGCCGAAGCCACCAACAAGACTCTCATAAGCATTATTGAGAAAACCTTAGAGAAGGGTAGGACGTGGCATGAGAAGTTGGATGAAGCCTTATGGGCTTATAGGACTTCCATCCGAACTCCCACAAATGCCATGCCATTTGAGTTGGTCTATGGCACAAACGTCATTCTCCCCATTCATACCAAACTGCATTCATTTCATACATCACTTGCACTCGACCTCCCCCTAGAGATGCTTCAGCATGCTAGAATGGCCGAGCTTGATTTATTAGATGAAAGAAGGCTCCTTGCCATGGATCATGCACATGCATACCGGCAAAGGATAGCCCGACATTACGAGAAGCATATGAAGCCTCGCCACTTCAAAGTGGGATACCTTGTGCTAAAAATCATCCAACCTCATGGCCCACATCCACTTGGAAAGTGGCGGCCCAAGTGAGATGGTCCTTATGTTGTACGTGGAACCACCACGAACAATGCATACTGGTTAGTCGATGTTGAGGGTAGGAATTTAGCAGACCTTATGAATGTCCAATATTTGAAAAAATACCATGTGTAGGGTCTAAGCTAAATCCTATTGCGAAAATATTTTGAGGAAATCTCTTTTGAAACTTTGTGAGTGAGGATCAAAGTACATCGTGTAACCCTGAATGAGAGAATCGATGCTTGTGAAAAAGCGGAGTTTCCAAAAACAAATGGGTTACATTTCAAAATTCTTCTTCTTACAAAGGAAGGCCTGGTTCAAAATAGCAAGATACTTGCAAGTAGTACGTGCTATTTCTAAATAGGCTGATCTGGGATGAATTGAGTAGATCATTGGGATAAGTCATTCCCCTCATCTCTTCTCTTCCCCAAAAGGAAAACTTGGCAAAAAGCAAAAGGGGAAATCCCTACAAAAGTCTCTTTCCAAAAGAAAGCTGAATTGAAAAGAAAAAAAAATCGTTTCTTCTATGGAAAAGAGGGAACAAAGAAAAAATACTCCCAAAGAGAGACCCTCTATGAAAAGAAAGAAAGAAAAAGCCAAAAGCTCAAAAGAGCAGTTTTCCGCCTCTTTGCCTCAAACCACAGGACGCTCTAGAAGGGACCGTGGTAACTCTTTCCCCAACCCTGCGACTCATCCCAAGTGAAGAAAGGTTCATTTCAAGGAGTCCTAAAGTAAAAATAGGATTTGCTTACTTGAATCTCATTTTGTTTGAGAATTAGACGTTGTTGAGTGAGGTGTGGAAATTTTGAAATGTTACTTGATTTTCTTATAAAACCTCCACTAGATTTGCAAGGGTTAAGACTCAAGTAAAGGGAAACACGAGAATTTGAAAATCCTTAGGATTGAAGCTAAAAAGAGTTTTCCTCTCTCAAAACGAATTGAGAAAAACATCAAACATCGAGCAACATAAGACCAGCTCACTTGGTACAACAGGTCTTCATAAGACTCCCAAGTTCGACCATTCCATTAAGTCTCTAGGAAACCATACTTCCTAGCATATCATTCCATGTCATTCACTCATATGTGCACACATGGACATCTACACAATCCCAATTAGGACCAGCACCACATTAGGTAAAGTCCCCTTTGGCGAAAATCCCATCTTACTAGGCACAAAGAAAAAGTTTTTTTCTCAAAATTGGGACGATCCCATATTCTCGAGGACGAATCTAGGGAGAAATCAAACAGGGGTGTTGTCTTCTTTGCCATTATCCAAATAAATTTGGATAATGCCAAAGAGGGGCATCTGTAAACACCCCAAAATCAAACAATTTTCCAAAACAAACACCTAGTTTGAAAATCTATTTCAAAACCAGATTTTGAGTTTTCGAAAACCCAAGAGGTGCAAAAGCTTTAAACTTCTATTTTAAAACCCCATTCGAAATATGAATTCCTCAAACTCGGGCTAAGTCCCATTTTGTAAAAGGTCGAATCCAACAGGTGGAGCCTGATAAAAAGCAGCCTCAAAAACTGGTTCAAAAGCATATAATCAAGCCTTGCCTGACAAAAGCAGGATCAAAAGGCAAAAAGGGAGCCCAGGCCAGAAGCCAACTTTAAGCCCGGAGCATCAAATACCAAGACAAGAGCATCCACCAAATTATTAGAAATCCAAGCCTGAAATATCGAAAATCAACCAAAATTGAGTCTAGAAAGGTGAGAAGGAGTTCAGATGAAAAGGTTGGGAAAGACCGAGCCCAAAACGGAGCACTGATTAAGCTAGAACCAGCAAAAACTGTCCATCTCGAAATGCCAAGAAGGACTGAAGAAATGAAAATTTGGATTGGATCTGAACCCAAATATCCAAATCCAGACCCAAATAGTATTTGGATTGGATTTGGATCTCAAAATCCAAATCCAAGATCCAAACCCAAGACCCACCTCATTTTCCTATAAATAGAGGTTGGGGGCCATAAAATTCACGTGAATTTGCAATTGGAAGGCTTGGGAAGAGAGAGAATGAGTGGAGGGCATAAAGTAGATATCGTGGGCCATAGCCATGTGGGCTTGATCAAGAGTGTGGGTTCAAGCCTTGTATAAACATAGGCTCAACGAAAGGGCTGCACCAACTTGGAGAACGGCTGCAAAGAGGCATGGAATGATGGGGTATGCGTGGTGGACCGGCTCCAAGAGGTTGGTCTCTCAACCTCACCCTAACCTAGCCTCAACCATCTAACCAACCCCACTAAACATTACCCAAACCTAGCCTAGACCTAGCCCCTTTCACCTAAACCAAACCAAACCCACCCAAACCGACTCCCTTAAAACCCACCTAAACCTAACCCAAACTACACCCTAGCTAGACCATCTTCACCCTAAACCTACCTACCTAACCCATGGCTGAACCTAGTCCAGTCACCCGCTAATCGACCTAACCTAAACCCTCTAACCGAGTGCACTTGGCACTCGGTTTTCTTCCCACACTCCCCCTAGATAAAACCCCGGCCTACCACCTTCTTACCGCCTGCACTTCGCCCTACACCACCCAGCACCTTACCCCATCCTGCCACCCTAGCGCCAACCCCCACCCGAACCCTTTCCCTACCTGCCGCTTTGTCCCTAGTCACAACCCCCAATCGAACCCTTTCCCTACCTACTGCCTATCCCTAGCGCCGCACCCCATTCCCTAATACCCGGCCAACCTTACTTGCCGCCTGCCATCCTTGCCATACCTCCCAGCCAGCATCACCCCACTGTCCCCCTCTCCCTACCGACACCCGGTGCACCTAGCGCCACTCCACTGCCCCAGCGCCCTAGCGTTGTAACCTTACCCTAGCACCTACCCCCGATCGGCTGCCACAACGCAGCACCCAAGGTGCACCTAGCGCCACGCCACACCACACCCTACCGCCTTGGCGCCGCATCTCATCTCCCTGCAGCCCACCTTAGCCGAACCAACATCCCATCCCACTTGACCAAACCCATTCCCAGCCCGACCTAAACCTGACTGAACCACAACTTAGCCGTGACTTACCCTTAGCCAACCCACGTCTTGGCAGAACTTAGCCCCTCCTATGCTCAAACACCCGGCTACCCCCAAGCACACCCTAAGCCTAAACTCACGTCTAAACCCACCTAGGGAGACCTATCTATTGGCTGCCGAGGTGGATGGACCCGAGCAAGTTGAGAGGAAAAGATGACCACTTGTAAGTGTTTAAATTCAGTTTTTACCTTACTCCTTTGAAATTTAATTCAATTCGACGCGGGGTTGTAATAATAGAGCGTAGTCTCCTCCCGAAATTTAATATTCATGCTTGATACACAAGGCACACATGTACACTTGAGCAATATTGCTCTTAGACGTACACAAGACACCCACGTGCACTTGAGCCTTTCCGCTCTTAATTGCACACGATTGCACACACATTGAGCCTTTCCGCTCTTAAGCTAAAGTATATATTTCCCTTTGGGTATTTACTTTAGTGAAAGCTGTGTGAGTTGCAATTTAATTTGGGTTGTTACATTTACGTTGTGTGAGTTTGTCATTTAAATTTCATACTCACACACAAAAAGTACTCGAGCATTTGCTCCACACTCTCACTTACATTTTGAGCCTTTGTTGCTCATAAATATAGCATACTTATATACTTTCCAGCTGCGTGAGTTTTACATTAAGTCATGTACGCACTTACATTTTCTGGTGGGTTCAATTCAAGTTGTGTGAGTTGTCTTTACATTTACACACCAAAAGCACTCACTCACAATTGAGCCTTTCCGCTCTTACTATATACTTATATTTCAATTTCGGCAAGTTCAATTAAAGTCGTGTGAGTTTTCTTTCCATTTACACACCAAGAGCACTCACTCACAATTGAGCCTTT
The DNA here is from genome assembly GCA_036023115.1 of Brasenia schreberi. Taxonomy (NCBI): domain Eukaryota; kingdom Viridiplantae; phylum Streptophyta; class Magnoliopsida; order Nymphaeales; family Cabombaceae; genus Brasenia; species Brasenia schreberi. The sequence continues at coordinate 18,350,941 of JAYKKT010000080.1, read as the reverse complement.
TCGATTTTAAGATATAAGTATATTTCAATTTTGCAATTTACATTCAAGTCATGTGAGTTGCTTTCAAATTTGGGTATTTCTCTTAAGCTGCGTTGCACTTTCAATTTCGGGTAGTTACATTAAGTTCTGTGGGTTACTTTTAATTCGAGCTTAGCTCACATCATCTTCTCAACCCGAAAAACATTTGTGCATCCTTGCATTCTTGCGTTTTCAAAGAAAGCCCGAATCTACGCTCAAACATGCTGAAATTAGGCCACTTATGCACACACATATTCGGCCTAAATAGCTAAAAACTCAAAGACTTGGAATCGTACAACCCCCGTATATAAAATTTGCAAACTTAGGCAAAACTTGAGTTTTTAAAACACTTGTATCCTTTCAACGAGTTCAAATTATTTTATCAAAGTCTATAAGTGCTTAAACTGATCCTTGAGCAACGGTTGAAGAAGGTTTAAAGCGAAAAGATCCCGCTTGCTCACAATTGCCTGAAAAATGTTAGATATTTCAAAAAACTTCATTAGCTTGAGCAAGCTAGGTGGCATGCCCATAGAAATGACGTAGATGCAAAAATGTTCATTTCCGGCTTCAAAATCAGAAGTGAAAATTTTTGTGCTTACAATAGTGCTATCCACTATCAAATCAATGTTTTTTAGAGGAAAATTATCTTTTGGAGTGGCTTTGTTGAAATTTTTAAAATCAATGCAAATCTAAATTTTCCCATTAGATTTTTGAACCACAACAATATTTGAAAGCCATCAAATTAAGCAATGGGTTTTCTAAATCCGGCTTTTGAAAGATCTTCTAAACCCTCTTTCACTTGGGAGTGAATATCGAGATGAATTTTTCTAAGCTTTTGTTTCATGGCTTTTGCATTTGGTACTAAGGGTAGATGATGTTCTACAATCTTAGGGTCTAGACCCGGCATGTCTTCGTAGGTCAATGCAAATACATCCACATAGGATTTCAAGAATGCAATGAATGATGCTCTTTCATGCTCATGCAAACAAGTACCTATTTTGACATATTTTGGGTTAGACTCACTCCCTAGATTGATTTCTAGAAAATCTCCTCCTACGGAATTTGAAGGTTTTTCCAAGTCAAGGATTCTATGAAATTCGGAAAGCTCGAAGGCTTGATCTTCCTCATGGATGAGGAGATCTTCCTCCTTGCTTTGATCACTCTCAAGTGCTTTAATTTCTACGAAAGTGTCATGCGAGAGAGTGGGGTTGTGCATAATGGACTTGGACGATTTTCGTTTGGGGATATACATGGGTTTTCAAGAACTCGAAAATGGAATTTGTACAAGGCTAAAATTTTTGGAATTTTAGAATTTTTAAATTTTATTGTCTTTTTCAAAACACAAACTAGAAGGATGAATGTGTAGACGCGCGAAAATCCCCGCCTCTTCGTCCCTCCCGGGGGCTTGGAGTGTATCTTCTCGTGCGTCTAAGGCCTATGTATACAAATAGGGCGTGCCAGCTAGCTTACTTAAGCTAGCGAAGATATTTTAAACACTGACTTCTAAACGTGGCGACTGTGAGCAAGTAAGCTCTTGTCGTCGCAGACCTTCTTGCACCGATGCGCAAGGGTCAGTCTGTACGCTTTGCAAAAATCGAGTTTTTGGAGAGAAAGTCTACGAAGCGGTTCGAGGTGTCTATTTCGGGTTTTTAAGATGCGATTGCATGTTTTAGATCACGTGGATTTGCACGTGCCTAAGTCTTTTCTTTTATCCCTCTTCGGGCCACCTAGTTTGTGTGTTATGAACACTCCACTACATGGGCGAATTCGAGCGGGGCTTGCTTTGATGCAATATGCGTCCTACCTCGTGGTATGGCGTAGATGCAATGCAAACTCACGCTACTCCAAAGGGAAAACAAGAAATGTAAAGACAATACTGAAGGGGAAATAACAGAAGGGAAATAACCGAAGGGAAATAACCGAAGGGAAATAACCAAAGGGAAATATGTATATAGATTATGTATATGAGCCCTTACTCGGGTCTTGCAAATAAGAGCGAAGGCTCAATGTGGGTGCGTGCTTGAATTGAAAGACTTACACACACGACATGAAATTAAACCCAAATATAAATTGCAGTATGGCCTTGACTAAGGTCTTAGGAGTAAGAGCGAAGGCTCAATGTGTGAGAGTGTTTGAATTGAAAGACTACCCACACGACATAAATGAAACCCAAATATAACTGCAATAAAGCCTTTACTAAGGTCTTGGGAGTAAGAGCGAAGGCTCAATGTGTGTGAAAGTGCTTGAATTGAAAGACTTACTCACACGGCATGAAATGAAACCCAAATAGTATAGGTCGGCCCTTACTTGGGTCTTTTAAATAAGAGCGAAAGCTCAATGTGTGTGAGAGTGCTTGAATTGAAAGACTTACTCACACGACAAGAAATGAAACCCAAATAGTATAGGTCGGCCCTTACTTGGGTCTTTTAAATAAGAGCGAAAGCTCAATGTGTGTGAGAGTGCTTGAATTGAAAGACAACGCACCCAACTTAAACAAAACCCTTCGAAAATGAAAGTATATATGTACACTTATATATTAGGGGCTGATTAGGCCCATGTGTGCTAAAAATCGTGCACGACTAAGAGAGTGCACGTGTGTGGTTGTGCCAAGCCACGTTATTACAAGCGGGGGGAGACTATGCTCCGTTATTACAACCCCGTATCAAATTGAATCCCAAGCAAGTATACCACTAAGGAACGAGTTTAGACACTTACGAGTAGCTGGTCCATAGAGGTCTTGCTTGAGCGTGGACTTGGCCTTGGGCTGCAAACGGGAGCTCCGCGAAAGTAGGTGATCAAAGGTGCTGGCCGGCTGCAAGTGGGGCGCGGGATAGGCGCCTCGAAAGTGGCCGGTGGCAAGTAGATGGCGCCTCAAAGTAGGGGGGTTTAAAGGGGCTGAATGAGTGGGTTCTTAGGGTCACTAGGGGAGTTTAGAGTTTAGGGAAACTGGACCTAAAAGGTGAGCTGGTGGGAAGGCCGAATAGGACACCTAGGGGAAGGCCGAATGGGAAATGATGGCTAGGTAGTGGCCGGCAGTTTGGGCTATGCTGGGTTCGGCTAGGTTAAAGTGGTGGTGGCAAAAGGGTTGAGATGAAGATAGGATGGGTGGCTAAGAGTGGAGAGGTAGTAGAGAAGGGGGCTAGGTAAGGTGCAGGGTACTTACCGAATGGGGAGAGGTGGCGGATGAAGTGGGAAGCAGGCGGGCAGGTGGCTGTTGGTTGGTTCGGTTGGGTGGAGGTGGTGGCGTCCGGTTGAGGGATGGTGGTGGTGGATGGAAGAGGGAAGGTGGCGGTGCAGGTGGAGCTGATGGAGCAGGTGGAGCAGTTGGGGAGTGGAGCAGGCGGACAGGTTGGAGAGTGGAGTCGGCTGGGCTGAGGTGAGGGCTCCCACTTTTTTTCAAAAACCCGCCCCCAAGGAGGGGGGTTTAAATAGGGGATGGGTAGGTCGGTTAGGGCTGGGATGAGGGTAGTGGTTAGGTGGTTTAGGTAGGGTGGTATGTAGATAAGGTGGGCTGGAAAGGGTTGGGCCAGATATTTTAAAACTAGGGGTTTGGGTAAATCGTGGGCTAAGGGTGGTTTAGGGGTTTAGGGCTAGGTTAGGTGGTTGGGTTTTAGGGTGAGGTTTAGTGAGCTAGGTTAGGTGATTAGGCTAGTTTTAGGCTAGGATTAGGGAAATTAATCTAGGTTTAGGGAAGGATTAGGGAAGTGGGTTAGGTGATTAGGTTGGGATTAGGCCGGGATTAGGGAAGTGGGTTAGGTGATTAGGTTCAGATTAGGGGTGGATTAAGGGTTTAGGCTAGGATTAGGCATTTTGGGTTAGGTTTAGGTGAGGGAGCTCCCTTAGCATGGCCCATAGACCCTGATCACCCCATGTTGGTGCAGCCCTAGGTTAGGTTTTAGCTAATTACAAGCTTAAACCCACTCAATTAGGCTAACCCACATGATTAACCCAAACTTGACACACAAGTCAAGCTTAATACAACACTCTTGATATTTTTCACCCCCACTCTCTCTCATGCCCAATATCCCACGTGAATTTCAAGTGGGCCCCACCTCCATTTATGAGAAGGTGATGTGGGCCATGGATATGGGTATTGGATTAGATCTTTGGATCCAAATCCAAATCCAAGTCCACATATGGGTTTGGATTGGAATCTGGATATATATGGTCTAGATCCAATCCAAACTGAACTCTGACTCCTTCGAGCTGGGTTCGAAACGGACGATTCGTGCGGGGCCTGACAGCATCAGTACTCCGTCTGCGTTGGGTCTTCGCCAACATAGTCGTCCGCCTCCGTTTCTACCTTCCGGAGATGACTTCAAATTGTATTTTGGTAAGAACAGGGTCTTGGACGTTCGAGATCCTGGGGTGTGAATCAGATACAAGAGTTGCTGTGCCGGGCTTGACATGTGCTCCGGTTCCGGGCTCTTCTTGGCTCTCCTGGTCCTGTCTTGATCGGGCCAAGCCACTTCGGGGTTCCAAAACATATTTTAAAAGGGTTTTCAAAAGCTATATTATATGTTTTTGAAAGATAAAGTTTAAAACATATATATAGGGTTGTCTGGAAGGCTCCTGGGTTTCCAAACTCAAAAATGGCCCTTTGGGGCTGCTTTTACAAAACCAGATTTGTTTAAGAAATTCGTGGGATTTCGGGGTGTTTACAGATGCCCCTCTTTGGCCTTGTCCAAATAGATTTGGATAAGGGCAAAGATGACAAACACCCCTTTTAATGTCTCCCTAGATCTAGCCACGAAGAATATGGGATCGTCCCATTTTAGCAAAATCTCAATTTTACAAACTCTGGTAGGAGGAGATATCACGCCAAAGGGTTTGCTTATGGAATCTGGTCCTAAATGGGATCATGTTCATGCAAGTACCATGCGTGGAATGCAAATGACATGGGTGTGGTGCCAAGAGTGGCAACCTCCCAGAGACCAGATGTGGTCGAACTCTAGAGACTTACAAGGCCTATTGCTCAAGTGAGCAAATCCTATGCTGTTCGATGTTCGGTTTTCAAAACTTATTTACAAAAGCTATTTACAAAAGGGACAACTGTCTTGAGCCTCGATCCTAAGGATCTCGAGCTCTTCGTGCTTGCCCTTGTTTGAGTCTTAACACTCGCTTATCTAGCGGAGGTTTTATAAGAAAACAAGCTTCATTTCAAATCCCTACGTCTTACTCGAAACGTCGAATTCTCAAACAAGATGAAATTCAAGTAAGTAAATCCTATTTTTACTTTAGGATTCCTCGAAATGAACCATGCTTTAGCTTGGGATAAGCCAGGGATGGGAAAGAGATACCACGGTCCTTTCTGAAGCGTCCCGTGGTTTAAGGCATAGAAAGTGGAAAACTGCTCTTTTTGAGCTTTTTGGCCTCTTTTTCCTTTTTTTCATAGAGGGTCTCCCTTTGGGAGTATTTTTTCTTTAATCCCTCTTTTTTATAAGAGAATCGATTTTTCTTTTTGAAGTCTGGTTTCTTTCTTTTGGAAAGAGACTTTAAATGGGAAATTCCCTTTTGATTTGGGCCTTTGTTTTCCTTTTGGAAATAGAAGAGAAGAGGGGAGGACTTATCCCAAGCCTACACTCGATCCATTCCAGATCAGCCTATTTAGAAATAGCACGTACTACTTGCAAGTATCTTGCTATGTTGAACTAGGCCTTTCTTTGTAAGAAGAAGGATTTTGAAATGTAACCACGATTTTGAAAACTCCACTCTTTCACAAGTGTGAATTCTCTCACTTAGGGTCACACGAGTTCGCCTTTGCACCTTATTCACATGTCTCAGGGCAGCTATCCCTATAAAATTTTTCGAAAACTGGAATTTAATCCAGATCCTACACATGATACTTCTTTAAGTATTGAATATTGATAGGATCTGCTAAATTCCTACCTTCTACATCGATCAACCAATACGAATTGTTCGTAGTGGTTGCTCGTACAACATAGGGTCCATCCCAGTTGGGGCGCCACTTGCCTAGGGGGTGTGGGCCACGATGGTGGATGGTTTTCAAGACCAGATCTCCCACTTCAAAGTGGCGAGGTCTCATGTGTTTGCTATAATGTCGGGCTATCCTTTGCCGGTATGCACGAGCATGATCCATGGCAAGGAGTCGCCTCTCATCTAGCAAGTCTAGTTCGGCCATCCTAGCATGCTGAAGCGTCTTTAGGGGGAGGTCGAGTGCCATAGATGTATGAAATGAATGTAGTTGGGTATGAATGGGAAGAATGGCGTTTGTGCCATAGACCAATTCGAATGGTGTGGCATTCGTGGGAGTTCGGATGGAAGTCCTATAAGCCCATAAGGCTTCATCCAGCTTCTCGTGCCACATCCTACCCTTCTCTAAGGTTTTCTCAATGATACCAATGAGAGTCTTGTTTGTGGCTTCGGCTTGGCCGTTGCCTTGAGGGTAGTAGGGTGAGGAGAAGTGGTGAGTTATGCCATACGTGTTGCACAACTTAACCATCCGCTCATTCTTGAATGGGGTACCATTATCAGACACAAGGTCTCGTGGAACCCCAAATCGAGCCAAGATATTCCTCCGGAGGAAAGCCACCACATGTTGCCCCATTACATTTGTTAGGGAAATGGCTTCCACCCACTTGGAGAAATACTCCGTGGCTGCTAAAATAAATCGATGCCCATTCGAGGCCTTTGGAAATATTGGGCCTACAATGTCAAACGCCCACATGGTAAATGGCCAGGGGCTGACCACGGAATGCAATGCAGATGAAGGGATATGAATGGCGTGCCCATGCACTTGACACGGATGACACTTCCTAACATGATCGTGACAATCCTTTTTCAGGGTGGACCAAAAATAGCCCCCTCTAAGTATTTTCATTGCCATCATGTTGGCATTAACATGACCTCCACATTCTCCATCGTGGAACTCGTGCATCACTATCCTAGCCTCCTCTAGGTCGATACACCTAAGCAGAATGTCGGTAAAACTCTTTTTGTATAAGACCCCACCCAGAATGGTGTATCGGGTCGAAATCTTACGAATGAATGCCTTATCTTTGGATGTGGCATCCTCGGTGAATCCCCCATCTTCTAAAAATTGTTTTATGTCATAGAACCAGGGTTTTTCAATAGACTCTGGGTTGTTTTGGCAAATATCCAAGTCGTGTGTGGATGGATGGGGCGCATGCCATATTTCCAAAGATCTGGTCCCTGAAATGGGATCGACCTTCAGGGCTGAACCCAAGGAGGAGAGGGCATCGGTGATGCCATTGTCCTCTCTTCCTACGTGTATGAGCTTACACGACTAGAAGGATTGGACCAATCGAGTGGCCAACTCGTGATATGGAAGTAGTTTCTCATTACGTACTTGCCAAATTTTTAAAACCTGGTTTATGACAAGGAGCGAATCTCCAAAGACCTCAATGCACGATGCCCCTAGAGTTTTCGAAATCCTTAAGCCTTGTATGAGTGCTTCATACTCAGCTACGTTGTTGGAACATTCGAAATCTAAGCGGACTGCTATGAGAATCTCGCCCTTTTCAGGGGAGATTAGGATGATCCCGGCACCAGCCCCTCGTTGGTTTCGTGCCCATCGAAGTGCATCTTCCACACTTGGTTTTCGAAAGAATTTGCCAAAATGTGGTTTTGAAAGTGGTTTTGCAATATGCCTTCATCAGGCATTTCGACAAGAGTGGGATATGCGTCCTCTAAGGGGAATTCAGCCACATAATCTGCTAGGGCTTGCCCCTTAACGGAGATCTGGTGATGGTATTTCAGATCATACTCCATTAGAAGGAGTTGCCATTTGCCCAATCTACCCGTGAGAATGGGTTTTTCGAACAAGTGCTTGATTGGATCAAGCTTGGACACTATCCAGATCTCATGATCTAGGAAATAGTGTCTGAATTTCTGGCAGGCCCAGACTAGGGCCAAGCACGTCTTCTCCATGGCTTGATAATTTCGTTCATAAGCCAAGAGAGTTTTCGAAATATAGTAGATGGCATACTCCTTATGGGTGTCATCCTCGTATTGAGCCAACAGGGCTCCTAAAGCGTTTACATGCACGGAGATGTATAATAAAAGCGGTTTTCCTTGTTTTGGAGGATTCAAAACGGGGGGATTAACCAAGTATGCCTTCAGTCTCTCGAAGGACTTCTGGCATTCGTCATCCCATAAGAATTTCGTACCCTTCCTCAACAGTTTGTTGAAGGGTTCACATCTAGTTGCCAGATTCGATATGAATCGGCGCACAGATTGTAATCGACCTTGGAGGCTACGGACTTGGGTGAGATTGGAGGGTGGAGCCATGTCTATGATGGCTCGACACTTAGAGGGGTCGACTTCTATTCCCCTTTGGCTCACCATAAAGCCTAGAAGCTTCCCTGATTCTACTCCGAATACACACTTTTGAGGGTTTAGCTTTACTTTGTAAAGCCTAAGCCTTTCGAAAATCTTTTGTAAACATTCGATATGGGTGCATCGGGTTTTGGATTTCGCCAAGAGATCATCTACATACACTTCTACAAGCTCATGAATTTGATCATGAAAGATCGTGTTCATGGCTCGTTGGTATGTTGCACCGGCATTTTTCAAACCAAAGGGCATGACTATATAGCAGTACGTGCCCCATGGGGTTGTGAAGGCGGTCTTACCCTGATCTCGTGGACTTAGTTTGATTTGATTATAGCCTGAATAACCATCCATAAATGAAAACATTTCATGATTTGCAGTACTATCGACTATCAAATCTATGTTTGGTAAAGGATAATTATCCTTTAGAGTGGCTTTATTCAGGTTTCTGAAATCGATGCATATCTGCAATATAACTGCAATAAGGCATAAATGAAACCCAAATATAACTGCAATAAGGCCTTTACTAAGGTCTTGGGAGTAAGAGCGAAGGCTCAATGTGTGTGAAAGTGCTTGAATTGAAAGACTTACTCACACGGCATGAAATGAAACCCAAATAGTATAGGTCGGCCCTTACTTGGGTCTTTTAAATAAGAGCGAAAGCTCAATGTGTGTGAGAGTGCTTGAATTGAAAGACTTACTCACACGACAAGAAATGAAACCCAAATAGTATAGGTCGGCCCTTACTTGGGTCTTTTAAATAAGAGCGAAAGCTCAATGTGTGTGAGAGTGCTTGAATTGAAAGACAACGCACCCAACTTAAACAAAACCCTTCGAAAATGAAAGTATATATGTACACTTATATATTAGGGGCTGATTAGGCCCATGTGTGCTAAAAATCGTGCACGACTAAGAGAGTGCACGTGTGTGGTTGTGCCAAGCCACGTTATTACAAGCGGGGGGAGACTATGCTCCGTTATTACAACCCCGTATCAAATTGAATCCCAAGCAAGTATACCACTAAGGACCGAGTTTAGACACTTACGAGTAGCTGGTCCGTAGAGGTCTTGCTTGAGCGTGGACTTGGCCTTGGGCTGCAAACGGGAGCTCCGCGAAAGTAGGTGATCAAAGGTGCTGGCCGGCTGCAAGTGGGGCGCGGGATAGGCGCCTCGAAAGTGGCGGGTGGCAAGTAGATGGCGCCTCAAAGTAGGGGGGTTTAAAGGGGCTGAATGAGTGGGTTCTTAGGGTCACTAGGGGAGTTTAGAGTTTAGGGAAACTGGACCTAAAAGGTGAGCTGGTGGGAAGGCCGAATAGGACACCTAGGGGAAGGCCGAATGGGAAATGATGGCTAGGTAGTGGCCGGCAGTTTGGGCTATGCTGGGTTCAACTAGGTTAAAGTGGTGGTGGCAAAAGGGCTGAGATGAAGATAGGATGGGTGGCTAAGAGTGGAGAGGTAGTAGAGAAGGGGGCTAGGTAAGGTGCAGGGTACTTACTGAATGGGGAGAGGTGGCGGATGAAGTGGGAAGCAGGCGGGCAGGTGGCTGTTGGTTGGTTCGGTTGGGTGGAGGTGGTGGCGTCCGGTTGAGGGATGGTGGTGGTGGATGGAAGAGGGAAGGTGGCGGTGCAGGTGTTGCTGATGGAGCAGGTGGAGCAGTTGGGGAGTGGAGCAGGCAGACAGGTTGGAGAGTGGAGTCGGCTGGGCTGAGGTGAGGGCTCCCACTTTTTTTCAAAAACCCGCCCCCAAGGAGGGGGGTTTAAATAGGGGATGGGTAGGTCGGTTTGGGCTGGGATGAGGGTAGTGGTTAGGTGGTTTAGGTAGGGTGGTATGTAGATAAGGTGGGCTGGAAAGGGTTGGGCCAGATATTTTAAAACTAGGGGTTTGGGTAAATCGTGGGCTAAGGGTGGTTTAGGGGTTTAGGGCTAGGTTAGGTGGTTGGGTTTTAGGGTGAGGTTTAGTGAGCTAGGTTAGGTGATTAGGCTAGGTTTAGGCTAGGATTAGGGAAATTAATCTAGGTTTAGGGAAGGATTAGGGAAGTGGGTTAGGTGATTAGGTTGGGATTAGGCCGGGATTAGGGAAGTGGGTTAGGTGATTAGGTTCAGATTAGGGGTGGATTAAGGGTTTAGGCTAGGATTAGGCATTTTGGGTTAGGTTTAGGTGAGGGAGCTCCCTTAGCATGGCCCATAGACCCTGATCACCCCATGTTGGTGCAACCCTAGGTTAGGTTTTAGCTAATTACAAGCTTAAACCCACTCAATTAGGCTAACCCACATGATTAACCCAAACTTGACACACAAGTCAAGCTTAATACAACACTCTTGATATTTTTCACCCCCACTCTCTCTCATGCCCAATATCCCACGTGAATTTCAAGTGGGCCCCACCTCCATTTATGAGAAGGTGATGTGGGCCATGGATATGGGTATTGGATTGGATCTTTGGATCCAAATCCAAATCCAAGTCCACATATGGGTTTGGATTGGAATCTGGATATATATGGTCTAGATCCAATCCAAACTGAACTCTGACTCCTTCGAGCTGGGTTCGAAACGGACGATTCGTGTGGGGCCTGACAGCATCAGTATTCCGTCTGCGTTGGGTCTTCGCCAACATAGTCGTCCGCCTTCGTTTCTGCCTTCCGGAGATGACTTCAAATGCTATTTTGGTAAGAACAGGGTCTTGGACGTTCGAGATCCTGGGGTGTGAATCAGATACAAGAGTTGCTGTGCCGGGCTTGACATGTGCTCCGGTTCCGAGCTCTTCTTGGTTCTCCTGGTCCTGTCTTGATCGGGTCAAGCCACTTCGGGGTTCCAAAACATATTTTAAAAGGGTTTTCAAAAGCTATATTATATGTTTTTGAAAGATAAAGTTTAAAACATATATACAGGGTTGTCTGGAAGGCTCCTGGGTTTCCAAACTCAAAAATGGCCCTTTGGGGCTGCTTTTACAAAACCAGATTTGTTTAAGAAATTCGTGGGATTTCGGGGTGTTTACAGAATGCACAAGACTTTCTTTTTGAGATTTTGAGATTTTGAGATTTTGAGATTTTTTTGGCTTTTTTCAAACAAATGCTAGGAGAATGCACACAAATGACATTCTTTTTGGAATTTTCAGGTTTTTCAAATGTTTTTGGGTTTTAAAAGTTTTCCAATTTTTTTTGGTTTTTCCAAATATATAGTTTTTTTTGGATTTTTTTCAAAAGATGGGTCTTCCATCAAACATACAAAGAAATCACTATGAATTAGACTAGAAACAAGATCTCTAATCCATCTCCCGGCTATTCCCGAAGGGGCACCCCTTAAGGGAAAGTTTCTAAATGATTTTTGAAAGTATCATAGGGTCAAGGACCATTATACAAACAGGTGTTTCACTCTCCAAAATAAAATAGAGGACTTGATAGAGCAGGGTAGGCTCTACGTCTCGGAGGAACCGGAGCCCTCCCAAGCAATCCTAAAAGAGCCCTTTCCCAACCACGCAAGCACGAGTGGGAAAGGAAAAGAGGTACGCTTTCTGCCTCAAACTTGTGGGATTGAGTATGCAATGTATACAGTTTACACTACTTGAAATAAACTTTTCAACCTACTTCTTTTATGCGCGAGCATGCCAGCTAGTTTTCAAAACTAGCAAAATTATAAATCTGACTTTGTGGGCCATTGTGACTAAGCGAGATCTTTTCACCTTAGGCCTTCTTGAACCGATGCTCAAGGGTCAAATTAGGCGCTTTGAGGATTCATTTGTGTAGATGTGATTCAAGTCCACTTTAAGAAAAATTCGAGAGACTTGATCAAATTCATGCACTAGGTGTTTTGTGGACAAATTTTGCTAAGTTCTGAAAAACAGAATCTGGTTCTATTTTTAGACCTTGTTTTCTGATTTTCTTTTAATGGCTTTTGTATCTCCAAAAATAATGAAAATTTTTTAGTGCATAGGTGCAAATGTGAAAATTCTGAAACTATTTTTATTTTATTTTTGGGTGCTGTGATTGTAAGAATTAAATATGCGAAGTATCTCTTTCCAGACACTCGAAACTGTTGTAGACAAGGAAAATTCTCACTTCCGGTTCTTAGGCCCGAAGTGAACCTTTTCGTATGTCTAAGTCGTTTTTATAACAAGGGCGTGCCAGCTAGCTTACTCAAGCTAGCGAAGTTAGTTTTGAAATCTAACTCTTTCAAGGCGACTGTGAGCAAGTGAGCTCTTTTTGTCGCAGACCTTCTTGCACCAATGCGCAAGGATCAGTCTATATGCTTGGCAAAGTCGTTTTTTAATCAACTAACCTCTTTGAAAATACCCGAAGTGTTTGGGCTTTGTTTGTATGATTGCAAGTTTTATTTCACGTGGGATTTTGCACGTGCCTATGTCTTTCACTTTTAAGCTTTTTAGGGCCAACTAGGTGTGTACGCAAGTGACCTAAGTTGGACGATTTTTGCACGGGAGTGTGGGGTTTGCTTTGATGCAATATGCGTCCTAACTCATGGTATGGCGAATATGCAATGCAAACTCACACAACTCCAAGGGAAAACCCGAATTGAAAGACAATGCTTAAGGGAAATTGCGTAATGTAAATTGCAAAAGAGAAATATGGCTATATCTTCAGAGCGGAAAGGCTCAATTGTGTAAGTATGTGTCGTGTATATATGGAAAGACTACTCACACAGCTGAACCTTAAAACCCAAATCTTAAAGACATAGCGGAAGGGAAATACTTATAATATATATGGGCCCGAAGGTTGCCAACGTGTGCATGGGTGTTGTGTGTATATGTAAAGACAACTCACACGACTTGTAATGTAAAACCCAAATAAAATTACAATATGGCCCTTACTAGGGTCTTGGGAATAAGAGCGAAAGCTCAATGTATGTGAGTGTGGAATTGAAAGACCACGCACACGACTTGAATGAAACACCCAAATAAAATTACAATATGGCCCTTACTAGGGTCTTGGGAATAAGAGTGAAAGCTCAATGTGTGTGAGTGTGGAATTAAAAAACCACGCACACAACTTGAATGAAACACCCAAATAAAATTACAATATGGCCCTTACTAGGGTCTTGGGAGTAAGAGCGAAAGCTCAATGTTTGTGAGTATAGAATTGAAATACAACACCCACGACTTAAATTAAAACCCATGCAGCTGAATATATATAAATATAACTATATCTTAGGGGTTGTCAAGGCCCGTGTGTGTGCCAAAATGGTGTACAACTAAGAGCGAAAAGGTTCAAGTGCACATGTGTGTTGGTGTGTCAAACCACATTATTACAATGGGGAGGAGACAACGCTCCATTATTACAACCCCGTATCAAATTTAATTAAATGTAAGCAAGTTCATATAATGGACTGAGTTAGGCACTTACGTGTAGTTGGTCCGTGTTCAACTTGCTTGGCTTTGGCCTTGTGAGTTGCCTTGGGCAGCCGAAGGGGAGCTCCTTAGCTGGGCGCTTGCAGCAGGTAAGGGTGCTGGCTGAGTGGAAGGAGCGACAGGTAGGGGTGCTGGCCGAATGGAAGGTGTTGGCTGAATGGATGGAAGATGGTGTTGGGGAGTGGTGAAGGCAGCTGGGAAGTGGGTGACTAAGGGAGGTGTTCAGCTGGGAACTAAGGTGGGTGGTGTTGAGGGAAGGTAGTGGGGTATGGTGCAGGTCGGCCGAGTGTAAGGGAGAAGGAAAGGATGCGAGTTGGCGGGTGGATGGGAGTGTGTAGCTGGGAAAGAAAGAGGTGAAGGGTTAGATGGGGTTGAGGTGGGGTACTAACCATGAATGGAGGTGGTGCTGGTGGATGGAAGTGGTGGCCGGATGATAGTGGAAGAAGAGTGGCAGCCGAAGGGTGCTCCTCACCGAAGGTGGAAGGTGATGGAGTCGGTTAAAGTGGAGAGGTGGTAGCCGGGTCGTGGAGTGGCTATGGAATGGCCGGTGGATGGAAGGTGGCCTTGGAGCATGGAGTGAGTGGGGGTGAGAGTGGAGGAGAGAGAGAGTGGAACCCGCAAGGAAGAGGGGTTTTTATAGGCTAGGAATGGTCTGGGTCGGTTAGGGGGGTATGGGCCAAATATTTGTAATAATGTGGGCATGGGACATGGTTTGGGGTAGGTCGGTTAGGGTGTGCTAGTTAGTGGTTTAGGGTAGGTTGGTTAGGTGGGCTGGGACATAATGGTTAAGGGTTTAATTAGGTGCACTAAGGTGAGTTTAGGCTTAGTTGGTTAGGGTCTAGGTGGTCTAGCTAGGTGAGGTTGGGGCGGTTTTGGGTGAGAATGGCTAGGTTTGGGTTAGGTTTTAGGGGAAGTGGCTAGGTGAGGTGAGCTAGCTTAGAGATAGGTTTTAGGAACCCTCCTTGGTGCCAGTCCATTGGCCCAGTTGCAGCCATGTCCAAGTTGGTGCAACCCCAGGTCAGGTGTAGGTGCATACAAGCTTAAACCCACACTCTAGGCTAAACCCACAAGGTTAACCCACCCTTGACCAAAAGTCAAGCCTACCAACTTTCTCACTCATACTTTATCACCCCCCCTTTCTCTCTCTATCCAAGCTTTTCACGTGAAATGTTGTGGGCCCCTCACCTCCATTTATGAGAAGGTGATCTGGGCCATGGATGTAGATATTGGATTTGGATCTTGGGATCCAAATACATGTTGGGTTTGGATCTGGATATATATGGTCCAGATCCAACCCAAATCTTATTTTTTGATTCCTTCATGGCATTTTGAAACGGACGGTTTGTGCGGGGCCTGACTGCATCAGTACTCCGTCTTCCGTTGGGTCTTCGCCAACATTGTCGTCCGCTCTTCTTCTCACCTTCAAGAGTTCATTTTGAGCAAATTTCTGATATCTGGGGCTTGAATGTTCGAGAATTTGAGGATGATTTTGATACGAAAGTTGATGTGTCGGGCTTGAAGTATGCTCCGGGTCTAGGCTCTCCTTTGCCTTTTCGGTCCTACTTTTGTCAGGCTAGGTTGCTTTCGGGGTTTCAAAACACCTTTTTAAGGTTTTAAAACTAT
Organism: Brasenia schreberi; assembly: GCA_036023115.1. Lineage (NCBI taxonomy): Eukaryota > Viridiplantae > Streptophyta > Magnoliopsida > Nymphaeales > Cabombaceae > Brasenia > Brasenia schreberi. The sequence goes on along the minus strand of JAYKKT010000080.1, from coordinate 18,335,631 downwards.
ATGTATAGAGTTTTAAAACATATATACAAGTTCAAAGTATGTACAGGGTTGTTTGGAAGGCTCTTGGGTTTTCAGACTCAAAATAGCCCTTTGGGGCTGTTTTTGTGAAACGAGGCATATTTGAAAAAATCGGGAGATTTTGGGGTGTTTACAACTGTTTTGTTACAGAAATACGGAGACTTAAAGAAAGGTCTGTGTCTGGGTACACAAAGCTCCAATTTTGGTGAACTTGGTCTTCTTTAAAAGCTATGGATGTCAGTTTTCCAATTAACTAAGTTTCAATAAATTAGACCACTACAAACAAAGTTATGGGATGATTATCTAGGCTCTATTGAAGGAAATAAAGTTTTGATAAAGTTGATTCAGGATTTTCTAGATCTTTCACACTTTTAATTACATGGTTGCACGACCCTAAAATTCTTAAAATTTTTATCCTATTTGGTCTTGTGAGTATAGATGAAGTGTTCTATGTTTTGGGTCAATCGGAGCAAAAATGAGGAAATGAAAAATAAAACATCAGACGTATGCATAAATGCTAAAAAGAAATTTTCTATGTTTACAACATATGTGATGCATTCTTTCGAAATTAAATGGCATAATCAGAACAAACTTAAAGTAAATTGCTGAAGGAAAATGAAAGTAAATATATGTATTAGCTTAAGTATAGAGGGGGTTTGGAGTTATAGGAGTTTATAGAATATAGAGAGGTAGAATTAAGAAAGCAAACAAGTAGAATGCATAAGTAGGAAACGAAATTGGCAGCATATCTACTTGCTATTACAACATGGGGGGAGACGAAGCTCTATTAATACAACCCCTTTCTTGAATTGAATAGGAAGAAGAGAATTAAGATTATCAAATGAAGGAGAGTACTCACTTACCAGCCCTCCAAGGGAACCCGGACACAAGAGGGGAGTCGTCCCCTTTCTCTTCTCCTTTTGCTCTCTCCTTTCTCTCTTCTCTCTTTTCCTTTCTCTCTCTAATTGCAGCAACTCCTACCTATCCTAGACTCTCCCTCTCCCTTCACTCCACCCTTGAAAAGCCTTTCTCCATATGCAAGATGCTGGAAACATCCCCCCTTGGCCTATATTTATAGGCCCAGGGGGGGTCTTGCTAGACCCTTCCGTGGGGTGGGTTAGACATGGGTTCGGGTAGGTGAGTTGGTGGGCATGACTTCAACCGTGGTGTAGCTTTGGTCTTGGCCAAATGCATTTGTGGCTCATCCCATATTGGAGCAGCCTATTACTTTGTTTGATGTAAACTTGATTTGGCTCATGAGTTGGGGTGTCCTTGGATTGACCCTTGCCTTCCTTTGGTGCAGCCGAATGAGCCTAGTTAAGTCCCAATGCAGCACACGATCTTCAAGACCGACTTGGCAAGGTGCGATCTTGTGCCTTGTGCTCTTCGAACCAATTGAATCAAGCCTAGCCAAGGTGTAGCCCTTAGTTAGGTGGGTTTGGTTTTGATTAGCTAGGGCGGTCCTTCTTTGGGGAATTTGGCCAAGGTATCCTTGCATGCTCGAGCAATGTTTTCATGAAGCCTTGCCTTGATGAGCCCCATTGGTCCGATGATGTGGGCTTGGCCATGACTAATTGTGTGCCTTGGGTCTTCAAGAACTGCTTTGTTTGGGTCCACCTAAGCTCGTTCTTTGCTTGAGCCTGCTTTAACTGTAACCTTGATCCTTGCTGATTCTTCGAAGGGGAGGACTCAGTTTTATCCCTATTGGACTTGGTCTTCATTTAATTCCTTAACTTTGATTTGAAAACATTTAATTTCAAAATCTCTGTTTTAAGGATTTCATGATTTTCCTTTAAGTCAGGGATTAAAAACAAGCGTGTTTTCAAAATTGAGAGTATGCTTTTACAAAATTTATTTAGGGTGTTTACATAGTCTTTTATAATATTTACTTCCGATATGATGACAACAAGATTGTTCTTAGAAGAATTATGAATCTTATCTTCATTCAACTTTTCAAGTATTGTCATTGACTCTTATAATTACTGGGTTTTCCATAATGGTAGTATCAATCTTTCTTTTTCATAGGCTTAGTGTCCCTACCATTATTTTCATTAGATTTTTTAAAATCTCTATTTCTTTTCTTTAAATGCAATAAAGATTTAGCTTCCTCCATAACATGGACTTTCTCTTGACTAGATTGGTCTATAAGCTTTCATTATTCTTGCACAAGCCTAAGATAATTAATCAATTGCTCAAGAGAATTTTTTTCCTTCTTGCATTTTAAAGTTGTTTTAAAATCTTTTCAAGAAGGAAGGAGTTTGTCTATAATGGAGGAGACAATGATGGTTTCATCTAAGTTTATCTTATATTATTTGAAATTATTCAATATTAGTTTGATCTCATGCAATTGTTATATAAAGGATCTACCATCTTATAATTATTGAGCCAGGTACAAGAAATTCATTACTTGTAGCATCATCCTCTATCATGTACCATGCTTCAAGTTTGTTCCATAAGGCCTTTGCACATGCCAACATTCACCAATGTTTGGTAGGTATCGAATAATGCATCTGACATGTTGTTGAGGATGTGACTCATGCCAATATAATCATCATTATCGAATTTGTGTCATTTGCAGGCTTCTTAAAGGGTATCATTATCCTTCTTCAATAGTCTTGACATAGTGAGAACATAGATGACCTTCAATATGGTAAAAATGAAGTACATATTTTGTCACCGTAAGAAATTGCCCACATCAAATCTATTCAACTTGATGAAGTTGGATGCCTTCTTTCGAAGGGAAATAGCCATCTTGACAAATAAACCTAAAGCTTGTTAGAGTTGTTCTCTTCTAGATGACAATGTTCTTGAGTGATTGATACTTGAGAGACAAGGTTAAGATAACACTATTCTTCAATACAAAATAAATACTAACCTTTAGGTTTATTTGTCACTATTGGTATCAAATAACCAAATGTAATGGGCCCTAATAAACACCTTCAAAATACAATGAAGACCCTAAGTTTGTCTTACACGAATGCAACCGAGTTTTAGACAAACTGATTAAAACAAAGATGATGATATTACAAATTCAATTTACACTACAATAGGACTTACAAATTATCTTGAAAAACTAAGTAGGAAAGGACTCACATAATGAGAAAAAGTTCGATGAATCTTGTTTACAATACCACTATATATAGACATGGTAAAGATGTAACTGATGATATGTTACTAATGAGCATAATTGCCACTAAAGAGGTTGACTCTAAATGTCGTAACATGGATGTTAAATGCTCAAGAGTTACAATCACTTCATGTGCTACTAACAAGCACAATTATCATTGAAGTAGATCTTAATGCCAAAATATTGCTAGAAAATACTCAAGAGTTACAACCAATACATGTGCTATTAATGATCACAATTATCACTCGTGTAAGTTGCTCTTAATGCCAAAATATGACTTAAAAATGCTCATCAATTACAACCACTATATGTGCTACTAATGAGCAAAATTATCACTTAAGTGACTCTTAATATCAAAATATAACTGAAAAATACTCATAAATTATAACCACTACATGTGCTACTAATTAGCACAATTATGAGTTGAGTAAGTAGCTCTTAATGCTACAACATAGCTGTACCCATAACCTTCACAACAAATTTTTTGGTATTTTGAAAATCACCCAACATTCAAGTGTATGGAATCTAGAGTTATTCTAGGCCTAATACATGATGCTCCAAACCCCATCACCATGCTCTTCTTCGGCACGAAAGGCTATATCACCTCCAAGGATCCGCACCCCGTTTCCAAATCTTTACCAATGCCATCTTCCTTTTATGATGCTTCGATGCAGTCTCCAGATGCTGATATCTTGGAGGTTCATTCGACGTTAGACTGATGAGGTCGCATTTGATGCGAAGCAATATTTGCTACTTCAGTCTTTGACATTCTATATAGTTGCTAGTGCTTTTGCTAATTCGATAGTGCTTTATGTGTAGCCTACCTGCATTGGCCTTCTTTTCTCACTATGGGGAAAAAAGTCGAGCACCATTGTCGACTGCTCGTATAGGAACATATATTTTCACAAAAATGTCCCATGCATTTGTAAGAACACTAGGCTGTTAAGCTTGAAATGATCTAAGTAAAGTATTAATGTGGAGTAATTGAATGACTCGTATCTTTCCTAATTTATAACTTGCAAAAACAACTTGTTTGAGTCATTCCTAAAACTCTGGTTTCGTCATCCTTCTACTACGCTTTGTGTTTTATAGAAGATAGTTTTTTGTGGGGTTGAACCCTTGACAGCCTATCTAGCAGCCCGAGGCTTTTACCACTAAGATTACCTACCTTGGCCTTTGCTTGTTCAATAATAGCCTTTCACGAAGCGAATGCTTTAGGGAATCTAATTGTGCTTTATAGCACTCGCAAGATCCATCTGAGTGAGTCCTCACCTTATACAACCGATAGAGCTCCATATTCAAGATAAAATTCCCACTTTTGTTGGTTAGCATCCAAAGTTCCAAAAGCCATGTGACTTGAAACAATTGGTTGCACACCACAAAATAAATGTGGGAGTGGCATTCGAATTTGGTTGTATGTTATGATGTCTATACGTCCATGCAATAGTCATCGCTACTAACAAACAGTTGGAAGGCACTATCAATTTCATAGCACTTTCACTTGTCCCTAGCTTCCACTCCCTTCACATTTGTAGGGTCTCCCTGAAAACTTAAGGGACATATTGATAGTAAATGTATCCTTGTCCCCAACATTTAGTGCACTAGGTGTTGCCTTATCTGAAAAAATTGAATGAATTCCCTTATGGCTATGCATGCCACCTTGTCTTGTTTGCTACTTTGTGGATAAGCTTCTCCCTACTTTGGCGAGGCTGCTCTCATATCAAGAAAAGGAGAAAGAGATGCTTCTTCATATGGGAAGTCGGAAAGTGAATCCTTTGTCACTTTGATGAAGGCTTTAAGAAAGATCCTTTCTTGGACCTCATTGTGTGTAATGTTAACAAATGAATCATATACTGCATTGCAAATACTTCTTCATTACTTCAAGAGGGGCCTTACAATTGTGCAGGTCATCATGATTCCATTTCCTCCGGCATAATGAATTTTTTAGGCTAATTGTCATTAAGTCAAGTGTAGAAAAAAAGATAAAGCGTGTTGTAAAAATTGTAAGGTAATTCTAGGAGAAAGCTTAACCACCCAGCATCGACTTTTAGTTATGGATTTAAAAATAAAAAAATGGACAAAGAAGAAAAGAGTGCATCGAGCTATTCGGACTAAATGGTGGAACCTCAAAAGTGAGAAAGAAGATATATTTAAAGAGAAAGTCTTTCAAGGAGATGCTTCGAATTATGTTGGTACACCTTGTGATATGTGGAACAATATGACTATACATATTAAGAAAGTGGCAAAAGATGTGTTAGGTGAATCTAAGAGAGGTGTACCAGAATAAAAAGAAACTTGGTGGTTGAGTGAAGTAGTGCAAAATAAAATCAAGGCAAAGAGGGTATGTTACAAATTATATTTTGCTAAGAAAACTAGTGAAACTTTAGAGGCTTATAAGAAAGCAAAGAATAAAGCAAAAAAGGCCATCAGCAAAGCAAAAACTAAAATTTGGGAAGATTTATATAAAAAATTCAACTCAAAAGAGGGTGAAAGAGATATTTTTAGGATAGCTAAGGCTAGAGATAAGAAAATTAAAGATCTTAATTCTATTAGATGCATCAAAGACAAGGCTGAAAAAATTCTAATGGTAAATGATGATATAAGAAATAGATGGAAAAACTATTTTTATAAGCTTTTTAATGAAAATAAAGATGTTAGTATTAGCTTAGGAGAGTTAGCCAAATCAGAAAATTTTATAAACCACAATTTCTACCAACGTATTCAAAAGAATGAAGTCAAAGATGCTCTTAAATATATAAAGGATGCTAAATCAGTAGGACCAGACAATATTTCTATAGAAGTTTGAAAAATCCTACGAGAAACAGGAATCACTTGGCTCACAAGACTATTTAATGAAATATGGAGAAACCAAAAGATGCCCAAGGAATGGAGAGTGAGTACACTTATACCCATATATAAGAACAAGAGAGACATTTAGAATTGTGTGAATTATCGGGGTATCAAGTTAATAAGCCATGCTATGAAATTACGGAAAAGAATTATCGAACATAGGTTAAGACAAGTATAGAGTACAACAAAGAACCAATTTTGATTCATGCCAAGCAAATCTACTATTGAAGCGATTCACCTTTTGAGACATCTTATGGAATATTTTAGAGCAAAAAAAGAAAGACCTTCACATGATATTTATTGATCTAGAAAAAGTTTATGATAGAGTATCGAGGGAGGTTCTTTAAAGAACTTTAGAAAAAAGAGGTATCCTATTAACATATATTAACCTTATAAGAGACATGTATGATGGTGCAAAAACATGTGTGAGGACTCATGAAGGAATGATAGACTTCTTTGAAGTTAATATTGGGTTACATCAAGGATCAATTTTAAGTCTATACTTATTTATAATGGTGATGGATGAGTTAACGAAACATATTCAAGATGAAGTACCTTGATGTATGTTATTTACATATAACATTGTATTAGTGGAGGAGTCTAAGGAAAATGTTAATAGAAAATTGGAACTATGGAGAGAAAAATTAGAAAATAAAGGCTTTCGACTTATTAGAACAAAGACAAAATATATGAAATGTAAGTTTGATCATTTGGTTACTTCAAAGGACATAGAAATTAAAATTGGCACACATCGCATCCTCCAAAAGGAATGTTTTATATACTTAGGGTCAATTTTTCAGAGAGATGGAATAATTGATGGAGATGTTATGCATAGAATTAATGCGGGTTGGTTAAAATGGAGAGGAGCATCAAGTATTCTTTGTGATAAGAATATACCATTAAAGTTAAAAGGTAAATATTATAGAGCAGCAATTAGACCTGTCAAGTTTTATGGTTATGAGTGTTGGGTAATTAATCATCAACATGTACAAACGATGTCTATGACAAAAATGAAGATGTTGAGATGGATGAGTGGTCATACATACATAATGAGGTTATTAGAGATAAATTATATGTGGCACCAATAGAGGATAAAATGAGAGAATATCGTTTAAGGAGGTTTGGACATATAGAAAGAAGATCAAAAGAAGAACCTATAAAAGGGTATGAAAAACTAGATTTTGAAAGTATTAAAAGAGGTAGAGGACGACCACAAAAGTGTTGAATAGAAACAATAAAGAATGATCTAGCTTATTGTGAGTTCACTGCTAGCATAACATATGATAGGGCTCTCTGTGGAAACAAAGAATCCATGTAGCCGACTCGGTCTAGTATGGGAAAAGGCTTAGTTGTTGTTGTATTTAATAAGGACCTGTTTCAGTGTTTATCTTTAGGCCTCAACTTATGTCCTCCCACCTGGCAATAAGATATGATATTTCAAACCCAAAAATCGACTAATTGAATTGCCAATGAATATATAACTGATGCATGGTTCGATTGCGGACGGACGTGGTGATGAAAGATAAGTATTTATTCGTCAGTGACACTAACCAAACTTAGTCTAAAAGAAAAGAAAAGCATAACATGATATAAACAGTGCGTGAATGTGTCGACGAAAACGAAGTTTATGACAGTGCCCAATCCCCGTCTCTCTCTCCGGGGGTAGACTAGTATACGCACAGGTGTCTGTCGTAGAGGCACGAAAAAATAAAGGGAAAATGCAAATGTGCTGAATCAAACGAGCATATGTATGGACCACTCTTACTAGTCCTTGAACCACACGTGCCTTACAATGGTGGATGATAAATGTCAATGTCACTTCTATCTAAGATAGCTTCTCCTTTATGTCCCCACATCTCTTTCACTGATCTCACTGTATGTACTTGGAATCTTGATCACGAAATCATCTCCGAGATGAAAGGTGGTGTTGCAGAGAGATGACGAGTAAAATATCATGGCTGAAAGTTCTAAAAATGTCTAAATCGACGAGTTCAGCTTTTGCTAAGGCAGCAACCGATTGATGTATGTGAGTCTTGAGATAAGATGGAATCCTCATCAAGGCAGAACGCGCCCCACTTTCATGTTTGGCCCACATTCCTTTGAATAAGTTGGATTACAGTTCTTTCTTGGATACTTGCCAAATGACCCTCTTTAAAGGGAGGGTCATGATATATATATACTCGTTATCATTTATTTTGAAGGGAAGGTAATCATTGTTGTTCCCTAGTTGGTTCATTGAAGGGGATCATTCCTGTACAATATGTTCAATTTGCCCAAAGGGGTTACCCTAGTGTAAAGGGCTCTTATGTGCTAGACAAGCAGCAAGAGATTCAAACTGTACGGGAGCTATCTGCACCCAATCCTCATTCTGGAGGGGGTTGCTGGGTAAGGCTGCGAAGGCAACCGCCTTAGGCCACTGAATTTTAAACTCGTTATAGTGTTTTGCAGCCTCCAAAATTTTTCAAACAAATGATCTGTTAGGCCCCTAAAATTTTTATTCACTTACAACATATGGCTTTTTACTGAGCACCAACATTTTGAGTCACATGATGGATTCAATTCTCGCGTTATGCCTCAACTTGTGTTGAGGCACCCTTGATTCCCATCTTATTTTCAAGCATAGTAAGTGCATGCGGTCGATTTTTCTCAAGTAAAGTTAGAAGAATAAATTCTAGCCTTCTTTCTCTTCCATCTTCGATTGGAGAAGGCCCATTGTCTACTCTTCACAAAGCGTGAAAATTAGCATAATAAGGGTTGAAAATCCGACCTTCTTAACTTGGGAGTTGCAGAGAGAGAAAAAATCGGAGGCAAGGAGTAGTCCTATCAAGTGAACTAGACCTGTTTAACGCATTTAGGGCCATAGGCTGAACTCAACCAAGTTTATGCTTGATTTAGCTTGGTTCAAGTGTGGCACGATACGTTGCGTGAGCACTCTCTGACTGAAGGCTTTATAGAGCAAAGTGACATGTCTGAAAGTCTAATATGAGACGCAAGAATTAATCTTATCAAGGCATAAGATTAGCAAAACTGATAAGGGATAATCTAACGACTCATGTTAAATTGCATGCATGCACACACATCTATGTATGTGTGTATGTATGTATGCTCACACATTCATATATAACGTATATAGTATATACATATGTATATAATATACATAGTACAATACACAAACGATCATGGGGTTGTTCAGGTCAACCTGGACCTGACGAAACCCAAAACGTGTTGCGTCTGGATCTTGAATAGACCCTAACAAAAATTCGGGTCTGTTTCAGGTCAACCTGATTTTGACCCGGACCCGGACCCGAAGTCAACCAACCCAAACCCAATCGGTTGACCCGATTTGTCAAACACATATACAAAGACATCAACTTGGAGATTAGCTCATTCCCTTGCTAATATAGGCGGTTAAGATTTTGGCTAAACATGATGGTCAATATGAATCTAACAAAACCATAAGATTCTTCATAGTTGATGCTAGTGATCATACGTCAGATCATAGTCGTATCCAGAAGATAGTGAGTGACACAGAGAGAAGAAGATGCATGCAAGCGCTTCAAGTCGTGTCAACCTGGACGTTCCAAAGCTAACCCACTTACCAAAAGCTTGAAAGCGATGGCGAAGCCTACGTAACGTGTTCAACTCATAAAGGTAAACACTTGTCACGTTCATTGGCAAACAGCATCTGAGAATTGAGAGCACAAATAAATGAACAAGGCTTGCCACTTTGATCGGCATTGAACCGCTGAAAATTTGAGAGAATACCAGAGAATGAACCGAAACCTTTTTCTGGGTTATCTTGAATCTTTGTAGATAGCTAGGCCTTTGTATCTAGCTTAGACATTTTTCAATGTGCCAGGCCTCACCTGGCCAAGGGGTTGGTCCGGAAATGCTTGACCACGTGTTCGATGCTCAATCGGTACCTACAGAGGGTAGGGGACAACCTAAACGTCTCTCTCTCTCTCACAGATTTAATTCTAAACAACAATTAAGTTTTCAACTTCTTACTAAATGAAATCCATTTTCTATTGTTTTAACTAATCTAAGCTAAAACTTTTGGCTCAGCTTTAACGCTTAGTATCTTCATGTGTCATATTCGTATATGTTGAATTCTTCATCTATCCGGTAGTAGTCACCATGGATTCTTATCTATCAAATTCTTGTTTTCCTCTAGGAAGAGGGTTCTATAACTATAGTGGTGTGTATGCATCTTCCATATTCATTATTTTATTCTGAATTGATTATACATCGATGACTAATTTATGACCTATTCATTTAAATCATATAATCTAGTATATATCCTTGTTTCTTGCATTAGTATATGATCAACTTTTCCATTTTCTTTCTTCAAAGCAATAAAACAAAGTATTATTTACTTTCACCATTTAACATAAGGTGTCGTTCGTTGGTCTTTCTTCTTCTTCTTTGACAGATAAGATCGTATTGCTACTTTTTACTTTGTTTCATATCGATATTCCTTTTTCATTTATTTATCATGTAGGATCAATAAGCTCATCACCTTTATGTTATGTTATGGTGAGAGATAGGACAATGTATCATATATGGTTTATATTGGTGGATTGATAGTTCAAATTGATTCAGACTATTTGAGATTGTGAGTATTGTTTCAGTTATTCTGAGAGGGGGAATAAAATGCCTGCACGATATGGTATAAGCTTCATGAACATATTGGTGAGTTTAATAAGTATTTTGAGTTGTATACAAATGAATGTGTAAAAAAATTTCTCAGCCTAAATATAGGCTATAATATTATCCAACTATATTGAATGACTTTTGATGTATTAGAATATTGTTTACTCAAACAAAGGAGGAAGAGCCAGGTGATTAGTTGATGAAGTAATTGATATTGAATCTAAGCACAAAGAGTTATGAGGAAGAGATAAACATGGTGAGACAATTGATTTTGATTTTGATCTTAGAGAAGAGGAGGAAGAGATATCTAAATCATAAGAAGAAGAAGAAACATCTACAAAAGTTGTTGAGGAAGAGATATCTATAGAAATCAATGAAGATGAGATAGGGAAGAGGTAGAGTCATAATATGATGTCCTTCAAATTTAAAAGAAATAAAATCATAAGATAAAGGGTTAGAGGAAGGTGCTGATGGACAGACAACCCATACACATCAATTGAAGGGTTGGATGAGAAGTGTATTTAGAAACAAGGAATTATTTTTGCACTTCAATGTGATCTTTGACGAATTATTTTTCATGTACTTCTAATTAAAGTTCATTGACAGACACTAATCCCTCAATGCATAGAGGAACAAAAATGTTCCAAATAAAGATATGAAAACTAGAATATAAATATGCCAATGACCTTAAGAATCGTTTAGTCAATTATCAACATATAACATATAAGTATATGGAGGACATATTTGATAACCCAACATGACCAGTATTTATGATGCAAGTGCAAATGACAAGGAAGGTGGGGATACATGTATTATATTAGCAGTATTACAATGCAAAAAAGAAGGTAGAAGGAGACCTCAAGGATGTTTAGAATGCAATATAAAAGAAATATGAACCTATTATAAAATAATACTGGTCACCAATCATAGAAGGTCTTGTAAAGAAAAAATACAAATGATTATTTGTTAGTGAACATTTTTAGAGTTGACCAATAGCCAAAGTTGTCCATCATACATTCCATTACAACCGGTTCTCTTATTCCTTTATATGTATCTTCAGTTTGATGCACAAAAGTGAGGTATTCAACTCTTTGTTGGCCATGATGAATGTCATTTGAAAGACATGTGTGGATGAAAGCACTTATTTATAGTTAGTGCTATGAATGTCCTTTGTCAATGTTATTCATGTTAGGTATTGTTAGTGTTATGAAGACATGCTAGTACATGATACTTCCCTAGGGTTTGTAGTACAATAAAACCTGGAGGATACCAATGTGAGGAGCATAATTTACATGACTCAAAAACTGAACATGGTATCTATGAAGTTATGCTCTTTAACAAGAATTATTATATAGATCTACCTAAGCATCAATGTGAAGTGGCAAGTCAATTGTCTTTTATGCGAGCATGTTGTAGCTGTCATATGTATACATAGAAGAGTGTTTGATGATTATGTCTACGGAGTATATAAGAAGGAGACCTTGCTATATATAATAAAGTGATCCATCCCTAGCCAACAAATATACAATATGCTTTCTTCATTTGACTTCTACCCAACAATAGAATAAGGACATCATAGAGGATAAACTAATAAATTACATGATAATGGTGTACTAACTTCATAACAAACTATAAAGTACTAAAGTGAAAACTATCAATTTATATGTAGATGAGTTCTTCCCTGTACAAACATAAGTCCTCAGCAAAATTCTTTGAGTTATCAGTAAACCATTAAGATTCTAATAGAATGCATCATTATTTTACATAAAGAAATTTTTATAAATTTCAGCATACTCCATAAACCTTATGTGATCTCTGAATTTTACAATCATCATTTTCATGCAAAATGCTACTAAATTTTATTTGTGAGTGACACACACACTCAGCAATATATGGTAAAATTTTCATAAATTTTGGACATGTATAAGATTCATAAAAAAATCATCAAAGATCAAACTCAACTTAAAATTTAACCTATCTTTGAGAGAAATCTCGTGGTACTCGTTCAGTAAAACAATTATAACTTGATTTGTAACTATCCAAATCCCTCAAGAGTGGTTTCATCTAAGAGATAACTTACACAAGTTTCCAAATTAATAAAGTTCATGAAAATAGAAAAGCGAAGCACAGAGATACAAGCATTGTACCGAGAACCTGAATCTCAGTCATAGGAACTATCTAAATTTCATAATAACATTCGGTTAAAAGCGTTTCTCAATTTTTTATTTGATCATCAAAGAACCAAAAATACAAATTAAAAATTCTAATAAAACCTTACGTCTCATCTCATTCCCACTCAGGCAAAATTATTAGAATTTTTGTACCCTCACAAGGGCCTCTAGAAAATATAAACTTTCATACTCTGAAATAGAACCAATTCTGTTTTCATAGAACTGAACCCCCATTGGGCCAAGTGAAATCAACGTCATTTTAGCTACTTCATGCGTGAGCATGCCAGCTAGTTTCTAAAAACTAGCAAAAGTTAAATTTGACGGGGCAATTGTAGATAAGTGGGCTCTTTTCACTTTAAGCCTTCTTGAAACGATGCTCAAGGGTCAGCCTAAGTGCTTAGGGATTCCAAATAGATAGGTGATATTTCAAATTCACGTGAAAACAAGGTGTTAGAATGGAAAACAAGTGCACTTGGTTTCAAGTTAAAAAATGTACAAGTTCTGAAAAATAGAAAACTCTGTTTTTAGGACTTGTTTTTCGAATCTCTTTGAATCCCTTAAAGAACTCCAAAAATAACCAAAATTTTACAAGACTAATCCTGAGATGTGAAGAGTCTAGGACATTTTTCAGATTTGCATTCGGGATTATTGTGTTGTAGAATTAATTAAAAGAAGTGTCTTTACTTAGACACCCGAAACTGTTCTGTGACAGAAATATATAGGCTGAAAGATGAGCCTCTATCTCGGTGCTTAGAGTTCTAAATTAAGTGAATTTGGTCTTGTTTGATGTTAGCTTTCCAATTAACCAAGAATAACTGATTTTGGATGCCTATAGACAGAGTTATGAGATAAATATCCAGGCTCTATTGCTGGAAAACCGAATGGGCAAACAGTTTGGAAAAATTTTCCTAATCTTCCACCATTTGAATTACGAGGTTGTACATCCCTAAAATTCTTAAAACTTTTATTAGGAGTAGGCCTATGTGTATAAAAATAGTGTGCAAAATTTCGTACGGATTGGATTAGAGATTCGAAAATAAAAAATTAGACAATTAACGTATGCAATGATGCTGAAAATCAGTTTTCAGGTTTTAGAACATACTGTAAACACCCGAAATAAAAATGTTTTTAAAATTCCCCAAAAGACAAGTTTTAGAACCTTTATGACTTTACAAAGTTGAAAAACTAGCTTTTAAAAGATTTTCAAAGGTTTTGAAAAGTTTAAATTCAATTCATAAGCAAACCAATTCAATCCAAATTTGAACCCAAACCCAAGGCCCAAACAAAGATTAAGATCAAGCTAAGATCAGATGGAAGATCAAGCCTGATCAAGTTCAAATACTATCAAGATCAAATCCCATTTCATCCAAGTTAAGAGAAAAATCAAGGTGAAACATGAATCATTTAAGAAGCAAACTCAAGCATGGCCGAATTTATTTAGAAGAACCTACCTATGACCGGCCAAATGTGTTATATCAAGTTGTAAAGTCAAGTCGACACATGCTAGGACTGGCTACACATGACCAAACGGTTGCACCCTAGACCAACCCGCATGGGGCTGGTCCAAGTCACTAAGGAGGAACATCTTGAAAGTGGGTCAAATGAGACCAAATTGAACCAAGAAGACTGGTCCAACCTGCCCCATGGAAGGGGCTAGAAACCAGCCCCCTTGGCCTATAAAAGGGGCCAAGGAGGGGGGGGCGGGTTTGGCTATCTTTCATTTTGAGAGAAAGGGCTTCTATCTTGGGGTGAGTGCTTAGGCTAGAGGGGAGAAATTCCAGCATAGGAGGACGTGAACTTCGAGGTTGGGTAAAGAAGAGGGTAGCTAGGTGAGTGCTAAGGAAGTTTGGGGAAAGAAGAAGGAGTTCAAGTGGCCAGATTCACTCTTGAATCCCCGGCCTATTTTGTAAAAATCGTGTAAGTACATTCTCTACTCAATTCCAATTCTATCTTCCTTCTTCCAACTCAATTAATTTGGGGTTGTATTAATGAAGCTCAGCCTCCCCCCACGTTGTAATAGTGATTAGATTTGATGCACTTCATTTACATTTGCTAAATTTCCACTATTATACATAGGCACTCTATGTGTTTGTGTTTCTACCCCAATATAATCTATAAACACTCTATACTCTCTACCCCCTCTATGCTTAAGCTAATATGTACATTTCCATTCGTGTAAGTTTAATTCGGGATGTAGAGTTGCTGCAATTTTAATTTGCGTGAGTTTAATTCGGGATATAGAGTTGTTGAAATTTCAATTTCGTGTAAGTTTGCATCATGTATTTTTCTAAAATCTGAAATTGAATTTCTAGCATCTCTGCAACTGATCATTGCTGTAATTTTAATTTTCGTATGCTTGCTTATTTTTGTTTGAAACTTTGCCCACTTATTCTACACACATTAGCCTACCTTAAATAAAATTTTCAAGAATTTTAGGGCCTTCCAACCATGTAAGTAAAATTGGGCAAGCCCGAACCAAAATCTATCCACTGTATGCACAGTCGTTTTCCGTACAACAGAGCCTGGGTTTTTATCCCATAACTCTGCTGCAGGAGTCTAAATTGATTGATTTTTGATGCATTAGAAATCTGACATCCATAAATTTCCAACACATTAAAATTATTAAATTTGGAACTCAGATAACTATGATACATGCTTATCTTTGAGCCTCTATATTTCTGTGACATGACAGTTCTGGGCACTTGAGTAAGCCTCATTCACCAATTTAATTTGTATTCAATACTAATCCAATTTTAGATATGTAAAAGGCTACAGATCCTCCCACCACAAACTTAGTCTGATAAATTTTTGGTAATTTTTGGAGGTCTGTAGAATGCTCAAATCTATTTTAGAAACAAGCCTTGAAAACATAATATTTTGTTTTTCAGGACTTCTTCATTTCAAGTTTTTGAACCAAAGTGCACATTCAATCTCTTTCAAAACACCAGCTATTCACGTGAATTGGAGTTCATATTTGTTTCAAACTTGAAGTTCCTAAGTGCTAAAACCAACCCTTGAGCATCGGTTCAAGAAGGTTTAAAGCGAAAAGAGTCTGCTTACCTACAATCGCCTAAAAAGTCTTTTCTTTCAAAATTTTGCTACTTTTGCAAACTAGTTAGCACACTCGCGCAAGCAAGTAGATAGAAAAGATTTGCTTTGAGTTTTACATAAACTTTGAAGTAAAAATTTTCATGTTTACACATACGTGATACAAAACTCACGTAAATCAAAGTGCAACAACATAACATCACGAAATTAAATGCTCAAGAGAAATTAATTGAAATGTATCTAATAGCTTAAGCATAGAGGGGATAAGAAGATATAGAGTGTTTATAGCATATATTGGGGTAGAATCAAGAACTCAAACACATATAGTGCGTTAGCAAAGGAAAAGAAAATTTCAACACATCTACTTCTATTACATCATGGGGAGAGACAAAGCTCCATTAATACAACTCATTTTCAATTGAATAATGAGAAGAGATGAAGATTTAAACAAAATAGAACCAGCACTTACCCGGATTCTCTTAGAGATGACCTCTAAAAGTGGTGCTTGACCCTCTTTTTCCTCACTTTTCACTTAAATTTCTCACTCAAACCCAAGAGCCTTGATACCCATACCCTTTTCCCTCTCTAAGCCTCTCCCTAGCAACTTATTCCCTCACTTCATCAACCCAAAGTGTAGAAACTCTTACGAAAATGAAGATGGGAGACTCACCCCCTTTTGGCCTCTATTTATAGGCCAAGGGAGGGCCCCTTCTAGGCCTTTCCATGGGGCAGGTGACCCAAGACCCAACTTGATCCAATTCTTCATTATCTTCAAGTGGAATAGAGAGGGGAGTGGTCCCCTTTTGGTCAACCATAGACTAGTCCCATGTGGGTTGGTTGTGGACTTGATTGGGTGCACCTAGCCATGACCGGTTAGGTGCCTTGAACCTCTACTTCAAATTAGTCGGTCCTTGCTTGCATTTGTTGATTTCTTCACTTGATCAATGGCTAGGTAAGAAAGGGATTTTGATAAATTTTGGCCCAAGGATATAAGGTGAACAAGGCTAGAAAAATCAAATATTGGTTTGAATTAAAAACATTCGATTCGAACAAGACTTGATGTTTAATTCAAACTACTCAGGTTTAGTACTAGGTTCAATTAAGATAGGTTTAATGAGGCCATTCATTCTTAATTTGATCTTGAGTGGGGATATAGTTTTGACTTGATCTTCATCCTTGATTTCCGGCTTTACCTTCGTTGAATTGTTTCGACCCTGAAGTGGGCCCCACCTATCAACCTGCTTTACTCCAATCTTGTGGGCATTATACTTTTAACTTTATTTTAAAACTTTTTAAAATATTTATTTTAAAGATTTAAAATCTTCATTTTAAAGCTAAAAGGATTAAAATAAGTCAGCTTTCGAATTTTAGAGTATTTTTAGAAAAATTTTATTTAGGGTGTTTACACTCTTTAATGACCTTTTCCATACTACGCAATAGGTCACTTGATAGACAAGAGAATATTTGTATTCCCTTAAGGTGTGAGTTTTCTTCTCTAAAGACTATCATGACTTGGTTATCCCATGGGATCTTTAGGCATTTGTAAAATATTGAAGGGACGGCTCGGCGGGAGTGTATTCAATTTCTCTCTATCAATAAGTTATAGTGGAGTTTATGTTTAAGACATGAAACAACCCTACATGTGAAATATGACCAACTTCTATTAGTAACTCAATGGAGCCTATACGATGGCATGAGTTGCCATCATATTCTATGATGACGATTGCACTTGGTTCGAATCTACACATGGGTACTCCAATTTGGAATGCTATGTGGAGAGGAGGGATATTTAGACCTTCTCCCCCATCAACCAAGCATTTTCTAAGAGTGTAGTGATTCAATACCACCTTTATGTGTAAAGCCTGATTATGAGTTGTAGTGGGTTTATCTAACTCATCCTCGGTGAACACAATGAGAGTCTTCATAAGGATGGGGGATACCAAGAAGGATAGGGATTCGGGAGCTATAGAGGTTAACCTTGGATTTCTTTAGGACTCCCTCTAAGACTTGTCTATGTTTATGTGAGGTTGATATCAACTCTAAAATAGACATGTTTATAAGAAGTTTTGATAAATGTTATTGTAGATCATATGGGGTTAATACAATGTTTTTACCCTTATTCATGCCATGAAATGAGTTAGGGATGCATGCTTTCCAAGTACCAGGCACAATGACCACCTCCTTGCTAGCTTGTTTAGCTAAGTGTGAGAGTTGATAGATCCTTTCGAACCTAGTCACCTCTCCTATAATTTCTGTAAGGCTTGATCCTATCTTGGATCTATTTTGATGCTTTAGAGTACCTCAAATTTCTATAAAGGCTCTAGCCGATGGCGGGACTCTAAGTGCTCATTCGATCACTACTTGCTTGACTTTTTTTATAACGAAAGAGAGTGGTGTATGACAAGTAGTGTGAACTGTATGCAATGTAAGATTAACATCAATCCCACAAATTTGATTTGGAGAAAAGCATACCTCTTTGTCCTTCCCACTTATACTTGGGTGGTTCGGGAATGGCTCTTCGAAGATTGCTTAAGGGAGATCCAGTTCCTCTAAGACGTGGAGTCTTCTATGCTCTATCAAGTCTTCAATTTTATTCTTTAAAGAAAAACATTTGTTTGTATCATGGCCCTTGAGCGTATGATATTTACAAAAATTGTCTAAATATTTCCCTTTAGGAGATGGAGTATGGGAAAAGGCTTAGTTGTTGTTGTTGTACCCTATGATATGTGGAACAATATGGCTATACATATTAGGAAAGTGGCGAAAGATGTGTTAGGTGTACCTAAGAGAGGTGTATCGGCACAAAAAGAAGCTTGGTGGTGGAGTGAAGTAGTGAAAATAAAATCAAGGCAAAGAGGGCATGTTACAAATTACATTATGCTAAGAAAACTAGTGAAACTTTAGAGGCTTATAAGAAAGCAAAGAAGGAAGTGAAAAAGGCCGTGAGTGAAGCAAAAGCTAAAATTTGGGAGGATTTATATAAAAAAACTCGACTCAAAAGAGGGTGAAAGAGATATTTTTAGGATAGCTAGGGCTAGAGATAAGAAAGCTAAAGATCTTAATTATGTAAGATGCATCAAGGACAAGGATAAAAAAATTCTAGTGTCAAATGATGATATAAGAAATAGATGGAAAAAAACTATTTTTATAAGCTTTTTAATGAAAATAAAGATGTTAGTATTAGCTTACGAGAGTTGGCCAAATCAGAAAAGCATATAAACCACAATTTCTACTGACATATTCAAAAGAACGAAGTCAAAGAGGCTCTTAAACATATGAAGGGTGGTAAATCGGAAGGACCAGATAATATTCCTATATAAGTTTGGAAAATACTAAGAAATAGGAATCACTTGGCTCACAAAACTATTTAATGAAATATGTAAAATCCAAAAGATGCCTCAGGAATGGAGAGCAAGTACACTTATACCCATATATAAGAACTAGGGAGACATTCAAAATTGTGTGAATTATCGAAGTATCAAGTTAATGAGCCATACTATGAAATTGTGGGAAAGAATTATCGAACATAGGTTAAGACAAGTATTAAGTACAACAGAGAACCAATTTGGATTCATGCCAGGCAGATCTACTCTTGAAGCAATTCACCTTTTGAGACGTCTTATGGAACATTTTAGAGCAAAAAAAGAAAGACCTTCACATGATATTTATTGATCTAGAAAAAGCTTATGATAGAGTATCGAGGGAGGTTCTTTAAAGAACTTTAGAAAAAAGAGGTATCCTATTAACATATATTAACCTTATAAGAGACATGTATGATGGTGCAAAAACATGTGTGAGGACTCATGAAGGAATGATAGACTTCTTTGAAGTTAATATTGGGTTACATCAAGGATCAACTTTAAGTCCATACTTATTTATAATGGTGATGGATGAGTTAACAAAACATATTCAAGATGAAGT
The DNA here is from genome assembly GCA_036023115.1 of Brasenia schreberi. NCBI lineage: Eukaryota > Viridiplantae > Streptophyta > Magnoliopsida > Nymphaeales > Cabombaceae > Brasenia > Brasenia schreberi. The sequence goes on along the minus strand of JAYKKT010000080.1, from coordinate 18,315,843 downwards.
ACCTTGGTGTATGTTATTTGCATATGACATTATATTAGTGGAGGAGTCTAAGGAAAAAGTTTATAGAAAATTGGAACTATGGAGAGAAACATTAGAAAGCAAAGGCCTCCGACTTAGTAGAACAAAGACAGAATATATGGAATGTAAGTTTGATCATTTAGTTACTTCAGAGGACATAGAAATTAAAATTGGCACACATTGCATCCCCAAAAAGAAAAGTTTTAAATACCTAGGGTCAATTTTTCAGAGTGATGAAAAAATTGATGGAGATGTTACGCATAAAATTAATGCTGGTTGATTAAAATGGAGAGGAGCATCAGGTATGATGTGTGATAAGAAGATACCATTAAAGTTAAAAAGGTAAATATTATAGAGCAGCAATTAGGCCTGCCATGTTTTATGGTTCTGAGTGTTGGGCAGTTAAACAAAAGCAGGAATGAGGATGTTGAGATGGATAAGTGGTCATACAAGAAAAGACCGTATACATAATGAGGTTATTAGAAACAAATTAGGAATGACACAATAGAGGATAAAATGAGAGTATCGTTTAAGATGGTTTGGATATATAGAAAGAAGATCAAAAGAACCTATAAGAAGGTATGAAAAACTAAATTTAGAAAGTATTAAAAGAGGTAGAGGATGACCACAAAAGTGTTGGAAAGAAACAATAAAGAATGATCTACCTTATTGTGAGTTAACTGCTAACATGACACACGATAGGGATATGTGGAAACAAAGAATCCATGTAGCCGACCCCGTCTAGTATGGGAAAAGGCTTAGTTGTTGTTGTTGTTGTTGTATTTCCCTTTAGGGGATGCCCATTTAGGGATTGCGGAAAGACTCATGAAACCTTATGCCAATAAGATGTCTAGAACTTCCGTGAGTGATTATCCTAGATTCATGTATTCCCTATTTTCAAATTTTTAATTTTTTTTTATTTTTTGAAAAAGACTTTTGTCTGGAGGGTTTAGAGGGTCCGAACGAACTCGGCTCTACACGTACACTGACTACTTTTTGCGATTTCACTCTTCCTTTAGGTCCATGTGACTCCTATTCCCTAGGCTTTTCAAACTTGTTTTTGAGAAAACTTTTTTCTTTCCATAGATCTTTACATACCCCCTTTTTCAAATTGGCTTCGAAGATGGAGGCTTTTTTAATAAGTTTTTGAAAGGGACTCATCTCGTGGAGGGAGAGGAGTGCTTTTAAAATATTTTTAAAATTTTCAAGGATGAGCATTACTGTGTATCCTTTAGAGATGAACTCTTTTACTTGGCCTAAAAGTGACCTCCATCTTACGATGAACGCGTGTGCATTCTCGTTAGGGGATTGCTTTGTATCTCTCAAAGTATTAAGAGTAGGTGTGACTTTCACGTTGTGGTAAAATCTTTGCATAAAACAATTTGTTAAATCCTCAAAAGTAGTGAATTGACTTAAATCATAGGAATCCAACCATTTTGAAGCATTCTCCTTTAGAGAATAGGAGAACCAATATATCCACTTAGAGGATTCTTTCCTTTTCTTATAGTCCTTCCTGGAAAAGAGTTGGAGATGGGATCGAGGATCCCCATTTTTATCATACCGATGAAAACTCGGTATTTCATTATCATTATTAGTTTGATAATTAAAGCGCAAGAAATTAGATAGTAAATATACTATTTTCTCTTTTGATTGACCCTTCAATAGTTGTTGGAGGGCCTTTATATTCTTAACAGTGAATGATTCATATACTAGTTCCTTTTCTTCAAATCTAGAGGCCACTCGGGGCTTTCGGGAGTGATGGAATCTCTTATAATCCCTCACTTGTTTGTAGTGGGATGAGCAAGACTCTACCGCATCAACCTCTTGGCTTAATGCGATAATTTCTCTATAAATTCTTGACGCTTTCAATTCCCTTTTGAGGGAAGCAATTTTTTCTTCTCGATTTTGCAAAGAGTCTTTTAAAATTCTATTTGAAAATTGAGTTGTATAGCACAAGGCTTGACTCAACACCTTGTAGGAACTCTCTGAACTTGACATTATTTGAAGTTAAAAAATCAACCTAAAACAAAAGAGTTGAAAAGTAGAAATTAAGAATCACGATTTAAGATTTTGAATTGATTTTGTAAACAAGACCGGACAAAGAACAATTTTCTAAGACTCAAGTTACACCAGGCATGCCAAATCTGTAGATGTGAATTTTATTCCAAAGCCTATAAATAGACTTGAAACTTAATTCGCAAAGTTTGATTTCTAACTTCTTAGCAAATGTGGACAAGTGAGTTCTTTTCGCCATAGACTTTTTTTAACCGATGCTCAAGGGTGAGCGTAGGTGCTTCAAACTCGTTTTAAGATCCGATAGGCTTTTAAAAACCAAATTCTAATTCAAACAAACTTTTAAAAATCATGAATTTATTCCTTGGCTCAAAATCAACCTCAATCCTCAAAATAGAAATTGGTTCTGTTTTAGGCACTAGCTTTCTTAATTTGTTTGGTAGCCTTTAGATCTCCAAAAATTCTCAAAATTTTATCTGCAACAGACCTACATGTATAGGTTCCTAGACTATTTTTGTTTTGATTTTTGGTGTTGTTAGTGTGTACAATTAAATCTGTAAAATCTCTTACATTGGAATTTGGGACAGAACTTGTGACAGAAATATATAGACTTAAAGAAATGACTGTATCTCAACATGTATATATTAAATTTTTATAAAATTGGTCTTGTTAAAAAGCTATGGATATCAGCTTTCTGATGAGACCATTTTAAAGCAAGTTTAATCAATGTAGGCAGAGTTATGATATTTTTACCCAACCTCTATTGTAAGATGTGTAGTGTTGACTGGCTTTGTTCTGATTTTATCCTATTTTACCCAATTTTATTAATAGCCTTAAACATTTCTAAAATTCTTGCAAATTTAATGGAGAGTAGGCATGTGTGTACCAAGTTATATTTCGATTGTAGAGCAAGACTAGAGAAATCAGAAATTAGACAAATGCATAATGCAAAAAACAGAGTTTTTAGTTTTAACAAATTAATGGATGGATCTAACCGAATTCTACCAAATTAAATCATCATCCACAGCAGTTTCAATCATGAGGAAGTATAATAATCAAAGAAAATTATTAATATAGCTTAAGTATAGAGGAAATTAGAGGGTATAAGACTTTACAATATATATTGGTGTAGAACACACCATAAACCAAACACATAGAAGGTTCTTACCCACGAGTATGGATGAAATTGGGGAGTGTCTTCTCTCAAATATTACATCAAATTGGAGTAAAAATTTCCTTAATTACAACCCTTTTAAATGAAATTGAAAGGCTTATGAGAATAAAGGAAAGGGAAAGAGGAGAATCAACCTTAGAACTAGTGCTTGAAGACTTGAAGTGGTGGCAGGCCAACTCCTCTTGGAAGGGGCAATTCCTTCCTCTCCTCCTCCTCCTCCTCCTCCTCCTCTCTCCTCCTCTCTATCTCCTCCTCTCCTCTCCTCCTCCTCCCGCCTCTCCTCTCGATCTTTCCTCCTCCAAAACCTCCTCTCCTCCTCCTCCTCCTCCTCCGCCGATGCCCTCCTCCACACTCCTCAATACCTCTCCTCCTCTCCCTCTCCTCCTCCTCCTCCTCCCTCTCGCCCTCTCCCCCCTCCCAATCTCGTCGTTGACCTCCTGGTGGCCAGTTCCTCCTCGGTTGACTCCCCTGACACTCCTAACTCTCGCCGCTCCTCCATATACCTCCTTCCTCTGCAGTGCCGCTCCACTCCCTCCTCCCTTCAGCGACTGCTTCTCTCCTCGCCATACTCGGTAAGCAACAACACCCTCCTGCCTTCGTACTAGAATAGCTTCTTAGTAGCCAGGCTTTCCTCTCTTTCGACTATCACCTTTCACTTCTTTTCTATCCACCTGCCGCCCGCCCTACAGTTCTTTCTTCCGTAGTCTTCCCTGTAGCGACTGCTTCTCTCGCTACAGGCCTTCTTCTGCAACAGCAGCACCCTGCAGTATGCATTACTAGAATAGCTAGTTGTTTCTTCCTTCCCATGGAGTGTAAGTCTTTGGACTATGTCTCTTTTACAATTCCTTCACAGTTATCTTGAACGAGGCCCAGACTTTTTTCTCCCCTCCTCCAAGAACACGCCTAGTGAAGTAATGATTCTAGATTTCATGTTACACAACTGTTGCTGCTACATAAGTGTTAAAAAATCAAATATGGTTCATTCCTAGTAACATTTTTTGCTTTCAAATCAAAGTTAAACAGAATCTAATAATAAAATCCCTCTCTTTTTGAGAGGTTTAATTTTTAATGACTGTGTTTGCTCATCATTTTCAATGACAAAAATTTAATTCTGAAATTTCTTTGTTGCATATTCTGCAAGACATCAGATATAGTTCACATGACAACAGCTACATGGCATTGGTCAAAAGTGATGAGTAGATTGTTTTTATTTTCACTTGGAGAGTATACGAAGCTTTCTCCCATCTTGTTATAAATCGATTTTTTATCTCCACCACTACCAATGTGCTAGCACCCATATTCAAGAGATGGATCTATGTTCTTTAGGCCAAGGCAGGACACCTGCCCCCCGCTCTACTTTGGAACTTTTAAAAATTAATCTTATACTATTGAATATAAAACTCTTTTATATACTTATATGTGTAATTAGGATTCTTATATACAAGATAAATTAGTAAATTGAATATACAATATTTACTTTTAAGTTCATATAAGTATTAGAGGTTGAATGAGTTTATTTGATTTTTATTACATAATAGAGAAATATTTTTTATTTTATTGATAATGAAAATATCTATTGGCGTTTTCGTTTTTTTTAATGATGAATATAACATCGCGAGTTTAAAAGTACCCCCATTAGCTAAAATAAGATTTATGACTTTCTTTCGTTGTTATACAAAATATTACAGATCCGTCACGCTGCCCATAAAATTTTAAAAACAAGTCCAAACACCCCTTAACTTTCCAAATTAGAGGTCCCACTCAAAATAAGTTCTCAAGGACTACACTTCTAATAACAATACATATAGGACAAAAACTCTCTGAAATACAGCAATATATTTTATTCCCCTCTTACAATAACTTATCTGTAAGGTCGAGTCAAGGGAGCATCCGTATTCACTTATGTACAATGAGAGCGATAAAAAGGACTATCAGTCATGTCAATAAACGGGCATCATTCCATGTTTCGTCACATTGCCTGTAAACTGGGACAGAGATGCCAGGCCTGCATAAGAACGTCTGCCTAATCATTTTTCCTTCTCTGCTTCCTACTAGGCCGTGAAACCTCATCCTATTTTTATCCGCCCCAAAAATCTATAAGACCTCTTCGACGGTTTCTATGTGTTGTTACCTAGCCAGCCTAATGCAAGAACAGTCGTTGTTGTCCTTCCATGTTCCAGAAGGATTCTTATGTCTACCCTCCTTTCAATCAACTCAGTGATGATCCACTAAGCGGGCAACAATGTGTGCCCAACACTCACCCAAAAAGAAAGGAATAAACCTAAGGTATGAATGCAAGTGATCTTCGCCTTAAGGTGGTCTACAATCATCAACCCATAATAGGTCTATAGACCAGTGATCCGAGTTCGCGGCCCTGAGATGGTCCTACTGGCCAGGACGCAAAAATCGCCGCCGGACACTCCAGGTTCCGCGCATATTTTGGCGATCGAGCAGAGATTGCGGTATGAGGCTCTGAGAACTGATGATTTCCTTCAAACGTTGTTGTTCACCAAAGATTTGTTTATTCAAAAATGATTTTCAAATATGATTTCACACACTTGTAGGCTTCCACCAGTGGGACTCTCTAACTCAACCAATTGACTCCAAACGTAATTTCTGTATTAGCTATGTGGTTTCATCACTGGAGAATTTTGAGCCAACTTGAAAACGTTTTCACGCTCAGATGACCTTGTACTTGTTAAGCCTGCTGCCCGCTAAAGGTATAACTATGAACCCCTGCCGATCAGGTGGTGGCTGCGCAGGTAATTATATCCAATCAGTAAGGTCAAAATCACCGAAACCTGGTATTAATAACAACTAACCGTAGCACGAAAAGCCTGATCTATGGCTGGTAAACGCCGTAAACGCATATGATAAGAGATTGGTCCAGCTATCAGTTGGCAATTTGTTATCCTCTCTTGGCGGACAATCTGTGAGATATATTGCTTGTCTATATGCTTCACCTCAATTACATTATGTCGAAGATCGCCCTTATCACCTCTCTTCCCCGGAATTACCTCACCGCCCTTAATGTTGTCGCTAACCATGTTAACACTCCGGCACAGTTGCCGCCATTCACATTGAATGTGTTATTCCATGATTTGGATAAAGTTGTAATCACCAGCAGGCATATAACGCATAGGCATCGTCATTGCTTCCTGAAGATGTGGCGGTACAACACAACCGCAACGAACACACCACTTGTGATAGGAATAATTGCTAGAAGCCATAATTGCCGCAACTATATATACAAGTTTTTTGCACCTTACCTGAGCTCTACATTTATGATCAGTGCCACATTAATTATTAGCATAATTTCTTGATAATAGTTGCAAAATCCCCAACTAGCGCAGTTTCGATCAACTGGAACTTTGCTCTCCGCGATAGAGACCACTCGGATTTACCGTGCCAATGCACCGAATTGATTGCCTCCATTTCGTAAGATCTTGAATGGATACACCAAGCCGTGAACCGAGAACTGGTTGACCAATTCACGAGATGGCGGGTGTTCACGGTGCAACATTTATGCTAGTACGTTTAATGACTTCACCGTACTGGATCTACAGTAGCGGGATGAAGACTCAACTTTGCTTCGTATACCAAAGATTTCGCTTCTTTATTAAGTGTTCATCTTCAATGTCATACATTCGTCGTCAGGTTCGCTAGGTTTAGCAAAGCTTTGATAATGAGGGCTGAATTACAACCTTGATGGGTTAAATTGTTAAATTAGGTCCTATATAGGTCTAATAGGAGGAGGAAGCAGAGCCTTTAGCTGAATTTCGATGAAGTTTGTGGTACGTGCTAAACATGCCTAACTAAATCATCCATGTATTTCGGCCTGATAGCGCTAGCATTAAATGAAGGAAGTGGCTGCAGGTCATCGTTTTAATTGTTGTTGAGCACAAGGATTGAAGGCAGAAGATGAAGACTGAAGTTTATGAATAATGATGATAATTAAGTTGAGGAAGAAGGAGAAATTAGAGAAAGAAATTATTTTTTTTATTTGGAGAATTTTTAAAAATCGTTTGGAAACGAAATGAAACATATAGAGAATTGGCTTCTGTTCACTCTTCTTCTTCATCTGTTTAGGGCGTAATTGCCTCAAAAATAAATAACGAATTCCTGAAAATACATACCTGCCACATGAAGTTTTAGCTGGGAACAATGAACCTCTTCTTCTCAATGACGAATCTTGTGAAACCCTATACGTTCATTCATTCTATTTCTTATTTAACCCCAATTATCAATAATTGGATGTGGATATTTTTAATTTAATATTATCTATATAATAAATGTTACACCATATGATAAGTGTCACTCTGAGTATCTAAATCTGTTGTCGGACTTTTCCTTCATACATTTTACATTTTTTGAAATTTATGACAAAATAGTCAAGATATTAATAATTGTAGTTAAAATAGAACATTTTTGTATAGTAAACAAAACTTATGTGGTATATATTTAATTGTAATAAAGTGTGATAAATCTTACCTACCAGAATATTTAAGAATTTCTTGCCACCTTGACAAGCCTATTGAGTCCAGCATCGTCAAGATCTTCACACCCACATCAGACCACCAGGAATTGCAAGCAGTGAACATTTTGATCTTAGGCAACACGCTTAGAAAATCAATCTTTAACCTTTTTCCTGCACAGTATACACAATGATTGTGTTCATGGCAACCACTTTTTATTGAATATTTTAGTGCCCAAGACATCACGTTCGGTGAGTATGGGCTTTGGTTAGACATATGCTATATAAATAAACGGGTCACACACACATACAAATGTGTATGTGTTTTTACTATGCTAGCACCCGTAATGTAGATCTTGCAGGTGGATCTAGCCTTGGAGTACATGTTTTCTGTTAATTTTATAGTGAGAAAGTTTCAAAAAATATACCGGTTTCATACTTTACGACCAAAATTTCAATAAAAGTCGAGGCTTTAGGTTTCAACCATTAATAAGAAAAACCTTTACATAACGGCGTTAGTTTTTGTTGGCATGGGCTGTACGTGGACATGTTTATGTGACACTTATGCCATGTCAGCTTATGTTTGACGTCAAGCTGCCAGATCATTTCCACAACAACTTATATTATTAATTAATAATAAATCAATTTAATATTAGTTAATATTAATCATTATAATATTTATAAATATGTAAATAGCTTTGAAATTAATATTAAATAATAATATAATTTAACATATATTAAATCATATTTATTTAATATTTTAATGTTAATTAATATTTTTTAATTGGTTATTACACACATATATAGATATATATTAATACATGTTATAATACTTCTTACATATATATTAAATATTAACTATATATGACACGGCAGTTGACATGTCCACATATGTTGTCAAAAACTGATGCCATTATGGTAAAGGTTCTTTTTTGATTAACAGTGGAGACCTTATATCATGATTTTATTGCTTGAAGAATTTGTGTCAAAATTCCAAACCAATATTTCATAAGATAGTTTTTCGAAATCTTTCCTTCCATATTTATCGTAAAATTAAAGCTGTAGATTCATTGAGGATATGTACCCCACCAATCAATTGCTCAACATTCTTTTCTCATTCACACACACATACACATCTAAACAACCCTAAAGCAGGACGCAAATTATGTTTGGCACTTGTCTTATCAGAGTTACAAGATGAACCGAAACAACGAGCACTTTTATGAGTGTGACCATTGGGCGGTCTTCCTATGGTGGCGTCTGCATGCTTAAAGAAGTTTCTATTGTGCTATCTTTGGGTGCCTAGCTACAACCCTTTTTTGCCAACAGGGAGGGCACTAACCATCATCAGCAAGATAAGGTTAGATCCAGCAATGGCAGCATAACTTCATGAAACAGACACGAATCTTGTCAGCATCAATTTGAGTCATACACTATAGACAAAGCATCAGTCAAAAGGGCCAGACATTGTGAGCAGTTGGCCGAAAAGGGCAGAGAAAAGGTGTAGATTTAAGGAGTGAAGATCATGGTTGTGTGCGAGATTTTGTTCTTGACCAAATCGGCGAAGGCACCACCCCACGATAATTCACAGAACTTCTACGTTTTGGTTGCTTTATTCGGTGAAAGGGAGAGCATAAAGGTGCTCACCCTCTTGGACGTCAACATCCCAAATAGCTTACTGCATAAAGCTGCTCCTGAGAGAGAGAGAAAGAGAGGCTATTTCCTATCATCTGACATATGATGGTAGGCATTATTCTCTTAAGTTATCTCAACGGCAAACAGTAGTTTCGCCACAACAGCAAGAGATCAGAATATTTTGTTTTTGATAGGCGATATGGGGTTATGCTGATACCAACCAGGTATACAAAAAGAATATTATAGAAAAATGTCATAGGAAGTAGTAACATAGGTACTTGCTCTAACGAAAATAAGGAAAACTTGGGCTTTCGAAGGTAAGAAACGAGTTATTCACACAAAAAGTATGCTAAGCATGATTAACCTGTATGCTCTACTGAAATATCAACTATTCGTAACTGCTCCCGCACAATTTCATCCACTTTCTTGCTGCCTTACCTAGTAAATGTTCCACTCAGGCTTTTTGCACATAACAACAATAAGCACTAGCTCATTATCATGCGACACTTCTGCACAATCACACCAGCATTGCACCATTCTGTTACCCTTTTGTCGTCCTCAATGTGCTCTCCATATCATCACTGGATTCCTTACAGTCCTCTACATCAATGTGTTTCTGCACTGGACGAAATTAACCACTGAGACCATCAGTCTAATGGCCTAACTTTCCAAAAATATGAATCTCTTATTACAACAAAACGTACTAACTGAACAAAGCAATACTTCTAACTCTTAGATTCCAATGGCAAAATTCCATCCCTCTTGTGGAAATATATGTATATAAGCATTGTTGATATATGCACCAGAAGAATGGTTCTATCTCTTGTACCTCATTGTGTAACTCTTTGTTGTTTGATCATGGTCTACCTAACAAACGTGCAGCAGCAACCTATGTTGCATGGATATGAGTACGGTACTAGTACTCTATGCGGATACCGATATGAGGTACATAAATTTTTTTAAAACTAAGGTACGGGTACCCCACTATTAAAACAATAACAACTAAGCCTTTTCTCATACTAGACGGGGTCGGCTACATGGATTCTTTGTTTCCACATATCCCTATCGCGTGCCATGTTAGCAGTTAACTCACAATAAGCTAGATCATTCTTTATTGTTTCTTTCCAACACTTTTGTGGTCGTCCACTAGCTCTTTTAATACTTTCCAAATTTAGTTTTTCATACCTTCTTATAGGTTCTTCTTTTGATCTTCTTTCTATATGTCCAAACTATCTTAAACGATATTGTCTCATTTTATCCTCTATTGGTGTCAATCCTAATTTGTTTCTAATAACCTCATTATGTATACGGTCTTTTCTTGTATGACCACTCATCCATCTCAATATTTTAATTTCTGTCACAGACATCTTTTGTACATGTTGATGATTAACTTCCCAACACTAAGAACCATAAAACATGGCAGGCCTAATTGCTGCTCTATAATATTTACCTTTTAACTTTAATTGTATCTTCTTATCACAAAGAATACCTGATGATCCTCTCTATTTTAACCAACCAGCATTAATTCTATGCGTAACATCTCCATCAATTCTTTCATCACTCTCTGAAAAATTGACCAAAGTATTTAAAACTTTCCTTTTGGGGGATGTAATGTATGCCAATTTTAATTTCTATGTCCCCTGAGGTAACCAAATGATCAAACTTACATTTCATATATTTTGTCTTTGTTTTACTAAGTCGGAGGCCTTTGCTTTCTAATGTTTCTCTCCATAGTTCCAATTTTCTATTAACTTTTTCCTTAAACTCCTCCACTAATACAATGTCATATGCAAATAACATACACCAAGGTACTTCATCTTGAATATGTTTTGTTAACTCATCGATCACCATTATAAATAAACATGGACTTAAAGTTGAACCTTGATGTAACCCAATATTAACTTCAAAGAAGTTTGTCATTCCTTCATGAGTCCTCACACATGTTTTTGCATCATCATACATGTCTCTAATAAGGTTAATGTATGTCAATGGGATACCTCTTTTTACCAAAGTTCTCTAAAGAACCTCCCTCGGTACCCTATCATAAGCTTTTTTTTATCAATAAATATCATGTGAAGGTCTTTATTTTTTACTCTAAAATGTTCCATAAGACATCTCAAAAGGTGAATCGCTTCAATAGTAGATTTGTCTGGCATGAATCCAAATTGGTTCTCTGTTGTACTTAATACTTGTCTTAACCTACGTTCGATAATTCTTTCCCACAATTTCATAGTATGGCTCATTAACTTGATATCTCGATAATTCGCACAATTTTGAATGTCTCCCTTTTCTTATATATGGGTATAAGTGTATTTGCTCTCAATTCTTTGAGCATCTTTTAGTTTTTCCATATTTCATTAAATAGTCTCGTGAGCCAAGTGATTCCTTTTTCTCCTAGTATTTTCCAAACTTCTATAGGAATATTATCTGGTCCTACCGATTTACCACCCTTCATTTGTTTAAGAGTCTCTTTGACTTCATTCTTTTGAATACGTCGGTAGAAATTGTAGTTTATATACTTTTCTGATTTAGCTAACTCTTCTAAGCTAATACTAACATCTTTATTTTCATTAAAAAGCTTATAAAAATAGTTTTTCCATCTATTTCTTATATCATCATTTGCCACCAAAATTTTTTCATTCTCATCCTTGATGCATCTAACATAATTAAGATCTTTAGTTTTCTTATCTGTAGCCCTATCTATCCTAAAAATATCTCTTTCACCCTCTTTTGAGTTAAGTTTTTTATATAAATCCTCCCAAATTTTAGCTTTTGCTTCACTCACAGCTTTTTTCGCTTCCTTCTTTGCTTTCTTATAAGCCTCTAAAGTTTCACTAGTTTTCTTAGTATAATATAATTTGTAACATGCTCTCTTTGCCTTGATTTTATTTTGCACTACTTCACTCCACCACCAAGATTATTTTTGTGCCGGTATACCTCCCTTAGATACACCTAACACATCTTTCGCCACTTTCCTAATATATATAGCTATATAGGGTGCGCCAACATAATTCCAAACATCTCCTTGAAGGCCTTTCTATTTAAATATATCTTCTTTCTCGCTTTTGAGGTTCCACCATTTAGTCTGAATAGCTCGATGCACTCTTTTCTTCTTTGTCTATTTTTTTATTTCTAAATCCATAACTAAAATTCGATGTTGGGTGGTTAAGCTTTCTCTTAGAATTACCTTGCAATCTTTACAACACGCTCTATCTTTTTTTCTACAAATAAAGTAATCAATTTGTGTTTGTGATAAGCCACTCTTATAAGTAATTAAATGGTCATCTCATTTTTGGAAGATTGTATTGACTATAAAGAGATCAAATGCCATAGCAAAATTTAAAATCTCCCTACCTTCCTCATTTATATCCCCAAAACCAAAGTTTTCATGAATCCCTTGATATCCTAATGCCTCTTTAGCGACATGTCTATTTAAGTCTCCTCCTAAACAAATCATCTCCCTTTGTGGAATCTTTTGAATCACCTTATCTAACTCTTCCCAAAAGGTTGTCTTTACTATATTCTAGTCCTACTTGGGGTGCGTAAGCACAATCTATATTCAAAACCTCTGCTCCTAACACTAATTTCAATGTCATGATTCGGTCACCATATCATTGTATGTCTACTATACTATCCTTTAAATCTTTATTTATGATAATACCAACTCCGTTTCGAGCATTTTCTTTACTCGAGTACCATAATTTAAAACTTGTATCATCTATCTCCTTTGCTTTTTCTCCAACCCATTTTGTCTCTTGTAAATATAGAATATGAATCTTTCTCCGTATCATAGTATCTACCACCTCCATTAGCATACCGGATAATGTTTCGATATTCCAAGAACCAATACGAATCTTATTATCTAGGACTAACTTCTTTACCCGTCGCATCCATTCATATTCAAAATGCAAAGACCCTCTCTGAAAATTATTCACTATATTCGGGTAGCAATGTAGTGGGACTAACTTCTTTACCCACACCCGTCCATGATGTGGGAACACTCTCTATAATTGATTGACTACATTTGGGAAAAAATGTAGTGGCCCTTTCTTACTTATTACTGCATTCGGGCTCTACAGAATATCGCTAGGCGGGGACGCCCTAAAACAATGCTCATAATTTTTTTAATCCATATTATAAAATCCGACAAAATTTTACGTTGACTATCGAAAGCCTAACACAACCCTCCTTTATCCGGGCTTGGGACCGGCGATGCAAGGGTGATCCTTTACATGGGTGGAGTTGTACCCCACTATTAAAAAACATAATAAAAGATAAATTTATATAAATAAATATAAACACAATTCCGAGCATTCTACATTTTTAAGGAGCTAGTGCTTGGTAGATAAATATGAAATTCAATCATTAATTTACAAGAGAATGCTTGAAAATAAATAATATTGGACTAGTGATAGAAGTGGATAAAATACTACCACTAGAAGACATATTAGACATCTAAAAATAAATAATATTTGACATTATAAATAAACAAAAATATATTCACAAATATAAAGCAAAAATATGATATGATCGCCAGAGATAAATGTTGGAAAAAAAATGAATCAGAGAAGACTGGAATATTTGATATTGTTACAATTTTATATTTGAGAGGACTGAAATATTTAAAATCACAAAAAGTGGATACTGAGAGCTTTTATGTGGAGAAAGGACAAGGAAGTCTAGTAGATACACCTATTTCATAAAAAAAAAACATTAGTCATTAGTTTAAGGGTTAATTAGATGCTAGAGAGGAAGATCAGCATTTGCTTAGCAGTTAGGACCTTATGAGAGTGGGACAACCTTCTCAAAATGAGGGTAAGTAGTGCAGTAGGAAAGTGGAAGATCTTATTATCTATAGGCAGAGAAAACTGAGCCAGCTGCAGACAATTTGACGTCTGCGGAGATGGAGATAACTGCAGGGTACTTCATGTAAAAGTAAGCTTCCTGCTAATGTGTCAATAAGGTGGTAGTTCATAAGATGGTCTGTTCTTAATAAGTTAGATTGCCCTTCATATTGCTTAAGTTCAAGGTTTGTATGGCCCTGGAATATGGGTATGATCCTTGTGGAGCCATCCTAGGGAGTTGAGCATGTGAGGAAGCTCTTGACTAACCAATGTGCTTTTCACCTTCATAATCTCAATCCTGTAACATCTCTTATCATACTTCCCTTTATTGTTTGTCCTTACTGGTCATAGAGTTTATTTGTGACGAATCTTGTTCATTGCCTTTCATCCTAAATGGATATAGAATGGAAGAGTATCTGCACCTACAAATTTCTAGTAAACAACTAGTTGAAATGCTTTGTATTGTTGAGTTGAGAACAGGAGTTTCATTCTTATATATATATATACATGCACAAATATACATGCTTTGTACGGTAAGGCATCTGTTTAGTTTTGTTATGTTCCTTGAAGTGAGTTTTGCCTACAAGAAAGTTGCTTGAGCTTGTAACCGCTTTTACTTTCTTGGATATCGAAAACACAAAGATGTTGTCCCACTTCATTAGTATCAATAGATTGCATGTTGAACTTCATGTAATAAATGTGAACTGATTTCTCTACCAGTCGACCAACAATATCAAACCAACCAATATGGGATGAAAGTATGGCTCAAAGAGTAGAGCACTAAGAGTAGAGAGAGATGTTAGAATGGGGCTCGTCGGTCTTCTGGCATTGTCAGCTGGTTGTCCGCCACTCGGAGTCGCTGGTGATGAGCAGAGCACTAAGAGCAAAGAGAGAGAGACACTGGGAATGGAGCTCGCCGGTCATTAGCGGGTCGTCTGTTGCTCACAGTCGTTAGTGATGAGCATAGCACTGAGAGAAGAGAGAGACGCTAGGAATGGGGTAGAGCAGAGAGAGACACTAGAAATGAGGTTAGGGTTCTTTTTATAGCTAATTTTTGAATCGGGTAACATATCTATATGGGTCGACCCAATCCAGTAAGTACCCGATACGGGTACTTGACGTAGTGATACCCATACCTGGTATGTACCGGATATGGGTACATCACCCATGTAGATGTACCCATGCAACATAGGTTGAAACTATCTCATTGTATCCTTATCTTAACTGTCACCCTTTCAAGGAGTTGTTACTGCCTTTTTAACGTGTCTCCACTAGCTTGAGCACATGCACTTGCTTATCTTTCCAACTGAATTGACTGCTTACATCACCATATTTTGCTAAAAGAACTGGAATGTTATTCCTATCTTTGGGGATCTAGTTGCAACGGAATCCTATAAATTTTCAAAAGAACATTAGGATTTGTTCGTCCACTCTGTTATGGTTTGGCTTTCCTTGGAGTCCCCTTCTCAATGCTTCCACAACATTTGTTCCTAATGGTTCAATCTATATGAAGTTTGTCGTTACTTCTTTACTTAGTTTGACCTACCGCATCCACTTTGCAAGGTTACTTGGTGTCTTCTTTACTCTCCATCCTATAATGATTAACCTTCCTATGTGGTCTCTACATGTGAAGCCAACTCTCCACTTCTCCTTTTTCATGTTGTAGATGGATATATTCACCCTTTCCATTGATGGCTAGGCTTGATCATGATTGGAAGGATGTATTCATGGGCTGCTGCAATAATGTTAGTTCTCCATCTTTTATTGTTGTGGTTACAGAGTCTACTGGCCGGTTGAACTGTGTACATGTAGTTACCACAACCCTGTTATAGTAATATGGAATGCAAATATTGAAGCAGTTTTTACTCATTTTTTTCGTAAGTTTATGAGAAACCACTTGTTCAAAGTTGATTGTAGACTCCCTCTAATGGGATTCTCTACTCCAACGAAAAACTTATGTCTTCCTATAGTTTTCTTACTACTTTGTACCGTTGGAACAAATGGGTGGTTGTCTCTAGAGTCATGAGGCACATCTTGTATGTCGCTTCCCTTATTATACCATTTATTGTAGATGAAACAATGTGGGTAACTTGTTCGTGATTGCAAATCTAAGTGTAAGTGTCGCCCTCAGGAAGTAGCTTTTACACCAAATTCTTGATGCGGGCTTGAAATGGGTCTCCTTTTTATAGGACCACCCTCTCTAGTGCTGAAATATTTTGCTCCCATATCGGGATGTCTTCACCTTCCTTCTCAAGTTGATCCTAGTTGTATGCTATATTAACTATGTTTTGAGGTACCTCATAATTTAGAATAGGGCAGAAGGAAGTTGATTCCATATCTATAAACGTTCTAGATTGTTAATTTTCTCATTTTCTCGATTATTTCTATCCAAACAAATAACCTATTATACCCTTACATGGTACTCCTCCTAACAACTATTACCATTGTTAGGTTTGTTTTATTTGTTCCAAAATGCTCAAATCCCAATCTGTGCTGGCGACCGTAGCAACTATTACAATTATTAGGTATGTTATCTACCTACCCTATTTTGCTACCAACACACCCTTGGATACTCATTACCCTCTCTGTAAAGACTTCATAATCTCCCTCCTCCATTTTGTCATGTCACTTGCTCCACTTCCAGTAACGTTGCCGCCACCACCACTACTGCTCCCATGCACCCATCGGCAAGCTCCTCTCCCTCTTCTCTTCCTTTTTCTTCTCATATCTTTTCTCTTTTGTTCTTATTTGCCACACAAAGAGTGCCTACTAGGGCAAACTCTCTTTCCTCTCTTTCTTTCTATTTTTCTTTCCCATTATAGTTATTGAAACCCGATCGAGCTTAGATGTGGTTGAACAAACTCAAACTCAGTTGATCATGTTTCTCTTTGATTTTCATTTTCTCTCTCGTTCATCATCAAAATACCCATCAACATATATATTGTGTGTGCCTATGCATGTATGTAGTGGTGTTGTTCTCAGAACAAAATTCGGCTTCAATATTCTAGAGTATCCTACTTTTTATGTGTAAGTTCATAAGACATGGTTTAGATACGCAGTCAGGCCATCATCAACCACACTATGGAGGGCAATTTCAAGAGTAAGGGTAATTCATATTGAGATGCAACCATGCATGCTCGGATTGCTGAGTTGGAGGCTTGATTTGACTGGTTTGTTGAGTGGAGGTTTAGCCTACAAGTTTTCTCGAGTATATAGATATTATGGCTATTACCTAGAGTAGGTGCTACGGGGCATACAATTTTTGTTCCACGTTATCCCAAAGTCCCTATGTTGAAGAGGTTCAGAGAGAAAAATTTTGGAGAACTGTATTTTGGGATCTAGAGAAATATTTTGAACCTACAAAGATCCTTGAGGCATACCAAAGATCTAGGTCAAACTCATCAGGTCAAGGTGGATGATAGGATTTAACTCCAACTTCCTGTGAGGAAAATCATGGGATTGAGAGAAAGCATGTGCAAAGCCCACATGAAGGCCCCAAATCCAGTTGCTTTATTTGTAGTGGCTCACTTATATAAGGGAGTTCTCAAAGCATGAGAAGTTGAATGCCCTATTGGTTAAGGTTCAAGTTGCACCAAACATTCCACATGATACTAGACAAAGTATGTAGAAGGACATTGTAAGAGTCGAACAATTCTAGTTGCTAAATTCATTACGAGTAGAGTCACCGGCCTGTTTGAGACTTGTTAATGTAGAGATGTGCATTGGTGACCATGTGTGCATGCATTAGTGGATAATTGCTTAATGCATTCGATAATGTGGAGACTTGAACAAGTATACGAGATGCAAGACTCCACTTTTGAGAGAAAATTGAAGGCAGAGAACACCTAGGCTTAGAGGACAATATGAGTGACAAGGTTAGTTCTGGTGTGCATTGGTTGTTAGAGTGACATCATGGATTTTATTGTGGCTGACTCTTCCGACTATGATGTATACCTTGGATGTCATTTCCTACAATAGGCATGTGTTGTGGTGGCACCATATCGTAGAGGTATCGTGGAATAATTGGGTCGGGTCGGGCCTGACTAGACCCGAGCCGACCCAAGTCCCACATGGAGATCATTTGCTGCCGAACATAGGTGATGTAGAAGCAGTGATGGTAGTTCCTTCAAGAGATTCAAGAGAAAGGGAAGGTGAGTGAGGGACCAAGCGGAGGGATATGTCATCGTCATGGGTCTCATTGGAATCTAGAATCTATGCAAACAATCATTGGACTTCTTGTGATGTAAGTGGTTTTCTATTGCTATTGATGTTTTGGTACCATATTTGGGTCGGGTCGGGCCTGACCTAACCCAAGTACCACATGGGGACCTATTTGCTGCCTGAAAACCACGAAGACCTCTTTGTTGTTGTCACACGAGATGTGGAAGGGGTGATGGTACCCCTTCTAGAGATCTAAGAGAGAGGGTAAAAACACCTCTTTCTCTTTGTTTTTTGGCAAAACCACCATTGTACCACAACAATTGGTATGGGAAAACAATATGACTGGCGGCGTGAGATTGTTTCTTGGTGGAAGCTAAGGGCAAGGCCGCTGAAAACTGTCGCTATTAGCAATTTAATAAGGTGGTCGGTGGGGGTCGACACTATCATACTGATCTATTGATGGTGATACTGACTAAACAAGGAATTAGGTGTCCTTGCATAGACACGGTTCCAGGTCTGGATTTTATTTGCAAGAGTAAGACAAGATCAATTTTAGACATTTTGTGGTGTTCATATTTTATTCAATATTACAGGTGGTCAATATAGAGTTGAGATGACTGGAGCGCTTGAAGATAGGATTTCGACTTCCACTGTGATATGGTAGGACTTGATTGGTTGTTTGACTTTTTTATTAAAAAGTATAAAATTTTCTTGTTCAATGGATCTTATTATTTATTTATAAATATGAAAATTTGAATTTTGTTGTAGAAAGTTTGTCATTTAGCTATTTGTATAGTGTTGATTGTGGACATTTCTTTTCCTTTATGTTTTGGATTGTGAGCCACGGCAGTTGGGTCAAACAGATGACCACTCACCAGGATGTGTGGCCCAAGTCATGACATCTTTTGATCACTAATGAGGCCAAGCCTTGGTTCATAACTAGTTGGCAAAGCTACTGAGAAATCAAGGGGAGTTTCAAAGAAGGTGATTGCAATGTATTTCTGGACCTTTGAGTTGGAGGTAGGAGTGATTGAGGACAACCCTCTAGAGAAGTTAGCAAGTGAAAGGAGATGTCACAAATTGATGATTGTGTGGTGCCAACCATAATCGAGAAGCGAATCACAGCAAAGAGTGTGGCAAATGAGTTGTACAGTACAGAAGCACGACCTAAATGTAGGTGACAACTAGCAATATCCCTCAATGTAGTCCTCAAGGAATGATGGAGGAGTTGCCCTACAATTTATAGCAAGGCGAGTTAGCCACCACTAATGAAGAGAGAGACGTGGACATTGCTAGAGAGATCTCATTGATGCACGAGATAATATGGAAATAGGGTTGTAGAGAGTATGGTATACATCAATGACATTGCATGATCATGTGAATAAGGTTGAACTTTGATGGAAAAGAATTGTCACAAAATGATGACTGGATGCCAATAACACACACACACATTCACACGGTGCTGGATTCGGAGTTGGAGCTACCTTACGTGATTTGGATCTGATTTGGTTTAAAGTCATTCGAGTTGTAGTACGAGTAGTATATTTAGATTTGGATCTGGATTAATTAGGATCCATATTAATGTCATTGTACCACATTTGATATGTCTATGTTAAGTGTCCCTTTTCCATTAGTGTTGTGTCATAATGTCTGTGTGATTAGGTTATTTCTGTATTTTGGTTCCTAGACAATATAAGAGTGTTGATATTTATAGAGAAGATTCTAGCATAATCCAAATTTGTTTTGTTTTTTAGGTATTCTATTGAGATTGAGAGAATTAGTTGTGAGGGAGAGAAGCCCGGGTGTTACATGCGCGTGAAAGTTTTTAGACTGGTTGTTCGATAAATGGTCGAGCAACGCCATCATGAGGCCGATTTGGCATCACTTCTATGTGTTTTCGAGTTTGTTGGAGTCCGTCATGTGACACATTGCAAGTAACGAGAGATTATGAGCTTTCTTACCCTACCTAATACCACCTAAGGGTTGCCTTTGCTGTAAGGCAGTAGCGGTATGGTAATAGTTGATAAGCCTTCTTATAGATATGTTGTTCCTTGACATCCTATCTTATTACTAGAATGAGCCTAAGAAAGGAGCTGTTGAGGTAGACATGCTCGGTTATTGAATCCGTGGTTTGGAACTGCTTGTCCAGGAACATAGAATCATAACCGTTGATTCCTATTTCAGGCTTAAACCACTCAAAATCGAAAAATCTATTAAAATTGAAATTAAAAAAATAACGAAAATGGGGGTTTGGAACCACCAGCTTCTGTTTAGGTATGAAAGGTGGGACAGAACCGAATCAGGTGGTATCTAGTTATGGATTTCATTATGATTCTGGTTTTACCGGTTTCCGATTTCCGGTTGCAGTCAATTAGTGGACCAGTTCCGTTCTAATCGAAACCTGCCATGTCTAGGTTTAGGCATGTGAGATCAATGGGCCTTCTTAGAGGAGAAGCTCCTTAGTTTGGAAAGGACTAGTCCTCGGCTCAAACGTATATTTTAGCCCATATGAAGCGATTTGATAGGTGGGCATCAAACCTCACCTCAAATATTAAGCATACCTTTGTAGAATGATGCTGTATTGTTTTTGCTAGCGTATGCAGCAATATACAAATTATATAGTATTTACCATACGGAAAGGTTGTGCATTGTCGCTACTCACAGTGGGACTCTTTTTATCTCTCCTGCTTGTGGGGAGCAACCTAATCGGCACCTAAGTGGAGCACGAAAACCTCTGCATCAGACCTATTGTCCTCTGCGCTCAATCCTTTTGCCGACATTTGACAAATAGAAAAGTGGAAAAAAAGATCAAACCACCAACACTCTGCTTGCCAGTCACATGACAGTTTCTGTCAGTCAAGAAAGAGATTCAAATGCAGAATGGCTGTCCCATGCGTTGCCCATACTTGGTCGCGACATCCCCACTCTCTCTCTATATATGTATAAGAGAGAGATGCATCTCCCACTGCCACACAACCAGAATATATATATAATTTTTATTTATGTAACTTCTGTTAGATCTATAGTGGATCTTGGAAAATAGCACATACTCTCTCTCACACACACACACTCTCTCTCTGTATGATTCTACCAAATGATGCAAAGAACGAAATTGATCTGTTATCGTAACTAAATATAGTACCTAAGGATAAAATCTTTTACTGATAACCTATGTAAAAAATCTTCCACTTTTTACTGTATCATTTGATGGATTATAAACGTTGGGTTTCTTTGTTATCCTTTTACATTGTTCTTGTTGATTTCGCTTCTACATTTTGCTCCTTTATCTTTGTCTCATAATGAGCCTTAATGTCTCAATTTCCCCATTTCACCCATTTATGGCCATCCACCAATCAACTTTACATTGATTGGCTTGATCACATTCAATAGTAGAAGTGCCATATCATTTGTGGATCGGGTTGGGATATTTTACAAACTCATTATTTTGTCTTTCTTAACCATCCATTTTTATGGCCACTTCTTGTATGATTTCCTTATTTTTTGGGTTTCTTGACATAATTGGTTTCAATTCTCTTTTGGAATGATGTCCTCAATAATGCTAAATGTTTGGGTGATCACTTATTTTCTAACCAATGGCATTGATTTCACCTTTCTAGCATATCACCGATTTGTTATCCCCAAGCACTTGTTACTATATTGACCCTCCCTTGGGACAATTCATTCATAAATATTTAGATATTGACATTGTCTCATATGAGGGCCACCATGCTTTTTGTTGTTATCGTTCTATCATTTGTGTTCTTGACACCAAGGCTAACAGTGAGTTCTCATAGTATATTTTGATCATTATATCTAGCATATTCAATGAGCTCCTTCTTTGTTGTTACAGTGTCACTTAGCGCACTCCACTCTTAAGGTGCTATAGGGTAACGACCCATCTCACATATTGGAGGCCTGTTGTAGTTTTTGCAGTTCTAGATTACCAAATTTGGATTTCTCCATATGTGCCTTAATTGCTTGTATCTGACTTCCTTGGGCACGTGTTAGGCTAGATTTTGCTTATGACTCCTCAGGATGTTGTCATTCGACTTTTGTCTACCTATGATCGACATGAGAGCAATATTTTCTCTTTGTTCTCCTACTATCATTGACTTTATCAAGGATTTTCATCACTTAGATGTATCAAAGATTTTTTCTCCAAGCCTGTTATTTTGCAGGATGTCATATTTCTCAAGGTTCAACTTGATTGTAACTGAACCTTAGTAACCTCATTATGTTGTCTAATCATTGGGGTTCCAACAAGGCCTGTCTGCTGTTGTTGATCTACCAAGTGGTAAGGCAGTGGAAGCAACAAATGTGTTCAATTTTTCGCTCTAGTTCCTTCATGACTACTCTTGTCATGGACAGAGTTCTCATTTTGTCATCTGGGAAACTAACTATTGCATGGATATGCTACCTTTGTTAGTAGATTATTATTGATGGCAACTCATCGACTATGACAAAGACTCTACCACCAATAATAATCCTAAGTTGAGCATTGCCCAATATTGATACTCGAGTAGGCTTCCTCAATCTACAACTTTATTTGCAGGTGCCCTCAAGACTCCTGCATCTATTTGTTCTCAAAAGAGATTCCAAAATTAGAAAGAGAATACTCCTTATAGAGTATCAAATCAAGATTGGGGAATAGAGATGTATTTCTGATGTCTTTAAGCTCTATTTCTTTTAAGATTCTTATTAGGGCTAGCATGGTAAAGAACACACTCCTAATATTCCTTCCTCGAATTACTCATGCATGTTTTTCTCGGATTACTTAATATTTTTTTCTTGTAGAGTTCAGATGTTCGAGACCTACCCCCTAAAGTTATTCTTGTTAGGGACACTAAGTTTTTATGTAGCTTGCCTTCTTGGTTGTGATATCCTTATTACCCTTCCTTGACATACTGTGAGACATACTCTCTTTCTTGGACAATATGGTCAATAAGAGCTTGCCTTCTAGGACATAGACCTTCGAAGTGTTCCTCCATGAACTTTAGTTATTGTCAGATTTATGAGAAGGTACTCTCGCTAGAATTACTAGAAGGGAAAATGAGGTTTGCAAAAGTCTATGGAAAATTGAAGGCTAGATACCTATAGAGAACTTCACTAGAGGCGTAGTTTCCTTCTATAATTGATCAGTGATAACGTGTTTGTTCTCTCGCGGATTGGTCGACCTTGATTGCCTAGGCTTGAAGTGAGATCTCCACTAGCTTTGAAGAGGCATGTTTGAATGTATGAGACCTAGAGGCTCCTGAAATTTTCACTAGGGTCAAAATTGAGAGCCTTAAGCTACAACACCAAATCCTTCATAGTCATTGTCATGAACTAACCATTGACACGATGATCCATTTTTGACAATAACTTTTGTATCACAGGCATCAACTACTAGTAAAGTAAAAGTTCAACTAGCTTGAGATGTCACTCGGGAGTAAGGAATTGCAAAACCATACTTGTTAGAATTCAATTGCAAATTATGTCTTTTGATCCATTGAAAGGTTTCCTCATGATCGAGAAAATAATGGTTAAAGTTTGTAAACTTTACAACCACATCATTGATGTACACCTCTATATTTTAACCAATAAGGTCATGAAAGTTATAGTTTATTACTCTATGATAAGTAACACCAACATTCTTAAGTTCAAATGATGTCACAATCCATTCATAGATCCCAATGCTCCTCAACACTACAATGTTATTTATGTACATCATTAAGTTAACTTTAATCTAATTATATCCTAACACGCTAGTGATGAAGATTAGGATTCTAGAAGTGATGACTACATTGATCAACATGTCGGCCATAGGCTTGATATTAGACAAACTATCAATATAGTGGGTTGCCTAAATAAACTTTACATCTAGAAGACGTTGACTAGCTGGCAAAATTTTTGGTTTAAACCTCCTTATCGGTTGGCTATGGGGTTTCATTCCTAATTTAAGGAGAATACTAATTCTACATAATCCCATGACAAGCCGAGCATTTCATGATATTCCCAAGAAAAACAATATCTTTCAACAACCCAACTAGATGAAGCCATTTTTTTCAAGCAATATAGCACTTACCTTGGTCTCAAAACCATACTAGTACCCAAACCAACCTCTACCAGGAGGTCAGCAAGGATGAAATACGAGTCCTTTGGTTCAGAGAATTGAATTCAACTTCGCTCCCTCTAGAGGTAATATTGGCCAAGTAGGGTCTAATTCTCTTTGCCTCCGCGTAAAAACGAATGGCTACTTTTGATCCTATTTTTTAAATGAAAAACCTACAGTTATCCAAGTTATTGATTACTTAGAGGTGTTCATCTACAAGTAACCTTTGGTACTAGCCAAGTTTTCTCGATAACATGTACTTGGGGTTCAAAAGAGTTGTTAGCATCTACTACCTCGATTGTGTCTTTTATCCAAAGCATGAGGTTCTGGTGCAACATTTGAGGGAACATAATACCTAACATGGATCTAGTCTCCACCAAGAAGCAAGGAAACAGTTGACTTTGTATCTACCATAAAGAACAAAGTACTAGAGGTCATCAAGTCAATCGTCAACTCAACAAAAATAACCCCTATTGTGATGTACGGTTCTAACATCTTGAGATTGATGAGGATGAAGTGAGTTACTTCCTTTGTGATTTGATGCAAAGTAATCTAGAAGCATCACAATCAGTGTGTGCCTCCATGGACAAAAGACTCTTTTTACAAGGGATCTTGTTAGAAATTACACCCATGAGTTCTTGACCCATTATACATATAGGCTTGAAAGCGAGGGATCTTGTTAGAAATTACATCGAGAGTGTCCATCCCATCCCTAATAAAAACTTCAACTGTTTGAGTGTGAAGTTGGCAACAATGATGCTTGGATGACACCCATCCATTTGGTTATATATGCATAACTATTCTTCTCAAGGTAAATCAGATCACCATTTTATATAACTAAAATCTCTCTTAAGAAGATTTCTCGTATCTAGGGTATCATCCAATAGACTCATCATGCTTATTTTTTATAGTTCAAGAGGTAAACTTCACTAGGCTCATTTTGTTGTAGTAAATGAGTTGTTTAAAAGTGCTTCTATCATTTTCGACTCATGAATGTCATTTAAGAACAAGGATATTCATGGACTTGCATCATGTGTCTACCTCCAGACTTGGGGCGAGTCAATGTTGATGGACAAAGAATCTTTACCATCCACCCCTGAAAGCCTGGTACTATTGGCCAAAATCATATAAAGAGATAAGGCAAAACTATTGTTTACAATGCTAATAGGGAACAATCACCATTTGTACAAAGTTGCTTATCCGCTAACTTCAAATGTCATTCTTTAATAACCTTCTTTACTACAATGAAGAATAGGGCACTAATTGGGTGTTGTATCAACATTATGACATTTGAAATACCTCAATGTTTTTTATTTCTTCCCTAGAAGGGATTGAGTGCCTCTTGAGGAGTTTGATTTTCCAATCTCTAAGCAACAGATCAAATATGTGATCATATTTAGTGATGTCAAAGAGGAAGGGCTCCTTAACATTAGATTCCTTCTCTTGAAAGGGCTCCTTAATATCATACTCCTTCTCTTTGCCTCTAGGAGGCCATTAAGCAAGACTCCTCCTCTTTGCCTTTGGGAGGCCATAAAGCAATACAGGTGTATAGAGCTCCTTAATATCATAGTCCTTAATGCATTACTTAAACTTCCTTGGTTGGCTATCTCTTTTGGTGGTCTACCTACATCCGAAGCAACCTCAACCACTTGATTTGTTACTTCCATCAAATTCAAATGGAAATGACTCGCCAAGCCATTCTTAATCTTTGGATACAAACAATTCTTGGCCAAAGCAATGTAGGGTCCATACACTACTTTGCCGGCATATATATCATGAAACCTCCAGATGAAGGCCTCGAAGATTTCATCATTCTTTTCTCATAGGTTCATCAGGTTATTGAGGGTTGGCAGTAGTTGTATCTTGTTATACCACTTTAGGAAGGCCTTCTGCATCTCCTCCCAAGTCTATATCAACCAGAGTTCATCGAAGCATATTAAGCATAATCCTAGTTGGTTAGTGAAGAGACAAAGAGCTTGAGATTATGTTATTCGTTGTTGCCAATCTCTTCTCATTCTAAGATGAAGCTAACTATGTGCTATTCTCGATACTTGTTATCGAGGAAGGTCTATCCACCCATTGAGACACACCTTTTGGTTGACCTTTATATCGGGAGGTTGAAGCATTATATTGATTGCATTGTAGAACAGGTTGATTACCTTTCCTGATTTAAAGGAAGGCCCTCGAAATCAACGTGGATGGCATGTTGGTAGGATTACTATCTAATTTTGCTTGTTAGTTGGTTGAAAGTCCAGACAGAGCCGTAGGGGCCAGTTGATTGCTATCGGTGGGGAAAACATGCCGATACATGAAAGCTTGGGGGTCAACCTTAGCAGGAGGTAGTGGAGGAACCAATGTAAGCAAGTGGTGTCAAGAAACTAGGCTTGGATTGTGGCATCTGAGGAACTTGATAGGTGTCCCCTAGCATACTGATGGGAACAAGTATTCTACTTATAGAATAAAATGGTCATTTATCAAAGAATGACTCTAGTTATGAAATGATTGAACAACCAGGATTCATTTACTTACAAAACTTAGTTGACATTCATAAAAATTCTCTAACAAGTTAGGAGTGCAAAAAAATGGATATTACTTGTTCATTATCACACAATTATTCACAATCCCTGTGTGGGGTTAATAGTTCTCACTTCCCATCTCATGAAAAACCTTGACTGGTATGTATGCTCAGATATGAAAGTCGTCATGCAATGTTGACGTGTTCGTAATTGAAATACAAATGATGATTGGTTATCGAATCATAGTGGCGAAACTTTCTTCGAAAACCTTAGGCCTGCTTGTGCCTTTTGGCTAGCAAATTTTATTCTTCCGACATGGTATGATATGAAAAAGAGACCGTTGAACATCATCCATCTATTAGTGTAACCAGTCTTGGATAGATGAATTTAATTGTTCAAAAGTCACTTCATCGTTGATAAGAGGCTGAGAGTTGGATAACCTAGTCTCATGTCATGCTTGTCTAGAACCATCTAACACTAGTATATGACTGCTTTGGATTGGGGAACCATGTTCATGCTTGGAATAGTACTAGTAGAAGACATCAAATACTCTCACCCAAGTGTGTTTACATGCATTGCGTAGTATCAAAGAGTGTGTGTGACATTAAATGTTTCAAAGAATGTGTTGTCCTTGAGAGGGATGACTCAATTTGAGTAGCACTCGTGATCCTGTTGGTTGGCGTTAGTGAAGTGTGGAGCATGCCATATAACATTGATCCCCATTGTCAAAGGGTTTAGATAAGGCTTAGTCAATGGTTACAGGCTCTTGGAAATCCATGTGAGTGTATCCTAGTATCTTTGATACTAAAAGCTCGAGTAGATCACGATTCTATAAGCAAACAAGATAAAAGCACAAAAGTGACCACTATCTCATTCACAGTAGGAGTAGTCGTTATAGATAGCTAAAACTACCATTACAGTACTTGTAGGAAAGAAAAAAATGAAAGTAAAAAAAACTGGTATTGATTGGATGATTGATGCCCGACTGGTGCTATCCTTTCTATTTATAGAGTTCCTTGTGGCTACAACAGGTAAGCTCTCCCTTCGTTTTCGTCAGCATGTTTCTTAGCTTTAGCTTTTCTATACCTTGTTTCCCTACTCTAATACCTTGAAAATAGGCTCAATCTTGCTTTGTTGCCAGCTGTTATTAAGCATTGCAGAACTCCTTCATGCCCATTCATACAGTAGGCACGCACTTTGCTTCGATTTTTGGCAGCAACAGATTCAAAAGCTGATTCTCACTAACTAAATGCTTCAAAATGCGAGAACTGATTGGCTGAAAATGACAGTGTAGTTCTCTTGACTCAGACACAGACACAGATACAGACACAGACACACACATACACACACACACCACACATATAAAAGTCGGATCCAGCATTTTTGGGTTCAACCCGTTTACGTCCGTATTATATTTGGGTCGAACCCAGTAATGCTTGGGTCGAACCCGTTTACATCCGTGAGTCGTGGATAAGGTGGCGTGAGACCTGAATCCTACGCACTTAGTTTGTAGTGAAAATGCATACATGGCCTTAACAGCTAGGCTCTTAGGCACAATTAAGGGAAGCATGTACAAATATTATTTAATGAAGTGCCTTGCTCTACTTTCCGTATGCAATAAAGTTATGAGGACGCTTTGTCTGGCCCCAAGAACACCGAAGCCCATAACAACTTTCAACTTATCAAGATTCCTAAAGTTGCACAAGACAGTTCCCTAGACTATATAATATTTCTTCTAATCTTATCATGTCTCCCTTCCGCCTGTTTATGCAAGAGAGAGAGAGAGAGAGAGAGACAGGGATGGAGGTGTAATGTTACAACAATTACTGATTAGCACTAAAAAAATAACTTTAAATGACTACTAACATAGGGCAACCTTAAAAAGCTTAACTAAATTGGAAGCTGAAGGAAGTAACTACATTAAACCCAATATGCATCATTAAATACAGGGAAAAGAAGAAGGGAGAAGACGTCAAACGAATTATTGGTGTTCATGTCTCAGCATAAGATTGCACGGATAAATAGCCCTGAAGGGGTTAGACATCCAGAAAACTTAGCCTAAACGAATTTAGTGAAAGCAAAATTGAGCCCACCTTCCCTTTTCAATATACTACTAAATGTTTTTTTTTTAATTTTTCTGACTAGTGTTTGAATATTGGGGATGTGAGTGACCTGGGAACTGATTTTCTGGGTCTTGATTGGCTGAGGCTGGCCTCGAACACTAGGCCATGTGGACTCTAACCAAATGTGGGAAGTCCAGTATTTCTCGAAAAGGTTTTGATTGAAGAGTCTGTTGGTAAGTGAATGTCCAGCCACAACCTGCAATTTCGTGGGGGCTCCTCTAAAGTTCATAAATGAAGGGCAGAATGTCAATGAGTAAGGTGACTTGATCACACACACACTTATACACCCCTTGTTTTATGGGGGATAGTACTTATTCCTTTCTTTCTAACCTTTTTCTTTTGTTGAGGGGAAACCAGGCATCGCACTGCTATTGGTAAATTAAAGAAGGTCTAGTAGTAGGCCTTTCTAATGCCTTTCACCTGGCATATTCTTACCACGGTGTGCAGTAGATTCTTAGCTGAAGGAGATAATGCAACTCATCAAATCTAGCGACTTCAAGCCACTTGCTTAGGGTCTTTTGAGCCTTTTAGAGACAAAAGGTGAAAAGGAAGAAATCTGTGTGTGTGTCACACCCATACACACAAAGGGTTCATGCATACACGGACATGCATATACCTGTATCACTGCAAAATAACGTTTTGGATGGGAACAAATAAAGGTTTCCAAAATATTGAGGAGGCTTTAAATTGGAGTAAATTCTATTGTTGGACGAGATCAAGGCATTATGGAGACTAAGAATCCATGTAGCAAATCCAAATTAGTGTGGGACAATTCTAGTATTCCAGATGCAAACACTAAGGCACACACACACAGACAAAGTTTCTTGTAGTTCAAGCATTAAGTTAATCGGGCTTTGTACATATCAGTCTGTTCCCCAGCAACCATGAGCAATGGTTGAGCATAAGGTATTGTTTTTGCTTGGTACTTGTTTGCTTAACTCTTTTACAACACTATAGGACCCGTCATCCGAGATTAGCCGGCATGAGCATGTGTATAAACCAACTCCACGGATTTCTTGTAGGATCTCTCTTTTCAATATATATCCGTGTCTGTTTGTATAGTATGTATGTATATATTAGTGTGTGTATACATATATTGTTCCACTAAGAAAAGTGAACGTGAAATTTGGCGTTGAGCTAACAATGGTATGTTCCTCTTCAAGTATCTCTACAAATAAATGGATTGATACAATCTCGTGTGTTTAATTAAAGAGCAAATCAAGTGGTACATCAAAGTGTCATGTTGCCAAGGAACATACATTGGTGTATGTTATACGAACATATAAACGGGTAGTGCACTCAAGTCAAACACTTCGATGCCCGCTTGTGGTAACTTCTGCTGTGTTGGACTTGGGACTAACTATTCTGAATATCTTTAACTACGTATTCCAACTTAGGGATATATAAGTGTTGTCTTGTGTTTAGTGAATTATCAGTCGTTTATGATTTAAACTGAGTCTTTCTATTTTTTTCATATGATATTTTGAATTATGTATGCAGAATTATATATGCATATGTAATGTGTGTGTATTCTCGTGTCACTAGATATACGTATGGTTTTCTGAAGTTGTCGTCTGTACCCACAACCCTGTCTTTCACAGCACCCGCATCTGCACCCCTGTGATATATTTGTGGGTTCTACTACAAGTGAAACATTTATATGTTCCCAAAATTCTCTGAGAGAAATGATAGTGTAATTAGAGAAATTATAACGTGCGGAATTCCCGAGAAATGACAGAGTAATTAGCCACGGCCACCAGTAAATTTTATCTACAACTGCATTTCCTAACATTAGTAAAGCTCATGATCATTGTAGTCGCGCACACCAATTGCCATATACTGTAGTTCAACAGCGGATTTTGATCTAGAGGCCGGACATTTTATAAAGCATTGTCGGCTGTTGACTATCGAGCTCTCACGAGAAACTACCGATAAAATTTAATCATAGTATCATCAGTTTCAAGGTTTTGCATAAATTTTGGACCGGTAAAAACATCATGTAAAAAATCAAACTTGTGTCAACAGTTAGCAGAGAAAGATCAGCGTCTAATCCGTCAATATAAGATTTTCGATGGTTATAATCGACGAAAAATTCTTTCAAAAACTCCAATACCAATATGTAATCTACCAGTATAAGCGGCCAGTCCACAATCCCTTTTCTGGGCCTCCGGTAGCATAAT
The DNA here is from genome assembly GCA_036023115.1 of Brasenia schreberi. Lineage (NCBI taxonomy): Eukaryota > Viridiplantae > Streptophyta > Magnoliopsida > Nymphaeales > Cabombaceae > Brasenia > Brasenia schreberi. Next base: position 18,284,614 of record JAYKKT010000080.1, on the reverse strand, counting down.
GAAATGATAAAGAAATCACGTTCTGAAATCACTGCCGTCGTCGTTCTAGCTGAATTTGTGGTGTCAAATGTCCGATGCTGGCCGGAATCGTGAGTTACGCAGCATTGAAGCGAGACATTAAGCCTCTTCTTTACACGATAGAGATCTGTCGAAACAAAGAATCCATGTACCTAGTAATTCATATGGGGAAAGGCTTAGTTGTTGTTGTTCTTCTTTCTTCTATCTTTTGTTAAAAGATAAGAAACAGTTTTGTTTAAACTTTTTATCTTTTTGAAAAAAAGGGTAATTCATAAAATTCGAGAAGAGAGCAATTTTTCTCCTATTTCATGATTGCAGCCGAGAGTGGCAACCAACAATTTACATCTCTCACTTAGCCACTTGAACTAAGCTATGATACATTGGTTTTGCCTCCCACTATTTTGAGGTTTTTCGTTGTACCATTTCTAGTTATATATAGATTGTAACTTATACCTAGTAAGCATTTTTTCTGTGTAGCAAATTATAGTGCATTTCTATAGTAAAAGCACTAGGCATATCTCAAACTTATGTATGTAACATGTTTAGTAAAAATATCTTCTGAGATGTCCCTAGTTAAGGGGTCAGTCAACATATCATTTGTTGGTATATAAGATATAGTTATTCATTTCTTTTGAGCATATCATGAACGTAGTGATATTTAACCATTATATGCTTGCTGCTTGAGCTATTAGCTTCATTCTTAATAAGAGTAATTATTGTATTATTATCACAATAAATGACACCAAGCTCAGTACATATATCTTACTTTAGATCATGTATGAAGTGGCTTATCCAAATGACACTTGTTGTAACCATACTACAAGCAATATATTCGGCTTCTTGTGTATGAAATACTACGCAATCTTATTTCTTACAAGCCCAAGAAATAACGCGTCGCTCTCTTCTCATCTATGTATAATGATAAAATAACAAAGTGGATTTTACTGTTCCAAATATAGACATAGTGGTTAAGTTCATTAGCCACAAACCCAAGTTCTAGAATGGTATTTTGAAAAGTCAAATACCATTGACGAGGTAACTGTTTAAAGTCATATAGGGATTTTTTCAACTTATATAAAAGTATTATTTCTTTTGTAAATTCAATGCTCCCCAAGATTTAATTTCTTTAGCTCTATTGCTCTCTTTGCTCTTTGAGATTTTACAGATCACTTCAGAGTCGATCCACCAACAAGTCACAGAGTAGTCCATATAAAGGCACCTACAAATAACGCAGATTATGTCTTGCTTTTCTGTTGGGCCGAGTTGTTGGTTTTTTCCACTGTTATTCTTTTTGTTGTGGCAACTCCATTTGTAGTGTCACATTTTTTCGCAATTCAAGCACTTTATCCGAAAAGTAGATTCCTGTGATTTCTTAAAAACGTGACTGCCCTTCTTTTTCTTACTCTTACAAAATCTGGTAGTCTCGTTTATAGTTTTTTCTTATTCTGGTTGATTTTAGAGTTTGACTGTAAATCATTTTGATCTCCTAAAAATTTTTCTCTTTTATTTTTGTTCATATATTCTTTTTCAATTGCTAGTTTCAATGAGAGTTTAGAAAGGGTAAAATTTAGTCTAAGTCTAAGGGTTATGGTTATCATGTTTGAAGAAGGGAGAAGACTATTTAGAATTTTAGATATCTGCATTGATTGAAGAATGACTGACTTTGTTACAACTAAATGTCTAACCATTATCAACATTTGGTTAACATGTTTGACACATTCTCTCCTTCTTTTATTATATAAATTATATTTTTGGAGGAGTAGTTGGACATATAGCTTAGTTATAGTGTCATATTCAGTGGTCAAAGAGTCAAATAACTCTTTATAATTTCGAACTCCTAGAATACCCTAATCAAGTCATCTTCCATGTATGTTAACATGATAGTCTTAACTACAGTGTCATCCTTTAGAAATGTCTTATATTTTTCTTTTTCCTTATCTGTTGTAACGAGGGTAGGGGATGAAGTGGTTTTCCTAAGTACATAATCAAAACCCTCTAAAGTTAAGGCCAACGAAATTCTTCTTTTTCACATTTGAAAATTCAAGTCAATTAACTTTCGGTTTTTGCCTATTCAAAAATACAAATTCTTAAAGTCATTTTTAATAGTTTGGCAGAAACAACAAATAGAGGGTCTATACAATTTAAATGAGAAAGCAAAAACAAACAACAAATAATTGAACATAAGACATTTTCTAAGAAGCCAATAATAAAATATAGCCAAGACTCTAGACTATAGTATCCATATAATCTAAGTATTGAATTGTAAATACTTCTAGGCACTGAACAATAATTTTGAATAACATCTACATATCATAATAGAAATATAAAAGATTTAGATAGTTTTTGTAATTTCAGAACAAATATGGGTACAAATAGTAAATTTGCTTTCTGTCTACTTTTGTAATTTCTTTACAAGTGATGGGCAAACTTTAATTTTATCTTTTATCCATTCTCATAATTATCCCAAAAGACCAGGACAAAACTTTAATGACTATGTTTGGTCTGTGAGTAATTTTCAAAACTGATCAGGGATATAATTATAATTTTGTCCTTTATTGAAACAAAGATTCTATTAAAGATTGGGGACAAAATCATCTTTTTGTGTAGTGGTTGACCTGTGAATATCTAATATGTTGAGGGACAACAATATAATTCGATCAGGTAAGTATTTGGTAATTATCATAAACTGTGAGAGGACAAAAAAGTACTTTTGTCTGTTAAGGGATAAAATAATCTTTTCACTTTAAAGTATCCTAACTTTTTTGTAAGTTTATCCTATAACGGTTTGTTATTTTACCGAATAATCGAGGGTATAATGGACCTTTTAGTCGACTACCCGAGGTGGTTTTCGGGAAACCGTTACCTTGAGCAGTTTATCGCCTACGGTTTTGTAAAAATAGCTGACATACTGTTTTTTCGCCCACGGTTTTACAAAAAAGTGTTGGATATAATGGAGAGGAGAGAGAGTAAAAAACCAGAGTGAGAGAGGAGAATCGTGGAGAGAGAGAGAGCAAGGAATTGCCTCCACTCGGCCTTTGTCCTTTGCTTGGCCTCTGCCTCTCAGTTCGGCGCTGGGCATCCACCTTTCTAGCTTTATGGTCTATGCTCGGGCTCTGCCTTTTTGGCCTATGATCAACCTCTGACCTACTTTTCTCGAAAAACAAACAGAGGAGTGTTCAGTCCTCTGTCTTTTTTTGGGTCTATGAAAAATTTTTGGATAAGGTTTTTTACTCTGGTGTCTTCCCTTTACCCTTTATATATTATTTTTAACTGCATACCTATTTATTTTGAGGAGTCCGTTCAGCTTGGCCCTGATACTAATGTTGTTTTATTGATCTTGTGCAAGATGCTCATCGGAGTCCATTGTTACACAATGTTGAAGCGAGCCTTTGGTACCTTGGTTGTAGCGGAGAAGCTCTGGATGAAGACAATAATGCAAGCCCAAAGGCAAGCGGTTTCCACACAAGGGGTTTTCGCACAAGAAGCCTATTTGAGTTCTTTTGTGTATTACTCTTTTCTTTGTTAATTTTACATGTATATATAATTGGCTTTTTCCTCTTCGTGTGATTTCCGCCTTGGGTTTTTCATTAAAGCCATTTCAATGCATATCAAGGAGATTTTTGTATCTTTTGTTAAAAAGTAAGAAACGGTTTTATTTAAACGTTTTATATTTTTGAAAAAATGAGCAACTCATGAAATCCGGGAAGAGGGCTTTGTTCCTGCATTTCATGCTTACAGTTATTGGGACCGAGAGTGGTCACCAACAACCCACATAATTTACAAAGTACGCCAACCATTAGACCGTGCGCATCACCAAAAATGGATATGTGGTGATTTCAATTTCCCCTACCAATACACATATAGAGAGAGAAATGATCACATATAATCATTCCAAGAGAACACCATGCTATAGAGAGAGACAGTAAGAAAAGTGATCATGTATAATCTTTCTAAGAGAACATTTTGCTTTAAAAGATAAAAGTTTTAGGCGGTCCTTTGAGATTCATCTCTAAAAGATGGTAGGCATCCTATCCGTGTCCACACACTGGCAGTCCAATGTATTTGGATGGCAAAGGTTACCTAAATTCTCTACCACCATCCACTTATACACCTGGAGCTGTTTAAATGCATTCGATTGGACATGCTAGATGAACATGCATAGCATAGCCACCTTCTTATGTCGAATGATAGGACACTTTCTATACTGTTTGAGGCATTCACGCTCGCTCAAAAATGTTCGGGGAATAAGAAATGTTTTTTAAGGAGAGAATAAGTTGATTTTGTTATTGTTATCATCCCTACTATTATTTTTATTATTTATAAGGATGAACTCTGTTAGAGGTAAACCCTGTACAAGGAGACAACTATTATGACTTGATTATATGGGAAAAAATAAGGATGTGGGACACCCACAAGCAGGGGGTTCTAGCCTCGGGCTTTAATTAGCTGTCAGTGCCTTTGTTCAGACCCTCTTTCCCACTCGAGCAAGAATAAGGAACTTTAACGGAGAAATGGAATGAAACTATTTGTTCTCCTTTGCAAGCTCGTGGAAAAAGCTCCAAAAGCATCAAACAAATAAAGGCGAACATCGTGACACAGAAAATATACATACGGTCATTGGATGTCCTTAATTTATTTCTACAACGAGAGGAGAACTTAATCGATCTATTGTGACAGCGAACTTATTTTACTAATAAAAGAAATAAGACACGTTCGAATGAATTAACTTTAGGGTTTTCTATGGTAACAACGGAAGGTTAGACACGTGATCAACAAAACAATGGGTGGTTATAGCAGCAGGTGTCCGAGCCAAAACTGCAGTAGTGGTGGCGGACGGTAATGTTGATGGCCAGGGTGGTCACTAGGAGTGGTAGTCGCAGGAGAGAAGCAGTCATGCATACCTATGACTCGGCTTTGTTGGATTGTTGATTTCGGTTTCAGGAATTAACACTTATACTGTTTTTCTATGATTTATGCTTTTTGGATTTGGTTTTGAACTTGTTTTATCTTCAACTACTTCAAATAAAATCCGCTTAGCCAAATTATTTCCATTTGATTTTCCATCTTGATAAAATATACGAAAAACTTCAATTCTTATATTTGGTAGTGAGGTTTTTATTTTTAAAATAATAGAAATGATTTATATTTAGGATATCTTAGCTGATAGACTAACTAGAACTTTCTTGATTTATGAGCATATGCGTAGTGTACATACTCAATATGACGGATTTCGAGTTTGCTTCTTAGCATTGATGTATCTTGATGTAGTGAAAAGTGAAAAAAACTGAAAAAGGAAAATATAACAGAAAAAAGAGAAACAATTTTAAAAAGTGAAAAGAAAAGAGAAAGGGAAAGAAAAATTATATTATTATATATTCTTTTGATTTCATATCTTTTATATATTAAAGACACTTCAAAAGGGATTGGGTAGGCCTTATTATATATCTTTCTTGTATTATGTTATGTGTCAGTTCATCACGTAAGAGAAGGGATATGTAGTTCCTCTAGAGTTAAGAGGTTTTTATCTGTCTCCTTGTCCATAGGTCACTAGATAGTCTTTTCTGTTATTTCAAAATTCAACATTTTGATTGCTAAGACTAGAATTTTCTTTTTCTTCTATTAGTATTTTGAGATAGAGTTTGAGTTGAAATGCTCTATTTAGTTGGACTTCATTAGATGAATTCCATGACAAGATCAATTTTCTAAAAGATCTTTGTAATGTTTTAAAACCAACACACAAGTTATTATCACTTAGAAGGAATGGATATGCATGATGATTTAGCCATAGTGCTTCGATTTGTCTTTGATTGTATTGAAATTTGTGCTTTGTGTTTTGAGAGGTTGAGTTTAGGGCGTCACTTGTCTCACCGAATCTATCCTTCCCGAAGGGTGCCAATAGTCCTTACGTTTGGTTCCCTGGGACATCCTATCTAGGCATCATCTTCACTTGCAACCATTGTCTTGAAAGCAATCTAAATATTGGGGCATCAGTTATCCCTCTCAACCATGGCGTCACTCTTGAGCATTCCTTGTTCCATCGGCATTGAGTCCATTTATTCTCCCCACCAATGTTAGGAGACTCTACTTTACTCCACTACCCACAAAATTGTCACAATTGTCCACTTTTATGATATGGATGTATTTTCTTCTTTTGAGTTATCTTAGTAGTCGAGTCACCCCCTTAGTGTTAGAGTCCCAATCACCTATTATTATTTAGTTTTTCTTGATTAATCGTACATGTTAAGCCATGTTAAAGTAGTTTTCTCAATCCACCATGGCTTCTCTCCATTGGGGCACATTTTTATTAGACTCACTTTACCTTCATATTCACATTTGATTTCATCTTTTTTTTATACTTAGTGCATCTCTTGCATTGTTCTTGAATTTCTTTTTTTAGGATACATTCACTTGACCTTGTCAGAGGTTTTTGCATGTTTCACAGTTTACAAGTCTTAATGGAGTTGGCATAGCATGCTTAGCCTCTACCCATCAGGTTGATCATTAGGGGGTGACAACACCCATTCTTTAGTCCTGCTAGTGGTCTACCCAAGTATTGTAGGACTATCTTCAGCCAATCGGGTGGCTTATTCTGCTATTGCAGCCCATTTTCGTCCTATCGGGTGACATCATATTTGACCTATCCTAGTGCTCTTCCTTCATCCCTTCGGTCTTTCGAGGATATTCTTGATACCTTCAACTTATAGAGTATATTTCATACTATTTGGACTCATCCCTTTTGCCCCCATTGAATCGTTAGGAGTCACAACACATTTTGTCTTAGTCCTATTGGGATTGCGTCCCTTCATACCATGCTTTAGAAGGGATTAAAGTTACCTACATGTGTGCTTTTGCTCAAGCCACCATAATTGGAGAGAGAGCTACTGGAGATGATATCTCCATCATGCTCTTCTACACTTCAAGATCAAGATTCAAGGTATCACTCTCATGAAATTTTGAAATTGGTCATTTTTAACCTATTTAAAAATGAGCCCAATCTTCCATTAACTCAAAGTTTACCTCTTTCAAATGCCCCAAGAATGTTAGAACCCAGTTTTCTAATCCTCATTTTTGAAAAAAATGGTTTTCAAAGCAGCCTTACTTGAATTGGGAAAAAACTTTTCTTCCATTAACCTAAAATCTCTTTATCAAACGGGTCATCTTTCTAATCAATCAGAACTTCTTTTGATTGTGGCAAGATCTTCCTCTCTTTCCCTGCAACCTCTTGTTGTTGTGAGCTGAAAGCACATCATTGGTGCTTTCATTGAGATCGAATCACCCCACAACCCCTGGTATTTTCGCATCCTTTCTCATTTTATTCTCATGCTCTCACCCACCAGCAACTCAACCACTGAACCTTCTGCCCTATTCTCTTTTTTGTTTTTTTCTTTTTGACTGAATCGTGCCCACATCCACACCTCCCTTATATCCTCCTTTGGCTACTTCTTAAACACTCATCACCATGGTTGAAGAGATTCTCCCTACAGTTCTTCAAGGCCTATCCTTGGACCAAGCCCGACTTTTGGCCCTAAACTGAAAATTCAAAGAAATACTAGCCCAAATGATACAACTTTTCCAGTCAATCATAAATCCTCGTTCCCAACATGCTATCCCACCACATCATGAGAGTGTATACGAGTCGAGCTTTGCCACTGATGAAGAAGTTGTTGAACGTACTCATCACAAACTCGTGACTTTAGAGAGGTCGTAACGATCCCGACCATGCCATCAAGTTTAAGATTCCTGCCTTCAAAGGAGCAAACTCACCTAAAGAGTTCCTTGAATAGGTACAACAAGTAGAAAAGATTTTTGAGTATCATAACTACTTTGAGGCCAAAAAATGTCAGATAGCAACCATGGAATTCACAGATTATGCTAATCTAGTGACTTGTTGTTAGGACGCTCATGGTTGTTTGATCATCGCGTATGGTATGATGGGTTTAAAAACACTTATACATTCTTAAAGAAGGACGATGAATCATGTTGGCACCTCTCAGTCCACATCAAACATCAAGTAAGCTCTCCTAAAACAAAATCCTGAAAAAAGAACCTATTTGCTAAATAGAAAGAGATTGAGCATGCATTGTCTCAATCTTAGCATGTCTTCATCCTAGTTACTAGGTAAGCTTAGTAAGAGAAGTTCTCACCCACACATCTATTGTCCTCTCAATTACTCGAAGAATACCATGATATCTTTCCAAAAGAGCTCCCTAATGGCTTGCCACCAATTAGAGGCATAGAACATTAGATTGATCTTATTCTGGTCACCCTACCGAACAAGTCAGCTTACCAAAGCAACCCAAAAGAAGCCATGGAATTGTATCATCAAATCGAAGAACTCATTGCAAAGGGTTTCGTGAAGAAATCTTTGAGCCCTTGTTGTGTACCAACTCTATTGATACCAAAGAAGGATGGATCAATGAGAATGTGTGGATAGCCGCATCATCAACAAAATAACCATCAAGTATCATTACCCTATTCCTTGATTGGATGACATGTTGGATGAGTTACATGAGGCTACGGTCTTCTCCAAGATTGATTTAAAGAGTAGCTACCATCAAATAAGGATGAAAGAAGGAGATGAGTGAAAAACACAAAACCAAGATTGGGCTCTATGAATGGTTAGTAATGTCGTTCAATTTATCCAATGCCCCTAGAACGTTCATGCACCTGATGAACCACGTCTTTCACCAATTAACGATATCCTCATCTATAACAAAAGCTTCGAAGCTCATTTAGCATATCTGAAAGAAGTGTTTGATGCACTAAAGAAGCAATAACTCTATGTCAACCCCAAGAAGTGTCACTTCGGACAACCTCATATTAACTTCCAAGGATACGTGATCTCTTCGCGTGGAGTTGAAGCGGATCCTTAGAAGATCAAGGACATCAAGGAGTGGCCAGTTCCGGCTAATCTCTTGGACATAAGAAGTTTTCATGGCTTGGCTTCATTTTACATACATTTTGTAAGAGATTTTAGCACAATTGCAGCCCCTAACTATCTTTCTCAAAAGAAAAGAGGATTTTTAATGGACAAGTACGGCACAACGCAGTTTTGATCTTCTCAAAGAAAAACTATACTCCGCACCTATCCTATCTCTACCTGATTTCTCACAAATTTTTGAAACTAAATGTGATACATTCAAGAACGGCATAAGGGTTGTCCTCATGTAAAACAACCATCCTATTACATATTTTAGTGAGAAGTTAAATGGTGCTAGGTTGAACTACTCAACCTATAACAAAGAGTTATATGCTTTGATATGTGCTTTACAAACGTGGAGGCACTACTTATACCCCAAGAAGTTCATCATACATTCTGACCATGAGACATTGAAGTATCTGAAAGGACAAAGCAGGCCAAACAATAAGCACATTAAGTGGGTTGAATTCTTGGAAATTTGTTCTTACTTCATTTGGTACAAGAAAGGTAGTACCAATCGAGTAGATGATACACTTTCGTGAAGACACTCCTTCATTTAAGTTATGATTGTAAAACTCATGGGATTTTAGTTTCTCAAGGACTTATACCAAGAAGATTCTGCATTCTCCTCACTTTATCAGGTCTACCTCAACAAACGAGTGGGTCAGTTCCACCAACTTGATGGATTCTTGTTCAAAGGAAATTGACTTTGCATTTTGTAATGTTCGATTAGGAAATTGCTAATTCGAGAAGCGATACATTTCTAAAAATGTTTGAAGGATCATTAAAGGATGTGTTGCATATCAAAAGGCTAAAAGCAAAGAAGCAACATATGGTCTCTATCTACCTATTTCCATTCTCGAACGACCATGTCCATAAGCATGGACTTTATCTTGGGTCACCTTCAAACGCAAAGGAAAAATGACTCAATAATGGTCGTCATTGATAGGTTTTCTAAGATGGCTCACTTCCTTCCCTGCCACAAGACTGATGATGCAGTACATATAACTGATTTATTTTTTAAAGAAATCGTATGGTTTCATGGAGTTCCAAAGAGCATTGTATTAGATAGAGACACCAAATTCCTTAGTTTCTTTTGGAAGACTCTTTTGAAGAAGCTGGGTACACACCTTCTATTTAGCACCACATGCCACCCCCGAACAAATGGTCAAACTGAAGTAGTAAACCAAACACTAGGTTAGTGTTGCAGGCCATTATCCAAAACAACCAAAAGGAGTGAGACCTTTACTTAGCCGAAGCTGAGTTTGCATACAATCAAAGTGTGCATAGTACTACCCACTCACCTTTTGAAGTTGCATATGGGTTCAATCCGATCACACCACTTGATCTTACACCACAACCAATTTCAAACCACAATAACACAAAAGCCCTCCACAAAGTTGAGTCCATCCATAAATTCTATGGTAAAATATGCCAATAGATTGAAGAAAAGAATGCAAAGCTTGAAAACACCATGAACCATGCGAGAAAGCATATTCAATTCAATCCTAGAGATCTCATATGGCTACATCTCAATAAGGACAAGTTCTCCAAGAAAAGGTAAAATAAAATATCACCTTCAGCAGATGATCCATTCAAAATTCTAACAAAAATTAATGACAATGTTTATTGTGTTGAATTACCAAGTGAATATAGAGGGTCAAACACCTTCAATATATGGGACTTGATGCCATTTGTCAAAGATCTCACTACGGATTTGAGGTTAAATCTTTCCTCACCCGACAGAGATGTTGGGCCATGTGATGGTGAGCCGCCCAAGGAAGTGAAACTAGACCAAAGCCTGATAGGTCCAATGACTAGATCTAGGTCACAAAGATTGATGGACCCAACCTAGGATCTGGAACCAAGAGGAGGCCTCATTATGGATCGTGGGGCCCTAGGCAAGTTAATCTCATGTCAGTTGCAAACCAAAGAGAATTTGTAGTAACCCAGCCAGCCAACTCCATTTTGCATTAAAGAGTTAGCTGGAATTATCCCCACCTATTGGTTGATTGAATTGTTTTGGTTTTAACTAGGCTTAGGAAATTTCAGTAGAATTAAATGTTAGTTAGCTGGAGCTTATCACGAGGAGATGCTCCATAATAGTAATTTGCATTTTCTAGATCGTTCTCTATAATCATGTGCTGGAAGAGTTAATTGTTGTGTTGTTACTTGTGCCAGCTTAGAGGCTTGTTCTAAGCCTATATATATTGAAGAGAAAGGTTTTTGGCCATCTTCTCTGTATTTCTCTAGAAGAAGGTTTTTACTTATCTAGATCAACTTGTGTGACTTAGTTAGTAGTGTCTTTGTTCACACTCAACCCTCTTATCAATTAGAACTCCTTCTGATTGTTGCGAGCTCTTCCTCTCTTCTCCTGCAACCTCTTGACATTGTGAGTTGAAAGCACATCACCATGCTTGCCACAATAATTCGTATTGAGTCCAAGGTGATCTTACTTCATATATATATATATATATATATATATATATATATATATATATATATATATATATATATATATATATATATATATATATATATATATATATATATATATATATATATCATTTTATATATATTTACACAATATCTGCATTATGGGTATATGTATATGACAATATATATAAATGTATATTACCCCTGATATAGTCTATATGCCTGATGAATGCATGTATTCATATGTACCTATATAGAGACATATATAAAGATTCGGGTCTTATATATATATATATATATATAGATAGATGTATGTATGTATGTATTCATGTGTACAAGGTTGCATTTGAACTTATTGAACATCTCTTTTTATATGTTTGAGAAAATATGCATTCTTATATCTAAGTCTAATTCATATGTTCAAGCACATATATATATATACACCCACATATCACATTTGATGTTATATGGTTTTATATTCAATTTATGGGACAAGGTTTCAACACTGAAAATTAGACATACACAGGAGGCTCTATAAAAAAACCCAAGGGTGTCATTGAAGTGGAAAGATTTTTGACAAAAATTGGGTTTAGAGAAGGTAGCGATAAAGATCATGCTCACAATCAACCAATTAAAAAATAAGTGGTGTAAATAAAGGAAATTAAAGCTTGAAAAGCTGTTGAAGAAAGAAAATCAACGAAATTCAGAAGGCTTCCTTTCAGAATTGCCTATATGACTCTATATAAAGGAACAAGAGGAGGTGAGAAAGGCATCAATCAACAATTCATTCAATTTGTTTACTTTTCATCTTCTTTTCTCGTTTAGATTTACCTTTCTTTGTAGCTTTCTTTTTGTAAGATCTTTTGTCTTTTATAACCCTTTTTCACTTTTACTTTTGATTCTCAATATCTATTGCTCGTATGGGGTTTTAGTTCTCAAAACCTCATACATTTTGTATGACTTTGTTACGAACCTATTGATTGAGATACCTGTTCCAGGATGCTCAAGAGTTCACAGAACCACGTAAGTCTTATAAATAGCCTTCTAAGGATGAAGGTTTAAATTCTCTACCATGCTTCCACGTCTTCTACCCGAATTCTAAGAAGACAAGTTGCCTATGGGTTTCTTTCACATGTTTGAGTGAGCCTCTAAATGGTAACACACACACATGCAACTTCTAGGGAAATGATCTCGCCAAGCACACCGTGAGTGAAGAGACCTGCCAGATGAGCTGACACAAACAAAATAGCAAAGGTAAATCATTTATTGACCATCAAGCTATGGAAGTGATGATCAATATATGGGGTAGTATGGGCATTGGGTGATAGTAATGGTGATTGGAAGCTTAACTTAGCTCATAGTGGTGGCGACACATGCTGAACCCATGTTTAATGGACAATAAACACAATTAGACTGGTGTTTACTGTTCAGCTACATACAGCTCAGAATATTTAGCTTTCTATTTTTTGGTTACGGAAGCTAGGTAACCTGTGTAGAGATGTCAAAATGCAGTTGGCCCAGGGGGCTGGGACATAGAATTCCGGACCATATTTGAAGCAGGGCCAAATGGCCTGGCCCGTATGGCCCTGGGGCCAACACAAGTCGGGTCGGTTTGGCCAGCAGGGTCACAGGCCTCTGGGATATTAGATCGGGTTTATAAGACCCGATTCAAATATGTTTGAAATTTAAATCCGTTCAGGCTTCAACAAGTGATATACACATACACATGTAATAACAAACTCTATATACAAATAGGTACTATATATATGCGTATAGGTATATATATACATACACTACATATATATACACACATGTAATGCAAAAACTATACATATATACATGTAGTTGAAAAAACCAAAAAAACCATACATATATAGAGTACATATATATGTATATGTATGTATATATAATGGAAAAAATATACATATATATATGTAATTAAAAAAACTATACATACATAGGTAGTATGTATATATACATATTACATATATATACATGTATTGGAAAAAAATATACATGTATACATGCAATTGAAAAAACTATACCTATATATACATGTAATTGAAAAAAATATACATATATAGTACATATATATATATATATATATATATATATATATATATATATATATATATATATATATATATATATATATATATATGTATATGTATGTATATATAATGGAAAACAATATGCATACATATAACCGTGAGTTGAGAAATCCGCATGGTGAGCTAACATTTTGAGTACATCATTCTAGAATAAACATGTTGGGAATATGGCGAAAATGTCCTCCCATATTCATGGTTTTCTCATATTATTTTTGGAAAATATCTATTTATATATACTTGAGTCTCAAAGGACGTTCATTTATTTCTAATTTTTGAGGTTTTTTCTATTATTTACAGCTACCATTAAGTTATACAGAAAACTAACTTGAACTTGGCTGCCTATAATCTTTTATTTTTATAAAGTTTTGATAGAATCTCCAGCTTGAATGGGTTGATGATCCTTTGAATTAGGCTGCCACGGTATCAAATTGCTAATTTACTTTTCACTGCAGGATCATTTATTGAGATAAGTAAAATTATCCAAAGACACCAATAAAGAATTTAGATCATCGAATTGGCTGACGGACCATCCAGCTTTTAGAAAATGACTGGGATTACCGCTTTGCCGTTTTGTCGACTTCCTTGCTTTTGTTATATGTGTGTGTGTGTGTGTGTGTGTGTGTGTGAGAGAGAGAGAGAGAGAGAGAGAGAGAGTTTCTCGACAATAAAGAATTTGCTTTATGTATAATTAAAAAAATGATTTGTTTGTGCACCAACCTTCTCACTTTGGTGGTTTGTGCCGGAGACCAGTTTTTTCCTAGTTTAAAATATTTTAATATATTTTAAGGAGAGCGGGAGACCGAGCTTGTGTTACCTGCAGGGCTCTGTTTGCTTGCACACATTACACTCTTGGACCCTTCCACAGTGACCTGCACTATCACCAAATAGTGAGAATGCCCATCATGACCTCAGAAAGTGCACTCACACTCACTCGCACCCCCGTTTTGCCTCTATTTATATAAGACCATCACCGTGGATAGTGCACTGAGAGTTGAGAGGAAAAATCATTTATCAATTTTTGTTTTTAAGGCAGAGGATTTCGATTTCCTTGCTGGAATTTTCATCATGGGGACAATGGAATTTGAGAATACTAATAGTAGACTGAGTGTTAGAGGAGGAGGATCCTTGTTTTGCTTGAATCATGCTGTGGATTGGAAAGGAAGAGCTTGCAAGGCCAGCCACGGGGGAACGAAGGCTGCCGTCTTTGTTCTTGGTTGCTATTCAATCCTTTCATCTGTTCTTATGGTTACATTTCTTCAGAGTTTTTTTCGGGTTCTTAAGGGTGCTTTTGTGTGTGAATTGCAAGGCCATCAGTGGAGGAAAGAAAGCTGCAATATTTGATCTTGGTTGTTCTTCAAATCTTTTCGTCTTTCTTTTCTTTTGTTAAAATTGTTGATTTTTCAGTTTTAGTTTGGCTTTTTGAGGGTGGTGTCAGTGGTTTCATTTTAAGAGATGGCAATGCGTGGGGCAGAAGAGGGAGAATCCTTGAAGTGGCTTTTGCGTTTGTTTTAATTTAGCTTCCTTAATGGGAAATTTGTGATTCAAATTTCTTAATCTTACGATTTTGTTGTTTAGAAGTTTCTTTCTGTCTCTCTGACGCGCACACACACACATGTTGGTGCTCTTGCTCTCATATTTAACCTGCCCTGCTGTTGCAAAGTTGATTTTAATGCCATTCAAAAGACGCCTTTAAATTTTGGTAGGCAAGCTGGGCTTAGGAAGACCCCTACAAGAAATGCACAGCCACCGGTACTGACCTCGGGACCTTCAAGTCGAAGGTTTTCGAGTAGACCTCCTAGCCAGGAGAGCTATAGCTGTACCATTCAACGTTTTTTGCACAAACTGTGGAATTTTGAGGCCCAAGTGGCATTTACTGAACTGATATAATATGCTGAATGAAGTTCTGATCACGAGGCTCTGTGTTCCACGTTTACAAATGATATGTGATTTCCTTTTCATCGGGTGCCTCATCTATTTGTTTAGAATTGTTGATTATGCTCTGATTTGTGTGTGGATGATTCAGGGCTTCAAGCCTTTGAGATCATGGCTATTGCGGCCGTGGGGAACAATCTGATCACTTACGTATTCAATGAGATGCACTTCTCTCTGCCAAAATCTGCTAATGTGGTCACCAATTTTGTGGGCACCATCTTTCTCCTGTCCCTCTTGGGCGGATTTGTCTCTGATTCTTACCTTGGGAGCTTTTGGACTATAATCATATTTGGCTTTGTAGAGCTTTCAGTAAGTATCTCTTCCTTTACATAAATTTTCAGAGGTTGTCAATCCAAATTCACTTAAAAAGTGACACTTTTGTAGGCTCTAATAACATTTTATCATGCATTTTTAAGAGTTTCAATATGAAAAAGAAAAGATTTTTTATAAATCATAAGGACCTACATTGAAAACTTCCTCGTCAATCAACACCGAGGGTTTGAATTTGATTGTAGGGTTTTATCTTGCTCTGTGTCCAAGCTCACTTGCCACAACTTAGGCCAACAGACTGCAGTATGAGAACTGGAGGATGCTTGTGTGAGGAAGCAAAGGGATTCCAGGCATTGATATTCTTTGTGGGACTATACTTGGTAGCTGTGGGAAGCGGTTGTGTCAAGCCAAACATGCTTTCTCAAGGGGGAGATCAGTTTGCTGGGGATGACCCTAATCGATCGAGAAAGCTTTCGTCTTACTTCAATGCTGCATACTTTAGCTTCTGTCTTGGCGAGCTTATCGCACTCACCATCCTTGTATGGGTCCAGACTCACTCGGGCATGGATGTAGGCTTTGGTGTCTCAGCTGCATCCATGGTCATGGCCTTGGTCAGCTTAATATGTGGCACCGCTCTTTACAGAAACATGCCACCTCAAGGCAGCATCTTCACTCCTATCGCGCAGGTATCCGCTCCTATGAACACGCGCATGCACACACGTGTGTTTGTGTGTGTGTGAGAGAGACAGAGAGAGAGAGAGATGCTCTCTCTTTGTTATCAGAGATTCCAACTTTTCAGTGTGGAATTCTCTTTTCAGTGGGTTATTTCTTAGTGGCACTTTTCCTTGACAGTAGGACATATTTTATAGGACTCCAAACTTGGTCAATTGTTTTTTATTACTAATCGAGTCTACCCGTTGATTTCAGGTGTTTGTAGCTGCCATTACCAAGAGGAAGCAAGTCTGTCCTAAACCGGAGTTGCTGCACGGGCACAAGCATGGTACTGCCAATCTCAACACATCTACAGTAATGGGGAACTTGCCACATACTGAAAAATTTAGGTAAAAACCAAGCCTGTGGTCACTTGCTATATCTTTGGGGCGGGCTTACTTATTTAAGATAAATGGACTTAAATCAAGATATGAATGCTATTCCTTTTCTAACCATATCTCAGAAGTAATTATAGTGTTTATTTAAGAGGTGCAGGTTCTTAGACAAGGCATGCATCATGACTGAAGAGGGCATGACAAATAAGCAGAGCCCATGGAGACTCTGCACAGTAACTCAAGTTGAGCAAGTCAAAATCCTCATCTCCGTAATTCCGATTTTCGCGTGCACCATAATTTTCAACACTATACTGGCCCAGCTCCAAACATTCTCAGTACAGCAGGGAAGCACCATGAACAGTCAACTGACAAAAAACTTCAAGGTCCCACCTGCTTCACTTCAATCAATCCCGTATCTCACACTTATCTTTGTTGTGCCACTATATGAAGCTGTCTTCGTTCCATTTGCACGCCGGATCTCCAGAAAGGAGTCTGGTATCTCACCCTTGCAACGAATTGGTGTTGGACTGTTCATGGCAACTTTCTCTATGGTAACAGCAGCACTAGTCGAGAACAAGAGAAGGAAAACAGCTCAATTTTCTCACCAGCTAATCTCCATCTTTTGGATTGCCCCACAGTTCCTCATATTCGGGCTCTCAGAGATGTTCACTGCTGTTGGACTCGTTGAGTTCTTCTACAAGCAGTCTCTTTCAGGGATGCAATCCTTTTTAACAGCCATGACATACTGCTCATACTCGTTCGGCTTTTTCTTTAGCTCAATTCTAGTGTCTGTGGTGAACAAGATCACCTCAAGCAAATTTCACAAAGGATGGCTTGCCGAGAACGATCTCAACAAAGACAGACTGGACCTCTTTTATTGGCTGCTCGCTGCACTAAGTCTGATAAATTTCTTTCATTACATATATTGGTCTAGATGGTATGCTTCTGATCGAAGTCTAGACCATGCCGAGCTAAGCGGTCGTAATGGTGAAGACACTAAGTTCAACTCTTTTAAGCATGTTGGAGATGAAGTTATTTAGCATCTTCAATCTCCCTTAATTCTATAATTGACTCTTGTATGGACAAAGTAGTCAGGCAGAGGAAAGGCCCATGTTGGACATAGAACTACTATGTTGAAAGTGACCCTTTGTCCTCCCCTTTCTTTAATAATTGACTATATGGAAAAGGCTACAGAGGCTACATTGTAATTAAAAGTAAAGAAGAAAGTTAGGTCTGATACCAACTTATATTTTCATCATTCTTTTCCTTTTATTGCTATCCTTTTTCTTATCCTGACATTTTTCCCATCGTCTTGTGTATGTCATGAACTTTTATGATTATGCCGAGCAACGATATCTCGTTTAATATATAAAAATGTCAACATGGTGCGGTCGACATTAGGATAGTTTGACTAATTTGCTTACATGTGGAGGCCAAAGCCAGATGCATACCCCTGGGTATTGAACTCATGACTTTCATCTTGTGAGTTGACCCCCTTGAAAGGTGAGCTATTGGTCATTGTGCATTGTTTTACAGAGTTTTAAGATTAAGAAATAGGACAACTATGACCAGCCTATTTGTATAACCGCCAGTATGCCTTTTCATGTTACGTGTTCATGGCCATGTTTGTCGCGTATTCCATTCCAAAAATTGAGTTCAGAATAAGTGGCTGCATGGGCTTCAAACTTTAATCCATCTTTCAAAATTTCTACTGAGTTGGACTTTTGACGATTATCATGCATGGTTCCCTGATTGCATACTCACCTCGCTCCCATGTGCTGCTCAAGAACCCTAATTTATGACCACCAACTTCGATTCCTCAAGAGTGTCTTGAGTTACAAGGAGTTGAAAAATATACCAATGCTGCTGGCTTTCACCTTTCTGCTGATGTTGACAGAGCAATATATAAGGACAGTATTCCAAAATTCCTAATATCAGAATTTTAGTCCCACACATAGGATTCAAAATGCAAATAAAAATCAAATTGAGAAGCATGAATTAGGAGGTAAATACTAGTGTGTCCGGAAATATGTACATTAAAATAGATGAGAGAAACGATAATGAAGCTGGAGTGAGCAGGTGAGCTTCAGTAAAGAAAAAATTACGGCCAGTTATGATCCAACACTTCCTAAGATTAGTATATCCATCCAAAGGACTCATTGAATAACTTGTGGATTATCAAATTACAGCGGTTTAGATAGAGGCATGAAGACTCTTGCTGAGTTAGAAAAATTGGTTGACATCTCTGCGAAATGCATTTCGTATGCATTGTGGCCTCTTAAATAGTCGGTGCTTGATGTGGAGACAAATTTAATCTCCCATGCCTAGTCACCTATCCATTCCATAACTTTCCTGCAATATGACTCGATCCAAATGAGGTACTATTGTAACATTGGAAGTTTCTAAGGGATGGCCCTAGATATGTAAAGTCGCTCCCACTTCTAACTAGAGAATTTGATCATGGTGAAATTTCTTTTGTGGCAATTGTGGATGTAGGTTTTGAATGCAGAGGAGCAGTGTTGTTGGGCTTTGGATCACTTGGCACGGCCTCATTGAGTAGGTTGTCCAGAGGAAGAAAACCAGAGGGAGACGAGGTACACATGGGATGTGATTCTATATGTGTCTTTCAGTTTCATCGCGTTTTTATTTACCTTCCTGAAATGTCCGTTTCAGTCAAGAGAAATGGCTCCTTTGTTGTATTACCTCTTATATTAAATAAATTTTATTAACAACATTTTGCTTGAAATCAGTAAGTGGTTCATGAAAATATAGGAGGGACCCTACTTCCATATTCCATGACCACAATTGAACAGGCCTTATGGCCACTTTCAACTAAGAGTTATCATCTCCCACTTTGCCATATGAACTGAAAAGATACAATGGTTTTTTTCCCACTATTTAATGGCTTTACCAATTGTATCATCTCCTAGTAATACTAAAGTACAACTTTCATGAGTTATCCTATTATGTGGTTGTCATAATCAATATGTTTTTCCTACGTAACAACTCATGTACATACAGTTGAAAACCTAAACATGTATTAACCCTATATTGCTAACATGTTGATGCAAACAAGTCTTCGAATATACCCTTTATCAAGGAGTCTACTATAATATCCCCTGTAGGGAGGTAAGAGATAAATATTTCATTCTTTTATATCATATAATATACATAATGATGTTTTACCATTATATGCTTGCTTCTTCAGTTATCAACTCGACTATTTATAAGAGTTATGGATTCAATGTTGTGACAATAAATGAAAACTATCTCGTTGACTATATCCAACCTTAAATCACGAATAAAGTTGCTTATACAAACCACACTCATTGCAGCCATACTATAAGTAATATACTCAATCTTTTTTGTATGCAATGCTATACAACCATGTTTTTAGCATGACCAAGAAACAACACCTTCAAACAAAAATATTTGACCACTGGTTGATTTGTTGTCATGATTGATCCCAGTAAAGTCAACATCTCAGTATCTAGTTATTTTTAATTCATCTGTCTCATAGTATAATTTCAAATCCCTTGATCGTTTTACATATCTCAAGATCCTCTTCATGACAACCCAATATTGTCAAGTAGGATTACTTTGATATCTACTAACAAGACTAACAACAAAGTTGATATAAGGTCTCATACACAACATAGCACATATCAAACTACCAACAACTTGAGTATAAGAAACATTCGGTTTCTTTGTTCATTACCTCGACAATCAACTTTACTAAGCTTGACTTCTTTTGTCATAGGTATGCTTGCAAACTTATACTCACCTATTCTAAACTTTTGAGGATATAGTCAATATCTCTATCTTTACTTAGACATAATAGTCTAGATGTTCTATCACGATAAATCTTTATACTCAAGATATAATATGTCTCATATAAGTATCTTTCATCTCAAACTTAGAACTTAGCCATGACTTAGTCTTGACAATGATATCATCGATATTACTAATAAACAAATGTCATCTGCATATAGACAAGATGACAAAGTGACTCCCATTATTCCAACCATGGACATAGTGATCAAGTTGATTAGCCAAGAATTCAAATTCTATAACGATATTTTGAAAAAATAAAATATTACGGATGAAGTGGTTGTTTTAGGTCATATAGGGATTTTCAACCTATATATTATGTTATCGTGACCTTTAATTACATAGCCTTCTAGTTGTTTTATGTAAATAGTATCATTAAGATCACCATTCCAAAAAGGAATCTTTATATCTAGCTTATGTAAATCTAAATCATAAAATGATCCAGTTGCCAAAATTATCCTTATGAATATAAATTTTGCAACAAGAGAATATACAAACAACAACAACAACAACTAAGCCTTTTCCCATACTAGACGGGGTCAGCTACATGGATTCTTTGTTTCTACATATCCCTATCATGTGCCATGTTAGCAGTTAACTCACAATAAGTTAGATCATTCTTTATTGTTTCTTTCCAACACTTTTGTGGTCGTCCTCTAGCTCTTTTAATACTTTCTCTTTTTTTTGAAAAGCCTTTTGCAACCAACCTCACTTTAAATTTTTTTATCAAACCGTCAACTTTGTATTTTTTTCTAATACCTATTTACAACCAAATGCTTTTCTATCCTTTGGCAAAACTGTCAACACTTAGACTTGGTTTTTCTCAATAGATTCAATTTCCTTATCTATTGCTTTTACTCAATCTAGTGATTCAGATTAATCTCATAGGTTCTTGATAACTTATTTGTCACCTTATCTAAATCTATTTAATATTATGTCTCCTCAACTAAGTAAGTATAGTAGTCTTTTAAGTAGAATAGAGGAGTAGCCCATGGTCTCGTATGGCCACTTAATATTTCAATTTGTAAGGAAAACTATCAGGCTATGTTTCTATGGTTCAAATGATAATTCATCAAGATCTAGAACATCACTATCATTATCATCATTATTTGTAAGAATTTAATTTTTAATATCCTCTAATAATTGAATATCTCTACTTTCTATCAACCTAAGATCCTTGTGATAGAACCGATACCCTTTCGATCCCTTTAGGTATCCAATAAAGATACACCCCAAAGATCTAGTAGTTATATCTAAATTAATCCAAGAACTTTAAATGCGCTATGAAGCCTCACCTCTATAAGTGACTAAAATCTATTTTTTAATGAGATCATGAGTCATATGGTATACTAGATAAAACCTTGCATGAGGTTCTATTTAAAATATACATGGATGTAGACATTACTTCTCTGTAAAATACTTTTGGTAGAGAAGCATCTCCTAATATGAACCTTGTCATATTTGGAAGGGTCTTGTAATATCATTGAATGACTCAATTTTTTCATGTGTCATAGATATTGTATTTTGCTTAGCTATGCCATATTCTTTACAATGTTCAGAAAACTCATTTGAAGTGTATGTGCCACCTTGATCAAACCTTATCACTTTAATTGTGCATTCAAATTGATTTTCAAACTTCTTGCTTATATTCTTTCAATGTATCAAATCTATGTGATGAGATATATATATTCATACCTCGAATAGTTATCAACAAATGTTATAAAATAAACCTTCTCATTATGGGACATTATTCTAAAAGGTCTATAGATGTCGGTGTAAATGATTTTTAATAGACTTTTGGTTCTTCTTACTTCTTTAAAAAGTTGTTTTCTCGTTATTTTCTCTTAAATGCAAGCCTCATATTTGTTGAATATGGTTTCATCAAACATGAGTAATAAGTCAAAGGTTACTAACTTCTTTAACTTATTTAAGCTAACATATTCTAGCTTTCTATACCATACATTCACGTCAACAGGCATTGCACATTCAATATAAAGAAAAGAGGAAGATGGACGTTCATTATTCAACTTATTACTATAATGGATATTAACTAAATTACACCTTATAATGGACACAATTAATATATCAATAAGTAATACAAAAGTGCCTATTATATCGATCCTAAAGGATCCAACTCGTAAAACTTCAAAATATATGTTATTTCCTAGGTAGACACGATGTTCTCAAGGTCATTACTCTTTGAGGTCAATTGTTCCATTCTTGCTCTTGATTATATGTCACATTGCTCTAGAGTCAATCCACTAAGCAAAAATATCACAATCTAAATGAAGACATTATGAGATCAAGCAAACTACTTCATGCTTCTCCTTTTAGCTACCCTATTGAGTGTTGTTATTATCCTTCTTGTGATTGCAGTAGTTCTTTTTATAATATCATTTTTTTTATAGTTGAAGCACTTTACACAATAAGAGGATCCTTGTAACTTGAAGATGTATTAAATTTATCAAATTTTTTATTTTATTTTTCTTTTTCTCATTGTTGTGTGAATTGGAGCCAAGGTCATCTTGAGAAAGGAATATTTTTTCATTTTTCCTTCTTAAGCTTCTCTTGTTCAATTGCAAGTTTTAGTGAGAGTTGGGCTAGGGTAACTCTAGAGTTAACCCTAAGAATAGTGGTGATTATATCCCAAAAAGAGGAAAGGTGGTTCAAGATTGTAGACATTTGTATTGGGTTTAGAATGATGGTGCCAGCCATAGTGGCATCTCTAGTTGTAACATGCATCTTATTCACATGCTCGACTATATTGTTGTAGTAGCAATTGGACATGTAGTTCAATTGTGCTATCATATTTAGCAGAGACTTTATCAAACAATTTTTTTATAGTCTTATAGTATTTAAAGATGCTAATAAGGTCATCTTTTATATAGGTGAACATAATTGTTTTTGCTGGTATATCATTCCTAGAGAAAGTTTTATAACTTTCTCTTTCGTAAATTGTTGCTTTAGGAGTGGGTTGAGTCCTGGTTTCTCTTCGGACATAATCAATGCCCTTGATTATCAAGGCCAATGGGATACACCTTTCTAAGTTTGAAACTTCAAACCATTCAACTTTTGGGTTTTGGTCAACTCAAATTTGCAGACTCTTGAAGTCATTTTTCAAAAATAAAAAGGTCTGGGAATCATGTATAGAAACAAGCAAGAAGCAAACAATTGTTTTAATAAGCAACAGACAAATGCAAAGAAATAATAAGTTAATGCTATGCTATGCACTAAAGAGTAATTTCTAAAAAATTACTAGTAGTCTATAATTTCTAATAATAATTGTCGAGGGTTTCTTGTATTGAATTATACTTCTTCAGTTAAATATTGTTCTATTTTTTAATAAACTTTAGAACAAATTTTTAGAAAGAGTTTCGACTCTGATCTATGATTATTTGATTCATAGTAAAAATAAAAATAAAAAATATGACCATATCGGTATCCAATCTATGTCGAATTGATTTTCACTCTTTTGATTTTTTATTTCTCTATTTTTGAGTATTAGAATCAATATTTTTTTAGAATACAATTTTTATTTGTAATCTTAGAAGAAGATTAGGTCTGACCAATTGGTGTCTGATCAGGCGATTTATCTTTTCTTCTGATAAATCCTTTTCTCCCCTCTCTTTTTTTAAGAAAGATTAGGGAAAAGGTTCCGAAAAAAGGATTTACAAACTATTTCTATATAGACTTATATAGATCTCTATAGAACAAGAAAGATTTATCTCTATTGTGAGTATAAATTAAAGCATGCCTTGATCGAGCCTATAATGGCCGATCTTGGTATAGATTCATGTGCTTATTGACACCTGTTAGGATATGTTGCGCTATGATATCAATGTTGATTTTGATTGCAGTAGAGCGGCATCGTTGGGCTTTGGATAACTTCGCACAGCCTTGTCGAGGTGGTTCTGCAGAGGAAGAAAACTAGAGAGACAAGGCAAAGAGAGACCGGGCTGTAATTTCTAAATGACCTGATTTTCAGGGCAAAGAGAGGAAGAAAACTAGAGGGACAGGGCAAAGAGAGACAAGGCAAAGAGAGACAGGGCTGTAATTTTTTTGTGATTCTATATCTCTCTTTTAGTTTTATCTTTTTTACATTTACCTTCCTCTGATGTCCATTTCAGCCAAGAGAAATGGCTTGTTTGCTGTATTACCTCTTACAGTAATTTATAAATAACAACTGATAAATTTTATTTAAAACATTTAGTTTGAAATCAGTAGTTGGTTTATGAAATATGGAAGGAGGTCCTCTTCCATATTCCATGACGACAATTGAAGAGGCCTTATGACCACTAACAGCTAGGAGTTATCGTTGGAGTAGGAGGCTTAAATGGCTCTATGCAAATCACACGTCTTGTTTCTTGTGGTTTACGTGATTGTTTCTGTGTTTATTCTATCCATTTTTCTCTTTGCTTCCTAATATGAACGAGCCCGGAGGCTGAGGACTTCTTCACTGAGCCCATCTTATTTGCTAGAGCCAAAGTATGAACAAAACGTAATGCTTATTCAGCTTCAACACATCCCCACATTAGAATATTTATCCAATAAAAGCAAAAGACCTCTATATCAAACAAATTTACAAAAGATACGTTGTTCTTCCTTTATAACTCGACAAGCTTAATGCTTTTAACTCAATTCTCTTTGGATGAATGTGTGATCGGATTGCCTAACAATAGTTCCCACTTGATGAAATTCCTCCACTAGCACTCCCAGCTAACCCAAATTTGCTAACTTTGTGCAGTGTTAAGCAATGTCATTGCTTCAAAAGTCAAAACATGAAAGAATTAATATCCGACTCCTGTACCGGTCAGAATCTGCCAACACAAACTTGATTGTCATAAAGAAATAGTAAAGTAATATGATTTTGATAAGGAACCCTAACAAAGAGCAAGTCACTTGCAGTTGGCCCATTGTTATAAGGTAAATTCTAGGCGAGTTGCTCGATCATACGGCCAGACACAAGATAAGTCACGCCAGGGAACTATGAACTGGCTACGATCCTCCCATCCAAACTTGATTAAAACAATGAAAATTATCATTACTTAATGAAAACTTCATTGAAAACTGGCAGTTCAAAATGTTCCTACTAGAGGAAAGAGGAACATAATTTCTCATTACTTGTTACCAATACTACTACCTTTTAGGCTCATTGTGTACGATAAACTAACATGAAGCAGGGAAACCATGTTTTGAGAAATTGAAACAGCCCAACTCAATCCATGAAGCTTGCACCCATTCTCCCAGGGATTGCTCGGAAGGGTTGCTAATGAGAATTGAACCTTAACTGCTAGTCTGCTACTAGTAACCACTTCTATATCTTTTCAATACTGTATCTCTTGATGGGAGCTAATCCCTTGTGGAGCACCGACATCCATTGTATTGTGTATATCTTTTTAATACTTATCTAAAGGAGCACAGTCGAAAGGCCTATATCTCTTGATGGCAGAAGTATGGGTTCAATTCCCCTGCGTACGTCGACCACCAGGACAAGCAGGCGGTGTAAACTTGCCTCACTACTTCTTGGCTTCATATATCACTTCTCGTATTCTTTCTCTTAGAAAGAAAAACACTTCTAGCTCTTTGTGTGCGTCTCTGTGTGCATCTGGGTGCACGTGTGTATGGTGTGTGTATTCTCAATGGATTAAGCTGGTCCCACTTTGAAGAGAAGAAAAGGTGTCTTGAGTTCTCGCCTTTCCCATAATTCTTACCAAGAACACCTCGAACAAACTCCACATCCGTCTCAATTCCTATGGATGGCAGAGGCACTACTCATAGGAGAACAATGTCATTGTTTGGCCTATTTGTGCTCACTAGAGTATGTTTTGGAGAAACATCAATGGTACCCTTTGTAGGAGTGAATTTTGGTCTGAAAGGAGTGACTATTGCCGTAAAACATCGGTGGATGGTACCCTCAAGTCTTGGAGCTACGGGGACTTTGCTTTGAGCCTATGGTTGAGCCTCCTTGTTAGGAGTAACTGCAGTGTGGGCTTCTTAAACTTGGGTTGTAGAGGCTGCTACATGAGAAGAAATGGAAACTCGAGACTCTTCCTAGCAAAGAAATGGAAACTCGAGTCTCTTCCTAGCAAGGTGTACCGATGATTGTAGTATGTTCGGCGGAGATGTGTATTGCATCTTGGCAAGATGTACTAGGTGTGACTCGGCAACCTCCTCAATCTCTCAATTTGTGACTCGGCAACCACCGAGCACATGCTCACCACTTTGGGGAGGATTTGTCCTGGTAACATACCCGGGGCATTGCTGCTTCATTCGGAGATGCTGATCAGAATGCTGGGAGCATGCCCCATGCCCTACTATCTCAGTCGGTTCAACCTGCACTGTTGGTGAAGATAGTACTACCCGTTCAGCCGACTCAAGTATATCCCTACACACTGCCACTACAATCAAAG
This sequence comes from Brasenia schreberi, assembly GCA_036023115.1. Taxonomy (NCBI): domain Eukaryota; kingdom Viridiplantae; phylum Streptophyta; class Magnoliopsida; order Nymphaeales; family Cabombaceae; genus Brasenia; species Brasenia schreberi. The sequence continues at coordinate 18,257,640 of JAYKKT010000080.1, read as the reverse complement.
GCCGGACACTATCATTTATATCGGCTCTCTCACAATCGGCTATGATCAGCAGATGCCTCTTGCTTGGTAGGTGCATCCCCAAGCAACATACTCATTCTATTGGTAAAGCAAAAACGAGTATGGGTTCACCGTGATCCAAATGTACTTTCATGCATTTTAGTGGTTTGTGCCCATTGTTGTGGGGCAGTCTCGGACCTATTCACTGGCTAGGCGCCATCCGGAAAAGTCCCAAAAGATCTATTTATGCAGTTCGAATTTTTTCAAAGTATTATATAGGCTGACTCGCCCTCATTCCCCCAAGTAGACATGACTGATTCAGAACCGGTTTAGTGGTTCAAACTGGAACCGAATCGGTTTCAGAACTGTCGGTAACCAAAACTGGTCGAACTGGAAGCAGAATTGGGTCCTCCTAATTCGGTTACCGTTCATTCTTTTCAAGAACCAGCTCGGAACCAGAACTGACAGTTTTAAACTGCTTTTAAATAGAATATATATTATATACAAATATATTTACATAAGTTGAGGCTTGGCTCAGCGATAGACAGTGACTAACCACTGGACCAGGCATGGATTTAACTCTCACAAGAGTCATTTGCCTGTTCTAAACAAAAATTAATGGTTTTAAGACGGTTTTGAATCCAAAACCAGAACAGCTCTGAAACCGGCGCTTCAGAAACCGAACATGTCTATCCCGAACCGAAGTTTGCCTCACCCAAAAAACTTTCCTTGATTGCCTCTTGCAAGCACGCAACCCGAAGACTGTTTATCAGGTGCACGTAGTATGCATCTTTACAAATGTCTATTTCGACCCTCTCTCAAAAACATCGTCTCGCTAGTTTAGGCCATGAGAGAGAGAGAGAGAGAGAGAGAGAGAGACGGAGAGAATTGGTTCACGTGTTCCTGGTCATGTTTTGATGCCTTTAATGCGATTTTGGACCTGGACCAACCCAAATCCAAGTGGTCCTATTGTCTACCTCTTGACAGGGATATTTTATTTTCCGCGATGTTCGCATATTACATACATATAAATTAATGGATGTCGTGATTCATTAATGTAAACACCCAAAATTAAAATATTTTCAAAACTTACAATTTTGAAAATCAATTTAAAGCCTTTATGAACATCCAAATTCGAATTTTTTAAAGTTCAAGTCCTTTTGAGAACATTTCAAAATAAAGGTTTTAAATCAAGTTAAAAAGCCCAAATGTTCAAAGCGAATCAAACGAACAAGTAAGGATCCAGCCCGATCCAAGATCAAAATCAAGGTTGGAAGCGAAGGATGGTCCGAGTCAGAAGCCTATCCTCTCCAGATAAAGCAAATAACAAAGTATATCAAATAGGATACGAAAATAAAAGCTTATCAGAATTGGATAAGATGAAGACCAGCCCACTTCAAGGGACGAATCATTTCAGAACACGGGATCAGTTCAAGCTTAAATCAAAGGCCAAGGTGGACCAATTTTTACCAAATAAATTGGGTTTGAAGATGTTGATTTTAAAGAACTACCAAAGCCACATCCAACCGGTATGTTAAAGTGGATCAAGATGGGCTACACTTAGTCGGCCATGAAGGTGCACCCGGCTAAGCCTATGCAAGTCCAAATAGACTCAAAACCATACCACATGGGGTTGGTACATAGTACCACAAGGGGGACCACCTTATATGGATCATGGGCTAGACATGAAGCAAGCCAAACCCGCCCCAATGAAGGCCCTAGAAGCCAACCCCTTGGCCTATAAAAAGGGCCAAGGGGGGGCGGGTTTCTCATCTTAGAATGTTGTATCTTTTTCATGCTTGGATGCTTGAAGAGTTGGGAGTTGGTGAGAGAGAGAGAGCTAGGGGCTGCTTTAGGGTGAGGTGTTGCACCAAGTGTGGGTCGTGGGCTGCAAGGGAGTGAAGCAAGAGAGGGATTGGGGATAGTTCTAGGCTAGGGGTTGCATATAGTGAGTGAGATTGAGAGATTAAGTCAAGGAAGAAGGGAGCAAGTCGAATTCCACACTTGGAATTTTCGACATCTTGGGTGAAAATCTGTAAGTATTCCTAAACTTTGATTCTAATCCTTCTTCTCTATTAATTCAATTTAAAAGGGGTTGTATTAATGGAGCCTTGTCTCCCCCCATGTTGTAATAATGATTAGATTTGCTAAATTTTCATTCTCACTTATGCACTCGATGTGTTTGTTTATGTGATTTTTCCTCAATATATTCTATAGAACACTCTATGCTCTCTACCACCTCTATGCTTAAGCTTATATACATATTTCCCTTCATTTCCTTTGAGCAATTTCAATTTGTGATGTTGTGTTGTTGCAATTTCAATTCGTGTGAGTTTGTATCACGTATGATTCTAAAAACCTGAAAACTAGATTTTATCATCTTTGCATATATTGATTGCTTGAATTTTAATTCTTGAACCACTGCTTCAATTGCTCCGAAACTTTGCACACATTCAAGAATTATAGGGTCGTCCAACCTCGTAATTAAAATTATGTAAAATCGGAATGATTTCTGAAAATTGTCTGTTCAACCAATTTTCCTACAACAGAGTTTGGGTTTTCATCCTATAACTCTATCTGTAGGTCTCCAAAATCGATGAATTTTGATTCATTGGAAAGCTGACATCCATCATCAATATCAAATTCATTAAATTTGGAACTCTAAGCTCTTAGATATAGGTTCATCTTTGAGTCTTTATATTTCTATGATAGAACAATTCTGCGTGCTTGAGCATAGACACTTCCTAAATTTAATTTTACATCAATATAACTCTGAATCATGATCTGAAAAGTGCTACAGATTATTCACATCTCAGGCTTTGTCTTGTAAAATTTTGATGATTTTAGGAGGTCTGTAGAGTATTGAAAATGATTCGGGAAACAAGTCTTAAAAACAGAACTTTCTGTTTTTCAGCACTTTCATTTTGAAGCTTGAACCAAGTGCATTCATTTCTTCTTTGAAAAATACCCTATCCTCACGTGAATTGGAGTTTCTCACCTCTAGAATTGAAGTTTATAAGCGCTTAGGCCGACCCTTGAGTGTCGATTCAAGAAGGCCTAAAGCGAAAAGAGCTCACTCAGCCCAATCGCCAATTGAAGTCGGATTTGATTCATTACTTTACTAGTTTTTGCAAACTAGTTGACATGCTCGCGCAAGAGTAGATTAGAAATTATCGTTTCAAGTCTCTACATAGGCTTGGAGTGAAAATTTCGTGTCTACAATTAATAAATTAACTGATATTATTGAAATTTAATAAGTGTGAGTTGGATTGGATTGGATGCAGTCTTTAATCTAGATCTGCTACATATGAAATGGACAATAGAATCAGCATTTCGTGTGATCCATACCCGGTTTGATTAGTTGCTGGTGTTGCATCCAAATCAACGGTGTGAATGAGTCGGAAGTCGGTCTTTGAGAAACCACTTCTCGAAGAGTTGGATCTGGATTAGATCCATGTTGTCATCTGCCTCAGACCGCGCTTTTTTTCCTGGGAGTGACAATGGGGAGACTGAGACCAGGAACGCACGCCCCGCAGATATCGAAGTCATGTCTCAGAGCTTTCATAGATAAGACTTGGTCTTTTACCAAAGAAGCATTATCATCCAGCCGATGGCCCAACTGCACCCTTGACCTAGCATATTTTACTTGAACTCGATCAATTAAGGCTTTAAATTAATGAGTTGGCTCAGAACAGGTGCTAAACCTGCACGTCTTTATGGAGTCTGACCAGGCCAACTACAACTGTTGGTCTTTCTTGACTTGGCGTAGCATTTACCAACTCAACTGCACCCATTGAGCATGCCCTCTGGCCAGCTGATTCTATATCCTGTTAGGTCAGGTCAGGTCATTGGAACCAAGTTTTTGAACGGCTTGGTCAAGTTGGCCAAGTTTGCTGAACATTTTATCACCATGTGCCTGTGGTAGAATTTAATCGACCACATAATAAGAATTTGCAGAGATAAGTACCATTTACATCAAATAAGCAACTATATAATGCACAGCAGAGTGTTAGCTCATCTGACATGGCTCTATAACTCCCACATAGTAGGTGGTCAGTTCGAATCCCCGGTTATGCATGCGCGGGAGTCTTTTAGGCATTCGCTTCCCAAGATAACCACCAAAAGAAAAAGTAACTATATAATTGTGATGGTATTACATTATCACAGAATAAGACCGAAGTTCGAACTGGCATCATTGTTCTGCCCTTATACCGACGATCATGTAGCGAAAGAGTCCATCTCTACTGAACAAAAGAAGAGAGGAGAGAGTGAAAACCGAAGTCAGGGTACCGCCTAAGCTCCCTATGCCACCGGTAAGTAACGTTTAAGTTCGAACCTAAACCTGCGCTCGATGGATAATTTTATATGTTATTGTGTTAATTACATGGTCAAAAGACTCCACTATGACATGATCAGTGGTATTATAATACTTGTAATTCAGTTCTCGTAAATATCAACTTATCTTAATTAAAAATTATGATGTATTAAATACATACATGATATATATAGAGAGAAAGAGAAATTTTCATAAAACTCCAAGATCTCTACTGTATGATCGGAAAACTCTCGGTCCGTTTCTCTCAAAAGTGAAGCAAAAAAGTGTTTGATCATGACTTCGGGTCAAATCTAATGAACACATATGAAAACATAAACTGAAATACAAAACTGCTGGCAATGCATCATCTATAGGTACGACCAACAAAGTCGGCGTTCTCTATAACACAAGAAGAATGAGGGTGGTACTGTGATTATTATGTTTCTTACACAACACGGCAGGACAGGACAGGAATATGACTTGGAGCATGAAGTGGGTCAGATAATCACCAACCTAACCTAACCTATGAATGGTAATTGCAGCTAAATTTTTCCTAATTCTTAGTTAAAAGGAATGGTTGTCATCAGATCGCAATAGCAATAGATCGATGGGTAAGATCAAATGTGGGGGGTATTGCACCACAAGCAACAGCTCACCTGACTAGGGTGTCGATCAACAAGTTGAAGGTCATGTGTTCCATAACTGGGGTGCTCAGCTGTCTTCAGCCTTCCCAATCATAAAAGGAAGGAAAGAAAGAAGGAAAGCTGAGGTGCCTTAAATTCGTCTGTCACTTCCTCTTTTTTAAGGCAAGCTAGGGTTTAGCCAGGGAAGTCGTGGTTCCTCGACATACTTTTAAGGCACAGTCAAATTATTCACAGGATTTCTTTTTCTCTAAAACGACTGAATGCTTGTGGTATATGTGAAGCTCTGTTTGATTAAGCTACCCTCGATTAATGAATTTGAAATGATCAAAGTACATAACAAGAACCTCACAACGAATGAATTTGATAATATCTCGAATAGTTAGATTCTGATAATGGGCTGTTAATTGTTTAAGACCGTTCAGAAAACTACTTCACATTCAAAATCCGAATACCTGATCATGTTTTAGACTGGCCTATGTATCTATAAAATAATGTAAGGGGGTGAATTATGTATTTCGTCGTGTTAGGGGAAGAAACATGTATGTCAAGCTTGTATTCAACTGTAAAATGTATCTTTTATATTAAAATTCAGCCTTTTATAGAGATCCGCCACTGCCTGTGACGACATCCGTTTTTCTTTTTTTCTTTTTCTGTTACTATGGGAGGTCAAAGCCGGGTATGCAAATGGCCAGGGAGTCAAGCTCATGATCAGCCTTCACACAAGTCGAGGGGCCTTCCAGGCCGCCTATGCCCTGAGTGTGACATCATCTAATACCCAATTTTAGATGCACCCTACTTGTACGTCCGTTTGTGAGCACACGTTAACAAGCACTTACACATACATATACACCATCATAATTAACTTTTCTTTTTTACAACAAGAGCTTTGAAGCCTAACATACACAATGAATGCATGCCCCCACCACTGGCAACAAAGTCTATGAGCCCTGCCAGATGAGCCAACATTGGTAGATTGATTTATTGGATTTGTTGGTTGATGCCTTTCAGTCCTCCTCCTACATCCTTCGCAAAGAGTCATGGAGGCAGTCCTAGACTAGGCCTTTTGTATTCTTTGGATTTCCTTTCAATGATGGCATTTTGAGTTTTAATTTCCTTTATTTCCACAACTTGTTTTTTTAATCGGTGATTGTGAATACAATCTCACGTCGCTACTTTCTGTAAGCCCATTTTCTTCATAAACCTTCCATTTCATCGAGTATCCTAAGTTTCCGTCTAAAGCCATCAATGTCGTCTCTAATTATTGGCATTGACACCTAGGGCCTCTGCCACTCGTTTTTTAAATCTATTGAGGGAATGAGTTGTAGAGCACTCATTTCAACCAAAAAATCTTGTCCACACACTATCACTTAAGAGGATTGAGTTATCGTTAAACGTTCAATGACTACTCCATAAAAAGGTATTTAAATTCCTGTTTCTCTTTGCACATTACTGTTTCTGCGAGTTGCTTATTACTTCTTTCAATGCTTTTGCTTCTTACCCCTGCACTCATCTCCTATGGATATTCTTACTTTGATTTTGGTACTATAAGGATGCCTATTGTTTTGTTTGAAGTTAGCCTAAAGGATTTCTATATTTGATTGTATTTTTCCATCAAAGAGGAAGAGTTTGTGTGTTCTCTATGCCCTAACTTTATCCGAGTCTGGCAGTTCGTCAATAGGATCTATGTTAACTAGCTTAATTGTGTACAAGAATAGAAGTCCCAACTCTAGATTAAATTGGGTATCCATGACAGCTTGATTAAACCAATGTGTGCAATTCAGTCCAGGCTTTTGGACTCAACTTCACAAAATGTACATGAAACGTTATGCTCAAAGCTTGGTAGGGATGTAGGTGACCAAGTGTAGAGGACGGCTCCTTCTATGGCCCATAATGCTGATATCATGATAATGCAAGCATCTCTCAGTATGTGAATCTCATTTCTTGTTGATTTCATGTAGAATGAATCTGAATCTTCCTTGTAAATATGTACGTTATATGTATCCTCATAAATGGGTCAGGCTTTGGATTTATAACTGGATTCAAAATGTTCTAGAGGCCGAAAACTGAAGATGATGCCCCTTTAAACTTGTTTAGGACCGGACTGCTACACAAGCTCTCCTTGTGAAAGTTCAAGATTTAAAGTACTCTCTCACATGTACCTTAAGATGGGTCATTCTCAAACATTTGTTTTAGTTAATACAGACTTTCTTAGAAAAGTTTGGGTATTTATATTGGCGGAATCAATTGGTTGTGATATATCGAAGGAATTGATTAATACAAAGGAATTCGAGGATTGCTTTCTAGTGGTAAAGGCGGCGATGCTTTTATATAAGCACCTGTTGATGGAAATAGTGGGAGACCTGGCCTTTCATAGAGGAGGGGGAACCATTTGGTTCATCCGCCAACGTACTTGTCAGCATTTTTAGGTAATGTGGAGAATCCATATGTGGAGAATAGTGAGTGATGCGAAGGTTTGAGGCCTTGGAGGAGCTTCATATTATCTGTCAATGCTGCTTTTGCGGCATAATCAAAGTAGGTTGTGGTAAGGTTGGGTGGTGATAAATATTTTCAATTGCATCGAGTGACCTCGGAGCTATGTACATGCACGTTCCGAAGGTTAAAATCCAGAGTTAGAGGAATCCAGGTTTCGTGTAAACGTTTAGAACATTGATATCTACGTTAGAATGTTTTGTTGCTGACCATAAGCGGCTGCCGCCTTGACTATCTGCCTGTCTTTTTTCCAATCACTCATGTTTTATCATAGTGGTTAATTTGTTAGGAAGTATCACTAACACTATCTCTCGTGAGTTAAAAAAAATTCTCTTTAGATATGGAATAGTTGAAACGCTCTTCAACGACCATATGAGTTATTTCAGACTTGAGCACCATCAAAGATAGTTTAAAACCCGCCTACTCCCAGTCAAATGGTGACCATCTAGTATTTGATCCTTATGCTTGCCTGTTTGGTCATCTAGGATTGGAGCGCAGGCACCATCGGTTGGTGTTCTTGTTCGATGGATTTGGAGGACTATTGCTAGCAGAAACCATAATCTATTCCTTGTTTGATCAGGTTGGCATGCACCGGCCAATAATGGGATTGTACAATTATATCTTTTTCAAGGAAAACGGGGCGTTCCAAGAAGTGTGTTTGCATTCGAAAGGTAAACTTGAACCAAACATGAAAACTTGCTCAAGTAACTTTTCTCTGAGGAATTCGGTAGGAGTTGCATGGGCAGATCATCATGATAAGGGTATTCGTAGCCTTATAAAGCTATGGTGATTCTTTTGCCTCGTGGGAACCATCGGACAAGTATTCTAATCAATACCTCAGATTCCTAAGAAGAGTTGTGTAGAATCGGTGACGTTTCAAGGATGTAAATTCCAGTCGAGCACTAGGTACCAAAAACCAAAAGAGAGAGTGAATCAAAAGTGTCATAAAAAGGAGAAAAGAAAGTGAATTTTTTTTTCAAAGTGAATATCTTTCAAAATGAAAGCTACGAAGAAAGGTAAACTTAAACTAGAAAAGAAAATGAAAAGTAAACAAATTGAAAGACTGGTAGATTGATTTCTACGATTGGTTGATCGATGCCCTTCTAACATAGTTTTGCTTCTTTAATATATAGTCATAGAGAATTCAAGAGAAGGCCTATCGGAGTCTATTGGCTTCTTTCTTCAGTGGCCTCTGAGCTTTAATGTCCATTATTTTTTATATTTGTTTCTTTAATTTGTTGATAGTGAACACTATCTCATGTCCCCACTTTTTGTACATGTTTTCCTTATAAATCTTTAGTTTCAACAGGTACCCAACATTTCCATCTAGAGCCTGTGCTGTTGTGTCTAATTTTCGATGTTGACAGCAAGATACCATCATAGTTAACTTAATGAAATTAAGCAATCTCTCTCTATGTGTGTCATACAGACACGTAGTTATAATCATAGGATCACTTATTAAATTCTTGCTTCTCTTTAGACATTGTATTGTTCGAGAGATAAAATAATATTGGCTTATCTCTCTGAGGTAACCAGTTTGTCCATTGTAATTAAATGCATCACCCTATTGCGCTCTTTTTCTCTCTATATTTATGATAATTTTGAATGGAGTTGTACATAATTTAAAAGGGAAATTATGGCCAAGGGAGGAAGTCATGGCTGGTAGATGATGGTGGGGACTTATGAAGCACGAAAACTTTCGCCGAGGTGATGTTTCCAGTTTCCATATGTATCAGCAACCAGAAACTCTAGGAAAAATCTAGAGAAATGTTTCTTTGGAGTTTCTCTTTTTTAGAAGACTTTTTGTAGGGTTTCCTCCTTTTGAGAAATGTTTTCTCTTTGAAACTGAAGAAAAATTTACTCGTGAAGCTCTCTCTTTTTTTCTCTTTCAATCCAAAACTCTACCACCATTGTAGTCGCTTTTACTAGTCTTTGTTTAGCCAGAGAGCAAAGCATTTAGTCTCTCTCTCTCTCTCTTATTTTCAATATAAAACTCACCGTTGTTATTTTTTTAGGCTTTGCTCAGCTAGAGGGTCAGCATTTTTTTATTATGAAGAGGGACGCAAATTCGTGATATTACACTTAAAATTAAATGTATTTTTTCATATTTTTAAGTTTAATATAATTAAATATAAAATATATTGTTAAAATGTGTAAAATGTTTTTGTTTTCATTTGTTTTATATATATATATATATATATATATATATATATATATATATATATATATATATATATATATATATATATTGCTGTGTTTTTTCATTTCCTAAGTTTTCGAGATCTGAGTTTCCTGTGTCCTGTATCCATCTCTGTGCAAGATAGGAGGGAGCTGGCCATGTGAGGGTATGGCGTTGAACGGGTTATATCCTATTATTCCTTGGCTTTGAAGCGGTCATGTTACCTCTTTGAATTTACTTCCTCAGACGCTGCCCCTTTGACCATCTCTCCCTCTCTCTCTCTCTCCTTATATATAAGCTCGCCAGCATCCAGCCCTAATCCCGGAACGAGTCTCTGTCTACATTCTAAAATCTCTATTTCTATTCATAGCATCCGAGCCTCACAATACGAAGGCTGGGAAAATGTTAGATTTTGCCGATATTTGGTTGGTCATTATTTCCTTTCTTTCATGGCTTCTCAACTCCACAAGGATAATGAAGAAGATATCACCCATCGCCCTTGGCCCCACTGCTTCTCTCTGTTGCTCTCCAACTCCTTCACCCTCCCCTCCTTGTTCCTTGCCACCGGTAACCAAGGCTGCAGCACCCCCATCTCCTCCCGCCTCGTGGCGAGATCGGCCAAATGTCAGCGATCACAATGGTGTCAAGCTCGCCGGAGCTTTCGATAAGAAGCGGCCGGCCAGCTTGATCATTCCTGCACCGCACACTAATCCATTGAGTTCAGGGGAATTTTGTGGTTGGGAAGGCCATGAGGACAAGTTGGTGGAAGTTCAAGGGTATAGGTTTGCTGTAATTTGCAAGAAAGGCCGAAGGCGTATTATGGAAGACAACTATGGAGTTATTACTGACATCTCCGGCGATCCCAAACAGGTTGACCATGCCTCTATCAATATATACATATATTATTTCTATATAAGAAGAGAGAGGGAGCCAATGCAACCTGTAATACATATCAAACGATTGGTATGTCTACCATTCACTTTTAGAGGGTATTTTATATTTTCTAACCATAATCTTTTAATGATGTTCATACTTCCTTACAAAGTAAACTTGTCTCAAAGGTAGCAGGTTCAATTTATATATATATATATATATATATATATATTAGGTTGCTTTATGTATACATCCTAGGAATAGATTAACCCCACTTGTGCAACCTTGACCCAACTCAACTGATCTGGTATCGGGGATATGATGCACCCTCATAGGTACAGATATATGTGAATATATATATATATATATATATATATATATATATATATATATATATATATATATATATATGTGTGTGTGTGTCTGCGTATGTTAAAAAAACTGGATATGGCAACCTCTCACAAATTTTTGAGGGTATGAATGTAATAAGGCTGCTTTTTATGTATTTCCAAACATAATTATCACATTTTAAACCACAAACAAGAGAATGTATAAGTATGCATATGTGAGAGTATGCAAGATGGGATAACTTATCTTGCACGAAAATGACGAAAATGGAAAAAGGAAACACTAAATTTCAACAAATTATGAAAGAGAAAAATGGCAATCATATATATATATATATATATATATATATGTGTGTGTGTGTGTGTGTGTGTGTAAAAAATGAAAAATAAATAGGGATGTCATATATGTGTGCGCCCAAGGTCTATGTGTGTATAAATAGAAAACAAATGGTAAAAATGTTCCAATATGAATGCCTGCAGAGCTTCAAACCATGTATCTCCAAAGTGCTCTAACCAACTGCGCTGTGGGGGCTTTTACCCATACGATGGAAACGTTTTAATAAAAGCTGTTTCGTTGGTCCTCAGCCCTCCCTTACCGAAATGAAAAAAAAAACTTTCTCTTTCTTTTTAAAAGGAAAACGTCCACGAAATGTTTCTCATCGGCATTTTCCATTTTGGTTTCGTGTCAAAACGGGAGACGCTGAACCCATAGAGTTCTTGTGCAACATAGACCACCTATATAATCTGATTTCTTACTCTACCGGGCCCATGTTGGTACGCAGTTTCATTTCAAACTAAGCTCAAACCCACTATGTTAGACTTGACCATGAGTCGATTTATTCAATGAATTGGAAGCATAAATGATTTGGCGAAACCGCTCTTGCCCATATTGACCAGGGAGATCACACATGAAACGTAGTTGACCTGAGGTTCAGTTGGGCAGCCAGGGCTAAGTCAGACAGATGTCTTTTCAACTTTGATAAGGAACTACTTCATTTAGGTGTTGCGGGACTTCGTCAACGTGCAACCTCGTGTCTCTTGGACGACGTTATGGATATTATAAATTAGTCAAATTATCTGTGGTTGGACACAGATAACAATAATAATGGTAACTCACTACAACAACAACAACTAAGCCTTTTCCCATACTAGACAGGGACGGCTACATGAATTCTTTGTTTTCACATATCCCTATCATGTGTCATGTTAGCAGTTAACTCCCAATAAGCTAGATCATTCTTTATTGTTTCTTTCCAACACTTTTGTGGTCGTCCTCTACCTCTTTTAATACATTCCAAATTTAGTTTTTCTAACCTTTTTATAGATTCTTTCTTAATCTTTTCTTTCTATATGTCCTCTATTGGTGTCACTCCTAATTTGTTTCTAATAACCTCGGTCTTTTCTTGTATGACCACTCATCCATCTCAACATCTTCATTTCTGTCACAGACATCTTTTGTACATGTTGATGATTAACTGCAATAAGGGTAACTCACAAAGCAAAGAAAATTCAATTATCTATGATTGGATAGATAATGATTTAAAATTTTAAAGAAAAGCTAATAGAAATTTCTACATGACTTGTAACGAGCCGATCTGTAACCTCGTGTTTCTTGGGCACAAAACCTCATGTGGACAGTGGACGTGCTGGGCATAATTTTTTTGGGGCTCTTAATTTCTTCATGGTTTATGAAACAGGCATTCTTTGGAGTATTTGATGGGCACGGTGGACGTGGGGCAGTTGATTTTGTGACAGAAAGACTTGGCAAAAGTATTGTGTCCGCCACTGAAAACATGGAAAGCGAGGACGAAAATAGCTTTGAAATAGCCATTAGACACTGCTATATGACCACGGATAGGGAGTTCCTTAGCCAGGTAATCTCTCTCTCTCCCTCTCTGGTAACAATTTTCATATACCATATAATAAACTATGGTATTTATGAATTGGTTCTAATTATATGCACGAAAAACTATTGAATGCAGGGTATGAGTGGAGGAGCTTGTGTAGCCACTGTGTTGGTGAATAATAGCAATCTGCACATAGCAAATGCGGGGGACTGCAGAGTTGTGCTTGGCAGAAATGGAGCTGCATTTCCTTTAACAAGAGATCACAGGCCCAACGTAGATGATGAACGTGTTCGAATAGAAAATTCGGTAAGTGCCAGGAACATTAATGAAGTAAGAACCCTAAAAATTGTTCTTTTGGGTGATTAGTTCTAATTTTTTATTAAATATATGTTTTCTTTGATATTTTAGGGAGGGTATGTGGATTGCATCAATGGAGTTTGGAGAGTGCAAGGTTCACTGGCAGTGTCAAGAGCCATAGGGGATATTCGTTTCAAGGAATGGGTGATCTGTGAACCAGAGATCCACAAAATTAAGCTTTCATCTGACTGCGATTTCTTGATCATGGCTTCAGATGGTTTATGGGATAAGGTATATGAGAAGCAAAATCGTAGAGAACGTATTGGAAATTTCATAACCGGCTTACCCCTCTGACAGATTTTTTTCTTTGTCGTATTCAAACTTACAAAGAACTTGAAAAGAAAAAAAAAAACTTTAGCTTTCTTTGTCAAATTCAAACATTTTTGTCAAACATTTTTGTTTGATTCTTAATTTGTTGCACCAAGAATGCTCATCACATGATCATCAATCTTGCCAGATGAACAAACTTCATACAGGTATGATCATACATAATACACAAGCTAGTCAAAAAACATCAAACCCAAATATAATATTAAACTGAAATGTGTCAATATTTTAGATAGCTATTTGTTATGGTCGTCTTCCAACCATAACGATGAAAAGGTTGCTTATTTAGAAACGAAGCATGAGATAAGGGGACTCTTTTTGTCCTTATGATTGATTCTTTTTCCAATCGAAGCTGGCTTGAACAAATGAAAAATAAAATGAAAGAGACGTGCGTAAGATAGTCTAGACTTTTGAACAGACAGACATATGAAGCTTGGATGACAAGGTGTGGGAAATTAATTGGTCAACATATTAAAATGATGCATAGAAAGTCCTCAAAAGGATTTGAAATATAAAAGCATGATCTTGCTTTCCTAGAGTTAAATGCAGATACAACACAAGATAAAGTGAAATGGTGGGTAGGATTCATGTAGAGATCACCTCTCTTAGTATGGCACAATGCTTAGTTTTCAAATCAAACATCGAACACTTAGAAACGAGCCTGGATACACTAGCTAGGGGCTTTCGATCTGTATAGTTTGGTTCCTGAGTGAGTGCGTGCGTGGGTGTGTACTTGTCAGGGGATTAGCTTTCTAACAAAAGGTTGGGTGTGTATGTGCTAGATAATGCCTGATCCCCACACCAACATCAAACAGTTCTCAAGTATATATGGTTGGCTTCTTAATGCAACGTACAAATTTGTTTGTGCAGGTGAGTAACCAGGAGGCAGTCGATGAAGTTATGAAGCACAAAAATACACTCGAATCATGTCGACGGCTTGTGGATATGTCATCTTATAGAGGAAATAAGGATGATATCACGATCATGATCATCGATCTCAAGAAATTCCTACAATACTAGCTTTAATATTAGAAACGGTAGCAAAATCGTGTAAATGTTTCTAGAATGTCTTTGATTTTCCATTAATATTCAGTTCTTTTGCAACCATGGTCAATTCATGAAACAATTTAACATGAATTCAGTATCCTTATTGAAGGCCTTTATTTCTTCCCTTTGTGGTAGATCGCTCTACCGAGTGCGTTGCATTAGGCTTTGCTCCTTGGGCTCATATTAATTTACTAAAGCTACAAGGTTGTTTATGTCTACAAGGCTGTTTCCATGCCATTCTAAACGGGTAACATAAGGGGAATTCAGCATAGCAGAGAGGGCTTCTTGGTTTCTAACTGAGCGGTTAAGAGGTTTAATTTCATTCAGAGTTAACTATATATGTACAAGCCCGTCAGAGCATAGGACATGATCAGCGGATCCTAACCTTTATGGTGGGCTTTTTAGACGACTAAACATATTGATACCATTTTGTATCAACTGTACATTGTAATACAACTCTCCCTTATATCATAAATGGCTTATGAATATGTTAATGCCAAAAAAATTGAGGGACGTGTGGTACCTCTAAAAGTATTGAGAGTGAGGATGACTTCCACATTGTGGGAAAACCTTTGCACAAAATAATTCTCTAAGTCCTTGAAGTTAGCGAATTGGCTTAAGTCATAGGAAGCCAACCACCTTGATGTATTCCCCTTTAGAGAATAGGTGAACCAGTAGATCTACTTGGAGGAATCCCTCTTTTTCTTATATGTCCTTCTAGAAAAGAGCTAGAGATGGGATCAAGGATCTCCATTTCCATCATACCAATGAAAACTCGGTATTTCATCACCACTATCCGTTTGGTAATCAAAAGGGAGAAAATCGGATAGCGAGTATACTCTTTTCTCTTTTGTTTGCCCCTTTAATAATTGTCAGAGGGCCTTCCTATCCTTGACAGTGAATGATTCAAGTATTGGTTCCTCCTCTTTAAATTTGGAGGTCATCTTAGGTTTTTGTGAATGATGGGATCTCCTATGGCCCTCAATTGTTTGCCATGGGAGGATCAAAACTCCACTGCATTGGCCTCTTAGCTCAATGCGGTAATTTTTCGCTCGATCCTTAGCTCCTTTAATTCTCTTTTGAGAGAAGCGATCCTACCATCTCAACTTTTCTGTTGAAATTTATTTTGAAAAATGACTTGTAGAGCACGAGGCCCGACTCGACACCTCGCAAGAATCCTCTGAACTTGACATTATTTTAAGTTCAAAAAATCAGCCTAAAGAAAGATTTGAAGAATGAGAATCACAATTTTCAAAAATTGGAATTGTTTTGGAAAAACAATACCAGATTAAACAACTTTCAAAGATTCAAGTCTCACTAGGCATGCCAAATTTATAAAAGTAAATTTTGTTTGAAAGCCTATGTAGAAACTCAAAACTTAATTTGCAAACTACAAGTACACGATCGTGCAAGCTAGTTTGCTAAAACTAGCAAAGTATGATTTCTAACTTATAAGAGCATGTTAGTATGTAAACACTTTTCACTATAGACCTTCTTGAACCGATGCTCAAGAGTCATTCTAGGCAAAAATCAAATTTCAATTCTGGTAACAACAACAACACCGACGACTAAGCCTTTTCCCATACTAGATGGGGTAGGGTACATGGATTCTTTGTTTCCACAAATCCCTATCGTGTGCCATGTTAGCAGTTAACTCACAATAAGCTAGATCATTCTTTATTGTTTCTTTCCAATACTTTTGTGGTCGTCCTCTACCTCTTTTAATACTTTCCAAATTTAGTTTTTCTAACCTTCTTGCAAGTTCTTCTTTTGATCTTCTTTCTATATGTCCAAACCATCTTAAATGATATTCTCTCATTTTATCCTCTATTGGTGTCACTCCTAATTTGTTTCTAATAACCTCATTATGTATACGTTCTTTTCTTGTATGACCACTCATCCATCTCAACATCTTCATTTCTGTCACAGACATCTTTTGAACATGTTGATGATTAACTGTCCAACACTCAGAACCATAAAACATGGCAGGCCTAATTGCTACTCTATAATATTTACCTTTTAACTTTAATGGTATCTTCTTATCACAAAGAATACCTGATGCTCCTCTCCATTTTAACCAACCAGCATTAATTCTATGCATAACATCTCCATCAATTCTTCCATCACTCTGAAAAATTGATCCTAGGTATTTAAAACTTTCCTTTTGGGGGATGCAATGTGTGCCAATTTTAATTTTTATGTCCTCTGAGGTAACCAAATGATCAAACTTACATTTCATATATTCTGTCTTTGTTCTACTAAGTCGGGGGCCTTTGCTTTCTAATGTTTCTCTTCATAGTTCCAATTTTCTATTAACTTTTTCCTTAGACCCCTCTACTAATACAATGTCATATGCAAATAATATACACCAAGGTACTTTATCTTGAATATGTTTTGTTAACTCATCCATCACCATTATAAATAAGTATGGACTTAAAGTTGATCCTTGATGTAACCCAATATTAACTTCAAAGAAGTTTGTCATTCCTTCATGAGTCCTCATATATGTTTTTGCACCATCATACATGTCTCTTATAAGGTTAATATATGTTAATGAGATACCTCTTTTTTCCAAAGAACCTCCCTCGGTACCCTTTCATAAGCTTTTTCTAGATCAATAAATATCATGTAGAGGTCTTTCTATTTTGCTCTAAAATGTTCCATAAGACGTCTTAAAAGGTGAATCGCTTCAATAGTAGATCTACCTGGCATGAATCCAAATTACTTCTCTATTATACTTGATATTTGTCTTAACCTACCTTCGATAATTCTTTCCTATAATTTCATAGTATGGCTCATTAACTTGATACCTCGATAATTCGCACAATTTTAAATGTCTCCCTTGTTCTTATATATGGGTATAAGTGTACTTGCTCTCCATTTCTTGGACATCTTTTGGTTTTTCCATATTTCATTAAATAGTCTTGTGAGCCAAGTGATTCTTATTTCTCTTAGTATTTTCCAAACTTCTATAGGAATATTATCTGGTCCTACCGATTTACTACCCTTCATATGTTTAAGAGCCTCTTTGACTTCATTCTTTTGAATACGTCGATAGAAAATGTGGTTTATATACTTTTCTGATTTGGCTAACTCTTCTAAGCTAATACTAACATCTTTATTTTCATTAAAATGATTATAAAATAGTTTTTCCATTTATTTCTTATATCATCATTTGCCACTAGAATTTTTTCATCCTCATCTTTTATGCATCTAACATAATTAAGATCTTTAGTTTTCTTATCTCTAGCCCTAGCTATCCTAAAATTATCTCTTTCGCCCTCTTTTGAGTTGAGTTTTTTATATAAGTCCTCTCAAATTTTAGCTTTTGCTTTACTCATGGCCTTTTTCGCTTCATTCTTTGTTTTCCTATAAGTCTCTAAAGTTTCACTAGTTTTCTTAGCATAATGTAATTTGTAACATGTCCTCTTTGCCTTGATTTTATTTTGTACTACTTCACTCCACCACCAAGCTTCTTTTTGTGTCCGTACACCTCCCTTAAATACCCCTAACACATCTTTCGCCACTTTCCTAATATATATAGCCATATTGTTCTACATATCACAGGGTGTACCAACATAATTCCAAACATCTCCTTGAAGGACTTTCTGTTTAAATATATCTTCTTTCTCGCTTTTGAGGTTCCACCATTTAGTCTGAATAGTTGGATGCACTCTTTTCTTCTTTGTTCATTTTTTAATTTATAAATCCATAACTAAAAATAGATGTTGGGTGGTTAAGCTTTCTCCTAGAATTACCTTGCAATCTTTACAACATGCTATATCTTTTTTTCTACAAATAAAGTAATCAATTTGTGTTTGTGATAAGCCACTCTTATAAGTAATTAAATGTTCATCTCATTTTTTGAAGATTGTATTGACTATAAAGAGATCAAATGCCATAGAAAAATTTAAAATCTCCCTACCTTCATCATTTATATCCCCAAAACCAAAGTTTCTATGAATCTCTTGATATCCTAATGCCTCTTTACCGATATGTCCATTTAAGTCTCCTCCTAAAGAAATCATCTCCCTTTGTAGAATCTTTTGAAACACCTTATCTAACTCTTCCCAAAAAGTTATCTTTATACTATCTTCTAGTTCTACTTGGGGTGCGTAAGCACAAACTATATTCAAAACCTCTACTTCTAACACTAATTTCAACGTCATGATTCGGTCACTATATCATTGTATGTCTACTACACTATCCTTTAAATCTTTATTTATGATAATACTAACTCCATTTCGAGCCTTTTCTTTACCTGAGTACCATAATTTAAAACCTATATCCTCTATCTCATTTGCTTTTTCTCCAACCCATTTTGTCTCTTGTAAACATAGAATATGAATCTTTCTCCGAATCATAGTATCTACCACCTCCATTAGCTTACCGGATCATGTTCCGATATTCCAAGAACCAATACGAATCTTATTATCTAGGACTAGCTTCTTTACCCCCCGCATCCATCCATAATCAAAATGTGGAAACCCTCTCTGAAAATTTTTCACTACATTCGGATGGCAATGTAGTGGGACTAACTTCTTTACCCACACCCGTCCATGATTTGGGAACCCTCTCTGCAATTGATTCACTATATTCGGGCGAAAATGTAGTGACTCTTGCTTACTTATTACTGCATTTGGGCTCTACAGCACGTTGGTAGGCGGGAATGCCCCAAAGCAATGCTCATAATTTTTGTAATCTATGTTATAAAAATCTGATGAAGTTTTACGCTGACTGTCGAAAGCCTAACACAGCCCTCCTCCTTTATCCGGGCTTGGGACCGACAATGTAAGGTGATCCCTTACATGGGCAGAGTTAAATTTCAGTTTTGTTAAACTTACAAAAAATCATGAACTCACTTCTTGACTTCAAAGAAATGTCTCGTTCTCAAAAACAGAAACTAATTCTCTTTTTATAGACTTATTTCCTAATTTATTTTTGATAGTCTATGAATCTCCAAAAATCCTCACAAATTTATACAAAGTAGACCAGAATGTACAAATTCTCAAATTATTATTTTTTTATTTGATATGTTGTGGACGTGTGAAATTAAATTTGAAAATGTCCCTTACTCGGTTATTCAGTAAAGATTTGTGATAGAGACACAAAGCTTTACATAAGCGACTGTATATCAGCATTGAGATCCTAGATTTTTATGAAATTGGTCTCGTTAGAAAGCTATATACCTCATCTTTCCAACAATCAAATTGGATTACTACAAACAAATTTTTGAGACTTTGACCCAACCTCTATTGTAGGATCTGTAGGGTTTACAAACTCTATTCCGTTTTTATTAAGTTTTTCATAATTTTATTTACAGCCTTAAGTGATCCTAAAATTCTTAAAAAATTTATAAATAGTAAGCCTGTGTATAGGTTGGGTGTACCAAATTTTATTGTATTTGGATCACAGAGTAAGGAAGGAAGAATCAACAACTAGACAGATGCAGGATGCAAAAATATAGTTTCAATTTTTAGAAAATTCCTACCAAATTGAAATGTAATCTACAACAATTAAAGAATAAGGAAATAAAATAATCAAGAAAATTATCAATATCACATAAGCATAGAGGGGGTTAGGAGACAATGTATATTGGGGCAAAAGAAACTATGAATCAAATACATAGAAGGCACCCATAAGCATAAAAGAAATTATACAATATAAACACCCAAAAATTTTCTGAAAAGACTTGATCTTTTAGAAATTTTACCTTTTCAAGAAAAATTAGGGTTTTGGTTCTTTTAAGGATTTTTTAATAAAGACACCTTAAACGAACTCATTTTCAGGCCAAAATTTTGTAACAACCTTAAAATAAGGATATATTGTACCCCCCTCAAAAAAATCCAATATTGACAAAAGCTCAAAAAAATGACTGCTTTGCCCCAAGAACAAATTGGTAAGATTATACTTTTTCAAATGATTGTCTTTAAAGAAAGAATGATTTCAAACAAGTTTTAAAAGAAACAAATGAAAATGAGACATTGGGAATGAAACCCACAAAATATTTACAAATTGATAAATTTACAAAATTACAAAAAGTCTGAAATTTTAAAACAAACCAAATCCAAACCAGACCTCAAAAACTCGTCTGATCGAAGATAGTCGTACTCGAAGACCCTACACCCAAGGGTTAAAGTGGTTCAAGACCCTACACCCATCAAAAGGATTAAAGTGGACTGACACCCTACACCCAACATAGGGTTAAAGTGATCTAACACCCTACACCCAACAAAGGATTAAAGTGGTTGAAACAGTAAAGACTAACTCATGGATCGAAATCAAGTCACCATGCAAACAAACACTAGGAATGTGACTCTATTGTTTTGCAAAAAAAATATTTGAAGATTTCATTAAAACGCAATGTTTTCAAACATATCTCAAATGAAATGGTTTAAATAATGAAAAAAGAAATATTTGAAACCATAAATCTTAACTAAAAAGAGAATAAAGTAAAGTAGAATTCCTTAAGATTAGAATGAAAGTAGAAGATCACCTAGAAGAAATGAAGTTTGAAGAAGCATAACTCCAACACTTATAGGAGATCAAATCAAATCAAATTGGGCGACACATAGAACTAACTCATACCCAAAACCAAGTCAAATTGGGCGACACATAGAAGTAGCCCATACCCAAAACCAAGTCAAATCGAGCTCATGATCAAGCCCAAAAATCAAATCAAAGATGGGCTCATGATCACACTCAAAACCAAGTCAAATTGGGCTCATGATCAAAGCCCAAAACAAAATCAAACAGAAACATACCACAAGCCTAAAATCAAATCAAATCAAAATGTATAAAAGTCCAAGCCCAAGACGAGGTCAAACCAAGAAAGGGTCATGTCAAGAAGCCCAAGTCAAATTCAAATTCAATCATGTCAAAGGGTGCACCAAACTGGCAAAGACATATCAAGATCAAGGTTGAGTCAAAAGTGGCACTAAGAATGACAAGGTGATCAAAATACAAAGCCAAGGCTAGATACAAGCTAGATCAAGCCAAGAAGGGGCAAAGTCAAGGCAAAAGCAAGAGTTGAGTGGCTAAGTCAAAGGCCTACTATAAACACCCTAAAATATTTTTCAAATAAATCAGGACATAGTTTGAAAATCCATAATTTTAACATATCTCCCAAATTTCATAAAATTTCAAACATCATTTTCGAAATAAATGTTTTAGGAAAACATTCTTTAAAACCTTGGGACTACCAAAAATCAAATTTCAAAGATAGAACAAAGCTTGAATCAGCAGGGGATGAAATTTCTAAGAAAAGATAAGAGCAAGCATACCAAATCCAACAGGATGGGGCCATGATCAAACCCAATTCAAATTCAAGGTCAAGTTGCAATTAAAAGCTTGATCCAATTCAAAGTGAAGCTCAAGTTGAAGTGAAGTGGTCGCACCAACTTGGTCCAGGTTGGCATTGACTACATTAAATCAAAGGTAATCAAATCCAATGTCGAGGCATGTTTCATCAAAAGAAGCCAAGACAAGACTAATACAATGGTAAAGTGGCTAAGACAAAGACCAGATCCTCTCACCAAATAAAGATCAACCAAGGAACTGCATCAAGCCATTTCACAAAATCAAGACAGAATCGAGCTCAAAGTGGTCAAGCGAAGAAACGGCCAATGAAGGGTCAAGGCCAATACTAAAACAAGGGTTAGATGGCTAGGTCAAGGGCTCATTCATACTTGAAGATGAGCTGCACTTGACTAAGGCATGGCACACATGACCTGACCAAAACAAGAAGTGACTTAGTTTCACCATGACATGGGCTGCACCCAAGCTCATACTAGCCCACATGGGCTCATGGGAGACCACTCTCTATGTCACACCTGTCCCATGTGTAGAAATTTTAGTTGGTTGAAACCTAAATTGGGTCTTGCATTGAAATACCAAGCTCCAACCCATGAAAGGCCCTAGAGGCTCTCCCTTTAAAACCATAAATAGGGGTCTTGAAGGGTTTGTTTGAGGATCCAAGCGAGAGGGAAATCCCTGCAGCAAGAGAGGGAGAGAAAGAGAGGAAGAGAGAGATAGAGAGAGGAAGAAGAAGAAGGAGGAGGAGGCCCATCTTCTCCAAGCCGCCGTCACCGGAGGTTCTTTCAAGTCATAGGTCCCTTCTTCTTTTCTTTTTTCAACACTTTCTTCTCCTCTTTTATTCAATTTAATGGGATTGTAATTAAGGAGCTTATGTCTCCATTTTGATGTAATAATTAAGGGGTTATGTTGCCAAATTTTCTTTATGTTTATTGATGTATGTTGTGTGTTTGATTTTTTATTCCTTCTACCCAATATACATTGCAAGATCTTATATCTCCTAATCTCCTCTATGCTTATAATATAATCATAATTTTTTTTATTTAATTCAATTCTTTATATTTTAATTATTTTACATTGTTTTTTAATTCGAACGAAATGTATTAATGTATCTTGTAGAAACTGAAACTCTATTTTCTACACTAAATACATCTGATGAATGACTTTTATTTCTTTATTTCCTGCTTCAAATGCATTGAAATTTTAAACACCTAATATATACACACATTAATAAAAATTTTAAAAATTATAGGATCGTGCAAAATCATAAATAAAATTGGAGAACACCAAATGAAATCATAACAAAGTCTGTAAAACACACATTTCCTCTAATAGAGGTTGGATCATAATCCTATAACTTTGTCTCTAGTGAACCATTTTGATTGAAAATAGTCTAATTGGATAGCTTTCCAACAAGACTAATTTCATAGAAATCAAAGATTTAGGTACCGAGATACAATCACTTTTCTAAGCTATTGTTTCTTTATCACAAATATATCATGAATATTAGAGTAAGGTGTATTCTCAGATTTAATTATACACATCTATAACACTTAAAAGAAAAGAAAAATAGTTTACAAATCTCCATATCTTACTCTACTTACTATTAATTTTTAAGGATTTTTAGAGGTACAAAAACTGTAAAAAAAAATCAGAAAACAAGTCTCTCAAAACATAACCAGTTTCTGTTTTTCAGGACATGAAAAGTTTTGAGTCAAGAATTAAGTTTACGATTTTTGCAAAACTTTTAGAATTGGAAATTGATTTTGAAAACTTATCAAACCTCAAACAATTTTCAAAACATCTATATTGATTCTTGAGCATCGGTTCATGAAGATATATGGTGAAAAGAATTCACTTACCTATGATCGTCGAAGAAGTCAGAAATCATCTTTCCTAGTTTGAGCAAACTAGTTGGCATGCTCGCGCACTCGTAGTTTGCGAATTTAGTTTCAAGTCTTTCCATAGACTTCGAAACAAAAATTCACATTTACAGATTTGGCATGCCCGATGGGACTTGAACCTTTTAAAGTTATTGATCCGATCTTAGTTTTTAAAACAATTCACTTTTCATAATTGTTATTCTCAATTCATTTTTTTGTTTAAGGTTGATTTTTAAAAAGCTTAAAATAATGTCTATTTTAGAGGGTTCTTATGAGGTGTCAAGTCAAGCCTCGTGATCTACAAGTCATTTTTCAAAAAGAATTTTCAAAGACTCGTTGAAAAAATGAGAAGAAAGGATCACCTCCCTTAAACGGGAATTAAAAGAGCTAAGGATTGAGTGGAAAATCGCCGCATTAAGCAAAGAGGCCGATGCGGTGGAATCCTGCTCCTCTAATGGAAAGCAATTGAGGGCTCACAAGAGATCTTACCACTCACGAAAGCCTAAGGTGACCTTCAAATTTGAAGAAGAGGAACCAATACTCGAGTCCTTCACTATTAAGGATACGAAGACCCTTCAACAATTACTAAGGGGTCAAACCAAAGAAAAGATATCATACTCACTATCTGACTTTTTATCTTCTCATTGCCAAATAGATAGTGATAATGAAATACTAAGTTTTCATCGGTATGATGAAAATGGGGACCCTTGATCCCATATGCAACTCTTTTCTAGAAGAGCTTATAAGAAAAAGAGGGACTCTTCTAAGTGGGTTTACTAGTTCCCCCATTCTCTAAAAGAAAATGCATTAAAGTGGTTGGCTTCTTACAATTTAAGTCAATTCACCAGTTTTGAGGACTTGGCAAATTACTTTATGCAAAGGTTTTCACATAACGTGGAAGTCACGCCCACTCTTAAGACTTTGAGAGACACTAAAGAAGCCCCAAACGAGGACGCACATGCATTCATCATCAGGTGGAAGTCACTCTTGCGCCAAGTCAAAGAACTCATTTCTGAAGGATGTGCAGTGATGCTCATCCTTGAAAATTTTAAAACTGATTTGAAAACACTCCTCTCTCTTCACAAGATCTTGACTTTTCAAAAATTAATCAAAAAGGCTTCTATCTTTGAAGCCAATTTGAAAAAAGCAGTTTACGAAGATTTGTGGAAAAGAAATAAATTTCTAAAAACTAATTTTGAAAAACCCAGGACATATGAGCTACATGTATTGGAAGGAGGAGTGAAAACTCAAAAAGTGGCCAACATCCAAGTAGAGTCGAGTTTGATCGGGCCCTCTAAGTCCTCCGAAAAAAGATCTTTTTAAAAAAACCAAAAAAATGAGAAAAAGTTTAAAAAAAGACAATACACCAATATAGGACAACCATTCACGGAACTCTTAGAAATTTTGTTAGCACAAGGTCTTGTGAGTCTTCGGGCGATTCTCGAAGGGGCACCTACTAAAGGAAAATTTTTGAATGACTTTTGTAAGTATCATAAACTCAAAGGTCATGATGCAAATAAATATTTTTTCTTGAAAAATAAAATCTTGAACTTGATACAATAGGGTATGCTCTATAACTCGGAAGAACTGGAGCCCCTTCAAGCCGTTTTCAAAGAGCCATTCCCAAACCATGGAAGCAAAAGTGGGAATGACAAAGAGGTATGTCTTCATCCAAACCAAGTTTGTGGGATTGAGCATGCGTTGCATACGGTTCACACTACTTGTCACACACCACTCTCTCTTGTAATAAAAAAAGACAAGCAAGTAGTGATCCAGGAACCGCTTAAGGTCCTACACCCGATTATAGCCTTTATAGAGATTCGAAGTACTCCAAAGCATCAAATTAGAGTCAAGTTAGGATTGAGTCTAGGAAGAGTGTAGGATAAGTGACTAGATCCAGAAGGATCTATCAACCGCCACTCTTAGCTAAACAAGCTAGCAAGGAGGTAGTCGTTTTACCCAACCCCCCAAAAGCATACATCCCTAACTCATCTCATGTTATGGACAAGGGTAAAATTGTTGTGTTAATCCCATATGATTTAGAACTACATCTTTCAAAACTTCTCATAAACATGTCTATCTTAGAGTTTATACAAACCTCATCTAAACATAAACAAGTCTTAGAGAGAATCTTAGAAAAACCCAAGATTAACACTATCATAACTACTGAATCCATATCGTTCTTGGTGTCACTCATCTTTGCAAAAGCCCCAATTGTGTTTACCGAGGATGAATTAGAAAGACCCGATACAACCCACAACCAAGCTTTGCACATAGAGGAGGTATTGAATCACCACACTCTCAATAAGTGCTTGGTTGATGGGAGAGGAGGTCTAAATATTCTTTCTCTCCATGTGGCCTTCCAAATAGGAGTACCCATATCTAGGCTTGAACCAAGTCCAATTGTCATCATAAGATGTGATGGCAACTCATCCCATCCTTTAGGCTCCACAGAGTTACCCATATAAATCAGTCAAATACCACATGTAGGGTTGTTTCATGTCTTAGACATAAACCCCCACTATAACTTATTATTAGGTAGGCCTTGGATATATTCCCTCCGAGTCATCCCTTCAACCTTCTACAAGTGTCTTCAAATCCCATGGGATAACCAAGTCGTGGTAGTCTTTGGAGAAGACAACCCATATCTAAAGGGAACACAAAATTTCCCTTCACTATCAATGACCCATTAAGTAGAGTGGAGAATGCCATGGAGATGCCCAATTCACCCAAGTCATCCACCTCCAACCTTCTCATTCCCAAGATCATTCACCTCCAACCTTCTCATTCCCAAGATCATTCACCTCTTAAGAGAACCAAAATCATCTCATCCTAAACCATCTAGGGTCATACGTATCCTAGGAGAACCCAAGTCGCACCCTTCTAATGTAGTCCATCTCCTAGGAACACCCAAATCACCCAAGTCTTTCACTCCTACGGTCATGTGCATCATAGGGGAGTCAAACCCTTCTACCTCTAAAGCCATACACCTTTTAGGCACACCCAAGAAAACTCGAGTATATAATCATGCCATGGACGATATATTATTCCAAGGGCATCCTCTTTATCAAAAAATTTCAAAACTTAAAAAAGCCTTTGAATATGTTATTGAACATGGGGTATGCACCATACCAGGGTCTAAGTATCAAAAACCAAGGTAGATTAGAACCCTTCTTACCTCTACCTAACCTGGGTCAACATGGCTTAGGGTACAACCCATGGATACCCCTTGAGCCACCACCTAAGACGAATTGGGTCAAGGATGCCTTAGAGCCAACTAAAACCGAAACCTATGGCCTAGACCTCTTGTTTGGATGGGGTCTAGAGGTCAATTTAGGGAGTGAGTCTAATCCAAAGTGTTTTAAAATAGGTACTTGTTTGCATGAGTATGAAAAGGCATCATTTATTGCATTTTTGAAATCATATGTAGATGTGTTTGCTTGGACCTATGAAGACATGCCTGGTTTATACCATAGGATTATAGAGCATCATTTACCTCTATAACCAAATGCAAAACCCATGAAACAAAAGCTTAGGAAAATCAATCATGATATTCACTCCCAAGTAAAAGAGGGTTTAGAAGATCTTTTAAAAGTTGAATTTATAAAACCCATTGCTTACTCGAAATGTCTTTCAAATATTGTTGTTAGAAAATCCAATGAAAAAATTTGTATTTGCATTGATTTTAGAAACTTGAACAAAGTCACTCTAAAAGATAATTTTCCACTTTCAAATAATTATTTGATAGTGGATAGCACTATAAATCATAAAATATTTTCTTTCATGGATGGCAATTCGTGTTATAATCAAATCAAGTTAACACTAAAAGATCAGGCTAAAACTACTTTTACTACACCTTGGGGCACATATTGTTATACTGTCATGCCTTTTGGTTTGAAAATGCTGGTGTCACATACCAAAGAGCTATGACTATTATTTTTCATGATCAAATCTATGAACTCTTGGAAGTATATGTGGATGATCTTTTTGTAAAATCTAAAACCCAATACACAAACATAGAATCTTTGCAAAAGATTTTCGAAAGACTTAGGTTTTATAAAGTGAAACTAAACCCTCAAAAATATGTTTTTGGAGTAGAATCGGGAAAACTTTTAGGATTCATGGTTAGCCAAAGGGGCATAGAGGTCGACCCCTCTAAGTGTCGAGTCATCATAGACATGCCTCCACCCTCCAACTTGACCCAAATCCGAAGCCTCCAAGGTCGACTCCAAGTGACTAGGAGATTCATCTCTAACTTAGCAATAAGATGTGAACCTTTCAATAGGCTTTTGAGAAAATGGGTTAAATTTGATTGGGATTCCGATTGCCAAAAAGGCTTTTGAAAGATTGAAAACTTATTTGGTAAATCCTCTAATTTTAAAACCTCCAAAGCTAGGAAAACCTTTATTTTTTTATATTTTCATTCATACGAATGGATTGGGTACTTTACTTGCTCAATATAAGGATGATAGTCTTAAGGAGTATGCTATTTACTACATTTTAAAAACTCTTTTGGCATATGAAAGAAATTATCAAGCCATGAAGAAAACGTGCTTAGCCTTGGTATGAGCTTGCCAAAAGTTTAGACATTATTTCCTAGATCATGAAATTTGGATAGTGTCTAAACTTAACCCTATTAAGCACCTTTTTGAATAACCTATCCTAACGGGTAGGCTAGGCAAATGGAAGCTCCTCTTAATGGAGTATGATCTACAATTCTATCACCAAAACTCCATTAAGGGACAAGCACTAGCCAATCATGTGGCTGAGTTTTCCCTTGAAGATACATATCCCATACTTGATGAAATGTCTGATGAAGGCATCTGGACAAATTAATTAGAAAACCATGTTTTATCAAATTGTTATAGTGAAGATCAAGTATGGAAAATATACTTTGATGGGGCAAAGAATCAACAAGGGGCAGGCATGAGAATCATTCTCGTATCCTCGAGAAGGGATCCCAATGGCATTCTAACTAGATTTTTCTTGTTCAAATAATGTGGCCGAATATGAGGCACTCATACATGGCCTAAAAAGTTTAAAAAATCTAGGGTATTATGTATTGAATTCTTTAGAGATTTTATGCTTATTGTAAACCAAGTTTCGAAAATTTGGCAAGTCAAAAATAAAAAACTCATTCCATACCATAAATTGGCCACCTAGTTGCTTGATTATTTCAAATCATGTATACTCACTCACATAGGTAGATAAGACAACACCATAGTAGATGCCCTCCCCTCTTTAGGGTCATCTCTAAGGATCAACCTCACTATAGGCACTCGATCCTAGAGATCCTACATTTGCCCACTCCATTCACTCATGATTTAGAGATTTTCCAAAATGACCAAAATCTAAATGAAAAACTCAGTTTAAAGACACTAAAAACTTTTTAGAAATTGGAGGATTTCTCAAATTTGCTTCCTTTAAAGATACAAATTTTATTCAAAAAATTTCAATCCGATATCTGATTTTGGGAGGGGTTCTTTATAAAAAGAGTTTTACTGGCATCTTGTTGAGATTTGTCGACCATGATGAGGCTAGGACCATTATGCATGAGTGTAAGCACGAAAATTCTTCGCTCCCGGTTTATAAGACCAGAAACGAGTCTTTTCGCATTTATGTTGCTTTTGGGGGTGTGCCAACTAGCTTACTTAAACTAGCGAAGATTTTGAAATATATCTGACTTTTGAAAAGTAATTGTGGACAAGCAGGATCTTTTCGCTTGAAACCTTCTTGAACTGGTGCTCAAGGGTCAGTTCCAGCGCTTAGAAAACTTTGATCTCTAAACAAACATGAACCTTTTTTAGAAAAAGCAAGTACTTAGATGATTTGTTTGCCTAAGTTGCATGTTTTATTACGGGGTTATCCGTATCAAAGTCTTTGAGTTTTTAAGCTATCTTAGGCCGGATGTGTGTGCAAGCGGCCTAGATTAGCGAGTTGGAGCATAGTGCGGGGTTTCCTCTTTGAAAATGCTCAAAATACAAGAATGCACGAACTCTCTTCGGGTTTGATATGATGTAAGCTAGGCTCGAATTGAAAGCAACTCACACACCCAGCTTAAAGTGAATACCCGAAATGTAAGTGCAACTCACGCAGCTGAAAGGGAAATACCCAAACCTTAAAAGCAACTCACACGACTTGAATGTAAATTGCGAAAGGAGATATACTTATATTAAGAGCGAAAAGGCTCAATGCACACATGTGTGAGTGTAGAATTGAAATGACAAACTCACATGACTTGAATTGAACTTGCCGAAATTGAAATATAAGTATATATATGAGCGGTAAGGCTCAACATGTTCGTGTGTGTTGTGTACAAATGGAAAGACAACTCACACACATGACTTGAATTGAACTTTGTCGAAAGGAAAATATAGATATAAGAGCAGAAAGGCTCAATGTGTGCATGTGTGTTGTGTATAAATTGAAAGACAACTCACACGACTGAATTTGAATCACCCGAAATGTAAAGACGTACACAGCTTGAAATGTAAAACTCACGCAGCTGAAAGTATATAGATACCTCTATATCTTAGGGGCTGCCAAGGCCAAAATGTATGTGAGAGTGTTGATCAAGTGCTCGGGTGCCCTTTGTGTGCAAGTGTGGAAGCTTAAATGATAAACTCACACGACTTGAAAGTAACAACCCAACTAAAAGTATATATATACTTGATAAGAGCTGAAGCTCAATGCACGCGTGTGTGAGTGTGGAATTGAAATGACAATGTACACAGTTGAAAGTAACAACCCGAATGAAATTGCAACTCACACGGCTCTTACAAGAGTCTTTGGAGTAAGAGCAAAAGCTCAATGTGTGTGTGTGCAAGCCGTGTACGATTAAGAACTAAAGCTAAAGTGTACGTGGGTGTCTTGTGTACGAGATAAGAGCTAAGGCTCAAGTGCACATGTGTGTCTCGTGTACGAGATAAGAGCTAAGGCTCAAGTGCACGTATGTATCTCGTGTGTCAAGCACCAATATTACATCTCGGGGGGAGACCACGCTCCATTATTACAACCCCGTATCAAAATTGAATTAAGTATGAAAGGAGTAATGTAAAAACCGAATTTTAAACACTTACAATGATTCGGCTTTCCTCTCCTTGCTCGTGCTTGGGCTTGTGTCTACCTTGGGCAGCCAAGAGGGGTCTCCCTAGGTGGGTTTGGAGCGAGAGAGTGATCTTGGGGAAGGCTCGTGGGCTTGGAAGCCGAAAGGACCTAGGTTCGGGCTTATAAGAGGCTCACGGCAACAAAGGGTTGGTTCGGGCTTATGAGGGAGCTTCACGACAAAATGTGGGGATCGGCCAAAAGGGGGCACGACCTAAGGTTTGGCTCTAGGTGCT
Organism: Brasenia schreberi; assembly: GCA_036023115.1. Taxonomy (NCBI): domain Eukaryota; kingdom Viridiplantae; phylum Streptophyta; class Magnoliopsida; order Nymphaeales; family Cabombaceae; genus Brasenia; species Brasenia schreberi. The sequence continues at coordinate 18,226,680 of JAYKKT010000080.1, read as the reverse complement.
CCTAAGGTATGGCTGGCTAGGGCTGAGTCACGGGTGTGGGATGGCAGGCTGGTGCTACAAGCAGCCGAGGCACAGCCAGTGCGCAAGGTCGGTGCTAAGGCGTTGCAGGGCACTGGGCGCGCAACAGAGCGCGAGGCGCGCAGCGGGGCGTCGGGCACTGGGGCCGGAAGGCGCACGGAACAGGGGGCGTGCTGCGGCTGCAACGCCGGGGGTTCGGTTAAAACCGAGTGTTGTTGCACTCGGTGTGGCTTAGGCTTAGGTTTTGTTAGGGGTGGTTTGAGTAGGTTTTGGTGAGAGTGACTAGGTTTAGGCTAACTTTGGGTTTGGTTTATTGGGGTAGGTTAGATGGATTAGGTTAGGATTAGGGTGGGATTAGGAGGCCTACCTCTTGGAGTCGGTCCTTCTTGGTTGAGCCCACGTCCATGCCATGGTTGCAGCATTCCTTGGTCGAGCTCACCTTGGTTGCAACCCACGTCTAAGTCCACTTAGCCAACAAGGCTTTAACCCACCTCACCCTTGAGCCAACAAGGCTAGGTCACTCTCTCACTCTCTCTCCTCCTAAGCAAGTTCACGTAAATGTGCACTTGGGACCCCCTCACCTCTATTTATAGGCAAATGAGGTGGGTCTTGGATATGGGTCTTGGATTTGGATCTTGGAATCCAGATCTGATCCAAACACTATTTGGATCTGGATCTCAGATCTTGGATATTTTGGACCCAGATCTAATCCAAATATTCAGTTGGTTTTGGATCTCAAATCTCAGATATTTTAGATCCAGATCCAATCCAAACACTATTTGGATTTGGATCTGGATATTTGGGTCTAGATCCAATCCAAATTTCTTTTCTTCAATCCTTTCTAGCGTTTTTCGAAACAGACGATTTGTGCGGGCCCTAGCTTCATCAGCGCTCTGTCTTATGTTGGGTTTTCCCCAACTATGTCGTCTGAATTCCTTCTCGCCTTTTTGGACTTCGTTTCTGCTTATTTTTGTCGTTTTTGTCTTGGATTTCTATTGCTTGGGTGGATGTGCTTGACTTGGCTTTAGGGTGCTCCGGGCTGGCAGACTGCTTCGGGCCTAGGCCTTCCTTTTGCCTTTTGATCCTGGCTTTTATCAGGCTAGGGTGCTTTCCTTGAGTTTCTGAACCTGCTTTTGAGGTTGCTTTGGCATTCATGCTTTACCTGTTAAAATTTAGGTTTTTGCAAAATTGGGACTTGGCCCATATTTCAGAAATTTGATTTGGACGGGGTTTAGGCAAACTTTTGAAGCTTTTACAACCCCTTGGTTTTCAAAAACTCCAAATTTGGGTTTTGAAATGAATTTTAAAACCAGGTGCTTGATTTTGAAATTCGTTTTATTTTGGGGTGTTTACAAATTTATTCCACGATGGGAATGTGGAGGTTATGTAAATGCAAATATGATGGCGATGAAAATACTTAGAGCAGGTTATTTTTGGTCTACTTTGAAGCAAGATTGTCATAACCATGTTAGGAAGTGTCATCAATGTTAAGTGCATGGAAATACCATTCATATTCCATCATCCGCATTGCATTCCATCGTGAGTCCATGGCCCTTCACCATGTGGGCATTTGATATCATAAGACCAATCTCACCCACTGCATCCAATGGATATAGGTTTATTTTAGGAGCCACTGAATATTTTTCTAAATGGGTTGAAGCTACCTCCTTGACTAATGTCCAAGGACAACATGTTGTGGCATTCATTAAGAAAAATATCTTGGCTCGATTTGAAGTTCCAAGAGAAAAGGCTTCTAAAATAAACTAGGATGGTTGAGCTTGACCTACTTGATGAGAAAAGGTTCCTTGCAGACAAAAGATAGCACGACATTATGAAAAGCACATTAAGGCTCACCACTTCAAAGTGAGAGACCTCGTTTTGAAAAATATCCACCATCGTGGCCCACATCCACTTGGTAAGTGGCGGCCCAAGTGCAATGGTCCCTATCTTATAAGAGGGGCCACCACAAGTAATGCATATTGGTTGATTGATATTGAGGGAAGAAATTTAGCAGACCCTATAAATGCCTAATACTTAAAAAAATATTATATCTAGGGTCTACTCTAAATTCTTTTTAAAAGATTTTAAAAATGGATCTCCTTTGAATTTCTTGAAAGAATGACCAAAATAGATTATTTGACCCTAAATTAGGGAATTGATGCTTTATGAAAAGTAGAGTTTTCAAAATCATTCGATAACATTTAAAAAATCTTTGGCTTACAAAATGAGGCCTAGTTCAAAATAGCAAAATATTTTTAAATGATAGGTGGATATACTTGGATGAATTGAGTATCTCAAGGGATGAGTTGTATTCCCCCACTTCATTTCTCCCTAAAAAAAAAAAATTGACAAAATCAAAAGAAAAAGAAGAAAAACAAAATCTCCAATATAAAGGTCTTTCAAAAAGAAAAAGAAAACAAAAACCTCTAATATAGAGGTTCTCTTTGAAAGAAAATAAAAAGAAAAGTTAAAGCTCAAAAGAGCAATTTTTCATCAAAAATTTCTTTGCCTCATACCATGGGATACTTTAGAAGGGACCATGGGAAACTCTTTCCCAAAATCCCCAGAGCTTATCCCAATGGAGAAAAGTTTACCATTGAAATCCTAGAGTGGGAATAGGACTTACTTATTTAGATTTTATTTTGTTTGAGAATTAAACCTTATTGTGTGAGAAATTGAATTTTGAAATGCTATTCAATTTCTTTTACAAAACATTTGCTAAGTAGTGGGTATTAAAACCCGAGTGAGGGGAAATATAAGAAATTAGAAGTCCTTTTTTATAGAAACCAAAAGGAGTTCCCTTTTTTAAAGAAAATTTTGAAAACCCAAAACATCAAAGAAAACTATACAAGAACTATCTTGCTTGGGGCAGCCGACCTTCATAGGCTTCTTCTCAAGCTCACGAATCACATGTATGGATCTCTAAACACACACTTCACTTACCTCACATTCTATGCATACATGTATCCATCAAAGGGTTATACATGCATGATCATCCTAGGACTAGGCATTTTCTTGTCAAGTCCCCTTTAGCTAAGATCCCCTCCTTCGCAAAAACAAATCCAAGGAAATAGGTGCTATGGAGTGAGGAGAAAAATTCATACTCTCAAGATAAATTTAGGGAAAAAATCAAAGGGGTGTTTTCTTCTTTGATATTATCAAATAAATTTGGATTAATGCTAAAGAGAAGCATTTGTAAACACCCTAAACTATTTTTCAAATAAATTAGGATACATTTTGAAAATCTATGATTTGAACATGTCTCCCAAATTTCATAAAGTTTCAAACATCATTTTTCAAATAAATGTTTTTGGAAAACATTCTTGAAAACCTTGGGACTACCAAAAATCAAATTTCAAAATTCAAAAGGGAATGTTGATTTACCCAAAGATAGAACAAAGCCTGAATCGGTAGGTAACAAAATTTCTGGGAAAAGATAAGATCAAGAGCAAGCATACCAAATCAAACAGAATGGGGCCATGATCAAACCCAATTCAAATTCAAGGTCAAGTTGTAAGTAAAAGCTCGATCCAATTCAAAGCAAAGCTCAAGTTGAAGTGAAGTGGTCACACCAACTTGGTCCAGGTTGGCATTGACTATATTAAATCGAAGGTAATCAAATCCAATGTCGAGGCATGTTTCGTCAAAAGAAGCCAAGACAAGACCAACACAATGATAAAGTGGCTAAGATGAAGACCAAATCCTCTCACCAAATGAAGATCAACCAAGGGAACCGTATCAAGCCATTTCACAAAATCGGGATAAAATCGAGCTCAAAGTGGTCAAGCCAAGAGACAGTCAATGAAGGGACAAGGCCAACACTAAAACAAAGGTTAGATGGCTAGGTTAAGGGCTCATCCATACTTGAAGACAGTCAATGAACATGTCTCCCAAATTTCATAAAGTTTCAAACATCATTTTTCAAATAAATGTTTTAGGAAAACATTCTTGAAAACCTTGGGACTACCAAAAATCAAATTTCAAAATTCAAAAGGGAATGTTGATTTACCCAAAGATAGAACAAAGCCTGAATCGGTAGGTAACAAAATTTCTGGGAAAAGATAAGATCAAGAGCAAGCATACCAAATCAAACAGAATGGGGCCATGATCAAACCCAATTCAAATTCAAGGTCAAGTTGTAAGTAAAAGCTCGATCCAATTCAAAGCAAAGCTCAAGTTGAAGTGAAGTGGTCACACCAACTTTGTCCAGGTTGGCATTGACTATATTAAATCGAAGGTAATCAAATCCAATGTCGAGGCATGTTTCGTCAAAAGAAGCCAAGACAAGACCAACACAATGATAAAGTGGCTAAGATGAAGACCAAATCCTCTCACCAAATGAAGATCAACCAAGGGAACCGTATCAAGCCATTTCACAAAATCGGGATAAAATCGAGCTCAAAGTGGTCAAGCCAAGAGACAGTCAATGAAGGGACAAGGCCAACACTAAAACAAAGGTTAGATGGCTAGGTTAAGGGCTCATCCATACTTGAAGACGGACTGCACTTGACTAAGGCATAGCCGGTCATTCCTAACTAAGGCACACACGGCCCGACCAAAACAAGAAGGAAGTGGCTCAGTTGCACCATGACATGGGTTACACCCAAGCTTATACTAGCCCACATGAGCTCATGGGGGACCATTCTCCATGCCACACCTATCTCATGGCAGAAATTTTAGTTGAATCAAACCCAAATTGGGTCTTACATTGAAATACCAAGCTCCAACCCAAGGAAGGCCCTAGTGGCCTCCCTTCAAAACTATAAATAGGCATCTTGGGGGGCTGGTTTGAAGATCCAAGAAAGAGAAAAATCTCTGCAACAAGAGAGGGAGAGAAAGAGAGAGAAAGAGAGAAAGAGAGAAAGAAAGAAGAAGGAGGAGGAGGAGGCCCATCTTTCCCAAGCTGTCGCCACCATCCGTCGACCACCAAAGGTTCTTCCAAGTCATAGTCCCTTCTTTCCTTCTCTTTTCAATATTTTTTTCTCCTCTTTCATTCAATTTAATGGGGTTATAATTAAGGAGTTTATGTATCTATTTTGATATAATAATTAAAGGATTATGCTACTCAATTTTTTTTACGTTTATCGATGCATGCTATGTGTTTGATTTTCGGTTCCTTCTACCTCAATATACATTGTAAGATTTTATATCTCTTAATCCTCTCTATGCATATGATATTATCATAATTTTCTTTATTTACTTCAGTTCTTTAAATTTTAATTATTGTACATTGTCATTTAATTCGGATGAAATCCATTCATGTATCTTGTATAAATTAAAACTCTATTTTCTACACTCTCCATACGTCAGATGAATGATTTTTATTTCCTTACTCCCTACTTCGAATGAGTTAAAATTTTGTTTGTAAAACCATAAATAATATCAGAGAAAACCGAATGAAATCGGAACAGAGTTTGTAAAACCTGCATTTCCTGCAATAGAGGTTGGGTCATAATCCCATAACTTTGTCTTCAGTGAACCATTTTGATTAAAAATGGTCTAATTAGAAAGTTGAGATCCATAGCTTTCCAATAAAACTAATTTTATAGAAATCAAAGATCTGGTACTGAGATATAGTCACTTTTCTAAGCTTCGCTTTCTCGGTCATAGATCTATCTTGAATACTAGAGTAAGGTATATTCTCAGATTTAATTATATACATCTACAACACTTAAAACAAAAAAAAATAGTTTACGATTCTCCATATCTCACTATACTTGCTTTTAATTTTTGAAGATTTTTGGAGGTTCAATAACCATTCAAAAAAATCATAAAATAAGTCTCACAAAATAGAACTAGTTTCTATTTTTCGTGATTTGAAATGTTTTGAGTCAATAATTAAGTTCACGATTTTTACAAAAATTTTGAAATTGTAATTTAATTTTGAAAACTTAACAGATCTCAAACAATTTTCAAAGCACCTATATTGACTCTTCAGCATCGGTTCAAGAAGATCTAGAGCAAAAAGAATTCACTAACCCACGATCACCAAAGAAGTTAGAAATCATCTTTCTTAGTTTGAGCAAACTAGCTAGCTCGCTCATACACTCGTAGTTTGCGAACTTAGTTTCAAGTCTCTACATAGACTTTGGAACAAAAATTTACATCTACACCTACTTATACACCAAAGTGGCAGGCTACACCTAGTCACGAGCCACAAGAAAGACCACACCAAATTGATTCAAGCAAGGGACAGATTGCATTGTACCTAGCCTAGGGCTGCACCATGGCTCATTCTTGACTAAAATGGGGACCATCCATGCGCTCTCATGTGAGTCATGTGGCTAGCAAACACTCTTGGATTGGATCAAATTTGGGTCAAACCACTTCCAAGATCCAACCCATGGAAAGCCCTAGAGGCCCCCTCTTGAAATCTATAAATAGGGGCCTTCGAGGAGCTCGTTAAGAGGAGGCAAAGTAAGGAAAACCCAAGGATTAACTTAAAGGGAAACGCAAAGGGAAATTAAGAGAGAAAATCCGAAGAAAGGGAGAGAGAAGAGGAGAGGAAGAAGAAAGAGTCTCCCAAGAGTGGTGGTGCCCCCCCAAGCCCCCGGTCTCCAAGCCATTGCAAGGTCTTCAATCAAGGTTGGTTTTTTTCCCTTCTCTTTCCTTTCTTCAATTCAATTCAATTCATGTTGTAATTAAGGAGCATTTGTCTTCAAATCATTATTTGAGGAGAGGTGCTACAAAATTTCATCTAAGAGCAAAGGTAAAATCATCTATCAATTATTTGATTATAGTTACATATACCTCGATATATATTGTAAACTTATACTCTCTCATCTCTTTTATGCTTAAGCTATATGATAATTTCTCTTGATTATTGCACTTTCTCTCTTATAAAATAAAGTCCTCAGTCAAAAATTTCTTTGGATGATCATATAAATCATTAAATATCAATTGGATGCATTTATTAGACTGTTAAAATAGAAAACTCTATTTTCAGCATTTTGTATCTGTTTGATCGTTGATTTTTTCAGCCCGAATCCGTAAACATAAAATTATGAAAATCGATCTGTACTTCACAAACCAACACTTCATAAAATTTATAAGAGTTTTAGACGTGGGTAAGGTCGTGAATAAAATTGGAAAAACCGAATAAAAACCGAGACAAAACTTGTCTACACTACACATCCTACAACAGAGCTTAGGTAAAGGTCTCTTAAATTTGTATGTAGTGATCCAAAAACTCTGAAAAGGGTCTTATTAGAAATGATTTTCATAGCTTTGCAACGTGACTTGTTTCATAAAATTACAATATATATGGTTTTCTTATTTTCAACAGAAATTTTTGAGTACCGGAAGATTATTCTTGGTGGTTCAATGAAACATTTTTTGTGGTCCAAAATATTGTCAGATTCCAACAGTTTCAACCTGGTGGAGTATTTTCGGTGGTTCTCCACATATTTTTTAGGTTTTTTATGATTTTTTAAAGTCTTATTTATGACGGTTGGCCTATTTCTCACAATTGATTTTTCCAAAATACCAAAAAAAGATAGATTTATAAGAGTGTCTTACCCTTCTCTCTCGCTCTCTCCAATACGCCGTCTTCTCCTAGACGTCGTCCTTCTCGTTGTCCCCCTCTCTCTAAAAGGCATCTATTATTTTCCAAAGTTTCTATGTCGCAAGAAACTGTGCGTAAAATCCAGTCTTCCTGTAAAAAATTGAAGGCACTAAGAAAGTTATAATTTGATTTAAGAGATGGAAACTTGTTTGATTTAATATTAAGGAAGTTGAATTGATCTTGGACCCTGAATGGAGCTGGAGGAGAAGTGGCAACCCTGTAGATGTGATGTACTCGACGAAATTAACACCTTACTGGCCTCAAGCACAAGCCAACCCCTGCCTATAATTATCAATAAGAAAGTATATGATCCGATTACTTGAATCAGGTTGCTTGTAATCTAATTCAGTATAGTGATGGTTTTAGGCCTTGTTGGCCATGTGGATTTTACCTTGGGTTTGGGGGGTTTTCCACGCTAAATTTGGTCTCTTTCCATTCTAATTGCTGCCCGTTTTTCGTATTTAGGTTCATGAAATACTGTCAACACTTCTTCCGTGCATCTGTTGTGGTGTGGGTTTTACACAACATTCGCTTCCTTTCCCATACAAGCTAGTTTGTGATCATAACTAGCTGAGTTCAAACTCGCTAGAACTTATTTGTGCTCGTCTCATCTTGTGCTTGTGCTTGCTCAAACTCGTGCTTTGCTTTCGTGTTAGCTCATTGACAGTGCCACTGAACCTGTAAATGATCTACTAGCAACAAAGGAGGAGCCAAGCAGTGTAGAAATCGCTTACGAGAATTGAGGAGTTTACAATGAGATAAGTAGTTCACGAATAACTCCTTTTCGGCAAGTTTCCTCAGCCGAACACACACCATTCTTGTTCAGTTCAGGTAAAGTATATATGAATGGGACATGAATGAGCTTGAATGAACTGACCCGATTCACTTACCAGCTCTATAGTATGAGATGAACCGACCCGATCTACGAGCTGCATGGTTGGAATCAATATGTATATCTTTAGATGTGTTATGAGAAAAGCAATTTGCTTATGTTATCCTAATATAAACTTTAAGTGTCCTAAATTGGTGATATGTAAGCCAACTCTAAATCCGAGAATGCCTTAGACCTTCGCACTGGATCTAGCAACAATAGTTTTTTTGCACTTCAGAATATACGAGTCATGGATCCCTGTGCAGTACAAAAGGTAGCAGATGATAGGGCTGTTAAATCAACCGAGCTGTCAGCAGTTCAGCATAACCCAGTTTCTCCCTGGCTGGTTCGTGTTTAGTTTTCTAAACCATATGAGCTGAAAATGAACCGGATATGTTCAGCTCAGTTTGGCAACGAAAAGTTTGCTTGCCATTCCATTGCAACATTTCCTTCCTAGTGCATCACTATTACATTACTACCCTCCCTTTTTAAGCCACCTTCAATATTTCCTAACTAATGAAATTAATATTAAAAGTAGGATAATCTTTTGAATTATGTTTTCATTTAATCTTGTATAAAAATAACTAATGAAAACAAAAGAAATTCGAGATCCAAGTCTACAGAGTAACATGCTAACCATTTAATATTTACAAGTTGAGACAAATGAATCATCATTGATTATACACAAATTCCCCTAGAATTCAAGTATTACATAACATTATTTATACATCTAGCAAAGCTAATCACTGACCATCTCCATCCTCAACTGCTTCACATCGTCCGAAGGCTCCATGGGCCAACATATATATATATATATATATATATATATATATATATATATATATATATATATATATATATATATATATATATATATATATATATATATATATATATATATAACATGTCAGGTAGAGGCTATGATTGTTCTCACTCTCCCCATATGGTGATCTCGAACCTAATTCCCTATAGTAATAAAGCATTAGTAACTAAAGTACATGGTTAGGTTTTAATAACTACCAATATTGTTTTAGTTCATTTGATTCAATAGAAAGGAGACTTTCCAGGCAAATAAGCAGTACCAGAAATATCTATTGGTTGAATCTTCCGAATTAAAAGAATGCCTACAACACTGAAAATGTGTCTAAAATATGGCCAATGTATGTACTTTTTGTAAGAACCAACCAGGTTCAAAATGGAGTGATTAATGTAAATGATATTTTAAAATGCAAGATTTCTCGGAAGTCTTTTATTATGCTCACTAGTTTTTGTATGTACTTTTGCGTTAGGCTTCCGACAGCCAGCATAAAACTTCGTCGGATTTTTATAACATGGATTACAAAAATTATTAGCATTGCTTTGGGGCGTCCCCGCCTAGCGATGTGCTGAAGAACCCGAATGCAGTAAGAAGTAAGCAAGGGTCACTACATTTTCGCTCGAATGTAGTGAATCAATTGCAGGGAGGGTTCCCACATCATGGACGGGTGTGGGTAAAGAAGTTAGTAATACTACATTGTCGCCCGAATGTAGTGAAAAATTTTTAGAGAGGGTCTCCGCATTTTGATTATGGACGGATGCGGGGGGTAAAGAAGCTAGTCCTAGATAATAAGATTCGTATTGGTTCTTGGAATATCGGAACATTATCGAGTAAGCTAATGGAGGTGGTAGATACTATGATTCGGAGAAAGATTAATATTCTATGTTTACAAGAGACAAAATGGGTTGGAAAAAAGCAAAAGAGATAAAGGATACAGGTTTTAAATTATGGTACTCAGGTAAAAAAAAGGCTCGAAACGGAGTTGGTATTATCATAAATAAAGATTTAAAGGAGAGTGTAGTAGACATACAACGATATGGTGATCGAATCATGACATTGAAATTAGTGTTAGGAGCAGAGGTTTTGAATATAGTTTGTGCTTACGCACCCCAAATAGGACTAGAAGATAGTATAAAGACTGTTTTTTTGGAAGAGTTAGATAAGGTGTTTCAAAAGATTCCACAAAGGGAGATGATTTGTTTAGGAGGAGATTTAAATGGACATGTCGGTAAAGAGGCATTAGGATATCAAGGGATTCATAGAAACTTTGGTTTTGGGGATATAAACGAGGAAGGTAGGGAGATTTTAAATTTTGCTATGGCATTTGATCTCTTTATAGTCAATACAATCTTCAAAAAACGAGATGAACATTTAATTACTTATAAGAGTGGCTTATCACAAACACAAATTGATTACTTTATTTGTAGAAAAAAGATAGAGCGTATTGTAAAGATTGTAAGGTAATTCCAGGAGAAAGCTTAACCACCCAACATCGACTTTTAGTTATAGATTTACAAATAAAAAAATGGACAAAGAAGAAAAGAGTGCATCAAGCTATTCAGACTAATGGTGGAACCTCAAAAGCGAGAAAGAAGATATATTTAAACAGAAAGTCCTTCAAGGAGATGTTTGGAATTATGTTGGCACACCCTGTGATATGTGGAACAATATGGCTATACATATTTAGAAAGTGGCGAAAGATGTGTTAGGGGTATCTAAGGGAGGTGTACCAGCACAAAAAGAAGCTTGGTGGTAGAGTGAAGTAGTACAAAATAAAATCAAGGCAAAGAGGGCATGTTACAAATTACATTATGCTATGAAAACTAGTGAAACTTTAGAAGCTTATAAAAAAGCAAAGAGGGAAGCGAAAAAGGCCGTTAGTGAAGCAAAAGTTAAGATTTGGGAGGACTTATATAAAAAACTCAACTCAAAAGAGGGTGAAAGAGATATTTTTAGGATAGCAAGGGCTAGAGATAAGAAAACTAAATATCTTAATTATGTTAGATGCATAAAAGACGAGAATGAAAAAATTCTAATGGCAAATGATGATATAAGAAATAGATGGAAAAACTATTTTTATAATCTTTTTAATGAAAATAAATATATTAGTATTAGTTTAGGAGATTTAGCCAAGTCAGAAATGTATATAAACCACAATTTCTACCGACGTATTCAAAAGAATGAAGTCAAAGAGGCTCTTAAACATATGAAGGGTGGTAAATTGGTAGGACCAGATAATATTCCTATAGAAGTTTGGAAAATACCAAGAGAAATAGGAATCACTTGGCTCACAAGACTATTTAATGAAATATGGAAAAACCAAAAGATGCCTGAGGAATGGAAAGTAAGTACACTTATACCCATATATAAGAACAAGAGAGACATTCAAAATTGTGCGAATTATCGAGGTATCAAGTTAATGAGCCATACTATGAAATTATGGAAAAGAATTATCAAACGTAGGTTAAAACAAGTATCAAGTACAACAGAGAACCAATTTGCATTCATGCCAAGCAGATCTACTATTGAAGTGATTCACCTTTTGAGACGTCTTATGGAACATTTTAGAGAAAAAACGAAAGACCTTCACATGATATTTATTGATCTAGAAAAAGCTTATGATAGGGTACCGAGGGAGGTCCTTTGGAGAACTTTGGAAAAAAGAAGTATCCCATTGACATATATTAACCTTATAAGAGACATGTATGATGGTGCAAAAACATGTGTGAGGACTCGTGAAGGAATGACAGACTTCTTTGAAGTTAATATTGGGTTACATCAAGGATCAACTTTAAGTCCATACTTATTTATAATGGTGATGGATGTGTTAACAAAACATATTCAAGATGAAGTACCTTGGTGTATGTTATTTGTAGATGACATTGTATTAGTTGAGGAGTCTAAGGAAAAAGTTAATAGAAAATTGGAACTATGGAGAGAAACATTAGAAAGCAAAAGCCTCCGACTTATAGAACAAAAACAGAATATATGGAATGTAAGTTTGAATCATTTGGTTACTTCAGAGGACATAGAAATTAAAATTGGCACACATTGCATTCCCCAAAAGGAAATTTTTAAATACCTAGGGTCAATTTTTCAGAGTGATGGAAGAATTGATAGAGATGTTACACGTGGAATTAATGCTGGTTGGTTAAAATGGAGAGGAGCATCAAGTATTCTTTGTGATAAGAAGATACCATTAAAATTAAAAGGTAAATATTATAGAGCAACAATTAGGCCTGCCATGTTTTATGGTTCTGAGTGTTGGGCAGCTAATCATCAACATGTACAAAAGTTGTCTGTGACATAAATGAAGATGTTGAGATGGATGAGTGATCATACAAGAAAAGACCGTGTACATAATGAGGTTATTAGAAACAAATTAGGAGTGGCACCAATAGAGGATAAAATGAGAGAACATCGTTTAAGATAGTTTGGACATATAGAAAGAAGATCAAAAGAAGAACCTCTAAGAAGGTTAGAAAAACTAAATTTGGAAAGTATTAAAAGAGGTAGAGGACGACCACAAAAGTGTTGGAAAGAAACAATAAAGAATGATCTAGCTTATGGGGAGTTAGCTGCTAACATGATACACGATAGGGATCTCTGGAAACAAAGAATCCATGTACCCGACCCTGTCTAGTATGGGAAAAGGCTTAGTTGTTGTTGTTGTTGTACTAGTTTTTGTCTGAACGTTGAAATTTTTGTCACAGTGCTGTTGATTACCTGGTAGGATTAACATAATAGTTACCTAAGCATGGAACACATTTGACTCTCAACAGTTTTCTTGGAGAACCCTGCAAGCCGCTTGCTGTCTAGGTACCTTGTTAGCTTTGTGACTCAACGACTCGCCACCCACCTTCATGGTGCTCATATTTGAAAATTTCACATGAACGAAGCAAATTATGTGGAAACTTCCAACTATTTTACGGGAAACGTGCCTGGTAGCGCACATTTCTACAGTACGTTTCATTCAAACACTGACGTACACAGTTCCACACATATTTGGTACTGTTATTGGATTGAACTAGGGAGAGCAGAACCACACATGAATTCCATGCACGCACGGGCTAAAATGCAGATGCCTTTTAACACTTTGGGAGGTTACCTCGATAACGTTTTTAGGTTAAGAATCCCAAAATATAGGCAGGTTCCTCCAATGACGGGGACGACTTTATCATTGCCAAGCAGTACTGCAGGCATCCCTTGACGAGGGTACAACATGGCCATAATAAATCCAATGTCAATGTTAAAACCCACGTATGAACGTACCCCCTCCAGAATCGCATTATATCCTAAATATACTCTGTTATAAAAGATCCTACGCAGGTCCTTGCCTACCGCCCTCTACCTGACCGCTCGTCTTCTTCAGTGAAGATGGAGTCAAGGGCCCATCGAGATGCCGAAGAGCCGCGAGAAGGAGGGCGGTGACTTCAAAGCAGTTTACCACGGACGGGTGGTTGAGCGAAAGCCTGCTTATGGCCTTCCTCTTCCCAGACCGGGATCAGGTTACGAATTGGCCCAAGACTGCAATTACATTACTACTAAACTAAGGCCCACGGGGCGGTCGGTCGTCAGCCGGACTTGCGCTCGACCAGGGTCAGGATGGTCGATGTAACCTCCAGTACGCTATACCCTTCCATCAAGATTGTGCAAGTAAGCCTGCTTAACCAAGATGGTTAAGCTAATGCTTTATTCCGTTCAAAAGGATTAGCTGAAAGATAAATCATCCTGAAAAAACAATGAATAGAACTTTGACGGATGGTCCTGTATGCAGAGCATTTGTTGCGTCGCGAGGATACATGCGAGTTTAAACGAAGGGCATATCCACAGAACACTTCCGAAGAGGGCATCCATGCAAAAAGCTCTTAAACTCTTATAGATGCATTAAAAAGCACACTCGAACAATATCTAACGGGAAGTGCAACCATAGATTCTAAAGAGAGATTTAAAAAAAGGACACTGTTTCTATTTGAGCTAAAGTTACAGTTGAAAATTATATCATTTGGAGCATCACATTAAACAAAAAGCAAAGAACACTGATTCGAAGAGAAATAATAGCAGCAGCCACAAAATTTAGTGCCCTTCTGGCGAGATGGCCAACTTTTGCCATGATACCAAACCTGAAAGCAATGATAACCAGGACAAATGCAGGCTGAGCTCAAGCACCAGTGACCCCTCGCAGCAGCCAATTGAAGGAAGCCCATCGCCTCATTTTTACTTGTTCATTTTTCTTTCTTATCTTCTTGGTCCAGCTTTTCATCAGCTGGTTCGATAGCTGCACTATCAGCCTGGCTGGGGTCCTCACCTCCAAAACCAAACTCATTAACACGTTTGTGATCGACCGGATAAACCCACCTTTGGTATAAGTAAATCAGGAAAATGACATCTGCAAGCAAGCACGCAGATTAGTTGCAATAGCAGAAAACAAGGGGGAAAAGAATGGTGCATGACAATGGCCATGGTTCTCAGGTCCAAGAATGAGATTGAACTAGTATGCACTCCAGTAACTCAAGTGAGGTTTGTGCAACAGATTGGTTAGGTAGTCGGAGTTCAAGTGAGACCATGCAGGGTTGAGCACTAATTTGACTCACCATCTCGGAAGACAGACAGCCGGTGTAGTGTTGGCATTTTGATGACAAAGGCAAATAGATCATCAATTATTGTGTTGAGGAACTTATACGTCATCTGCCTCCAAGGCAAATGAGCAACCGACTTCAGTTTGTAGTTGATGAACAGCTGTGGGCACATCATGATGAATCCTGCATCGGAAAAGGAAACAGACATTAAACTTTCCCTCCAGCAATTCAGATCACAAGCACATACTCGTACCAAAATAAGGAACCTTCAACAGATACCTCAAGATGCTAAATTATCCAGTTCACAAGAGACATGCATTTAGATAAAGGGTACTTTGGTTACTTAAACCACACATCTACAAGACTAATAGGATGCCCTGCCCTCAGTTTTCACGGCAATCTTAACATGCGACAGTGAAAGGTAGTGTTCAGAACGTGCAAGTGAAATTCAATCATGATCGCATATATCTCTTCAACTATCAAACCCACCCCAAGTCAATAATGGTGTCAAGCCCATATAATACGCCTCTGAATGGATCTTATAGTACTTAATATTCTTCTGTAAGCAGTTACCCAACCTTAAACCTCATGCCCCTCTTTGTGCTTGGAGCCAAAAGCACATAAGAATGCAAAAGGTGATGCTTACTCCATATATCAATACAGAATTAAATGAATACAAGTACAAAATGGGCTAGAAATATGAGTTCCGACATGGACCTCCTGGGTTTTTGGAACTAAAAATATCTAAATCAGCAGCCTCCTAAAGTAAGCCCTGTAGAAGCCAATCATATGAGTAATGAAAGTAAAACAGAATATGTGGAGCTCACCAAACATATAGACGCAACTCGTAAGGGAAGAGAGGATCCACGAATACCAACTCCTATGGCGCTCATACATAAGTGAATAGACTGAAGAACAGCCGACAAGGAAAAAGAGCACATAGCAGAGAAACTTCATTGCAATATCATCATATTCCTTGGTTTTGTTCTTTGTATACGACTCTCGGTCCCGGAATCGCAGCAAAGGTATCCGTCTGCTCCTGTCAATCTGCAGGCATGGGAAAATGTTTACATATGCCAGCTGATGATATGCATGAATCCACATGTTCCTCTCATATCCAAGTACTTATTTTTATCCTTCAACATAGATGAACTTATTGTTTATAAATACGCATAAGACCATTGGTCCATTATGCATGGCAAGTCCACACCATAGATCAATCAAGTACTATACCAGAAACCTTTGACAACTCTGCCAACCAAAAATTCTGAACCCAGAACTATAAAGCGTAACATCATAAAACAGCATATTCGATATTATATCATGCAAGGACTGAGAACACATTGCACTGTATCCTACGATGTTGTACAACATTATGTTTCTTTATTTGATGAATAAAATAATTACAATCTTTCAAAGGCCAAAAATGTTTAAAAAACATAATATCACGGAATATTATGCGATAACATCACATGATATAAAAATTACACACTATATCTCATAAAACAGTGTGATACACATCGGATCATACAGATCATGATATTTAGGACATTGATACACTGTAACAGCATAGTTTGGTCCATCAATTGCTTGTATCAAAAGACTTTCATGATTAATTATCATGCTATACCGGCTATAGTTTTTCGATATACAAACATGTTTTGATCTTTTAAAGGATGTAGCCTGATTAAACTAAGATTAGACCATCGAAGAAACATCTTAAATTGGCAAACCACAAGACTAGAATAGAACTACTGCTCCAATAAACCACCGATGCAATTTGTAGCTGCCATATAATGCAAATTCATCGGAACAGTATTTACGGATAAAGAGACATACATGAATATGCTTCCTGAATTGAAAGACCATTTTTAAAAGTCAGACACATCACCTCAATATGCATGGCTTTTCCAATTTTCCAGAACTCAATGCAACAACCAACGCCTGAACTAGCAAGAATCATCCATGACGTTTCATTGTCAAGAAGATAGAGGAACACAATCAACTGGCACACAAAGTTCAGCACCACAGACTTTGCGGACAGACCTTCCATAGATTTGTTCTTATTCCAGAACTGTATATCTGGCAAAAAATACAGGAAAGTTTAGACTGCAAACTACATATAAAGGCAAAACATAAACTGGCTAGCAACTCAAACGTAACAACAGCATTCCAGCATACCATTTTTGAAAGCCAAGAAATCAAACACTGAGTGGAGTAAAGATACGACCATTGTAATAACCAGAAGATATGGATTACCCTCCAAGAAAACCCTCTGCACAGGGAACAGCTTAGATTACAAACATTCACATAAATGTGGATAAGACAACACAAGTACTCGGGGTTAGACAAGTTAATGAAAATGTGGCATAATCTTATCCATTTTACCATGAATGAAACAGAAAAAATAATAGGTATAGCTGTAACAATCAAAAAAGGAATAAACACCAACAGCAGGGGAACGTGTATATTTCCTGCAAGTGTGTGTGTGTGTGTGTGTGTGTGTGTGTGAGAGAGAGAGAGAGAGCACAGGAACCTATTGAGAAAATGACATAGAAAGTCTAAGGCGTGCAGAAAGGATTATCTGGGTAAGAATAAACTTTGTGAAAATACAAGGATCCAATCAGATAATCATCTGAAACGACTTTCCTGCCAAAATTCTATAGTTCAATCAACAGTCCTCAGTGTAGGTAAGGATGTTCATAACCCTCGGATATCATATATTTGGTTGTGTTCTAATGATGCCATTTAAACCCTCTTGTGGGTTATTTTACAAATCTAAAAGACATCTCAAATACAATTCCAGAATACAGAATAAACTAGTGAAATGCAACATAGTAGCGACCAACACAAGTTAAGAACCAAATGTTGTACAACTGCTGCACATATGACGTAAGTTTTGATCTTAAAATAAAAGATTACCACATAAGTTGCCAGAAAAACTCCAAATGACACAATTTAATACTCACAGGTATCACTATATTTTACTAGAGATTTCTTAAAAAGTATTCAGTGATATGACAAAACTGCATTTAGAATCCTCCATGCATAAAAGTGTAGAAACATTATCTTCTTTATGACAACAGCAAACAAAAGACTTACTCAACTATAATGACAAGTACCTTAAGTTCATCAGCCTCGCCTTCAAGCATACTTCCATAACTGCGATGAATCTGGAAGGACTGATCAATTTGTAGAAAAAGTTGCCACTTGGTCATGCTGATGGGACCCACCTCTAAATTCAGAGGCAATTCTGTGATTGTATCATTAATTGGACTAAGCTTGTCTCTGAGCAGCCAAAACTCATTGAAGAATACCATAGGGTAATAATTCATTGTAGAAGGCTCAACATTTATGTCTGTTCTTGTGGTCAAGAAATAGCCAAAGTTTCTTTTACAAAGCAAAACGCATGCCAGAGACTACCAATGTAAGGGAAAATATGCTATTTCACATACCGTGAGTGCAAATGCAACCTTATCATTGATAGCGGAAGTCATGAAGAATTAAAGAACTGAGAGATGGGGGAGATGAGCTCTCTCTCTCTCTCTCTCTCTCTCTCTCTCTCTCTCTCTCTCTCTCTCTCTCTCTCTCTCTCTCTCTCTCTCTCACACACACACACACACAAAAGATGGGGAGGGAAATATGAAACACACATACACAAACAGAAAGAGAGGAGGGTAATATTACATATAGACAATCACAAGGATACAACCAGCAATGTTTGGCGGAATTGCATTGTGAGGGTATCTGTAAAGAAAAATATAAGGACCTTATCCACATTTACTAATTTGAGGAGTAGAATGAAAAACCAATATCATGCACGTAACTGTAACATCTCCTTGAGTTCACAACTATAACAACTTCCCTTAACAAGTATGATAGTAGAATGCATCATTAATCCTGTAACCAGCTTATTCTAATCATGAGTGTAACATGTCACTCACCCAGCTTACTAGGTGAGAATTTATGATTTTAATCATAGACTATGTTACATAAGTAAGTGAAGCTAGTGGACAAGGGCGCTATTACAAATCCACACCATGAGGCACATAAAGAGAAGATTAAATAGGATGTGAAGCTAAACAAGCCAAGCGAGAAATGTCAGACTAGAAGCCTCTAATGCATTCCTATGTACTTATCATCCTGTCAAGTAAAACTATTTTCATACAAGCATAAAAATATGTGACCAACTACCACTGAGAAGTCAAAATGACAAGTGTAAGAAGATATAATCAACTTCCACTTTGACCAAACTAAAAACTCCACTTCAATGGTTACATGGTCGGACAAATTTAACTTCCAACAGGTATATTGTATGTGTTGTAGTTTTTAACATAACCTGCATTTCGATGTTGGAACAGGCAGAAATGATTCTGCCTCCACAATTTTATCAATTAGAAGACCACGGAATTCAACAATTTGATTTCATCCCTGTGGAAACCTACATTTACATATAACACTAACATTATCTTAAAAAAACATAGGCATTGATGTTGTTTTACAGGTGTAAATGAGCCGAGCTACTCGAGATTGGCTCGGCCATAACACGAACTCTACTCAGTTTTGTCGAGCTCGACTCAAGCTTGAGATTTGGATGAGCCGAGCTCGAGTTGAGTGGTACTCAACTTGAGTAGCTCGCAAGCCTACTTGGGTACTGTAGAGGGGGAACAAATAGTTATGGAAGCATGATTCTTATTTAAAGGTGCTTTATAATTGTTTGGTCCTAAAAACAGAGGCAGAGGCAGGCTTATAAAAGGAGCAGTTTGCTTTATGACCTTTCTCAAGTTGGAGCTGACAAATAATCATGCGAGTCCTCCAGACCTAGATGACAATTATTAATTTTTCTATGGGTTCGAGCAGCAATAATAATTGCCACCAGGCCCTAGAAATCTTTTAGGTGAGGCCACCTGGCCATAGAAAACTTTATGAGTGCTGCACAACTTAGGCGTGCAGTATTGACTAAGGCCTTGTGTGGCCCTATAACAAGCTATGGCTCAGCTCAAGAGGCATGAAGGAGATGCTCAAACACTGAGTCAAGTTCGCAACTTCTTGAATATGAGTCAAGCAGAATCCAAGCCTTCATATTGAAGCTCTAATAAGCTTGGATTTGGGTTTGAGCTTGCCATTTCTTAAATAGGCTGAGCCTGCTGTTACTAGACTCGGCTCAATTACACCCTAATAGCAAAATTGTCCATTCTATCAACAAAAAGATAACTTTCTGTGTTTAGAGTAAAGCCTAAATCTGTATGAATTGATCACACAATAGATCAAATACAGCTACATAATGTGGACCTCATTAGCCTAGTTGGGTGAAAGAAATGATCATGATGATTTGAACTGCCTGACATCGTATTCAGAAGCCTAGGTACCAACTTGTCACCACAGCTGAACCACAAATAGGAATAGTCTTTTAAATGAAATTCAAATTAAGGAAATGAGAATTGTCTTTAAATAAAATTTGAAGGGGATTCTCTGAAAGTGCAAGACTGATAGTCTAGCCACCTATAGTGCTTAAGAATACACTGAAAGGACACCAGTTCCCAAAACAGACCAATTACCACCAATCATCGCAGCAAGCAACCTTACCGATTGAAATCGTCCACTAAATTGATTGTGATATTTGGTTTCCAATATGAAACCCACTCCGTAGGGCCATTATCTTCATCATCAACAGAACTTTTCTCAATCACCTGTACACAGTTTTTAAATAAAGAAGTATGAACCATTCATCTAGTATATTACATGAATTAAACCACAAGAAAGATATGCATGGTGCAATTGCACAAAATTTTGTCCAGACAGCAAAGGATCAAATAAAAGAAACACTAAGAAGAGAAGGAGAAGTATATACACATAAATTTTATAGATTTCAAAATTAATCCTTCCAAATTGGTAAATATGGAGGGCAGAAATCAAATTTACTAGGAACAATTATTCTACAGAAGTAAAGCAAACCTGAGATGCCAATTCATCTTTCTCAGTGCTTTTTGAGTCACTAAGCAAGCTCCTCTTTTTATCTAGCTTTGACTTCGGTAAGTATGCCACAACAGCTGCAATGCAGCAATAACATGCATGAATGTTTGAACTCCCAAGAAGTAATTCAAAATACTAACAGGAGAACCAAAGACAATAGTAGCAAACATGTTAAAAAGAAAAAGAATTACGATGTGTTCTTCCAAATGCATATAATGGTTGATACTCTGGATCATTTGGATCAGGAGGGTAACCAGATCGGGCAAAGAAAACATGAACATACAAACTCCCGTTATGCTTGAGGGCCTGAAATAATAGATATAAGCATCCATTGTAAAAGAATCGTTAAAATGTAGATGTGGAATAAGAAAGTATACTCTTATAGCATCTAGACAATTGAAAGTCACGTTCTAAGCAAATTGTGAAATAACTTTCAGATAAAGAAAATCTAAACGACAAGGCTGCAAACAAATGTGTGCCACAAGAATATCAAAGTATCAATACCTCTGATGGAAAGTATGTCAATGAATATGACCTACTGCTTTGTGGTCCCCAAACTGCATATGGAATGTTGGTCTCATGCCAAATAAGGGAATCCTCGTTGGCGAAATCATTAAACTTTTCATGTTCAGAAAGATAAAGCCACATGTCCTGATCATATGAAAGACCAATCATAATTAGGTGCCCATATTAATTTAGAAACTTAGGGACATGGTATCCATAAGATACAATTTTTTATATGGAAAGCCAAACGACATTCAAGAAAATTGACTCAAGTGAACTTATTCATGACCGTGAAATGCACTTTTTGATCTAGAGTTTGAGTGCAAAACTTGTTTATCATAACTATCATAGCTCATGGAAAGATAAACTTCTTGCTACATATTCTTGGCATGTGAACCAATCATAACTTATGCGTTTATTATGTATGCATACTATCATAGTAACTTGTTTATGAACAGTTATGAATGTTTCGAGTTATGATAGTAACAAGTTCATCTTTCCATGTGTTTCTTCTTGGCAGTCATGAATTCACTTTCAGTGAACTTATTCCTCTGGATTAGGAAACTTATTCGCGGGCATCTTTCCATACTATCATTGTTAAAGTGAACCCAAAATCAAGAGTTCAAGTTAGAAAGTAGCTTAAGTTCTCATTCCCTCAAGTTGACTTCAATCCAGTAGCCCGTTAAGTTTATCCTCAGAGAGAAAATTATCTTGAAAATCACAATTAGGCAAACCAAAAGTGTGTATGCAGTAACTGTTCAATGAAAATGTCTAAATTTTTCAATCAGAAAACATACTTATGGAGCCAATGATGGTCCACATATTTAAATATTAGGAGACAGCTTCAAGCTACAATCCAGTGTTCTCTGAAAAGAACTGTGAATCTTGCTCTGATTAAAGAATATTCATCTTGACACGTAACTTACCTCATTCATGCACACTCAAGGAATTGGAAGTGGTTAATCATGATTTTTAGTGTCCATGCTAACAGGTTAGTTAAATGTTATAATTTCTTCATGGTTGGAGGTGCAAGCAAATCCTTCATTTCATAGAGTTGCTAAACGATATGTATCAATTATTACATGGTACGCTATCGTTCATAAGTCATCGCTAGTTCATCTTAAATATAATCATGTCGATTTGCAAGTGTGTGCTGCTTCCCCCTGTTTTGTCACAAGACTAAGGAACATGGTCAATCTTGATTTGTATTGAAGTTACAAAGATCGTTGCAAGTCTTGTGAGACATTACATTCGGTTCATTACATATTTACACAACAGACAAGAATTATCATAGATCACACGTGTTGAATGATGAAACTGTTCGTGAGATGTATGAAGGATGGGAAGCATCACATGAGAAAAGAAGCGCCATTTTTGTTCTGATCTGAACATGATGTCGAAATCTAGCAATACGGACAGAATGAATTGCATATGGACTTTATAGACAGCAAAGAGATCGTAAAACAACAAATGGTTTCAGCCATTTTTCTAACTCTTCCTTGTCTTATGGTTACAGATCGTCATCGTAGGCTTCTAACAATGATAAAAGTTGGCATACTGATCAATGAAAATCACATCTATCCTATCAGAAAAATTAAGGAAACTCCTACAAACATATTATTTTTTTGCATGCAAGTTTTCAAAACATTGAAAATAAAAGGCCAACAACAACAACTAAGCCTTTTCTCATACTAGATGGGGTTGGCAAAATGAATTCTTTGTTTTCACTGAGTCATATCATCCGCCATATTGGCAGTTAACTAATCATGAGCTAGATCATTCTTTATTATTTCTTTCCAATGCTTTTATGGTCTTCCTCTTTCTTTTTAACATTTTCACAATCTAATTTTACATACCTTCTTAGTGAAGCTTCCTTTGGTCATCTTTCTAAATTTTCAAACCATCTTCAATGATTTTCTCTCAATTTATCCTCTATTATTGTCACTCCCAATTTATTTCTAATAACCTCATTATGTATATGGTCTTTCCTTGTATGACCACTCATCCATTTCAACATCTTAATTTCTGCCACGGACATCTTTTGTACATATTGATATGTTGATGATTAACTGCCCAACACTCAAAATCATAACCGTCTAATTATTGCTCTATAATATTTACCTTTCAACTTTAATGGTATCTTCTTGATACATAAGATACATGATGCCCCTCAACATTTTAACCACCTTGCATTGATTATATACGTAAATCACTATCAATTTTTTCATCATTTTGAAAAATTACCCTAATTATTTAAAACTTCCTTGTAAGGGATGAAATGTGTGTCAATCTTAATTTCTATATCCTCTAAATAACAAATGATCAACCTTACACTTCAGATATATCTTTGTTCTACTAAGTTAGATGCCTTTACTTTCTAATGTTTCTCCCCATAGTTCATATTTCCTATGAACTTTTCCTTTGACTCATCCACTCCACAATGTTATCTGCAAATAACCAAGATTTGCCAAGGTCCTTCATCTTAAATATGTTTTGGTAACTCATCAAGGACCAATATAAATAAATATGAACTTAAAGTTGATCCCTAATGTAACCCAATATTAACTTGAAAGAAGTTTGTCATTCCTTCATTCGTCCTCGTCTCTTATAAGATTTATATATATATATTGACACCCTACCTTAGGTTTTTTTTCTAAATCAATAAATAAATATCACGTGAAGGTTCTTTTTTACAATGAAATGTTTTGTAAGACGTCTTAAGATGTCTCAATAGGTGAATCGGTTCAATGATAAATCTGCCATACATGAACCCAAATTAGTTCTATGTTGTACTTGATACTTTTCTTAACATTCAATAATACCCAGCGAAAAGCTTTATTTATAATATTCTGTGAACTACTTAAGGAAACTGTTCCCCAGAAGTGTACGGAAAGATGAAAAGAACGAATTACTAATGCATGCATCTAATTCCATACCAGAACTCCAAAGCAGAAACACGAACACAGACGAGCCAACACTTTCAGCTTCAAACTAAAGCCAAATTCTTGTAACTTCCTGAATCAATCACCTCTGTCCCTCAAATTAAGACAATCAAGGACACGATACATGCAAACAGTTTTTGCCGTAACCTAAACGCCAACAAGTCAACAAATGTAATTAATCTAAATTATCTGTTAATGACTTTGTATCAAATAACTAATCTTTTCCGTAGCTTAACTGATTGATGAACCAAGGAAACGTCAAGCCGTTCATATTTCAAAACTAAAACCAAACTAATAATTATGACCTCGGAAGGTATAACACATGCAGCTCTCTTTACGCCTTAAATCATACACGGAACTATATTCCCGCGAAAAGGAACCACCAGTGGACCAGAAACCATGCAACACCCAATCATCCTGATTCCCACAAAATCTCCCTTGTTCTGTTCACTATAGGACAAGAGAATAACACGCAAAACGCCAGAAGTGCAAGAAAAATCAAAACGGAAGATCTCAATAGCTGAAGATGCGGGAAATACTAGCCGATCAGACGATCTGTCGATAAGTTAAACCAGGAAAAGGCTAAATCGGGGGAACAAAAACTCAAAACCGGGTGACCCAGGAGATTAATGGATCGAACTTCTGCTTCTCTTTGGAGAACCCATCCGGAGATCTCGGGCGAAAGTCAAAACCAGTAAAAGTCAAAATTTTAGAGAAAGAAGAGCAAGCGGAAGTAGAAAAGAAATGAGGGCCCTAGAAACGAAGCTGATCTGGTGAATTAGGGTTTGGACTAGGGTTTCGAGAGACTAACCAGTGACTCGCCCTTCGAAAAAAGGTTGGACATGAGCTGAGAGGGCTCCGCCGGCGGCTTCTTAGGAGAGAAGAACTTCATAGCGAAGTACCAGAAGACGGCCATCCTTATGATGCCTGTGATCGTTTTCCCTATCCCTGGCTGCTGCTGCTGCCCCCCTGGCCGTTGCTGCGGCTGCTGCTGCACCGTTCCTGATGCGGACGGCGGCATCTTTTCCCTTTCCTCTTCTCCGCCTTCACTGTCCTGGCCGACCGCCGATCAGATTTTGGGTGAACGAAGTATCTCTCGTCGGTCGGATGATCGACGGACGAGCGATCTCAGAGACAGCGGATCTCGGAGAGAGAGGCGAGAAAGAAGAAAAGGCGAGAAAGCGTATCGACAAGGAGAGCACAAAGTGACGAAAGTGTTTTGAATAAAATCTAGCACTACTGTAAGGGGAGTTCAGGTTTAACCGCCTAATCACCTGCTAAAATGTCGAAGTTCTCGGAATACCGCGTACGTCTTCTCAAGGTAATTAAACTGATAGCCACTAAGGGTGGCAATTTGAGACCTGACCCGAAAACCCGACGAGGAAAAATTAGCACCCCGGGTCAGGTCTAGGTGGACTCGAAGCAACCCAATAAAAGTCAGGCAGAGTCCAGCAGACCCTAATTCAGCTCGAAGCTGACAAGCTTATATGTAATACATATAAAATACACATATTGTATATACGTAATAAGTTTGCAGTTAGGTTGACCTGTACCTGATCCGAACCCAATCCAATCAGGTCAGCGTTTGAGTCAGGTCTAGGTTAACCTGTTTTTCGCAGGAACCCAACCAGACTTATAAATATATACATGTATGCGTTTTTGAGCATGTGTCTGGTGTGTTCCCAATCTGGTTGGCTCTGGGTTCCGAAGATGACCTGAAAATGAAGGGTTCGGGTTCGGGTTGAGATGCAATCACAATTGACACTTTTGGTACATCATCCATCTTTAGTTGATACTTTTGGAATACCTAGCACATCATTTGTATGCTCCACTTTAGGTTGAGGAGGAGTTATTGCATCAATGCTAATAGGGATGTAACCGGTATCAACCAAATATCTTTGTCAACTTACCTTGGTGATATTTTTTATGATCTGATTCTCTATAAAAATTAATATCTGCTCCTAACAATTTTCTTTTGGATATGATTCTGTAGCCCAATTCATCGTCTCCATAGCCTAAAAATATACATTATTTTGTTTTAGCATCAAGCTTTTGCTTTTTATTCTTAGATATATAAACAAATACTTTGCACCCAAATACTCTCAAGTGGTTATAGTTCACTTCCTTGTCAAACCATAGTTCATTGAGAGTAATTAACTATATGAGAACACAATGTAACACATTTGAAATGTGAACTACAATGCTTAAAGTCTCAACCAAAATGACCTAGGCAATTTGACTTGGAAAAGTATCCATCGAGGTATAATTCATTCTTTCTTCTAAGCCATTTAATTGAGGTATCTTGAAAGATGTCTTCTCATGGCTTATGTCATGCTCTTTGCAGTAGGAATCAAATGACTGAATATTGATCTCAATTACCTGATCTTGTGCATTTTTACTTTTTAACTACCTACCTCTCAACCACAATATGAAACTTCTTAAATGTATCAAATACTTAGTCCTTTGATTTCAAAGTAAAATGTCATAATTTTCTAGAACAATCATCAATCAATAAATGTTACAAAATAGAGTCACCAAGTCTCTGAATATACAATCATACAATACATATACGACCAAATAGAAAATAGTTGGCTTTCTAAGAGGAGAAAATTTGAAAGAAATTTTATTTCACTTATTAGCCACACAAATTTTCATAATGACTTTGATGCAATTCATCTAAAACAGAATCAAATTCTTCTTAAATGACATACTTTTTCACCTATATGGGCAAGTAGTACACGACACATCTTCTCGTCACTAGAAGTTTCAAATGAACTAATGAGAGACTTGGGAATACCCATATCCATCGAGTAAAGAGAAGTAATCTTCTTACCTCTTTGCCTACAACAAAATTGTCATTCCTAAACTTCTACTATCAATTCGTGAAGTAACTAACCAAACCATCTATTATCAAGCTTTCTTACTGATAATAATTCAACTACAAATCAGGAATATATCTCACATCTCAAAGAGATAAAATAATACCATTCTCTGTCATTAATTAAACAATTATTATACCAAGAACTTTAACTAAGCTTAAGTTTCTCATCTTGACACCGTTAAACTCACCTTAGAGATAAAGAACTCTATCCTTAAAGTGGCATGAATGTGGACACTACTGTATACTACCCAAGTGTTGTCATTACACACAAAGCTTGCTATCTCGCGATTCACAATTAAAAAGTGTTTATGCCTGTTGTAACAGTCTCATTAATGCCCTTACTTTTTCCTTTTCTTCCTTATTTTTTTTTTACCTTATAATGAAACTTCTTAATATGACACTTCTTACCACCCTTGACATAATACTTTCTTTTCTTCTTAATACCTGGCATTAGCCACCCTTGACTTCCTATGCTCTTATCTTTGCCACTGACATTAATTTTTTTGCATGTCGCTGTCTCTATCCTCTGCCACCAATATATCTGACTTTGAAAACAAGTCCTATGCTTTATCCTTAATTTTCACTTAAGATAACTCCTTTAATAGATTCAATAGTAAGTGAACCCTCGTGAGTAAAATTAGAAATAGTACTCCTAAAGGTTTTCCAAGAGTTGGGAAAAGTAGTTAGGAACCAAAGACTTTAAAGGTCATTGCCCATCTTAATACATGTATTGGCTATCTAATCCACAAATGCTTCAAATTCATTCA
This sequence comes from Brasenia schreberi, assembly GCA_036023115.1. Taxonomy (NCBI): domain Eukaryota; kingdom Viridiplantae; phylum Streptophyta; class Magnoliopsida; order Nymphaeales; family Cabombaceae; genus Brasenia; species Brasenia schreberi. The sequence continues at coordinate 18,198,764 of JAYKKT010000080.1, read as the reverse complement.
AATGATTTGCTACTAAAATGATATCCTTATTCTTCAACTACATCAATATCTTCAATACAAACAATTGGTTGTTACCTATTTTATAAGTATAGATTGACTCTAGCTTCTCACGAGGAGTCCATGCATTCTTATTATGGGCTACATGAGTGTAAACATTCTCTGCAAAATATCGAACAAAACTAGATACTTAATTATTCTTGAACTCCTATTCTTTATTAGTTTTTCCTTAAAGATTCTATTTCAAACACTAGCAAGAGCATCTCCTGATTTTAAGAGTCTAAGAATAATAACAAGAACAATTCATAATAATCAGATGACTCATATGCTCATCCATCTTGGTCCTCGATATTAAAATAAAGAGAACTATGTTGTGATACCACTACTATGTCAAACTTGTAAATTCAACAACAAAACAAGTGTTGACACCCATTGTAATCAACCACATTGTTTTAGAAAAATCTGATTTTGATTTCAAAAACAAGTTTTCAAAAAGCCAATTTTGTGGCATGTGGAGTGATCTTGAGTCTCAATTTTCATAAAATTAGCTAGACTCTAGATCATGTTCATTTTGAAGAAAGACAAATAAGGAGTAAATACTTATGAAACAGATTCAGGTCTACTTCATAAATGAATTCAATTAACATGGATACATATATTTTAAGGAGAAGAAAGAAGGTTGAACTTAGAGATTTGATAGCAGCCTTATGATGTTAGCATGGGCCCCATTAGGAGTCGCCTGACACTAGCCCATATCTGGTTACTCTCATGAAATTAGACCATCATCTCCTTAGCCTGAAACCTGATTAGTTAAAACATACTTATTTAACCCATTTGTCTGACAATGCTTAGGCCACTCATTACTAATTTATCCTGAGTTGAGTCTAGAAGAGCTTATTTCATATATTATGTGTATTCACATGACTTTTAGGTGAAAAGTATACATGTTGAATACATATATACAAGTAGACCCCTACATATTTGTTTATGCATACATTTGATAATTCCATATAAAAATATATGTATGTATGCATATGCGCTTGAGTTTATACATTTAGGGAGATGTTTTATAATAAATAGATATATTCTGTCATCTGGTTTACATACATATGCATGTATATATATTAATTAAATGTGAGTTTAGCATGCACAAATGAGATTTCTCTATAATATGCATATGTTGGGGGTATCTTTTCATATGTATAATGCATTTAGAGTTTTATTGTTGCCAAATATACATATGGATTGTGGGAAGAAAACTCTTTCTAATGTTGGTTAATTACTTGTGTACGTAAAAGTTTCACTTCAATGGATTTTAGGAAACCAACAACATTATCTTCTATTTATTTACATAAGTAAATGATTATTCTCTTTACATTTTATAATTATATAATTAAATAAAGTGTTCACTTTTGAATTGGCTTACCTAGCTTGGTTCAACTTGACCTAGTGGCCTAACCCACTCGACCTTAGTGGTCCTAGTTAGCCTATTCGACCTTGGCCCATCTTTCCATAACCTAGTCTACTAAGTCCGTCAATCTAGGCATAAGGTTTTTAACCAAACTCTCTTCAAGCCCAGGTAAGACCTACTAGATCCAAAGCTTAATTCAAATGTTAGATGACCTCTATAACTTCTTAATGTTAATGAGGAAACTAGACCAAGTCTATATCAATGTGAAGTTATCTCAAGCCAAATATGAAGTTGACTCAAGCCAAGGTCCATCCAAATGGGAGCAAGATAGCCTAGGCTCAGTCAAATGTAAACTTGGTCCAACCTTGATTCAAAATGAGAAGATAATTTATCTGGAAATTAAAGTAGGACCCGTAAGAAGATCTTATTTTGCTGAAAAATTCAGCTGGAAATCTCTTGAATTTGATTTTTATCAATCTTTTGTAAATCACATTTGAGTTTATCACTTTATACTGTAAAAGAAACTATAAATGAAACTAAGTCCTCCCCGTAGAGCACCCCCCCAAAATTCTAGCAATTATAATTCAAGAGCTTTCCTTCTCTCTCCTTTTTCTTTTGGTGTGTCTCTCGACAAAGAGTAGATCAATAACTTCAATTCCATCAGTGTCTCATTAAGCTAATTAGAAATTTTAAGCTTCAATCAGCCAAACAAATCATTATGGACAAACAAATTGTTATTGTAGGAGATTGGCTCTTGTTTGGCAGAGCAAAAAAGATTTCCAGAGAAAAAAACTAAGATGGGCCCATAATACATAATGAAAGATTAGAGATAAGTTGATAGGGACTTGTTCCATCTTTTAGAGTAGATTTATACTTATGAATCGAGGTTACACATAACAAAAAATTTGCTTATGGTGTTTGAGTTGATCGATACAAACAGATGAAATGTGCTTTTGTTCTTTGATGGTATCACTCTGTTAAAATCTTCCTTTTTCTCTTTTAGAAATGGCATCAGATTCTTCTTGTTCAAGGCATTGCTGGCAGTGGTTGGGTACTTGTTATATATTATCCATTGCTTAGGCCAGGCAGTGAGAAGTATTTGCAATCTTGTATTATATTATACACATTAGGTATACACGTCATTACTCAATCATGCCCATGGTATACATCCTCACAGGTCACAGCTAGACCTGCGAAACTCCTCTAAAGAGGCAGAGGAACTGAAGAGATAGGACAATTCGAGACACTCTAAACCCTTTCAAAGAAATTCCGCTTTTCCTAAATTAAATTTCTACTTCCTAAACGGCAATATCTGTCTGATTCTAACGCTGTGTTTGTTGCATAGATATGGTCTCTTTTAGATGTATGGTTCAATGTTTCACAAGAAAGAAGAACTTTAAAGAAGGGAACGTTTTTATTGAACTTGCACATTTCTACAGACAAGTATTGATACATGAAGCCCTATGCAGTAAGCCTATAAGTGTTACCCATGCTTTACTAAAACCTTAAACTGTTTCTTCGATCGAATATGTTGTGTGGCTCTGTCCTGTTTGTGTCTAACCAATTCATCATTTTACTGTCTCCAAGTTCTAACTATCATGAGTCATGACACACTCTACACTTGCACTTAGCGTACAAGTTCAGAGTTAATTGGGTGCCACCATGAAATGTCATATCATGTTAGATTTCTGTAAATTATAAAATGTTTCGAGATAGTCGTACATTGCTTCTATGTTTGCTATAATACAATTTGATTCCCTTTGGCAAGTTTTATCGAGTTAAATGTGTCAACCATGGCCATCATATCTTCTGAAAAGAATGCTGCAGAGAATATTATACATAATTACATGCATAGTGATGGCAGACACACAGGTAACTATACTTGATTCTCTCTCTATATATACATATATATCTACATATGTTCATATAGATGATAATATGGTAGCAACATCGTACGATGTCATCTTGATGCTAACTAGGAAATATAATTAATTGGAAGAACAATAAGAATACAATGAGACTTATTTAATAAGTATGGTAAATTATGATTAATCATCTAATTTGTTCCTAGTCCATCTCAAGCTGTCCCTCAATAACTTTAGCAAGACGGGACATTAAGAAATTTTCACTTGTGGTCTTAAAACAAATTTCTTCATGCTTTAAAGCTATGCCACATGGTTGCGGGTGCGGGTGCAGGTGCGGGATACGATACAACAACAACAACAACTAAGCCTTTTCCCATATTAGACAGGGTCGGCTACATGGATTCTTTGTTTCCACATATCTCTATCGTGTGCCATGTTAGCAGTTAACTCCCAATAAGCTAGATCATTCTTTATTGTTTCTTTCCAACACTTTTGTGGTCGTCCTCTACCTCTTTTAATACTTTCCAAATTTAGTTTTTCTAACCTTCTTACAGGTTCTTCTTTTGATCTTCTTTCTATATGTCCAAACCATCTTAAACGATGTTCTCTCATTTTATCCTCTATTGGTGCCACTCCTAATTTGTTTATAATAACCTCATTATGTATACGGTCTTTTCTTGTATGACCACTCATCCATCTCAACATCTTCATTTCTGTCACAGACATCTTTTGTACATGTTGATGATTAACTGCCCAACACTCAGAACCATAAAACATGGCAGGCCTAACTGCTGCTCTATAATATTTACCTTTTAATTTTAATGGTATCTTCTTATCACAAAGAATACCTGATGCTCCTCTCCATTTTAACCAACCAGCATTAATTCTATGTGTAACATCTCCATCAATTCTTCCATCACTTTGAAAAATTGACCCTAGGTATTTAAAACTTTCCTTTTGGGGAATGCAATGTGTGCCAATTTTAATTTCTATGTCCTCTGAAGTAGCCAAATGATCAAACTTACATTCCATATATTCTGTCTTTGTTCTACTAAGTCGGAGGCCTTTGTTTTCTAATGTTTCTCTCCATAGTTCCAATTTTCTATTAACTTTTTCCTTAGACTCCTCCACTAATACAATGTCATCTGCAAATAACATACACCAAGGTACTTCATCTTGAATATGTTTTGTTAACTCATCCATCACCATTATAAATAAGTATGGACTTAAAGTTGATCCTTGATGTAACCCAATATTAACTTCAAAGAAGTCTGTCGTTCCTTCATGAGTCCTCACACATGTTTTTGCACCATCATACATGTCTCTTATAAGGTTAATATATGTCAATGGGATACCTCTTTTTTCCAAAGTTCTCCAAAGAACCTCCCTCGGTACCCTATTATAAGCTTTTTCTAGATCAATAAATATCATGTGAAGGTCTTTCTTTTTTGCTCTAAAATGTTCCATAAGACGTCTCAAAAGGTGAATCGCTTCAATAGTAGATCTACCTGGCATAAATCCAAATTGGTTCTCTATTGTACTTGATACTTGTCTTAACCTACGTTCGATAATTCTTTCCCATATAAATTTCAAAATTTTTGAGTATGGCGACACGGCTAAGGAATATAATATTATATATTATATATATAATATTCAAGCTATAACAAGTGAGACATCAATTAACATAAGTACATGACAATAGTAAGTACGCAACTTTATATTAAAACAAAACATGGAAACGGTAAACAACTACTAATTTTATCATAATACACAAGTCAATCAAAAGAAAATCAGAATTTTATTGTTTGATAAATAAAATGAACTTCTACCTGATAAACTATAGAACTTCACTATCAAAAATATTATCAACTGAAAGGATTATCGGATCAGTGAGTTTCATATTAAGGGTATGCAAATATTGGTTGTCATCTAAATGATATTCCTCTGGATTTGTATCCCAATATTTTGATACTCCTTTATTGCAATATATTCAAATAAATAACAATAAAAGATCAAATATAGTCATCATGATTAATAGAAAAGAAAATAATTCTGAAAGATTAGTAATTAGTTACCTGTACTCAGCATTAGATCGTGAAACCAATCTTAGATTTGAATGGACATAAACCAAATCTTCAGCATGACTCCTTGAGAGATTATTCCTTTTGATATTGTGAATTTGAGAATATGTACTCCAATTCCTTTCATAACAAGATGAAGTAGCAGGTTGAGATAATAATTTTGATGCAAGCTTTTGAAGAAGAGGCATCTCAAATTTATAATATGCCTACCAATCTAGTGGATCTTGATAATTTCTTGCTTCTAGTGCTTCTAGTAAATCAAGTCTCGCACAAGAAAACTTTTCATATTCAAAGTTTAATTACCTAAGTAAGTATGAATCACGATAAATACTTCCTAAACACATTTGCCTATTCTTTGCTATTTCAAGATCTTGATTAGGAGAAGTATGCTCACGGCTCTCATGCAACCATTTATTTTCATAATATCTTGGATTTTAAGAATGTGCTAAACAATGCAATGGAGTATTACTTTTGTCTCATCTTGAAACTAATATATAATGAACATGATCATAAAACGATGATGTCTCATATTGTTCTTTTTCCTCGTACTTCAAAATGATTGACTCAACTTTTTCAATCATGGTATCCCACATTTCATAAACTTTATGAAGCATTGGTTCATTTTTATCAACTTCTCTCAACATCTCTCAAATAGGCTCTATGAATTCAAGAAAATATGATACATTATTCCACCATAAATCATTAAGAATAATAGTCTTCACTGGTTGAGTCTTTGCTTGATCTTCAACCTTGTTACCACGATATAAATCTTAGGAGGGATCAGTAACCATTTGAATCAATCATGTCTTGATTGTGTTGAATCTTTTTACCATCACAATCAAAGAAGCAAAACGTGTTTTTACAACCTTATCTATTGAATATGACTGAAATTAAATGGTGATTCATTACAAAATTTCATATCTTTACACAATCTACTGCCATATCATCAATCCATGAAAACAATTCATATGCGCAAAGATTATTTTTATCTTCTCATGACTTATGTATACGAGAAAGAGCTAAATTTAAACTCTGAGCTACACAAGGTGTCCAAACAATGTGTAGATAATCATCTTTCAAACTTAACCTATACTTTTACAATTAGTTGCATTATCAGTGATTATTTGTATAACATTATCTAATTCAACACTCTTAATAACTTCTACAAATAAATCTTTTAAGTACCCTGTAGTTTTAATTTTTTTATGTATCAACATACTTCAAAAATATTGACCCACTAATTGAATAAGCAATGAAATTAGTGAGTAGACACCTTTTAATATCACTCTATCCATAAAAAATAATAAAAACACCATTAGCTTCTCATGAAAACTTCTTATGTTTTAAAAGTCTTTCAATATTAGCTTTTTATTCTTTAAGAATCAAACAACAACAACAACAACTAAGCCTTTTCCCATACTAGACAGGGTCGGCTACATGGATTCTTTGTTTCCACAGATCCCTATCATGTGCCATGTTAGCAGTTAGCTCCTAGTAAGCTAGATCATTCTTTATTGTTTCTTTCCAACAATTTTGTGGTCGTCCTCTACCTCTTTTAATACTTTCCAAATTTAGTTTTTCTAACCTTCTTACAGGTTCTTCTTTTGATCTTCTTTCTATATGTCCAAACTATCTTAAACAATGTTCTCTCATTTTATCCTCTATTGGTGTCACTCCTAATTTGTTTCTAATAACCTCATTATGTATACGGTCTTTTCTTGTATGACCACTCCTAATCTTGTATACGGTCTTTTCTTTAAGAATCATGGTTCACGGTTTTTCAGAACTTGGAGGAACATAACCATGTAAATTACAATTAACCAATGAAGTGACAAGATCTTTCCAATGTGAATTTCTTGCTACATTAAAAGGAAGTGAACTTGAAAAGAAAAATCTTCCAACCTTTCTATCAATTTTCTTCCTTTCAACTACATTAAATGATTTTTCAATTGCTCCTCTAAAACCTTTAAACTCACTTAGCATTAACTTTATTTTCTTTTCTGCATCTTCTTTGTAATCATCAAATAATAGAATATTTATCCCTTTTTTCACTCCTTTCATTCTTCTTTTCATACTCATCTTGCTTTTTCATTAATTATCTTCATAAATCCTCATCCACATTTGAATATGCTCTTATACCATGTTTTGATAATTTCAAAAGATATGCATTCACTCTAGTATATGATCATGTAAAACTTATGTTGCAAAATTTACACATAAAATGTGTATTATCTTCACCACCTTCATATGATTCTCTCCATTATACGCAGATCTACAATGGTGCATCATCACGAGGTGTTGAAATTGAAGGTTTTATTATTGATCCTAAACTTAAAGGAACACTTCTACCAGAACTCCCAGTCTCAATTGATACTCCTTTTCCTTTCCTATTGTCGGCTATTTTTAGGATGAATTTACAGTTTCAAAGTTTGATTGAAAAACAAAAACACTAATAGTCAGAAAAACAAACAATATTAACATAACAACAATGTATATTAATAACAGAAATAACTTTATAATTGATTGAAAAACATATATATTCGACAATAGCATGAATTGAAAAAGAAATATTCTGTGACAGGTTTTCGAAGGAGGTTGTTGGTTGAAGAAGAATTGGGACGCGCAGAATCAGAGAAGACTAAGAAATTTAATTGATCAATTAAAATTGCACTAAGAAGCCATATTGATAAGCTTATACTAGATTTCCACGTCATAATCAACCAAGACACTATCCAACTAATCCAAAATAGAGAGCGAAAAGAACTCTAGTGTCCACCCAAACTTCATCTGATCACTGAGGGCATTTAGTTATGAGCTCACAGCATAAAGAAACAAACCTAGTGGCATCTCTAAGCGTAAAACAAGCTAATAAATAAATAAGTTAGTAAAGAAAGAGCTCTATAAATTAAATGATCTCCAGCATAACCCAAAGAAGAAAACGCTTCAACATAAAAAGAAACATTGTAGATAGAACAATGCCATATGGATGCAAAATAGCATCCATTCATTCTGATACCATTGAAATATGTAGAAGCCGATTGTAGATGAGCGAAGGCTTGAAGAAACACCTACAAAGAAGAAGAGTCTTTTTGGGGAGATGGTTTGCGTTGAGAGAGAATTTTCACTTAGGTATTTTGTAAGTCAAGCGTCTATATTTTCCAATAAACTTTGTATTTGTATTTATCGTCTCTTTAATCTTCCCTTTTTTGTGTTTCCATACTATGGGTTTTCCGTTTCTTCTTTTGGGAGTCATGTCCCCGATTATTCCTTTGAGTATATAGCAGAGAATATGCTTTGTAAATCTTTTTCAATTTAAATGATAAAACTAGTTTATTGATACGAAAACCACACCCAAGAAATCCTGAAAGAGGGTCCTATTTTTTCCGTATTTCATGAGTATATGTACGGTGACCAATTATATATAGTAGCTTACAAACCTCACTAATTATCACCGTATGTACCTTTGTGACAGGTCCCAGTGCATGCTTTTATATATATAGGTCTTGTTTATCGTCAATCGTATTTACTGGCTATCACGTACAGTATTATTAATAAGCATTGCCCGCACGAAAGCAGCTGATGAATCTTCTATGGACCATCCTTAGGCGCATCCTCATTTTGCTTATTTTATCCTTTTCTAAGTTTTACTGTATCAATAACGAAACGGTTCAATCCGCAATGGCGAATCTAAGGAATTTTTAGGTTAAGGTGATTAGAGCATGATTGTATGGTGATTTCCATATTATAGCTAGAATATTTTTTCCGTTAAATGGTGGACAAACATTAAGCCCCCCTAACAATCTTTGGTTTGTTCAAGTGGTTCGGCACTTGCTCCCCTTAAGCAAAGGTCTCAAGTTCGAGCCTTGTGAAAGGGGAAAACCAGGGACAGAAGACCTTCACCCTCATAGTGGGTCAACATGGCTCGGACGGGATTATTTGGGATCATTAGGGCTTCTGGTACTGGGGTATTAGCCCTCAGTTATACCATGTGCTCTGTATTATAGCTCACTGATTCAACGGTAGACTATGGTTTTTGAAACAAATTATTCGGAGTTGAATAGGGTGGATGCCCCACCTTGGATTAGCTTAGATTCGCCACTGAGATGATGGGCTCTTGTTTTAAATGGTATTTATAACTTTTCTTGACTTTTTAATCAACTTACTTTTACACAGTTTTTAAGAGCTTTTCACTTGAGCATAATTTACTACTTGAAAGTACAATTATATTGGTCTTTATTATTTAACCAGCAATTTATATACTTAAAATACAAGTTTTCATTATATTTTTTTCACACAGAGCTTTAGCTCAACTGGCAGGGTTCTGTGGCTCCCATGACTCGCTTGGTGAGTTCGATTATGGGGGCATGCATATACGTATAAGGAGTCTTTGGCCTCCCGTTGTAACAAAAAAAGTTCTCTAATACAAAATTCAAGTTTCTTTCTGGATCTTGCTTCTTGTTTCCTTTACCGTTTGAAGCTTTTGTCCCTGTGATTCTATTATGCTGAAAACGTGCCTCTATGACCTACATGGCCCTCCACTATTATGCCAGAGGCCTGCTCGCTTTTGGGGGTGAGGAGCATTTTGATGATGGCAGGGATTTTAGTTGACCGTCATGCTTGATCCATCAGTGTTTACTGTTCAGCCCTTGCCTCATTAGGGCTGGTTTGGCTGCTTCTGTAAATCCCCAAACCAGCTTAAGCGCATGTCTTCTCTTTTATCTTTTATTAGTGCCTCAACATCCATTCTGATTTCTGCCTTAAGACAGATGACCTGATACCTTGTGAAATTATTGGAATATGGTCTTCGAGAACCATATCACTCTAATAATCAGATGGTATATTGTTTAAGCAATTAGGATATGCTCCCATACCATGTAGTGGATATCGCCCAATTAAGATCCATTCTACATGACACAGATTTTGGGTAATCTTATTCGTACCCAAACCTGACTCCAGGTTCAATTACTCTTATTTACATCTATTTGGATATCTAATTCGCATCAGACCATTTATAACATCTGAGTTTAACAGGTTGGCCTACACCAAGTCCAAATCCAGATGACACACACACTTTACAAATTCTTAACCATAATGGTGCCCATTCGAACAAATTCTTAACCATAATGTGATGCACCGCATCATTTACAACCTCAGTTTCATATCCATTATCTGGTAGGTACTTCAATAGCTTAATGTACCAAAGATCAATACACCAAAGATACCTCGATTATATCTGACAAGCAACATATACATTTAAATGCATGTTGGATAAATGCAAGGGTTTGACATTGGAACATGGATGCCTTTGAGAGCCAATGATAAACACGACTAGCATCAACTAGGGAGCCCATCTATTAAGATGATTATACTTCCTTTGATCCGGCCAACTACTTTCATTAACAGCAGAACCATGTCCTCCCAACTAAAAGTTCAAAGCCGTGAAACCTGATCGGGTTCTGCAATGTGTTCAATGTTGACCGCAGTATGTAGAGCTCCATCAGCATGCTCGGAGGGACCAGTGCCATCGTCTTCCCTCTCCATGGCAACACCACCACCATCTGATGTCGAGAGTTCCACGGTTTTGGCTGCAGGCAAGAGTGATGTCCGGCAAAGCGGGCACGTAACGTTCTTGGTAAGCCAGTTATCGATACACTCAATGTGAAATGTGTGCCCGCAGGATGGTATCTGCTGCAGACGCTCGTTTGCTTCATAGTCAGCAAGACAGACGGAACATCTGCAAACATTCAAGCAAACAATACAGTTCTGATGATAATTCTGATAGAGAACGCAAGGGGAACTATGCTTCATTCTCATGACACTCTCGTAAGCTTCAATGCACAAGCAATCAACAATGATCAAAGGGTTAGAATGTCGACTTGTATCAGGTTCAAAAGACAATCTTCTAGGACACTGGATCATGCATGTCTTATCATAGGACCACGCATGCAAACCACACAATCGTCTTTGTCGTCAACGAAAGTGTCCCTAGAGGTTAAGCAAATTACATGAAGACAGTACCCCTAACCACACAATAGTCTAGACTGATCATACGAGACTGCCTATAGGCTGTGCATTACTGCAGGAAAAGTCCTTTCTATTTGTGTAGCAAAGAGAAGTAGTTAACGCTAATTTGGCTTTGGTTCAATTTTTTTATTGCAACCTAATGCATGAAACCACCTTGAATTCAAATCACACCCTAAAAGAATTTCTTTGCGACTTCAACTACATGCTTAATGTCTCAAGAGTATAAGAAGTTTCAAGTGGTAAGAGTACCCACCACTACTTCATAACTGACAATGGTCAACATGGTATTCCACGGTGTACCTATTCATGGGCGAGGTTAGGTGGCTGCCTCACCTGAAATCTGGAAAAGACTAAAGAATCTACAAGAAGTCTGAATCTGTCAAAAAATTTTAGACTGCCTCACTTGAATTTCACCCAAAGTGGACTTCACCTCACTCCCTACAATGACATGCAGCAAGGAAACCATAAATGTTGAAAAGATGGCCGTAACACAAACGCATAATAATAGAAACCCTATTTCAAAAGACAAACGGCAAGTTACAACATAAAGGGAACACTTGCACACAAACACTTGTTATTTTGCAAAACCTCTGACAAGAGTGGTTTTAGACTCACTTTTACACCTCACCGAAGGTATAGGTTGCACACAAACTCCGCCATGCACCTTAACTTCGAAGTGCTTGGTTGGAGTGTGATAATCTCAAACCACATCATCCCTTGTATAGGTGAGACCCTGATTGGAAGACAAAAAAAAAGAAGAGGGAAAAACTTTCATGCTTTACATAATGGTGTCATGAAAGGTCCTCTCATCAAGCACGGCCACTGGTTACTGATACATAGGTCACTGCTCCCTGCACTGAATGCACTAGCATTTGACGTTGATGAATCTAGGTGGTGCTGACCTTCCTTTAATGAACCTTACTTGGTGCAGCCTAAATATTGTCATCTTCAGGACCCACATTAGTGATCGTAGATCTTTGTATTATGCCAAAGTCTTCCCGCAATGCTTGTTATGGAAGTCATAATGAATGTGTCCCCATATCCACCTAAAGCCTAAATAATCCACCTAGCAAAGCCCATTTCCTACAAATGAGGGTAAAAGTTAAAGGCTAATGTCAATGGATCAATTCAGCTCCGTATGCTTGTGGGTTTTCTAAAGAAATAAAATTGACTACGAGACATTTTACACTGTAGCAAAGATTTCTGCTGTTTGAGTGATCGTAGCATTAATTAGTCACATATTATGAAGTTTGTTGCAGATGAATAAGACAATTTATTTCTTTATGAAAAGCTTGATCAAAATAGTATATGGAGGAAACCCATGGGATTTCATGAACAAAGATCAACCCACTCAATTTGCAAATGGAGAGATGTACTGTAAAAACTACAGCAGGCACCAAGAGTGTGGTATGCTAATATCGTTCAATCTTACCTGAAACCCTAGTAAGACCATGTTAGATTTCAGTAAATATTCACTTGCAATGAAATAGCAAATTATGTTGAAATTGAAATGGTAAATAATGCATCTTGCTCATTTATGTTGATTTTATCATCACTAGTATGGAATTCATATTCGTAAAATTTTGAAATGAAAGAGATCTGAAGCTCAAACACCTATTGAGTATTGAGAATTAAAGTTTACAGAATCAATAAGAATATTTTCTTATGTCAAGGTATGGGAAAAGGCTTAGTTGTTGTTTGTTGTTGTTGTCAAGAAAAGTATGACAGCCATTCTAGGCGCACATCTACATTGATTAAGGCAAAGATGAAGGTAAAAGGAAGACGAGATTGATACTAAAAGATTATGAGAACCTTACTGTAACTGACTCTAACTAGATGAGAAATTGTATAATTAGAAGGTGTTTGGTATATTATGCAAGAGTCTTGAACACCTCATGTAGATTTAGTTTGGTGTGTCCCGGTTAAAGCAAAGGAACTGCAAACTCTTGATTAGTCAAACAGAAAAGAAGCCATTGATGGACGAGATATTGCAATATTGATACGTGGCAAAAACATCAGAACATCATCGTACATTCTATAGTTTGGATCACTGATAGTCACATGGTGTGATGAGGCAACCAATTGTTCTCATATGCAACAGCTGCACGTCCATTTGGTCACACAGTTGCTTGAAGATCAATATCAGGAAGTGATGCAAGTTTCATTACATTCTGCAAATCAGCTGGAAAATTGGGTGTTTATGCAACAAGTATGTTGACATACGCTCCATTCTATCAGGGTAGAAGTCTTACAAGAGAAGTTGTATTGACTCCAATAAGAACATAAAAGCAAGTCACAGGCAAATGTCCTAAAGCTCAAATGCTGCAACATTTATAAAGCACGCATTATGAAAAGATCTACCAAAATTATGTGTTGAAGGAGAAAATTGTTAATGAAAGACTGAGTAACATACACTTAAGGAAGGTCGGCATTCAATGAGATTGGTAGTGCCTATTACAGCATCAAACTATAACAAGTGCCTGTGACACAGCCATTGATGCCAACATAATATTGTGCATCAAAAAAGTGTTCCTAGTTTTTGGTTGTCTGATCCATAGTGGGGTCACCTCTATATATGAGGGGGACAATGTGGTTTTAGATCATCATATTGCAGCAACGAAAAGGATGAATTGCTACAACAACAACTACAACTAAGCCTTTTCCCATACAAGACGGGGTCGGCTACATGGATTCTTTGTTCCCACAGATCCCTATCGTGTGCCATGTTAGAAGTTAACTCCCAATAAGCTAGATCATTCTTTATTGCTTCTTTCCAACACTTTTGTGGTCGTCCTCTACCTCTTTTAATACTTTCCAAACTTAGTTTTTCTAACCTTCTTATAGGTTCTTCTTTTGATCTTCTTTCTATATGTCCAAACCATCTTAAACAATGTTCTCTCATTTTATCCTCTATTGGTGCCACTCCTAATTTGTTTCTAATAACCTCATTATGTATACGGTCTTTTCTTGTATGACCACTCATCCATCTCAACATCTTCATTTCTGTCACATATATCTTTTGTACATATTGATGATTAACTGCCCAACACTCAGAACCATAAAACATGGCAGGCCTAATTGCTGCTCTATAATATTTACCTTTTAATTTTAATGGTATCTTCTTATCACAAAGAATACCTGATGCTCCTCTCCATTTTAACCAACCAGCATTAATTCTATGTGTAAAATCTCCATCAATTCTTCCATCACTCAGAAAAATTGACCCTAGGTATTTAAAACTTTCCTTTTGGAGAATGCAATGTGTTCTAATTTTAATTTCTATGTCCTCTGAAGTAACCAAATTATCAAACTTACATTCCATATATTCCGTCTTTGTTCTACTAAGTCAGAGGCCTTTGCTTTCTAATGTTTCTCTCCATAGTTCCAATTTTCTATTAACTTTTTTCTTTAGACTCCTCCACTAATACAATGCCATATGCAAATAACATACACCAAGGTACTTCATCTTGAATATGTTTTGTTAACTCATCCATCACCATTATAAATAAGTATGGACTTAAAGTTGATCCTTGATGTAACCCAATATTAACTTCAAAGAAGTCTGTCGTTCCTTCATGAGTCCTCACACATGTTTTTGCACCATCATACATGTCTCTTATAAGGTTAATATATGTCAATGGGATACCTCTTTTTTCCAAAGTTCTCCAAAGAACCTCCCTCGGTACCCTATCATAAGCTTTTTCTAGATCAATAAATATCATGTGAAGGTCTTTCTTTTTTGCTCTAAAATGTTCCATAAGACGTCTCAAAAGGTGAATCGCTTTAATAGTAGATCTGCCTAGCATGAATCCAAATTGGTTCTCTATTGTACTTGATACTTGTTTTAACCTACGTTTGATAATTTTTTCCCATAATTTCATAGTATGACTCATTAACTTGATACCTCGATAATTCGCACAATTTTGAATGTCTCCCTTGTTCTTATATATGGGTATAAGTGTACTTACTCTCCATTCCTCGGGCATCTTTTGTTTTTTCCATATTTCATTAAATAGTCTTGTGAGCCAAGTGATTCCTATTTCTCTTAGTATTTTCCAAACTTCTATAGGAATATTATCTGGTCCTACTGATTTACCACCCTTCATATGTTTAAGAGCCTCTTTGACTTCATTCTTTTGAATACGTCGGTAGAAATTGTGGTTTATATACTTTTCTGACTTGGCTAAATCTCCTAAACTAATACTAATATCTTTATTTTCATTAAAAAGATTATAAAAATAGTTTTTTCATCTATTTCTTATATCATCATTTGCCACTAGAATTTTTTCATCATCGTCTTTTATGCATCTAACATAATTAAGATCTTTAGTTTTCTTATCTCTAGCCCTTGCTATCCTAAAAATATTTCTTTCACCCTCTTTTGAGTTGAGTTTTTTATATAAGTCCTTGCAAATCTTAGCTTTTGCTTCACTAACTGCCTTTTTCGCTTCCTTCTTTGCTTTCTTATAAGCTTCTAAAGTTTCACTAGTTTTCTTAGCATAATGTAATTTGTAACATGCCCTCTTTGCCTTGATTTTATTTTGTACTACTTCACTCCACCACCAAGCTTCTTTTTGTGCCGGTACACCTCCCTTAGATACCCCTAACACATCTTTCACCACTTTCCTAATATGTATAGCCATATTGTTCCACATATCACAGGGTGTGCCAACATAATTCCAAACATCTCCTTGAAGTACTTTCTATTTAAATATATCTTCTTTCTCGCTTTTGAGGTTCCACTATTTAGTCTGAAAAAAGGATGAATTGCTATTTCAATGAATTTAGACAAGCCCAGGATGAACTGTTCTACAACTTTAAATAGTAATTATGTTTATGAGTGCACAAAAGAACATGATATGCTACTGATTGATGATTGCACCTTTAACCACAAAGTCAAAAGTTTCATTTCCATAGTCGTGAATTATAAAATAAACACTGATCTTACTCAAGTGAACAAGTTGACGTTAAGAGATTTATTTCTCACTGGAACTTGTATAAAATGATCTTGCAGGTGTTCAGCTTCTTTAACTCAAAATACATGTAAGCTTGTGCTCCTTTTTTGTTTCAGACAACTAATGAGATGACAATGAGCAATTTAAGCTCCCATTATTAACCTGGTTCACAGCCTTACACTCCTGAGAGGCGTAACCTAAAAGGTATGAAGACTTGTCTTTACTCTTTAAAGCACCATTACATAGCGATTCTTACCCTTACTCAATGATTGCAAGAGTTATCATCAGCCACAAGTCACAAAAGTGATTTGCAAATCTGGCATTTATATGAATTCAGAAAGTACTAAGTGATGAGGAGGCCAAGCTCTAACAGAGTAACATGTAGCTTCTTGAACATTATCGTAAACAAAACAACAACAACAACAACTAAGCCTTTTATCATACTAGGTGGGGTCAGCTACATGGATTCTTTGTTTCCAAAAGGCCCTATCATGTGTCACGCTAGTAGTTAACCCAATATAAATTAGATCATTCTTTATTGTTTCTTTCCAACACTTTTGTGGTCGTCCTCTTACTCTTTTAACATTTTCACAATTTAGTTTTTCATATCTTCTTACGGGAAGCATCCTTATGTCGTCTTTGTATATGTCCAAACCATCTTAAACGATTTTTCTATTTTATCCCCTATTGGTGCTATTCCCAATTTGTTTCAAATAACCTCATTATGTATATGGTCTTTTCTTTTGAGACAAATGTTGTAAAAATCGTATCGTATGATACGATTTTATTACGTATTGTATGAGTATACGATACGATACAGACACGCATATCGCAATAAGCAATTTATCGTGTCGTATTGTACCATATCGTACAATATGGGATTGTATCGTACCGTATCGTACGAGTCAATGCTGATTTTCTTGGGTACAAATTCCGAGAATTCGAAGTTGCGAAAATCATTTTTGCTTCTTTTCAAACTCTTTTTCACGTCATTTCCTTGCTCTTAAATCATTTCTCATCCTTGTTCTTGTTGATTTTATGGTTTATTCACAAGATTTTCACCTAATCCAACCAGTGTTGTCTAACGCGTATCGTATCGCGTATCGCTGGGCTCCTATCGCTCGTATCGTACTTTAATATTAAAATTTTAAAATAATACAAAAAATATTTAAAAATAAAAAAATTAGTAAAAATCTAAAAAAAATCAAGAAAAATCCGGTAATTGCTTTAAATTCATATAATGCAAAGTTTAACACAGATTGAACATTCAACATTGAACAACTGCATCCAAAATTACATATTTTGAAGCAAAAAATGAAATACATTTACATTTTACATATTGTAAATTTGTATCAGGATCATTAACTAAATAATCTTCATCTTCTCCTTGATAAAGATTCAAAGTTTCTCACCACCTTCTACTTTAAAATGAAAATCTTCATCTCCTTCGTGATGTTGTTGCACTTCAAATTAATTCATGCAATATCTTCTTCGGTTAGGAGTACATTTTCTTCATTATCTTCCATAATCCACTCATCTAATATATCAAAATTAACAAACTGCTATCTTTGTATATGTAGTTGTCATATTTGCTAATTTTCATATGTGAGCAAAACAATGAGCTCAATTTCTTTGATTATTGAGTCTATGACACCTCATTGATTTGATATTCTTGATGATATCCCTTTTTTCTCTTACTAGAGACTAGCTTTTTAACTAATGCTTGAGCTTCATTTCTCACTTCACAGACTGAATTAAGCCTCACACGTTGATCATGTTCAACTCAATGAAAGTCATGTAAGGTGAACCCTAAAATAGTGAAGTTGTGAAATGCCCATCAATGAACCGCGACAACCAAATATTTTTAATTGTTTGCAATCTCATGAAATTAAAAACTGCTAGCAGAAATATACCTAAAAGTTGGCAACAGAAAGGGAAATGATTTTGTTATAATTTTGATTTGTTTATAAATTATTCTTATTCAATAAATAAAATTATAAACCCAAATTACAAGCATATCGGAGGATGCATTGGAGGGAAGTGAAGAGAGGCGAAGAGAGGCCAAAAATTTCTTAAAAAAGAATTTTTTTTTGAAATTTTTTTTGGGCGAATCGCCTGTATCATACGATACAGTACCATATCATACGATACAGCACGATAACCTATATCTTACGATAAAGGTTACCGTATCGTATCGTGACTTCCCACGATACGGATAACACTGAATCCAACTCCCATCTCTAGGGCTTTTGTCAAATTTGTGGCATACCCCTTTCTTTTTGCATTCTACCCGATTTATCACTTGAAAATTTTAGGGGTTTTACAGATTCCATGATTTTTAACCTTTAAAAGCCTTTTTCTTCTTGTTGATTGTTCACTCTCATCTTAACGGCTTCTGATCGGGTCGATCCGATATGAAAATATTACACTCCGGTGTACGAAGGCAATAGGCTTCTGAACAAGTGCATGTTTTGCAATGTAGTAAAGTATGGTGGTATTTCCCATATAAAACACCACCTTGAAAGAACAAAGAAGGATGTTAGTGTTTGTCCTTGGGTTTCTGATGCAGTAAAGTACGAGATTGAGTAGGTATTAGAGGCTTCGAAGGAGAAGAAGAGATTAAGGGTGAGAGAGAGGGCAGAAATAGGTGGTTGGGATATGCCTCAACCATTTGAAGACGCTTATGAAGGGATGTATGGTGATATTTTTCACAATGAAGTTCGAGTGGGTGTGAGAGAAATTAGAGTTTTTTCGAACGCATTCACACAAAAAATAGAAACATATTGGAGCATGCTCGACTGTGTGATGTGGTATACATTGCATATAATATAAAGTTAAGGCAAATGTAACAATTTTAAAAATATGTATTGATGTTGCCTAGTTCTTTCTTATTAATAATGAATGATTGATGTGACTATATTGCATTTGATATTCTTTCTTTACATACAAATGCAAAAGGATGTAAGAAGAGTAAGTAATGTACCATATAACCTATTGAGCTACGAAAATATTGCTTGATTGTGTCAAAGAGAAGGAGCGCCCATAAATTTAGAGGATGAAAACTGGAGAGCACTCCAAGCCGAAGCAAAACTTGGAGTTGGAGATAATGATGAAGATGAAGGTGTTGGATGGGCGGATTCAATTGTGCAGGAGGAGGGAGGAGATGATGATGATGGTGATCCTGCCTATGTCGATTACAATGCTTTTGTTGATTATGATACACGTTGTGGATGATTGTTTTAACTTGTAAATGTAATTGTATTGTAACTTTATAACGTTTTGGTACGGAGGATTGTAAGTTGTTTATTAATTAAAGGTATTCAATATTCATGTTATGGTATGGATGCTTGTTCATTATAAGATGTTATTTAACTTTGTTATTCTCTTCTCACAATCTCTCTAAATATTTTTAGAGTCATAGTCATTTATTAAGAATTATTTATTTCAAATCAAGCTTTTGAATTTTATTTTGTTTAATGTTGATTGTGTTATGTTTTGTTCATTAATTTCAATTCTTGCATTTTTTTGAATTTTATTAATATCTTTTGATTTTTTATCAAGAAATGAAAAAAAAAGAACGTATTGTACCGTATCATATGATAGAGACGTATCAATGCAATATGAGCACCGATACACTTTTTACAACATTGTCTATGACCAGTCACTCATCCGTCTCAACATCTTCGTTTATGTTATCATATATCTTTTGCACTCATAAAACATAAGAAGTCTAATTGTTGCTTTATAATATTTACCTTTCAACTTCAATGGTATCTTCTTATCACATAAAATACTGCCCCTCTCCATTTTAACCAATCAACATTAATTCTATGCATAAAATTTCTATAAATTTTTTCATCACTTTAAAAAAGTCATCCTAGGTATTTAAAACTTTCATTTTGAGGGATGCAATGTGTGTCAGTCTTAATTTATATGTCCTCTTAAGTACCAAAAAGATCAAACTTACATTCCATATATTTTGTATTTATTCTACTAAGTCAGAAGCCTTTACTTTTGATAGTTCCAATTTCTTATTAACTTTTTCCTTAGACTCATTCACTAAGATATTTCAATAAGACATCTCAATAAGTGAATCACTTCAATAGTAGATTTATCGGGCATGAATCCAAATTGGTTTTCTATTGTACTCGATACTTATTGTTGAAGATTATCTAGTTATAGTTAATTACATAATTATAGTTAACGTAATTTGTAGTTAAGACTTTATAGTTATTTTATAGTTATATTGTTTTTAAATGTACTTTTAAATAAGGCCTTATTAATGGCACTTTAGTAATTAGGGAGATTATAATCATGTATTTAAAGGAGAAACCCTTAGCCGTGTAAATCAAGTTGTATGATTAATAAGAGAGATAAAATAAGGCAGCTGCAAGAGGGCCGATTCCCCCTTCTCATCTTCTTAATGTTTCATGTGAAATCTGTGAACATTTGTATGGAAATCACGATCATGGTATCAGAGCTTTCCTCGAGATCGTAGCAGTCAGCGACACCTAGAAAAGTGGACAGCAGTAAGTAAATATTAATTTTTTTTAAGCGAAGGTCTAGGGTTTGTTTTAAATCTGATCCAACGTGCTAGTCTAGGGCAGACTGCACTCTCTAAGAATAGTCAAAATCAGATTTACAGATTTCAACATTAAAAAATCAGATCTAGGACAGATATTCAAATATCGGCATATCGGTGATCAGATTTATATATACTGAACAGAAAGTGGTTGTGATTAATCGACTCTTGTTAGTATTGACATCGGTGATCAGATTTATATATACTGAACAGAAAGTGGTTGTGATTAATCGACCCTTGTTAGTATTGACATTGGTGATCAGATTCTAAGTATTTACAACTATGATCAGCCAATAGAAAGTATTGGCTCTTATATTTATATTGGCATATGATAACTGCCAATACAAGCAAGTCAAGTTGCATATTGAGATCGTTGAGTGGTAACAACCATTGGCAGTTGATAAAAGTTTGATCAAGCACTATTGGCATCAAATAAGAACCTGCAATCAAATCAACAGATAAAGTGAAATTTACTACTTGCAGCTGATTACGTACAGAAGGCAGAAATATATCAATACACGGCTCAAGCAATAGTGAAACAATATAGACAGCAAATTGAAAGAGGAACTATCTGCTAACTATGGAAATGATCAAAAAATAGAACCATTCCAAATCACAAATATTCGATTAGATGAAAGAAATTATAGAGAATGGGCTCGGTCTATTGAACTGGTTCTACAATCGAGAGGAAAAGTGTCTATCATTAAACAGAATTCGCCCCTAGAGGGAAGCAGTGCAGACTATGAGAGATGGTCTAAAGAAGATGCTCTACTAAGCTCATGGCTCATTCAATCCATGAATCCCTCAATTAGTAAAACATTTATGTATATGGAAACAGTTGCTGAAATTTGGGTTGCAGGAGAAGAAGCTTACTCCAGACTGAGGAATATTGCCAAAGAATATGAGATCATTGAAAGAATAAGAAAGTGTCGCCAAGGAACCAGATCAGTAAGTGAATACTATTGAGAACTGCGGGAACTATGGAATGAACAAAGACATCTAGTGGGAAATAAATGCGGTCATTGTGTAAAAGGGAGAACTGTTGAAGGAGAAATTCGAAAAGTGTTTGATTTACTCTAGGGAGTTTCATCAGACTATGAATCTATCAAACTAAATATCCTAAGCAAGGAAGAATTACCATCACTTGGAACTGTATATTCACTTCTGTTGAGGGAAGAAGACCGAAAGAATTTAGAAAAAGGTGAACATATATAAGGTAAGAAATCTACATTTATTAGTAGAGGACAGAGTAATTATCAGAGATGAAGAAACTCATTCATAGGAAGAGGAAGAGGCAAGAATCAATATTATGAGGATAAGAACAAATTACAGTGCACACATTATGGAAAAAGATGACATACAAAAAAACAATGTTGGGAAATTATTGGAAAGCCTCCAGAATATAGAGACTATAGCAGGAAACACACAGAGTATAAAGACTATGGCAGTCATGTAGCATCTGTATCTGACAAGAAAGCATAAATGAGTCCTGCAGATGAAATAACAGAATTAAAGAAACAGATAGCTGAAATCGAAACACGTCTACGAGATCAACCTACCACTTCTACATCAAAGACAGACTCAAATCCTCCTGTTTCGTACAGTATTAGTGGTAACTATTCTCTTCAAGATTCTACAACTTCTTCTGATTGGATAATAGATTTAGGGGCTATTGACCACATGGTAGGAAACAAATCTAACCTTATGCAGTATGAAATGATTCATACTCCACAATATGTGAAGGTAGCAAATGGTTCTTTGATTCCTATGGAAGGAAAAGGAGAAATTCAAAGAGAATCTCAGACTTAATTCAGTGATATATATTCCAAAATTTCCAGTAAATCTACTTTCAGTAAGTTCCTTGGTTAGAGATATGAATTGTACAGTTACATTCTCTCCAAATGGTTGTGTTTTTCAGGATTTGAGAACGGGAAGAACCTTTGGACGTGGTGAACTACACAATGGACTCTACGTACTATCTAGAAATCAGATTTTAAAACAAAAGAGAGCGTTGGCAATTATTACTGCAAATGAAGAAATAAAAGTTTGGCATAGTAGATTAGGACATTTGCCTTTGTTTAAAATAAGAAAGCTCGTCTCCTTTTCAATTCCTAATAATGTGGTCATTCAATGTGATGTGTCAGAGGACAAAACATCATAGAGCTACTTTTCCTAGTAGTGATTCAAGATCAGTCATTCCTTTTGAGTTGATACATTATGATGTTTGGAGACCATGTGTGATACCTTCATTGGGAAACTTTAAGTATTTTGTTACTTTTATTGATGATTTTTCCAGACTTACCTTTGTTTATCTCATGAAGTCTAAATCAGAAATCTCTACAATTTTTCCTATCTTTCATAATCTTATTAAGACTCAGTTTGGTTATACCATTAAAACATTCAGATCTGATAATGGTGGTGAATTTTGTAATGCTCAGTTGGAATCATATTTTCAATCTCATGGTATTATTTATTAGACATCGTGTGTTTACACACCACACCAGAATGGAGTGGCAGAACGAAAGAATCGGCACATTCTGGAAATTGCTCGAACGTTACTTCTTGAACACAATGTTCCAAAATTCTTTTGGTCAGAAGCAATTTTTACAGCAGTGTATATCATGAATCGAATTCCTACTGTGGTTCTTAGAGGAAAGTCTCCATTCAATGTTATTAAACCTAAAGATAATCCCTTTCATCTTATTCCCAGAATATTTGGATGTATCTGTTATGTACATGTTCATCAACAATTCAGAGACAAGTTTGATCCAAGGGCGATAAAATGTATCTTTATTGGGTTCCTTGCGAAAAAAAGGGATATATTTGTTATGATCCTATTTCTCATAGAAAGTATATTTCTATGGATGTAACTTTCTTTGAAACCTCTCCATACTACAGAAATTCAAATGAGGTGCCTAGTTCTATTGTTGTTTAAGAATTGGAGGAAGAAAATTTGGAAAAAAGAACAGATCAATACACTGAAAAAGACAAACTGCAAGTATACAAAAAATGGGGAGAGAAATATCTTCAAAGATAAACAAATAGATATTATGAATCAAGGGAGAGAAACAACATCTGATTCAAATGAAGTTCAAGAAGCAAGTGACAAAAGATTGGAAGACTCAGAAGTTCCCATAGCACTCAGAAGTTCATCCCATGTTGTAAGTACCCGATTTCCAAATTCATTTCCTATGACAGATTATTAGAAGGCTACTATGATTTTGCGCTAAAAGCTGAGACACATCTAATTCCGAAGAACTATCTTGAAGCATCAAAGAATAAACAGTGGATTGAAGCTATGAAATCTGAACTTCAAGCACTTGAAAAGAATCAAACTTGGGAACTTTGTGATTTACCAAAAGACAGAAAATCAGTGTCATGTAAGTGGGTGTATACAATAAAATACAGAGCAGATCATAGAGATATCTATGGATTAAAACAATCTCCACGAGCTTGGTTTGAGAAGTTCAGCAGAAGTATTATAAATTTGGGATATCAAAAGAGTGTAAGTGATCATGCTTTATTCTTTAAAAGGGAAGATAAAATAACACTACTATTGGTATATGTAGATGATATTATTGTAACAGGGGATGACATTGAGGAAATTCAGTAATTAAAGAAAGAGCTCCATCAGTTACTTGATATTAAGGATCTTGGAAGGTTGCATTATTTTTTAGGCATTGAGGTGGCCTACTCAGGTAGAGATATCTTTCTAAATCAAAGAAAATATACTTTGGATCTGTTGCAAGATATCAAGATGGAAAAATGTAGACCTACATATACTCCAAATAAGTTCCATATAGAAGATGGAGCTGAAAAGGTTGATGTAACTAGATATCAGCAATTGGTTGGAAAATTGATGTATCTAACCATCACACTCCCATACATTGCATATGCAGTGAGCATAGTAAGTTGATTCATGCAATCACCATCAAAATATCATATGGATGCAGTATTTCACATATTACGATATCTGAAGACTACACCTAGTTATGGAATTACATACAAAGCCAATGGTCACAATGACATTGAGATTTATACTGATGCAGACTGGGCAGGTTCCACAGAGGACAGAAAGTCAACCACAGGTTATATAACATTAATCAGAGGTAACTTAGTATCATGGAAGAGCAAGAAACAATCCGTTGTAGCTAGATCGACGACTGAAGCAGAATATAGAGCAATAGCGTCTGGTATATGTGAAGGAAAGTGGTTACGGTCTTTATTAATGAAACTAAACTTATTCACAGAAAAACCTATACCTATATTTTATGACAGTAAAGCAGCAATACAAATTGCTTCAAATCCAATATATCATGAGAGAACAAAATATATTGAGATAGATTGCCACTTTATACAAGACAGTGTACATGCAAAAGAATTTCAGTTATAAAAGAATTTCAGTTGGAACATGTGCAGTCAGGACATCGTTGTGCAGATATGTTGACCAAAGCAGTTAATAGAAGTCTACTTCAGAGATTGTGCAACAAGTTGGGTGTAACTTCTATTTTTCACCCAACTTGAGGGGGAGTGTTGAAGATTATCTAGTTATAGTTAATTACATAGTTATAGTTAACGTAATTTGTAGTTAAGACTTTATAGTTATTTTATAGTTATGTTGTTTTTAAAGATACTTTTAAATAAGGCATCATTAATGGCAATTTAGTAATTAGGGAGATTATAATAATGTATTTCAAGGGGAAACCCTTAGCCGTGTAAATCAAGTTGTCTGATCAATAAGAGAGATGAAATAAGGCGGCTGCAAGAGGGCCGATTCCCCCTTCTCATCTTCTTGAATGTTTCATGTGAAATCTGTGAATCATTGTATGGAAATCACGATCACTTGTATTAACCTACGTTCGATAATTCTTTCCCATAATTTCATAGTATAGCTCATTAACTTGATATCTCAATAATTCGCACATTTTTTAATGTCTCTCTTGTTTTTATATATAGGTATAAGTGTACTCACTCTCCGTTCCTCGAGCATCTTTTAGATTCTTCATATTTTATTAAATAGTATGAAGGTTGGTAAATTTGTAGGACCAAACAATATTCCTATACAAGTATGAAAAAATCTAAAATAGATGGGACTCACAAGACTATTTAATGAAATATAAAGAACCCAAAAGATACCCGAGGAATGGAGAGCGAGTACACATATGTATATATAAGCACAAGAGAAACATTCATAATTGTACGAATTATCGATGTATCAAGTTAATGCACCATATTATGAAATTATGAGAAAGAATTATCGAACATATATTAAGACAAGTATCAAGTACAACAAAGAACAAATTTGAATTCATGTCCGATAGATCTACTATTGAAGTGATTCACCCATTGAGACGTCTTATTAGACATTTTAGAGCTAAAAAAAACCTTCACCTGATCAAGAAGAAACTTTCGATAGGGTGTCAAGAGATGTTCCTTAGAGAACTTTGGAAAAGAGAGGTATCTCATTGATATACATAAATCTTATAAGAGACATTACAATGGTGCAAAAACATGCATGAGAAATCATGCAAGAATGATAGACTCCTTTAAAGTTAAAATTGTGTTACATCAAGGATCAACTTTAAGTTCATATTTATTTATATTAGTCATTCATGAGTTAACAAAACATATTGAAGATGAGGTACCTTGGTGTATTTTATTTGCAGATGACATTTTGTTAGTGGATGAGTCTAAGGAAAAAGAATAGAAAATTGGAACTATGGACAGAAACGTTAGAAAGTAAAGGCTTCTTACTTAGTAAATTAAAGAAAGAATATATGGAATGTAAGTTTGATCATTTGGGTACTTCAGAGGACATAGAAATTAAGATTTTCACACATTGCATCCCTCATAAGAAAAGTTTTAATTACCTACATATATTGTATCCCTCACAACGAAAGTTTTAAATACTTGGATCAATTTTTCAAAGTGATGGAAAATTGATGGAGATGTTATACTTACACATAGAATTAATGCCGGTTGGTTAAAATGGAGAGAGGCATTAGCTATTCTACGCGATATGAAGATACCATTAAAGTTGAAAGGTAAATATTATAAAGCAATAATTAAACCTATTATATTTTATGGTTCTAAGTGTTGGGAAGTTAATCATCAACATGTGCAAAAGATATCTATAGCAGAAATGAAGATGTTGAGATGGATGAATATTATTAGAAACAAATTAAGAGCAACACCAATAGAGTATAAAATGAGAGAAAATCATTTAAGATGGTTTGGACACGTAGAAAAACGACCCAAGGATGCTTCCGTAAAAAGATATGAAAAATTAGATTGTAAAAATGTTAAAAGAGGGAGAGGATGACCACAAAAGTGTTGGAAAGAAACAATAAAGAATGATCTAGTTTATATTCAGTTAACTATGAGCATGACACATGATAGAGCTATGTAGAAACAAAGAATCCATGTAGCCGACCCCATGTAGTATGAGAAAAGGCTTAGTTGTTGTTGTTGTAATCTTGTTGAGTAGTTGAGTTTTGTCCTGGAATTACCTTGAAATCTTTTCAACACGATCTATCCTTTTTCCTATAAACAAAATAATCATTTTGTGTACGTCACAGGCCACTCTTATAAGCAATTAAATGTTCATCTCATTTTATAAAGATATCAAAAGCCATAGCAAAATTTAAAATCTCCCTACACTCCTCATTTATATCCCTAAAACCATAGTTTCCATGAATACCTTGATATCCTAATGCCTTTATACCGACATGTCCATTTAAGTCTCCTCCTAAACAAATCATCTTTTTTGGTGGAATTCTTTGAATTACCTTATCTAACTCCTCCCCAAAAACCTTCTTTATATCATCTTCTAATCCTACTTAGGGTGCATAAGCACAAACTATAATCAAAGCCTCTACTTCTAACACTAATTTCACTATCATAATTCGGTACAATGTCTACTACACTATCCTTTAAATCTTTATTTATAATAATACCAACTCTATTTCCAGCTCTTTCCTTTCCTAAGTACCATAATTTAAAACCTATATTCTCAATTTCCTTTATTTTTTCTTCAACCCACTTTGTCTCTTGTAAACATAGAATGTGAATCTTGTTAGTAAGCTACTTAAATTCATTTTATTGAATGATCAAATAATCTATACATTCAGACACTCAAGGCTTAACATTTATTGAATATAAGATAAGTATTTATAGAGAGAAATAGGAGAGAAAGCCAGCAACATTCAGGTATTGGTTGTTGAAGATATCCTAATGACTAGCAAAATAGTCGTTAGGGCTCCCCTGGTGGTCTAGCATGAGTGGCCTGGGTTCGTTGGAGCCTAATTACAAACAAAAACTTATGAGCACTATTAACACTCTTCCTCAAACTTTCCAGTGTATACCGAAAGTTTATTTCAATCCTTCATGTGTGAATCTGCACTGATTGTTTCAAAAGGAGAATGTTCAATTGTTGAAATCTTTTTCGAAACTTCAACCTTGTGGTTTACCTTAAGACATACCTACACCAAAACTTATAGAATTAATCTCCATTGAAATTATTAAGATCTCATTACTATAAACTTAAAAACCTATGTTTTCAAAAAAGTTCTTTAATAGAAAACATTGATCATCTAAGTAGAATTGTCAAATATAACAAATAATTTCATGAATCATTATAATCTCGTGATATTACAAAATACATTGGTATACCAAACAAACTTTAAACTTTAAGACCAAGCTCAAACCCGAGTTTTAAGGACAACCTTAACCCAAAAAAGCTTTAAGGCTAACTTCAAACTATCCAAATCAAATAAGCTTTAAAGCTAAACTCAAACCATCCAAATCAAACAAGCTTTAAGGCTAAGCTCAAACCATCCAAATCAATCAAATGCCAAGGTCTTTAAATAACTCATAATCTCAAACGTGATTTTATGATTTCAATGATAAAATAATCAACCAAGACGATCAAAATAGGTTTTAAATATATATTAAAATATTTATAATCAACTTAATATTTTCCAAGAATCTTTTCAACATAAAATGTTTGTCTTTAAAAAAACAAGAATTCTTTAAATGCAATTTTTATCATTCACATAAAATGCTCAAAATGTAGCAAATGAATAGTCAATACTCATATTAAGCACAAGGTTATCAAGATAACAATAAGTGCATTTTCAACATTAACTCATCTCAAATCAATAACATGAAGCACCTTAATCACAAAGGTCTTCAACAAAATGCCAACAAACGTGACATATAACCACAATATGGAGATCTTAATCACATGAAAATGCGACTTCAAAGTTATTAAGACCATAAATTATCAAATAACAATAAGTGCATCTTCAAACATTGACTAATCTCCAACCAATAGCCAATAACACGAAGCACCTTAATC
This sequence comes from Brasenia schreberi, assembly GCA_036023115.1. Taxonomy (NCBI): domain Eukaryota; kingdom Viridiplantae; phylum Streptophyta; class Magnoliopsida; order Nymphaeales; family Cabombaceae; genus Brasenia; species Brasenia schreberi. The sequence continues at coordinate 18,169,490 of JAYKKT010000080.1, read as the reverse complement.
CCAAATGTCTTAAAAAAAGGCAAACAAAAGTGGCATATAGCCACAATACAGAGATCTTAATTATGCAAAGAGATGCAACTTATTGTCTAACAAACAAGAAACAAATTATCTTTTAAATAAGACACCAAACAATTGATCCAACAAATGTTAAAAAATAAATAAGTTGGAAGAGCACACCTGGATGGACTCCAATATGAATACCAAGCAAAATCAAATAAGATCCACACATAACTCGGGATCTGGATCCAAGACCAACAAATATCTCCTATCTAACACATAACAAGTTTGGATCCATGACCTGACTGCATATAAATGCCCATATCTTTCTCTCAGCTGAACATCTCAAATCACACATGACCTCCTTCCTACTCTCTGTGTTTGCTTCTATAAGGAGATCATTTTGCTCAACTTGGCTTGTTTCCTCCCGAACAACTCCTTCAGAACCCCTCTTTGAAGCTAACCAAGCGATACACATGACCGATATGAAGCGTATCCTCCATGCGAAGAAGCTTTAGCTACTTGATGGTAGGCGTGTTTGTCTTAGGATTTGACGAAATCGATGCGATGATCACAACCACATAGTGTTCGGGATTCGCCTATATTCTCTCTACCTTCCCTCCAGGTCATTCGATTACTACTATCACCACTTCTACTGCTTGACATTTCCCCATCTCTCTCCACAAACCAAAACAACAACTAAGCCTTTTTCCATACTAGACGGGGTCGGCTACATGGATTCTTTGTTTCCACAGAGCCCTATCATGTGCCATGTTAGCAATTAACTCACAATAAGCTAGATCATTCTTTATTGTTTCTTTCCAACACTTTTGTGGTGTCCTCTACCTCTTTTAATACTTTCCAAATTTAGTTTTTCATACCTTCGTACAGGTTCTTCTTTTGATCTTCTTTCTATATGTCCAAACCATCTTAAACGATATTCTCTCATTTTATCCTCTATTGGTGTCACTCCTAATTTGTTTCTAATAACCTCATTATGTATACGGTCTTTTCTTGTATGACCACTCATCCATCTCAACATCTTCATTTCTGTCATAGACATCTTTTGTAAATGTTAATGATTAACTGTTCAATACTCAGAACCATAAAACATGACAGGTCTAATTATTGCTCAATAATATTTACCTTTTAACTTTAATGGTATCTTCTTATCACAAAGAATACCTAATGCTTCTCCCCATTTTAACCAATTAACATTAATTTTATGTGTAACATCTCCATCAATTCTTCTATCACTCTCAAAAATTGACCCTATGTATTTAAAACTTTCCTTTTGGGAGATGCAATGTGTAACAATTTTTTTTCTATGTCCTTTGACGTAACCAAATGATCAAAATTACATTCCATATATTTTGTCTTTGTTCTACTAAGTTGGAGGCCTTTGTTTTCTAATGTTTCTCTCCATAGTTCTAATTTTCTATTAACTTTTTACTTAGACTCCTCCACTAATACAATGTCATCTGCAAATAACATACACCAAGGTACTTCATCTTCATTATGTTTTGTTAACTCATCAATCACCATTATAAATAAGTATGGACTTAAAGTTGATCCTTGATGTAACCCAATATTAACTTCAAAGAAGTCTGTCATTCCTTCATGAGTCCTCACACATGTTTTTGCACCATCGTACATGTCTCTTATAAGGTTAATGTATGTCAATGAGATATCTCTTTTTTCCAAGGTTCTCCAAAGAACCTCTCTCGGTATCCTATCGTAAGCTTTTTCTAGAACAATAAATATCATGTGAAGGTCTTTCTTTTTTGCTCTAAAATGTTCCATAAGACGTCTCAAAAGGTGAATCGCTTCAACAGTAGATATGCCTAGCATGAATTCAAATTGGTTCTCTATTGTACTTGATACTTGTCTTAACCTACGTTCGATAATTCTTTCCCACAATTTCATAGTATAGCTCATTAACTTGATACATCGATAATTCGCACAATTTTGAATGTCTCCCTTGTTCTTATATATGATATAAGTGTACTCACTCTCCATTCTTCGGGCATCTTTTGGTTTCTCCATATTTCATTAAATAGTCCTATGAGCCAATTGCTTCCTTCTTTGCTTTCTTATAAGCCTTTAAAGTTTCACTAGTTTTCTTAGCATAATGTAATTTGTAACATGCCCTCTTTGCCTTGATTTTATTTTGCACTACTTCACTCCACCACCAAGCTTCTTTTTGTGCCGGTACACCTCCCTTAGATACACCTAACACATCTTTCGCCACTTTCCTAATATGTATAGCCATATTGTTCCACATATCACAGGGTGTACCAACATAATTCCAAACATCTCCTTGAAGGACTTTCTGTTTAAATATATCTTCTTTCTCGCTTTTGAGGTTCCACCATTTAGTCCGAATAGCTCGATGCACTCTTTTCTTCTTTGTCTATTTTTTTTATTTGTAAATCCATAACTAAAAGTCGATGTTGGGTGGTTAAGCTTTCTCCTGGAATTACCTTGCAATCTTTACAACACGCTCTATCATTTTTTCCACAAATAAAGTAATCAATTTGTGTTTGTGATAAGCCACTCTTATAAGTAAGTAAATGTTCATCTCATTTTTTGAAGATTGTATTGACTATAAAGAGATCAAATGCCATAGCAAAATTTAAAATCTCCCTACCTTCCTCATTTATATCCCCAAAACCAAAGTTTCCATGAATACCTTGATATCCTAATGCCTCTTTACCGACATGTCCATTTAAGTCTCCTCCTAAACAAATCTTCTCCCTTTGTGGAATCTTTTGAATCACCTTATCTAACTCTTCCCAAAAAGTTGTCTTTATACTATCTTCTAGTCCTACTTGGGGTGCGTAAGCACAAACTATATTCAAAACCTCTGCTCCTAACAACTAATTCCAACGTCATGATTCGGTCACCATATCGTTGTATGTCTACTACACTATCCTTTAAATCTTTATTTATGATAATACTAACTCCGTTACGAGCCTTTTCTTCACCTGAGTAAAATAATTTAAAACCTATATCCTCTATCTCCTTTGCTTTTTCTCCAACCCATTTTGTCTCTTGTAAACATAGAATATGAATCTTTCTCTGAATCATAGTATCTATCACCTCCATTAGCTTACCAGATAATGTTTCGATATTCCAAGAACCAATACGAATCTTATTATCTAGGACTACCTTCCTTACCCCCCGCATCCATCCATAATCAAAATGCGGAGACCCTCTCTGCAAATTATTCACTACATTCGGGCGACAATGTAGCGGGACTAACTTCTTTACCCACACCCATCCATGATGTGGGAACCCTCTCTGCAATTGATTCACTACATTCGGGCGAAAATGTAGTGGCCCTTGCTTACTTATTACTGCATTTGGGCTCTACACCACGTCGCTAGGCGGGGACGCCCCAAAGCAATACTCATAATTTTTGTAATCCATGTTATAAAATCCGACGAAGTTTTACACTGGCTTTCGAAAGCCTAACACAACCCTCCTCCTTTATCCAGGCTTGGGACCAACAATGCAAGGGTGATCCCCTACATGCGCAGAGTTTATAAAGAGATCAAATGCCATAGCAAAATTTAAAATATCCTACCTTCCACATTTATATCCAAAACCAAAGTTTTCATGAATACCTTGATATCCTAATGCCTCTTTACCGACATGTCCATTTAAGTCTCCTCCTAAACAAATCATCTCCCTTTGTGGAATCCTTTGAATCACCTTATCTAACTCTTCCCAAAAAGAAGTCTTTATACTATCTTCTAGTCCTACTTGGGGTGCATAATCACAAACTATATTCAAAACCTCTGCTCCTAACACTAATTTCAACGTCATGATTCGGTCACCATATCATTGTATGTCTACTACACTATCCTTTAAATCTTTATTTATGATAATACCAACTCCGTTTCGAGTCTTTTCTTTACCTGAGTACCATAATTTTAAACCAGTATCCTCTATCTCCTTTGCGTTTGTATTATAATTGATTCACTTCATCCAGGTGAAAATGTAGTGGCCCTTATTTATCACTGCATTCGAGCTCTGCAGCACGTCGCTAGGCGGGGACGCCCCAAAGCAATGCTCATAATTCATGTAATCCATGGTATAAAAATCTGACAAAGTTTTACGCTGGCTGTCGAAAGCCTAACACAACCCTCCTCCTTTATCCGGGCTTGGCACCGACAATGCAAGGGTGATCCCTTACATGGGCGGAGTTCTCCACAAACCAAAACCCTTAATGAAAATCTTTGTTTCTCTCAAAGAACGAAGATTCAAGTTTCTAACGAGGTGGTGAAGAATCCAACTCAAGTCTCCTTATCTTTCGGGATCCGCGATGATTTTATCAAGCAACAAAACAAATGGAGGATTCTTCAAGCCTTCGACATAGCCAAAAGAAACAGAAACAAGGAGAAAAAGAAGACGTTTAGGAATGAAAGGAGTCGAAGGAGAGGTAGTTGGCGGTGAACCAATGATACGCCTCTTCCTCTCCCGCCTCTTTGTCTTCACCACCATTGACCCATTGCCTCTCACCCAACACAATATTAACCACCATCACCTCACCTAAATCCACCTTCAGAACAGCATCCATCAGCCACTTAGCCGAAATCCCTCACATTAAACTGCCTGTCACCAAAAACTCCAACCGGTCCAATAACCACCACAACCTTAAATCCCCTCATCAACCATTCACAATCACCTACTACCACCGCTCACCGCCAGCTTCCTCTCCTTTGTTCAACATCTCGTTGCCGACCAAATGCATGGTTCTTCGCCAGCGATCCCTTGGTCACCCACTACCTAGATCCATTATCCCTCACCGCACGACTTCCCCATTCCCACCAAAGTGCATCCTCACCATCGTCGATCAAAAGCCATAGCTAGGTCCCTCTGTTATGTAGCCTCCAAGTGTCGTCTACATCTTATGCATGTCGCCCTTCCTTTCTTCTTCTCTCTTCTTGCCTTCCTTCTCGATAAGTCATCGAGAAAGAGTACGATAGGCTTGTCGTGATCGTCGATGTCATCGACCAGAATCAAGCTCTTGTGGATGCACCTTGATTACACGATGGCAGCTGCAGTTGTGAAAAAACAATAGAAGACCAGCTCATGGGATAGGTTGATGCCAACCACCAATCATTCCGCCCATCTTGCTCACTGTGGAATTGCCATTTACCCATAGCCCATTATCGATGTTGGCCAGCATACCAACACCGTCATGTGGACCATCGAACACCTCCCCGACTCAGGCAAACGCCATCAACAGTTCACAGCGGCTCTAATAGGCTTTGATATCAGATAATAGGCTTTGATATCATGTTAGGCATTTGGTGGCCAGGAGTATGATATATCTGGTGAAAATAGCAAGATCACTAGAGAGCGATTGGCACGCCAGAAGCAGAATCGTCGCCGTCGATTGGGTCAGTATGAATTTGTTCACCTTCACAATTGAGTTTGCATTCACAGTGTAGCATATGGTACATATTCATTCAGCTCAGTCTTTCAACTCATGCACTGTTGTCGTTAATGATGTTAAGTAAGATCCCATGCATATGTAATAGTTTGGTATTAAGTACCTTATGTGAATCTGAGGACAATATGGAATGGAAGACGCATCTTAGTAGCACCAAGGGAGCAGGTAAAAATGTTTCCCTAGATTTCTCGTGAACTCATTTATATGTCTGCATGTTTGAAGTTTTTTGGCATTTCATTCCTTTTTTAGATTTATTGCAACTATTGTATCAGTAAGGGATCTCCCTTACATGGCCGGTCCCAAGACCGAACAACGGAGGATGGTTGCATTAGGCTTCTGACAACCAACGTAAAACTTTGTCAGACTTATTTGTCATGGATTCTACAAATTATGATAGGGCTATGTGGAAACAAAGAATCCATGTAGCCAACCCCATCTAGTATGGGAAAAGGCTTAGTTGTTGTTGTATCAGATAATATGTACACAATCAGCCACTCAAGGCTTAACAATTATTGAATTCAAGATAAGTATTTATAGAGAGAAAGCTTGTAACATTCAGCTATTGGTTGTTGAAGATAGCCCAACGACTAATAAAATAGTCATTGAGGCCCCGTAGTGGCCTTGGTGCTGATGGTTTGGCCAGGGTGGCCTGGGTCCATTGGGACCTAATTACAAACAGAAACTTATGGCCCCTATTGGCCCAACTCTATTACATTTTAACAAATCTTTCTCAGAATCATAGTATTTACCACCTCTATTAATTTATCGGTCAATGTTTCAATATTCCAAGTACCAATACAAATCTTATTATCTAGGACTAGCTTCCTTACCCCCTGCATTCGTCCATGTTTGAAAATGCGGAGACCATCAGTAGAACTTGTTCACTATATTCAGGCGACAATGTAGCAGGACTAAGTTCTTTACCCAAACTCGTCCATGATGTGGGAACCCTCTCTGCAATTGGTTCACTAGATCCAAACGAAGATGTAGAGGCTCTTAACTTACTTTTCACTGCATTCGGACTCTACAGTGCATTGCTAAGAGGGAACGCCCCAACGCAATGCTCATAATTTGTAGAATCCATGGTAGATAAGTCCAACAAAGTTTTAGTTCGATGTCGGAAGCCTAGCACAACCCTCCTCCTTTATCCTGGCTTGGAACCGGCCATGCAAGGGTAATTCCTTACATGGACAGAGTTCTTAATCGTAAACAAAAGTGGTGGCAAATTTGAGAGGGAATCATTCACATCAAGATAGACAAGACTAACAATCTTGTATTCCAAGAAATTTGGGCTCCTATCATATTCATGCTAATGCCAACAACTATCAAATAACTTTATGCTTTTCATATCCGCTAAAAAGATGTGCTTCATATACATCCCAGGGCAATAGCTTATAGTAGAAGAACAGGAATAGCATGTAACTGGACTTCAAGATATCACTAGAAGTCCTGGATCAGTTGAGTCTGGTCATTGGCCATGAAAAGAATTGCCACCCTCCCCCCAACACGAATGAAAGGATAAGACCATAGCCCTTGGGCAATGGGCATCCTTCAAAAAGTTATCTCTTTGGAAAGAAGAGTTCTGATAGATGGACAATGTATGGAATAAATATTAACCTATCGACATAAAATTATGATAAGTACCCCCATTGACTCGCCCCCAAAATCTTGCATAGTGAAAATAGTAAAAGCCCCCATACATAAGGGACCAGGGTCATCAATCATGAATGAAGCCACAGATTGCTTACTATGGAATATGCTGCCAACCCGCAACCAACAGAAAAGAAATGAACATTTCCCTTGGCATCGTTTAAAAGGCTAGTTTACCAGGGGGAGGTGTTCTTTTCAGATAGGTGGTACATGAAATAGATACAGCATAACAAGATGATTTTTATTTCAGATGGACACAGATTGCTACCACTCACACATGCATAGAACTCACAAACACTGTCACACAGACATGGACATGTGCGAACATGTATGTAAGCACATGCAAACACATACAAATGCTTTTATGAGTTTCAGGGAAGTTATTTTCATGAACCAGCATCACCTTGTGGTGCTACTGCAAAACAATGCATCCAGCATCACTTTGGTTGGGGCGTTCTGTTACAGCGTAGTGCCACAACTATTCCAAGCAAAAACTACTTAGAGGGAAGTAAAGTTCAGTAAGCAACAAAAACATGGTTGACTTGATATTGTTCAGAGTGGCTCAGGTAATGGGCTCATGAACTTGGCCAAACAAAAGGTGCATGAACGTGACAAACCACAAGACCTCAAAAAGTTCTCCCGTTCAGAACTCGGAGAAAATCAGTATTAAATAATTCACAGCAGCAAAACCTCAAGTTCGACTTTATATGTGTTCCACATAAATGGACAACATCAGTTTATCTTCCATCAAAAAGTTAACTATGTTTATTTCTCGACAGAGAAAAACATAATCCCAATGTACAAACAGAACAAGCAGATAGAATAATCTCCTAATAAGATTCTAAAGATACCAAAATAGCAACCGCACTTACTGCGTTTCTCTTATCGAGAAGCTCTCTTTGTAAACGACTATCGGGAGCATCTCTCTAAACTCCTTTTTCAAACCCGTCCCGGAAGGCTGAATCACCAAGAAGAAGAAAAATTACTCTCTCAAGGAAGAAACAAGAAAAACTAGAGGGAAATAAAGATACAAGAAAGATCAAACAAAAAGAGGAATCAATTACGAACAACTTACTGAATAGTTGAGCCCTCCAGTTTGTAATGGAGTTCTCATGCGCCAATCGAGCCTTCGGCGTCTGACAAAGAAAAGATAGAATAGAAACAGAAGGATGAACGTGAAGAAAATGGGCACCGAGAAAACAAAAGCTTGGTAGAGTTTCAACTCTGGCGAAACTTCTAGCAAGTGAGGAGAGCCACTGTAATTGGACATATCTCCACAATTGACAACATCCAAAACCAACAAGTATTGTTCGCTTTCTGACTTCTGAGACGAAGACGAACAACTTTTTTTGGGTGAACAAAAAGCCAGCAATTCCAAAGATACAAAGCGAGACAATCTCTCTACCAACAAAGATTTCTTGTTTATTGAAGAAAACTAACAATTCTATAATGGCAACGTTGAGCTAATCTCTTGCTAAGTTGCTATACACTTAAATCCCTCTAAGGGAAGGAAAATCCACAGAACCAAAACCAACGATTTCAAAGATGCAAGTAGATCTGATTCCGGTACCAACAAAGGTTTTTCGGATTTTGAAGACAACCAACAATTCCAAAATGTCAAAGTTGAGGTTTTCACTAACTAAGACCGGTTATTATTTTGCGCTGAAGCTATTTACACATTCAAAACAGTTTACCGATTAACTAAGACCACGAATCCACAGTATAAGGAAAAGGAGAAATCTGAAACAAAAATGTCAAGTCAAATTTTTTTGTTGTTAGAAGAAAAAGAGAACTCAAAATTTTCTAAGATCTCTATTGGACGTATCTTGGTGGAAGCAAAATTCTTTAAATTAGATGCCCCTATTTCAGAACTCGTTCAAAAAGGTGAAGCGACCGAACCAAATACCAGACAGATAACAAGAGAACGAGACAGAGAAGCGGTCCAAAATAAAAGAAAGATCCTTCCGGAAACTTCGCGATTTGAGATTCGAGACGGAAAACAGTAAAAGGGGCACCAACTCTGCGGAGCAGAAATTAGGAACAACAAAGGTAGGATCATTCAATCATGGAGATATCAACCGAGAGAGAGAGAGAGAGAGAGAGAGAGAGAGAGAGAAGGGGGGTGAAGCTACACTCCTACAACGGGCAAATGACATTTATGCCGCGATCGCGGATGCTGTCCTCCAGTCTACGGTTGGTCTGCCTACAGAAATAGGCGAATCTGATTCGGATAAGAATGTATTTATCATACTAATCGGACCCGTGTATCGACCTCTCTCTCTCACATACACATCGGATACGAATGTACTTATGATACATGGATGATGGATGGTACTATCCATATACCCTTTTTTTCTGAACATTCCTTCCATTCTTTTTGTCAAAATTACTTCCATCTACTTTTTTTCACTCTTCTTTTTCATCTTATCTTCTAAAATCGGACACATTCATAGTGCATCACTCTTCAAACGACAACATGCCACCACACGTCTGTCTTTTAAAAGAGAACACACCTTAAACACATTTTATCATCAGTCTCATATCTTCTAGATAAAAGTGTACTGTTGTGTGCTTCTTTCCAAATAGTGACATGTTTATCATTTAAATAAAAGTGTACTTGTTGGTTCGTTCAGTTCGGTTCTACTCGGTTCGGTTCAGTTAGTTGTATAGTTAAGTTCACTAGAAAATGTCAAATTTGGTTTTCGGGTTATTTGATTCCGTTAATGAACCAAACCAACCAATGTACAATCCTAGAGATGACCTTGCGATCCTTACAACATAATCTACCTATTTTCTTCCAAACAAAATAGTTAATTTATAATTTAGATAAATCACAAGCAATGAATTGTTCATCTATTTTGTTGAAAAAATATTTGCTATAAAATACGTGAGCAAAATTGAAAATTCCTTTTCTTTCATCATTTTGCTCCCTAAAGTTATAGTTTGCATGAACTTATCTTAATTTTTCTTTGCCTATATATCTATTTAAATCACCTTTCAAAGAGACAATTTCTCTTTGTGAGATACTTTGAACTTTATCACTCCTCTAAAATTCATTTTTGATGCTTTCTTCCGGACATAAGTACATAGCATATTCAAAAACTCTTCTTCTAAAACAAACTTCACCATTATAATCCTATCACTATGTTATTTTACTTTTACTACAAATGTCCTTCAAACACTTATTGATAACAATACCAACCTAATTTAAAGCCTTCTTTTTAATTGAATACCAAAATTTAAAATATGTATTTTCAATTTTCTTTTTACCAATTTTGTCCTTTTTAAGCATATAATATGAATCTTTCTCTTAATCATAATATTAACTATTTCTATTAATTTTTTAATTAAAGTTATAATGTTCCATGAACCATAAAAAATCTTATTATCAAGAACTAACTTCTTTATCTCTCGTATTAGTTCATGCTGAAAATATGAAAACTCTTTTTGCACTTGTTTCACCATATACGAGCATCAATTTAAAGGGATTAACATTTTTATCCATGCCCGATCATGATATAGAAACCCTTTCTATTATAATCATGCTAAAATGTAGAAACCTTTGCTTACTCTTTATATATCGATAAGAGAAAACACCTCAAAGAAGTTCTCATATGGTATGGAACCCATGGTAAAAATTGGACGGTCTTATGCTAGTTGTTGGAAGTTTAATGCAACTCTCGTGTTCTGTATTTGGGTTTAAGACTGACCATAATAGAGTTGCTTGACACCTCTTAGACAAAAAAAACTCGGCATCAAATTGAAAGAGCGACTTTATCATATTCCTACATGTTTTCTTGTCAAAACAGGTAAATGCTTGTTTGTGTCTCTATTTTAATGCCCATGGCTTTTCACATCCTCAACCGTGGCGACTAGCTTAGCTTCAAATTCTGAGTCCGACTCTATTTTTCTTTTGATGGGCAAGCCACGCTTCCGCACACTCTTTCCAGATACATACCTTAGTGTTGAACTCATAAACTTCAAGTTGAAGGCTCTTTAGTGCTGACCTGCCGAACCCAATACATAAACTTCAACTCGAATGTTCTTTGGTGAAGGCTCTTTGTGAGTCTGACCTCGTAGATAAGAAAACTATAGTTTTGCTCTGCTATTACTTTTACCCTTTAAATGGAAGGATGTTGCCATATGTTGATCTTAGACAGGACTTTGACCCGTCCGACTAATAAGAACAGAATGCAAGCGGAGGGCTCTGATCTTCAGAGGGAACCATGACCCTTTTTTCCCAAAATGAAAAGACCGTCTACTTTTTCTTTTGATGGGCAAGCTGGAGTTAGGCAGACCAACCCCCCAGGTAACAAACTCTTGGCCTTCAACTTTAAGGTCATTTCACATTGATCCCTTGGGCAGAAGTCCAACATGTACGAACATGTCGATTGTCAACTTTGTCGCCAAGATGAATAAAGAGGGCACATGCGCAGAAAGAGCAACAGCTCACCTGGTTAGGGGATCAACTCATAAGTTAAAGGTCGTCATATTCAACTGGGGCGTGCATTGGCTTTGGCCTCCCCATCGTACCAGAGAGAGAGTTAAGTCTACCTTCTCATATGTTATTTGTCAATCACATTGTTTTGATCGATGAGTATAAAAAACAAAGTCAACAAGAAATTCAACCTTTGAAGAGAAACATTAAAAAATAAAAGATATGAACTTAATAAAAAAACAAAATATATAAAATATAAGTCACAATTAATTAATATGTGTAAAGATATCCATCACAGAAATAAAGATGGTAAGATAAATGTCTGTTCACAAATAAAAGACCATACGTGTAATGAGGAAACAATGGAAGTGACACCAATAGATTATAATATGAAAGAAAATTGTTTAAGATAAATCGGACATGTAAAATGATGATAAAAGGATGAAAAAGTATGAGAAATTATATGGTAAAAATGTTGAGGATGTGGAAAACCATGAAAGTGTAGGAAAAAAATAAAGAACGATATAACTTTTATTGAATTAATTGTTAGCATTTCTTGGAATATCGGAATTCTTGGAATATCAAAACATTATCCGGTAAGCTAATAGAGATGGTAGATACTATGATTCGGAGAAAGATTCATATTACATGTTTACAAGAAACAAAATGGGTTGGAGAAAAAGCAAAGGAGATAGAGGATACATATTTTAAATTATGGTACTCAAGTAAAGAAAATGCTCGAAACGGAGTTGGTATTATCATAAATAAATATTTAAAGGATAGTGTAGTACACATACAACGATATGATGATCGAATCATAACGTTGGAATTAATGTTAGGAGCAGAGGTTTTGAATATAGTTTGTGCGTACGCACCCCAAGTATGACTAAAAGATAGTATAAAGACAACTTTTTAGGAAGAATTAGATAAAGTGATTCAAAAGATTCCACAAAGAGAGATGATTTGTTTAGGAGGATACTTAAATGAACATGTCGGTAAAGAGGAATTAGGGTATCAAGGTATTCATGAAAACTTTGGTTTTAGGGATATAAATGAGAAAGGTAGGGAGATTTTAAATTTTGCTATGGTATTTTATTTCTTTATAGCCAATACAATCTTCAAAATGAGATGAACATTTAATTACTTATAAGAGTGGCTTATCACAAACACAAATTGATTACTTTATTTGTAGAAAAAAATATAGAACGTGTTGTAAAGATTGCAAGGTAATTTCAAGAGAAAGCTTAACCACCCAACATCGACTTTTAGTTAAATCTACTGTTGAAGCGATTCACCTTTTGAGACGTCATATGTAACATTTTAGAGCAAAAGAAAGACCTTCACATGATATTTATTGATCTAGAAAAAGCTTACGATAGGGTACCGAGGAAGGTTCTTTGGAGAACTTTGAAAAAAAGAGGTATCTCATTGACATACATTAACCTTATAAGAGACATGTACGATGGTGCAAAAACATGTGTGAGGACTCATGAATGAATGGCATACTTCTTTGAAGTTAATATTGGGTTACATCAAGGATCAACTTTAAGTCCATACTTATTTATAATGGTGATTGATGAGTTAACAAAACATATTCAAGATGAAGTATCATGGTGTATGTTATTTGCAGATGACATTGTGTTAGTGGAGGAGTCTAAGGAAAAAGTTAATAGAAAATTTGAACTATGGAGAGAAACATTAGAAAGCAAAGGCCTCCGACTTAGTAGAACAAAGACACAATATATGAAATGTAAGTTTCATCATTTGGTTACTTCAAAGGACATAGAAATGCAAATTGGCACACATTACATCCTTCAAAAGGAAAGTTTTAAATACCTAAGGTCAATTTTTAAGGGAGATGGAAGAATTGATGGAGATGTTACGCATAGAATTAATGTTGATTGGTTAAAATGGAGAGGAGCATCTGGTATTCTTTGTGATAAGAAGATACCATTAAAGGTAAAAGGTAAATATTATAGTACAACAATTAGACCTGCCATGTTTTATGGTTATGAGTGTTGGGCAGTTAATCATCAACATGTACAAAAGATGTCTGTGACAGAAATGAAGATGTTGAGATGGATGAGTGGTCATACAAGAAAAGACCGTATACATAATGAGGTTATTAGAAACAAATTAGGAGTGACACCAACAGAGGATAAAATGAGAGAATATCGTTTAAGATGGTTTGGACATATAGAAAGAACATCAAAAGAAGAACCTATAACAATATATGAAAAACTAAGTTTAGAAAGTATTAAAAGAACTAGAGGACGACCACAAAAGTGTTGGAAAGAAACAATAAAGAATGATCTAACTTATTGTGAGTTAACTGCTAACATGACACACAATAGGGATATGTGGAAACAAAGAATCCATATAGCCGACCCCGTCTAGTATGGGAAAAGGCTTAGTTGTTGTTGTTGTTGAATTAATTGTTAGGATGATACAATATACATCTCTATAAAAATAAAGAATCCAAATCCCATCTACTATGGCAAAAGGCTTAGCTCTTAACCAAGCTTTTGAGCAATCAAGTAATCAGGCATGCAAGTGCGCACAAAACTCCCCCTCGGATAGCTTCTATTTGAGCAACCAAGTCCTGTTAAATATCTTTCAATAATTTAACCGAAGCTTTGTCATTGTACATGCATATGTACAAAGCTGGCCCAAGAAGGACATCCACAATCAAAGGTCAATCAGAAAAACAAAGCATGCTAGATATCCCTTACTTTGACATCCCTCACTTTGGCACCGATCTCAGAAAGAGAATAATGTGACGTCTTTGGGCTCAGTGAAGGAGTGACGAATTTCCGAACAAGGTGTTTGAAGCATGGGAGGAATATTACATATAATACTGCAAGGATGAAAGGAGCAGCAACAAACCAGCCCAGCAACTGCAAAAACATGGAGTTCAAGAGTTGGTCAAAAGAAACTAGCAACCAGCGAAACAAACAGGAAGCATGCGAAAGCTCCTAACCGTATTTGCCCCCATAGGCCCATTGGCAAGAGTACAAGAGTGGAGTTTCAGGCTGGGTGCTACAAAAGTACCCCTCATGTAGGTTGCTTCTTCAAGCCATATAAAAGAGAGTTTCTGAACAGGGACTTGATCCTATAATCAAGACCACCGCAAGGACAAGGGAAGACTTGGGACTCGGCTGCATGTCTTTGACAAGTTCAATTTCTAAGTCGAAACGCTAGGAAGTCAAGGGTCATACCTACATGAACGAAAAGATATTTGCAATGGATTTTATTGGGTCGGACATGGGAGACGTGCGGGTAATGAGTGCTGGGTGCCTGAGATGGGTGTGGCACCCAAAATGGAAATACCTGAGTACGTAGCTGGACTTTATAAATCGCATGCTACAACATCAACCTGCTTCACAGTGAAAACAATTGGGTGCATTATTGAGTAAAAATTTTAATAAAATTACCGCATGGAAGATGCTGATAAGAACATCACGTGAAGCTTCGCCCATCACAACCTTGCGTAATGCATCACTGGTAAGAGGGAAATGAGGACCACCAGTAACAACTTCACCAAAGCGCAAGAAGGGAACCACAAGGCTGCATCACCAGAGAAGAAAAACAAAATGGGAGAAAGAATAACAGAAGCTGGTATACTCCCCACCTAAGCAAACACATGAACAAACTTGTTCTTTGACTCACTATACTCGGAGACTCACTTGCAGTCTAACACAAAAAGATTAAGGATCTGGAACTACGACTAGCAGTCTTTTCACAACAGTACAACAACAACAACTAAGACGTTTTTCATACTTTGTTTTCACGGAGCCCTATCATGTGCCATGCTGGCAGTTAACTCAACAGTGATAACATCAATTATGTGCAAGTAATAATTATGAAAAACAAATGTACAAAGGTACCTCAATTCTATTGGAGTGGCAACAAAATTTGCAAGCATCAAGGTTGGACCGTGGCAAACAGTACCAAGCAATGCAATTGCCAGCCCACAGAGAAATACCGTGACACCTGCTTATTTCAAAACAACACACACGAGTGACAACCACAAGATTCTCATGGAGTCATGTATCCAGTACAATCTTGCATGATAACCGAAAATATGCAGGCAAGCTACAATTATCTATACATAAGGCACTACAAGAAGGAGAAATTACATGAGAATACCCAGAACAAAAGTGGTAGGAATAATGAACAGATAGAGAATGATCACATCTTGGCAGGCTAAAAACATCTTTTTCTATCTGGACTTGCAAAGTCTAAATTTCTGTCATGCAAATTTCTAATACTTGAGAGCTTCAAGGAAGAACAGCACTCGAGTTACCCTGTGAGGATACATTTTGTGCATCTAAATGCATAATTCTAAATGCTAACAACGTCTTTGTCTATCTGTTGACATTCAAAAATTTGCCCCAGGGATCAGTAAAATGAAAACACCGATCATCAGCCCATGTGATAGGAAATACAATTTTGCCGATTTGCTGATTGTTAAAACCGCAAATGCTATAAACCAATATGACCTGCGTCACATTGACAAATAGGTTTGGCACAGTCAGCATGGACAGACAAACCAAAAACATACTTTGTTAATCTAAATGCATAACTTTAAATGGCTAAAATGTCTTTGTCGCCCAGGGGATCGGTAAAATAAAACAGCTGATCATCACCCAATGTGATAGGAAATACCATTTTGCCAATTTGTCGATTGTTAAAACTGTAAATGCTATACGCCTATATAACCTGTGTAGCGTCGACAAATAGGTCTGGCGCAGTGGGGGTGCACAAACAAACCAAAAGACTTTCCCGATGGTCAGAAACCAACCAAGTAGCGATAGCCAGTAAACGTGAAAGCAGCAACTGCCCCATGCATATGCTGAAGCCGTCCCCCATAAGTGCTGCAACAACATTTCGCAAGTATTGTAACAACCACACAAAACACAAAAGTACTAAAACCACCTCACACAAGCACTCACAACCTCGCACAAGGGTTGTACTTGTAACCACCTCGGGTAGCCACCGTGACTAAATAGTGAACATAGAAGACGGTAGAATAGACAGGGAGGTATAAAATGGTAAGAGTAAAAAGAGGAAGGGGACTCTATGAAGAGACATCAAAAGGAAAGGGTGAAAGAAAAAGATGAAAAGTTGGCCCTAGACTCTTAGCTTCGGATACGAAATATCGTTGGCAGCTTTTCCGGAAACGGTTACGGATTAGTCTTCATTGATCCAAGCTACTGCTGAGGACACCTAGGAACCTAGTTGTCACCTGATACCTGAAGCTCACTCATTTGGCCACATGGAAAGGATGCGCCCATGCCGGGCATTGCTCACCAATGAGGCCGAAAGTCGCTGTTTGAGCACAAACCTTAATTGCGTTTACTGCCATGACACTTGGAGATTAGTGAGGGATCAAGTTCTACATTAACATCCCTTTTTGGTCCGCCCGATGGGACTCTTCATAAGAAGAAAATCTAGTTTGGCTACCGGTTTGCATTCTTGGGACGAGATCTTACTATCTTGCAAACATGGCACCATGAACCGAAATCGACACTAGTGGTGGTTCTTCGACCAACATGTTTATCATGTCACCAGAACTCTCGCCGACTCTCAGGGTTCAGTTTCAGTCGGCCTTATCAGAAGCTATTATCACATTATCACATCATTGCAAATATATTATTTAATGCCTACGGTACAAAACAAGATTAATATCGCTTGAGAGAGAGTTTAGGAATGAACGCCAAAGGCAGTTGTTCGTCTGTTCAACCTTTCATACGGCTCTAAGCCATGCCAACTGTCCACTATGAGTCCAGAGAGCATATTCATATGCCTGACAAAGTGAATGTGCCCACGATACAGCCGTGCTCAAATTCCATGCTCAATGACCTAATTTACAGTATAGGAACGTGTGAATTGCAAGGAGACCTAAGCTCCCTCCAATCGCATCCCCATTTGCCCTTCAGGTCAAACTTTCCATTCTTAGCCTCGAAACTTTGGGAATCTTGGTCACCCCAGACTGGCCCACAATGAGTACCATGGAATCACATTCGTTCCTAGACACGTTGCTGATTATTATTATTGCAACCAGAATCGCAACAACAGAGGGACAAAGGGCAGGTCATCTGAATGATCCTTCTCAACTCCGATATGCCAAAACAGGCTGCCGCCATGATATTTAACCCTATGTCCCTATTGATATATTGCATAATCACCCCAGGTTTGAGCCAACCGCTGCTCCATTCGAAAGTCTAACTTATCAGAAACCATACCTAGAATCGATTAACGCTATTTATCCACTCCCCCAGTAATATCCCAAACTTAATCTTTTTGATGACAAGTCAACAGGGAAACACATTGGCCGATTTGCAGCCTAATGTGGGGTTTTGGGGTATAATGAGTATTACAAACTTCAGCTATTTCCCTCATCCTTCACAGAGACAACTTTTCATCGGTATTCATTGTCACCCTCTAGCTCAATCCAAACATGAGCGGGAATGGAGACTCTTTCTTGAAAGATTTTTGTTTCCGACCTTTGAAACCACTATCACAGATTTGATTAGGACAAAGCATAAACCAAATGAGCCAGTGGTGAAGTTTATGACTTGGTTCAAATGAGTCAAAGGAAAGTGCTATGTCAAAGTACCTGAATCAAAATATGCAGCCATTGCAATGGAAAACATGCTGCCGAGTTGCAAGGGTTGTTAGTAACTCAACTGCACATATCTTGTTGGCTTGGTGAAAAGAGCCACGCACGTGGAGCAATACCTCATAGCGGTATTAGCTCAACATTAACAAGCAAAATCAACCGCCAAGCCGAAGGCCACCAAAGTAGTTGCCTTCATGGAAGTTGATGAGATCAAGTGAAGAAGATTTGACCCTTGAGATAGCTGCTGAACTCATAGATGAGCAACCCTATTTGTGTCCCGAATTGCAACCAACTAAAGGGAAAGAAAAATAGGTAGAATCTAAGGAGCCGTACTGGCCTATTATGCTTTATATAGTTCAATAGATATGGCAAAATTAGAAATACTTGACACAAATGGTCACCTCTTAAGAAAGTTTAGCAAATCATGTTGTCATGCATTTTCTTAATTACTTTATTAGATTTTCTTCCAACTTTGTAGAAGAAGCTAAGGAGATATTGAATGTAAATTGACTGTGTACAAGATTCATCACACACCATCCATTTGGAGCTCAAAAAGTTTTTACATAGTGTTAGAGATTTTGACACGCCAATTGTAATACAACTCTGCTGCTAAATACGGTTAGGTATGATTTAGTTTATTAATTAGTTACATCAACTCTTTGATTTTAATTTGATGAGTTAACTGCTAACATGGCACATGACAGGGCTATGTGGAAACAAAGAATCCATGTAGCCGACCCCGTCTAGTATAGAAAAATGCTTAGTTGTTGTTGTTGTATGAGCTATACTGCTTATTATATTTTTTTGTTTTATTGTAGATGAATGGTGAACTTGCTTTGGTTTAGGTTTACCTAACTCATCGAGCTTTGCTCAACATATACTGAATCAAACCTATAGTTTGAGTAGACATGAATGAAATTAGGGATTTTTTACCGCATTCAAGATGTTAGTATTAACTTAGAAGAGTTAGATAAATCAGAAAAGTATATAAACCACAATTTCTACCGACGTATTCAAAAGAATGAAGTCAAAGAGGCTCTTAAACATACGAAGGGTGGTAAATTGGTATGACCAGACAATATTTCTATAGAAGTTTGAAAAATACTAGGAGAAATAGGAATCACTTCTCACAAGACTATTTAATGAAATATGGAGAAACCAAAACATGCCAGAAGAATGGAGAGCGAGTACACTTCTACCCATATATAAGAACAAGGGAAACATCCATAATTAAGCGAATTATCGAGGTATCAAGTTAATGAGTCATACTATGAAATTGTGGGAAAGAATTATCGAATGTAAGTTAAGACAAGTATCAAGTACAATAGAGAACCAATTTGGATTCATGCTAGGCAGATCTACTAATGAAGTAATTCACCTTTTGAGACGTCTTATAGAACATTTTAGAGCAAAAAAAAAGACCTTCACATGATATTTATTGATCTAGAAAAAGCTTACGATAGGGTACCAAGGAAGGTTCTTTGGAGAACCTTGAAAAAAAAGAGGTATCCCATTGACATACATTACCCTTATAAGAGACATGTACGATGGTGCAAAAACATGTGTGAGGACTCATGAAGGAATGACATACTTCTTTGAAGTTAATATTGGGTTACATCAAGGATCAACTTTAAGTCCATACTTATTTATAATGGTGATTGATGAGTTAACAAAATATATTCAATATGAAGTACCATGGTGTATGTTATTTGCAGATGACATTGTGTTAGTGGAGGAGTCTAAGGAAAAAGTTAATAGAAAATTTGAACTATGGAGAGAAACATTACAAAGCAAAGGCCTCCAACTTACTAGAACAAAGACAAAATATATGAAATGTAAGTTTCATCATTTGGTTACTTCAAAGGACATAGAAATGCAAATTGGCACACATTACATCCCCCAAAAGGAAAGTTTTAAATACCTAGGGTCAATTTTTAAGAGTGATGGAAGAATTGATGGAGATGTCATGCATAGAATTAATGTTGGTTGGTTAAAATGGAGAGGAGCATCGAGTATTCTTTGTGATAAGAAGATACCATTAAAGTTAAAAGATAAATATTATAGAGCAACAATTAGACCTGCCATGTTTTATGGTTCTGAGTGTTGGGCAGTTAATCATCAACATGTACAAAAAATGTCTGTCAGAAATGAAGATGTTGAGATGGATGAATGGTCATACAAGAAAAGACCGTATATACAATAAGGTTATTAGAAACAAATTAGAGGATAAAATGAGAGAATATCATTTAAGATGGTTTGGACATATAGAAAGAATATCAAAAGAAGAACATGTAAGAAGGTATGAAAAACTAAATTTGGAAAGTATTAAAAGAGTGAAGTACCTTGATATATGTTATTTGTATATGGCATTGTCTTAGTGAATGAGTCTAAGGAAAAAGTTAATAGGAAATTAGAATTATCGAAATAAACATTAGAAAGTAAAAGCTTCCGATTTAGTAGAATAAAAACAGAATATATGGAATGTAAGTTTGATCTTTTGGGTACTTAAGAGGACATAGAAATTAAGATTGACACACATTGCATCCCTCATAAGGAAAGTTTTAATTAATGGAGATGTTATGTATAGAATTAATGTTGATTGGTTAAAATGGAGAGGGGCATCAGGTATTCTATGTGATAAGAAGATATCATTGAAGTTGAAAGATAAATATTATAGCGCAGCAATTAGACTTATTATATTTTATGAGTGTTGGGCAATTAATTATCAACATGTGCAAAAGATATATGATAGCATAAATGAAGATGTTGAGATGGATGAGTGGTCACATAAGGAAGGATTGTATACATAAGGAGGTTATTAGAAACAAATTGGGATTAGCACCAATAGTGGATAAAATAGAAAAATCGTTTAAGATGGTTTGGGCATATAGAAAAACGACCGAAGGATGCTCCCGTAAGAAGATATGAAAAACTAGATTGTGAAAATGTTAAAAGAAGAAGAGGACGGCAATAAAAGTGTTGAAAAGAAACAATAAAGAATTATCTAGTTTATATTGAGTTAATTGCTAGCATGACACATGGTAGGGTTCTCTGAAAACAAAGAATTCATGTAGTTGACCCCATGTAGTATGGAAAAGGCTTAGTTGTTGTATTCACACAAGAAAAATATATTGGAACATGCTTTTCTTTTCTATTTAGCTTTTATTACACACAACATGAAGTGAAGGCTAAGGTAAGAATTAAATAAGTTATTTACTCATATGATTTTTTTAAGTATATGACATTCTTGTATTTTTATTTTTGTATAGACAAATACAAAGAGATGCAAGAAGGACAAGAAAGGTATAATATAATCTAATTAACTATGAAAATATTGATATTTTGAATGATTGGATCAAAGAAGAAGAGATCCTATCAATTTAGAGAATTTTAACTAGAGAGAAATAGAATCAAAAGAAGTGATTGGAGAAGACAATATGAAAGGCACCAGATTGGAGGAACCTATTATGGAAAAGGAGAAGGGAAATGATGATAACGGTGGCAATGGTGATAGTGATGGTGATGGTGATAGTGATGATGATGATAACGACCATGCTCGCGACCTTGACTACTATGCTTATGTTATTGAATATGATGTTTTATCGAATAAAATCAAACTTTGAACTTTGTATGCTAATAATTTGTTTCTATTTGTATTTCTAAATTGTAATCTTAAATTTGTCAAAAGTCAGAACTTGGAGTCTTCAAGAGTTGAACTGACATGCTATAACTTTTTTTATATTTTTTCTCATTAGACTGGCCAACTCCGCCTATGTAAGGGATCACCCTTGCATTGCCGGTCCCAAGCCCGAATAAAGGAGGAGGGTTGTGATAGGCTTCTGACAGCCAGCGTAAAACTTTGTCGGACTTACCATGAATTCTAAAAAAAAAAAAGAATCCATGTAGTCGACCCCATCTAGTATGGGAAAAGGCTTTGTTGTTGTTGTTGTTGTTGTTGTTCTCATTAGACTGGAGATTTGCACCATATGTATTGATCCAATACGGGCACCAATACACTATTTACAACATTGGTTGAAACTTCCTCTTGGAGTGATTAGCAACCTCTACAGGTGTTGTAACCATCCCATACAGAAGTTATACCTGAATAGTGAATGTGGAAGACGGTGCATAGAGGAGGTATACAAAGGTAAGAGTAAGAAGGAGGAAGGTGACTCCATAAAGAGACACCAAAACAAAAGATGAGAAAAAGATGAAAAGTGACTAGACAGGTGCTGTAACCACCCCATACAGACGTTATAACTGAATGATGAACGTGGAAGACAGTACAATAGAGGAGGTATACAAAGGTAACAAACAGTAAGGAGGAGGAAGGGGACTCCATGAAGAGACACTAAAAAAAAAGATGAGAAAAAGAAGAAAAGTGGCCTTCTTCTAGTGCCCCTAGATAGTTTTAGTTCCTTCAGAAGTTATCATTTTTGTTTACTTTCGCTTTCCCTTCTACAAAATTTAGCATTTTGAAACTCTTAGCTTCTGCCCCTAGAAACCTCTGTACTGGTAGAGATGACCTTCATGAAACAAGAGAGGCCATTATATCACACTTTGTCTTCCCAATTTCTCTCAGTACCCTCTTCATAAGTTTCTTTACGCAAGAAATAGATGCTCACTGTATAGGACGGTAAGAACAGAATGGCACATTTAATCAAAGTCGGGCAACTTAATTGGATAAAACTGCACTTCTCCACATCTATAGTCCCCCAGGGAACTCTATTGGTCTAATCCAAGCTCTGATATCATGGAAACCCATAAATCATTCTTATGATCAACCGGTAATAACCAAGACATCCATGAATATTTCTTGATGTTGCATCCATGGAAACCCACAACAGCCTGCCAAATGCTTGGATCCTCTTGTGATGACCATTATCAAACTTTGGAAGGTTGCCTACACCATTATGTTTATATACATGAGTATGTACGATAGCCACACTTAGAGCATATATGTTAAGAATCTAATATGGTTTTAGAAAAACTTTACTTGAGTTTACAATAACAAAAAGGTCTTCAAGAATTTCTTCGGTTTGTAGCATGCATTGTTGACAAGTTTCATATAAAGAACATGCATGTATTTATAGGATAAATCATAAGAAGTCCATCTGAGATGTCTGAGGAGCACAGGGGAAACACGTAAGGAGTAAAGTCCCTATGATATTTCAGAAACAAGAGTAACGTGCTTTTGAAGTTTATGGAGACAAATTTCCCAGCTACCCCAAGAATTCCAGATCTCCCCATTAAGCCCAGCAACAACCACATCATAGCACCTCCAAGGCCATCTTTGTCTCCTACTGCTTTCAGGATATGTCTTATCAATCGTCTTTTGACCAATCATATCATTTCCTCAGTGCTTCTTGTAACATTTATTTGGCTGACTCCTACACTTTTCTCATAAACAAATTCAACCAAAATAATCTAATTTATGGAACTTGTTTCCAAAGATAAGAGGCTATCTCCTGCTAGTTCTTCCTAAGAATGACTCAGATGGTAAATGATCTTTGTTTTGTTATTCTCTTCTTCTCAAAATTACAGTGTTTTTAGAATGTGCAGCTTATCTAATTTAGTATTCGTACAAGCTCTAATGATAAGGAATGAATAGTAACACTTTTGCAAGTGGTACCCATTTGGACGGCTAAAGAGAACTGGTGGTCATTTTCACGTCCATGCTTGCATGTTTACAATGGGGAACTGGTATATCTTGATGAATGTAGACCGAAATTTGAAAGTGAAAGCAGATACAAGTGTGGGGTTCTCATCAGCTTGAGATTAGAGAATTGACGTTTTTATTGCACTTTTCAGTTTCCTTTCTCCATTATAATTTGTATTTTCCTTGCAAATATTTTCCCTCGTGAAAGAATGCAGATCTGCGACAAATTTCCCACCATCCAAACCCGCCTCGACCATACATGCCACGCAAGTCAAGTGGTCCAATTGGAAACATTCGAGCAAGCAAGAGAAGCAACCGAATTTCTTTCGGTCTTTGAAATTTCTATAATCCAGAGACCTTTTAAACACAAAGAAATGATACAGAAAATATATTTCAAGGCAGCAAGAACAAGCACGAGCACAATCAACAATCATCCAATACATATATAATGCTGGGTTAAGACATACCGCATATTGGGAATACACCCAAGGTGATTCCAAGAGCAGCAGAAAATGCGAGTTGCTTTGGTTCAGCTCCCCTGCAAAATCAATATGCCGATGCGACTGAGCAAACAAAAGGTTCAAATACACAGTTACCATTCCGAAATTTGAAGGCAACAGCTTACATTCCCCAGGTATGTCAATGCAAAGGTGCTTCATTCAGAAGTCCATGAAACTTCAAACTTGACATGGTATAATTGCTAAAACAAGTGAAAATCAAATAACTCTATATGCCGTTGCCTCGTTCCCAACTTGAAATGAACAAAAGAAAAAATAAACACAATAAACATTGCAAATCCGATAACGATGGACTAAACCAAATGAAAATCCAAAACGTCAACTGTAGTCTAACGGAAATAAAAGCTTCAAAAAGAAAAGATCCCCAAAATCAAACAACCATCCATAAAGGGTCTTACGAACAGCAATATTAATTTCAACTACGTGAGTGACGAAACATCCGCAGGCGATCGAAACGCTAATGGAAAGCCGAACAAGCACCCAACAACCAAAGGAAAAATGAACAAAAATCATACAAACCTTCTGAGAATTTGTAAGAATGGATCGACGATCTTCACTTTGATCCAATGCATGATACCAATCCTTAGAGTCGTCATTCCTCGTTTTCTACCCCCGATGAATCGATACTCAGACCAGCATTTTGAAGATTTCTACCGCATGATTTAGAAATTTATCCTTGATCGGCGAAAAATCCAAAAGAAGAATTAAAGTAAGGAAAATAGGTGATATTAGAAAAACGAAATTAAATTAAAACCTTAAACAAAGACGATTTTCTCTGTCCTGCATGGGATAGGGATGAAACAAAGGAACAGCGAGAGGGGCTCCGGCCTCACTTTTGTAGGGATCTAATCGGGTCGGATGCTGAGTAAGAACACAGATCCACGTATAAGTTCATTACCACATATCAGGATAGCAACTGGATGGGTAAACCCACACTTAGCCCGTACCCTCCATTATCCGACGGGCACAAATATGGGTTACTTTTCCCGGGTAACGGGTATCTTCTTCTTCCTTGCGGCTCGGTTCAGCTGGTCTTGGCTTCTGGGAATAAGGGTTGTCTAGTGTTGGGTTGTCCTGACTCGTATCTAGTAAAAGTGGTGGCTTGGTTCGCCGTAATGTCCATGGAAGCTGTTTTCGTGTCAGCGCATTGTTGCTGTATGCTGAGACGCCTTCCCAAAATATGTCCCTTCATTGTGGGACATGGGAGGTCGAAGCCTGATGCACACGCCAGGTATCGACCTCACGACGTTCAAAACTTGTGAGTTGACCCTCTAATCAGGTGAGCTACTGTATCATTGGATTTAGCCAATTCTACTTGTCATGCTTCTTTGGCTAATAAGATCCACAAGGATTAGCAATTGAAGGAGCTACATATTCATGATAGGTATTATCTCTCTCATTATGGGTCGTCAGTTCTCCATAAGGATACCTGTTTTCAATCTCTAACAATTTTGTACTTTAAAAGTTTGCATTAAAGTTCTTTTCTTTTTTTTTGAATAAAAAAGACTTGAATAAGAGAGGATTTTCTTAATAATAGTAATAAATATGTGATACTACAAATTTTTTTTATTTTAATGGACTAGCTTGTGTTTGGCTTAGCAGCCCGTTAGCTTAACAACAACTCAAATGAGCTAGGCAAAACAAAAAGAGGCCACCAGCCCTGGCCTTTGTGTGTTGTTGTCTACAGATTGAAACCAGACTCTAAAGAAAGCTACAAATTTATGCCACTAATTAGGATGGAAACCATCTTAAATATTGTTGGTATTGCATTTTCGAGCCTTAAGAAGAGTTTCTTTTTTGGTCGAGTCTGTAAAAGAAGCATCATGAAGTTCGCACTTGTAAATATTTTATCTTTGAGTTCTTTAAGTAACTTAATTCTAATATAGGGTGAGTCTAGTGTGGAAGCACGATTCATACCTCTTCCAACATTAGGATTCATGTAACCCATCCCTTGATGTATAAAAGGGAGTTGGGTAGTCCATTGTAGGGATTGGGTCTTTGAAGTTCATACTGGTATCGCATGGACTCTTCACTAAGCTTCTTGTATTTGACCAATGATAGATAAATAAAGGTACATTTTGAGAGCTTTTGGTATCTCTTGAGTTCATTGTTATATGCCAAAGTATGCGAGTTTATGCTTTGGCTTGATTGTTGAAAAATCTTATCTGTACATAGTACATGTTTTTGTGTTTGCGGAAGGGTTAATTAGAGTGAAGAGCCTGGTCATCGAAACCCGCATAGTAATAGATTTGATATCAGAGCTTAAAGGTCATTATTGGTAGTTTTTAAGGCGGTTCTTGATGGTGGAAAAATGGTGAAAGGCGGTCGAGGAACGGCTGACAGTATTTCAAGTTTACTGATTGACAAACAAAATTGTTTCGGGTAATTTCGTTACCACCAAGTAGATCTGATCATTGCAGATGTTTCATGGACATTCCTAGGTCAAAGTGGAAGCTAGGAGCATTAGATTAACATGATAAAAGGCTACCGTTTGTTGCAAAATCCAGCTTTGACCAAAATTAGATCGTAGCAATGTGGTTTTTGAGAATTCATATTCCATTTGGACCCATTTTTCACCGATTAATTTCTATTTTTTCGTGAAACATTTTTTTTTGTTTCAAAGGTCTGATTTTGCAAAAATTGCATAGAATTTCGGTGTTTGGTTCTCCGTAAAAATATTATTGGCCTTTGTGTGTTGTAAACCAGACTCTAAAGAAAGCTACCAATTTAGAACACTTATTAGGTTGGAAACCATCTTAAATATTATTGGTATTGCATTTTCGAGCCTTAAGAAGAGTTTCTTTTTTGGTCGAGTATGTAAAAGAAGCATCATGAAGTCCGCACTTGTAAACATCTTATTTTTTATAATAAAAATGATGGTAGTGTTTTCCTTTCCATATGTAATACTTCATCACTAGATGTGTAATTGTTGAAGTATTCAAGTGCAGTGAATTTCAGAAACTACTATTGTAGTATTCAAATGCAAAAGAAGTAAATTTTAAAAACTACATTTGAGTTTTAACTTTGAATGTAAAAGCTACAACTTTTAAACCGATCTTTTCTTGAGACCATAGTTGTAGAATTATTTGTAATTTCTTGAATGGGGAAATGAAGGGGGTTGCCATCCTGACCCGCCTAATACCTACATGGAGAAGGCAGCTTCTCAAGGTTCAAATCACACCTTAAGGCTTGTTGTCGGGTCGGGAGCTCAAGGTGTGTGTGTCACATGTGTGGGAAAAGACACAAGTGCTAAGGAGATTTAGCTGGCGTGCATGGAGGTTTACGTGCTTATCATTTATGCTTGACTCATGTAATAAGTGAGTCATGAGTGGCATTAGTTAGCTCCCTTAGGGAGGTTTATCACACACATCAATAACACAAATAATAGGGAGCCTCATCGGGTTCAGCCTAGAGAGGTTTACTAGAAGGCTCTAGGAAGGTTTTATGCAGCAGAGTTGTCGGTCCATTAGCGGCAGTTGGGCATCATGTTTGTCCCAAGAGTGGTGGGTCTGTTTTGTGTGTTTGGTCATGTATGGGTTGAGTTATGTTAGGGTCTTTAAGTGTCTTGATTCAAATATAGGGTATAGGGTGAGTCTAGTATGGAAGCACGATTCATATCTCTTCCTACATTGAGATCCATGAGTCAGTCCCTTAGTGTATAAAAGGGAGTTTGGCAGTCCATTGTAGGGGTTGGGTCTTCAAGTTTAAGAGAGCTTGCGAAAGAGAGATTTAAGAGAAAGGTGAGAGCAAGGTGGAGTCTCGGACTCTTGTTTGTCGACTTCTCATATATGCTTTAGAGTATAGAGCTAGATACGAAATACTAGGTGGATTAGACCATCAAACGGTGTCATATTGGTATCACGTGAACTCCTCACTAAGTTTTGTATTTGACTAATTATAGATAAGTAAAGGCACATTTTTTGAGCTTTTGATATCTCTTGAGTTCATTGTTATATGGCAAAAAAGTATGCGAGTTTATGCTTTCGCTTGATTGTACTTTCGCTTGTTGAAAATCTTATCTTTATATAGTACATGTTTTTGTGTTTGGGAGAACGGTTAATTAGCGCAAGGACCCCAATCATCAGAACCCACATGGTGATAGATGTGGTATTAGAGCTTAAAGGTTATGATTGGTGGTCTTTAAGGTGGTTCTTGATGGTGAAAAATTGGTGAAAGGCAGTTGAAGAGCGGCTTACAGTATTTTATGTTTACCGATTGACAAACGAAGTTGTTTTGGGCAATTTCGGTGCCACTAAGATCTGATCATTGCATGTGTTTCGTGGACATTCGTAGGTCAAAGTGGAAGCTAGAAGCACTAGAATAACGTGATGAAAGGCTACCGTTTATTGCAAAATGCAGTGCGGACCAAAATTAGATTGTAGCAATGTGGTTTTAGTGTGTGTTACTTTTTCAAAATCTTCAACATCTTCTAATTCCTCCTCAATATTTAAATTAACACCAAGTTGTAGTCAATCTTGCTCACAAATCAAGCATTCGTCTACCCTAGGAGTCAAACAACTTCTAAATGCATCAAGAACCCTTTCCCTTGTGCTAAATAGAGACTTAGAAGCTACTACATATATGGTAACTGCCAAGATATCTCTTGCCATACGTGCAAGAATGAGAGATCTCTTTGAATTATTCTTTCATCATCTTAAAATATCAAAATTGTCACGATCTTCTAGTGTTTCCGCACCTAAATACAACAACTACAACAACAACTAAGCCTTTTCTCATACTAGACGGGGTCAGCTACATGGATTCTTTGTTTCCATATAGCCCTATCATGTGCCATGTTAGCAGTTAACTCACAATAAGCTAGATCATTCTTTATTGTTTCTTTCCAACACTTTTGTGATCGTCTTCTACCTCTTTTAATACTTTCCAAATTTAGTTTTTCATACCTTCTTAAAAGTTTTTCTTTTGATCTTTTTTCTAAATGTTCAAACCATCTTAAACGATATTCTCTCATTTTATGCTTTATTGGTGTCACTCCTAATTTGTTTCTAATAACCTCATTATGTATACGATCTTTTCTTGTATGACCACTCATCCATCTCAACATCTTCATTTCTGTCACAAACATCTTTTGTACATGTTGATGATTAATTGCCCAACACTCATAATCATACAGCAAGACAGGTCTAATGGCTGCTCTATAATATTTACCTTTTAACTTTAATGGTATCTTCTTATCACAAAGAATACCTAATGCTTCTCTCCATTTTAACCAACCAACATTAATTCTATACATAACATCTCCATCAATTCTTCCATCACTCTGAAAAATTGACCCTACGTATTTAAAAATTCTTTTTGGGTGATGCAATGTGTTTCCTCACCTAAATAAATATCAAATTTAGTTTTTCTTTTTCTCTTCCACCTTCCAGCTCTATTTTGCTTTTAAGGTATTCTTCTTTAAAAAAAAACCTCTAGCCTTGTATTTTGTTTCAACATTACCTGACTCACTTGGCACAAGATTGCCTGTAGAGTTTTCACTTAATTGAGAGATACTAACATTTTGAGGTTGGAGCATTCTTCTATATTCATCGTACATATCAAAGAGATCATCTCTCACTCCTTAAAATAATCCTTTGTCATTGTTTGTACTATAAATTTAATAAAAAGCAAATTCAATCATTTCAAATTTTTCTCGAGAATCAAGTATAGTTACAATAAAAATAAGCTTGTTCATATTCATATGATCGCCCTAATATTTATCAAATTTTGTTTTCATCCTTAAACCCATGATTCTCACCTCCAAATCATCACTATCGGTTCACTTTAATATTGCCTCAACTAATTCACTGGTCTCTGTCCAAAATACATTGGATGTGACCTAGGATGACCCTGAAATACGTATTGTGGTATTATAAAATTGTTACATCATGTTACTTAACTATTGTTGCAAAGATGTCCATGTGAATGTGGTTATGCATATGCTTTGTGTATTCTTTTTTAAAAAATTCTTCAACTTCACTTTTTCATCTATATAGAGTTCATAGCAATCACATGATATTGTCCACCTAGATGAAATTTTAAACATAGAGCATGTAATACTTAGCACCTTTCTAAACCCTTCACATTTGACAATCTTAAATGGCAATTCATCATTGATCATTTTTTCAATGGCCTTCCTAATCACATTTTGATCAAATTTTCAAGTACATAAATTGCCTAAGTTTTCACTTTCTCCAAGTAGTTGCAAAGATAGATGTTGTTGTTTAGCACCTACGTTTTTTAAAAATTTCTTATAAGTACCAATATGATGTTTAACAGTAGTAGTGTCATTTTTTTAGATAACAACAACAACTAAGCCTTTTCCCATACTAGACGGGATTGGCAACATGGATTTTTTGTTTCCATAGAGCCCTATCATGTGTCATGTTAGCAATTAACTCACAATAATCTAGACCATTCTTTATTGTTTCTTTTCAATACTTTTGTGGTCGTCCTCTAGCTCTTTTAATACTTTCGAAATTTAGTTTTTCATATCTTCTTAAAGGTTCTTGTTTTATCTTCGTTCTATATGTTCAAACCATCTTAAACAATATTCTCTCATTTTATCCTCTATTGGTGCCACAACTAATTTGTTTCTAATAACCTCATTATGTATATGGTCTTTTCTTGTATGACTACTCATCCATCTCAAGATCTTTATTTCTGTCACATACATCTTTTGTACATGTTGATGATTAATTGCCCAACACTCATAACCATAAAACATGACAGGTCTAATTGTTGCTCTATAATATTTACCTTTTAACTTTAATGGTATCTTTTTATTACAAAGAATACCTGATGGTTCTCTCCATTTTAACCGACCAACATTAATTCTATGCGCAACATCTCTATCAATTCTTCCATCACTCTGAAAAATTGACCCTAGATATTTAAAACTTTCTTTTTGAGGGATTCAATGTGTGCCAATTTTAATTTCTATCTTATGAAGTAACCAAATGACCAAACTTACATTCCATATATTTTGTCTTTGTTCTACTAAGTCAAAAGCCTTTACTTTCTAATGTTTTCCTCCATAGTTCCAATTTTCTATTAACTTTTTCCTTAGACTCCTCTACTAATACAATGCCATCTGCAAATAACATACACCAAGATACTTCATCTTAAATATGTTTTGTTAACTAATCAATCACCATTATAAATAAGTATGGACTTAAAGTTGATCCTTGATGTAACCCCATATTAACTTCAAAGAAGTCTGTCATTCTTTCATGAGTCCTCACACAAGTTTTTGCACCATCGTACATGTCTCTTATAAGGTTTATAGATGTCAATGGATACCTCTTTTTTTCAAGGTTCTCCAAAGAACCTCCCACGGTACCCTATCGTAAGCTTTTTGTAGATCAATAAATATCATGTGAAGGTGTTTCTTTTTTGCTCTAAAATGTTCCATAAGACGTCTAAAAAGGCGAATCGCTTCAACAGTAGATATGCCTACCATTAATCTAAATTGGTTCTCTATTATACTCGATACTTGTCTTAACCTATGTTCGATAATTCTTTACCACAAATTTCATAGTATGGCTCATTAACTTGATACCCCGATAATTCGCACAATTCTGAATGTCTCCCTTGTTCTTATATATGGGTATAAGTATACTCGCTCTTCATTCCTTGGGCACATTTTGGTTTGTCTATATTTCATTAAATAGTCTTGTGAGCCAAGTGATTCCTGTTTTTCCTAGAATTTTCCAAACTTCTATAGAAATATTGTGGTTTATATGTTTAAGAGCCTTTTTTACTTCATTATTTTGAATACGTCGGTAGAAATTGTGGTTTATATACTTTTCTTATTTGGCTAACTCTCCTAAGCTAATACTAACATCTTTATTTTCATTAAAATGCTTATAAAAATAGTTTTTCCATGTATTTCTTATATCATCATTTGCCACTAGAATTTTTTCATCCTCATCCTTGATGCATCTAACATAATTAAGATCTTTAGTTTTCTTATCTCTAGCCCTAGCTATCCTAAAAATATCTATTTCGACCTCTTTAGAGTTGAGTTTTTTTATATAAATCCTCACAAATTTTAGCTTTTGCTTCAATGACACCGTTTTTAGCTTCCTTCTTTGCTTTCTTATAAGCCTTTTTTACTAGTTTCTTAGCATAATGTAATTTGTAAACTTTGTAATTGATATCATTCATCTTTAAACTTTGTAAAATGCTCTCATACTTTAGATCTTAACTTCATGGGCTTCCTTTGTATTTTTGAAGATGTTGTATTTGAGTTTACTTGTTGTGGGTTTACTTCTACTAGCTTTTTAGGTAGACCTTGTAGTTGAGACATCTAACATAATAAAAAGAAACATTAATAAGTATTGCATGATATGCACAACATTAAAAGAAACACTAATATAACATGTACTAAACTTCAAAAAGAAAGAACAGGTAACACCACTCAATCACCTACATCTTCTCTAATCATGAAATACGTAGCACAAGTAAACATGATTAAAGCCTAGCAATATTATTGTTGACAAAGGATGTCATGGGAATGAGACCAAGACAATTTTTTCAAAAAAGTTAGACCCATTCATAAGATTCTCATTCATGTTTAAGCTGTTCTTTTTGCGTGAATAACCACAAGGAGATCAAGCTGCAAGTAGAACCAAAATGGTAACAAACTAAATAGAGTTCCACACATGAATTCAACATTAGCTTATCGAGAACCAAAGAGCAGAACTCATTTATTTGAGGCTTTAATTTTTGTACCTACAAAATGAGCAGAGAGCACAACCCGCTTAGTGAAGTCATCCATAATTGGCTCCCTTGGAGTTGGACCCACCTTGCCCGACAGGTTCCTGTTTCTAGCTTGTGTGTGAAGGTATTGGATGTGCTCCTCAAGAACGTTTAGTGGGACATTACAATTTTCCACTTACGATTGTTGGAAGAAAGTCGAGGAAATCAGTATAGAGTTTGTTCTTTATTTGTCAAAACTTCAGTAGAAATGTATCCTAATCAATAGTAAGATGCAATTGATGTTTAATTGCATCACCAAGTCTGTGTGATTCATAATCGAGTACAAGGTTTATAGTGTATCTTTTTGGCAAACAATAGTTATTCAATTAGTTGAAAAGAACATGAACTGAAGGGTAAGGATGACCATGGAAAAGCCTAGGTTTGATATTGTTTGGCGCATACAATAATCTTTTCAGACTATATAGCCGTTGCATTAAGTTGTGAACATATGGTGTATAATTGAAACTTCAAAGCTTTTTCCCTTTTTTGGTTTGGTAGAAATCCTCTTAATGGTTCTAAACTGACGCTTTTGACAAAGTGGCTGCCTTATTCTTCCAAGAATCCAACGAGTTGCGAAAAGAAACAAGAAAACAAAAAGTTAAAAGGAAAGGAGAATCATTGAATGACGGAATTACAGAGAGAGTACTGCCCTTTGCCCGATTGAATAATGGTCACCTAAATTCACATTCTTGTGTTACAATGAAATGGCCATTCTCGGCTCGGGGCCATCCTGCCGTTACCTGAGGAAAGGCCGGATAAAGTAACGGACAGCCATTACCGAAAAATCCGATAACGGCCATCCGTTACAGCTCCCAGACGAGGGAAGCCACGAGAGGATTAAGACAGACGATTGGGGGAGCGGCTGCCTATAAAAAGGCAGCCATTTCACAAGGTGAAATATACAAAAACACATAGATATATCAGATTACATACAATCGTCTGAGCAAGCCCTCGTGTGGAAACCTCGTCACATCACCATCCGTTGCGCTCACTCAACCTCCGACGACCCAAAAGACAGAAAGGTAAGCGCCGATCCCTCAGTAGTATCAAGGCCTAGTTCCCTACAAAACAAAAGAAGAGGGAGGGATACGTTAGAAACAATGTTTTTCAGAAAGAAGTCGGCAGTCGGCAGTCGGACAAGGAAGACAGAGCATATTCGGCCGAAAAGTCGGAGCTGGCAAAAAGCCCCAAAGGCAAAACCAGAGGCAAGCTGGCGAAAAGCTCCAAAGGCAAAACAACGGCAAGCCGGAAAAAGCCTGAAGGCGAAACAGAAACGGCAAGCGACGAATGGCCAGCAGCCTGCTGGGGTGCTCGGAAGAAGAACCCGCCGACAGTCGACGGCGACGATCGTCCATCGGCCGACCCTCTCCCTCCCCTCTCTCTCCCTCTCTCTCTCTCTGGAAAAATCCAAAACTGTAACTGTTTTTTTTTTCGCTTTTATAGCGATATAAATAAAAAAAATCCGCGGTTTTCATAAAATTGTGGCGAGAAAACTAGCGGTTTTCTAAAACCGCCAGTAGTTTCAGAAAACCGCCTCGGGTTTAGAGAGAGAAGGACAAAACTGCCCCAGTCCTTTTTTATTATTACGAAGTTGCTACAGTAAAAGGATAAGTTTACCCCTTGGCCGTTTTTGAAAATTACAAAAATATCGGGGGCTGTTGATTTACGGTATTATCCAACCTGGTTTGGAAAATATCATTTCTGCGGTCAAAAGACAGGTTTACCCCTGTTCCTTTTGGAAAATTATAAATTCGCCCTGAGAGTTAAAATTACGATTTTAACCCCGATCAGTTGCGAATTTTACAAGAATATCAAATAGTAATTTCACGAGTTTGTCCTTGTGATTTTACAAAAATACAAAAAGGGGATAAATAAGTAAAAAATTACATATTTATCCTTTGGTATTCGTTTAGGGGTTTGGAGGAAAAAAAAAACTTAGGAAAATTATTAGTTTTTCAATTCTACATCAAGTTAACATGTTTCTTGCTTTGTGTTTTTCCTTGTTTCCTTTAGAAAGAGAAAAACCGCTTGCTTAATATTTTTGCCAAACAAAAATGAGTTCTAGGATATGCGTGTCCGAACTGGCAAAAACAAAAAAACTAAACGGTCTGAACTTCCAGATATGGAAGAGAAGAATCTCATTTGCTCTAACACTAGAAGGTATAGAGTATGTGTTAAAAGAAACAGTGCGTCCTCCACCACCAGACGCAAACCAACAATAGTTAGAAATGTATAAAATATTTCTAAAAGACGATATCATAGCAAGAACTGTAATGTTAACTTATATGGAGGATGACCTGATTAGGGTCTTTGAAGAATTTGAGACTGCAAAAGAGTTGTTTGACACGTTAACAGCTAAATATGATACAACTGCAAAGTTGCATGTACAGTTTCTACTACAAAAATATAACTCCTTTAGAATGAAAGAAGGAGAAAATGTAGTAGAACATGTAAATCATATGCTGGTAATGGCTAGGGATTTAGCCGTAGCAAAATCAGTCATCTCCGAACCAATGCAGATATCAACTATACTAAACAGTCTACCTCCATCATGGAATATGGTCACCACTGCCTTAAGGTTAGGGCCTGAAATCAACCTTTCGGAATTTCCCCTAAAGCTAGCAATTGAGTAAGAACACATGCTCAAAAACAAAAGAGAAAAACTACTAGTAATCCAGGATGAGTTAGCGTTGAGCTTCAAATCCAACCAGAAAATGAAACTAAATAAAAAGTTTGACAAGAATATCAAGAAAGGCGGTCAAGCTTTTAAGAAATCATGGGAAACCGCTTCCCGAATCAAGTGCTTCAACTATAGAAAGATGGGACACTACAAGAGGGACTTCCGCAACAAGAAAGGTAGAGGAAACAACCCATAGCGCGGACAATCAGAGAAGTAGGATATAATCTGCATAATTTTGGAATGCCTATACTTGGACCGCCTAGTTACAAGTTGGTGGATAGACTCTGGAGCTACAAGACACATCTCAAAAACCAAGGAAGGGGCAATTGATCTAAAGGAATATCAACTCGGAGAACATCGTGTGTACATGGAAAACAATATTTTTTCATATATTTTGGGTATTGGATCCTTTAGGATATTTGTACAAAGCAAACCAATTGAACTAACCGATGTGTTAATTGTGTCATCTATAAGGCGCAATCTGGTATCGGTCCCTGTCTTAGTAAAGAAAGGTTTTGAAGTTAGGTTTGTACCTAACAAGGTGACTGTAAGAAAACATGGGAGAATCTTGTTCTCGGGAGAATTTGATGTAGAACATGGATTGTTCAAGTTATCTAATAATGAAAGTCATCAATCTTCTATTTATATTGAAAGTGTCCTTTCTATTGATGTGAATATGTGGCATAAACGCCTAGGGCATATAAGTCTGGAAAAGTTGAGGAAATTATCCAACTTTGACTTATTACCCGGATTTGAGGAAAAGACTTTCAACAAATGTGAAGCTGCATACAATAAAAAATGATAAGGAAAGTCTTTCTCAAGGAAACAAAAAGAGCAACAATCCTGTTAGAGATTATTCACACGGATTTATGTTGACCTTTTAGAGTAAAGACACATCGAGGAAATGGTGACTTTATAACCTTTATCGATGATTCCTCTAGATATATGTATATATATCTTTTAACACATAAATCAGAGACACTTGAAGCATTTAAAGAATATAAGCAAGAAGTGAAAAATCAATTGGGGCATACTATCAAAGTCTTGAGATCAGACAGAGGAGGTGAGTATACCTCAGCAGAATTTTTAGAATTTTGTAAAGACTTTGGTATTACTAAACAAAATACAATGCCTAGAACACCTCAACAAAATGATGTAGCTGAAAGATACAATAGAACCTTGCTGAATATGACAAGGTCTATGATTATTGATGCCCCTCTATCAAGGGTCTTTTGGGGAGAAGCGGTAAGTACAACTGTTTACGTGCTCAACAGAGTATCATGTAAAGTTGTGTTCACTACACCGTATGAGATGTGGTTTGGAAGAAAACCCAACCTAGGTCATTGTAAACACCCCGAAATCCCACGAATTTCTCGAATGAAACCTGGTTTTGTAAAAGCAGCCCAAAGGGCCATTTTGAGTTTGGAAACCCAGGAGCCTTCCAGGCAACCCTATACATACGTTTTAAACTTTATATATTTCAAAAATGTATAATATGGCTTTCAAAACCTTTTTAAACATGTTTTGAAACCCCGAAGCAGCTTGGCCTGATCAAAGCAGAACCAGAAGAGCCAAAGAGAGCCCGGAACCGGAGCACAAGTCGAGCCCGGCACAGCAACTCTCGTATTGAATCCACCCCCAGGATCTCGAACGTCCAAGACCCTGTTATCATCAAAACATTACTTGAAATCAACTTCGGAAGGCGAAAACAGAAGCGGACGATCATGTTGGCGAAGACCCGACGCAGACGGAGTACTGATGTTGTCAGACCCCGCACAAACCGTTTGTTTCGGACACAGCCCGAAGGAGTCAGAATTCAGTTTGGATTGGATCTGGACCATATATATCCAGATCCCAATCCAAACCCATGTATGGACTTGGATTTGGATTTGGATTCAAAAATCCAATCCAATATCCATATCCATGGCCCACATCACCTTCTCATAAATGGAGGTGGGGCCCACTTGAAATTCACGTGGGATTATGGGTATGAGAGAGAGTGGGGGGTGGATAAGATCAAGTGTGGTTATAATTAAGCTTGACTTGTGTGTCAAGTTTGGGGTTAATCATGTGGGTTAGCCTAATTGAGTGGGTTTAAGCTTGTAATTAGCCAAAACCTAACCTAGGGTTGCACCAACATGATGTGGTTAAAGTCTATGGGCCATAAAAAGGGAGCTCCTTCACCTAAACCTAACCCAAAATACCTAATCCTAGCCTTCCACCCTAATCCTCCCCTAATCTGAACCTAATCACCTAACCTACTTCCCTAATCCCGGCCTAATCCCAACCTAATCACCTAACCCACTTCCCTAATCCTTCCCTAAACCTAGGTTAAATTCCCTAAACCTAGCCTAATCCTAGCCTAATCACCTAACCTAGCTCACTAAACCTCACCCTAGAACCCACCCACCTAACCAAACCCTAAACCCCTAAACCACCCTAGCCCACAACCTACCCAAACCACTTGTATCTAAAATATCTGGCCCTACCCTTTCCAACCCACCTTATCATCATACCACCCTACCTAAACTACCTAACCACTACCCCAAACCCAGCCCTAACTGACCTACCCAGCCCTATATAACCCCCCCCCCTTGGGGGCGGGTTTCATCATCAAGCCACCTTCCCCAAGCCCAGCCGGGTCCTCCACTTCCCCAAGCTCAGCCGCCTGCTCCACCTGCTCCACATCCCACCACCACCTGCACCGCCACCTACACCACCACCTTCCAGCCGAACGCCACCACCTGCCCAACTTCCTTCCAGCCGAGCGCCACCTTTTTCTTCACCCGGTAAGCCCCCCTACACCCTACCTTGCCACCTCTTCACTCCCTCTCCACTCTCAGCCACCTAATCCACTCCCCTATCATCCTAACACTAGCCCATCCACCTGTTGCCACCAGCCCCACTTAGCCGAACCCACAACACCCTAAATACCCGCCACCACCGAACTCCCCTAGTCGGCCACTTCAACCGAATGTCATCCCCTTCATTCGGCCAACCATCCGCCAGCCATCACCCTCTCCTTGCTAGCTCCTTCCCTTAGTGCCATATTCCCTTAGTGACCTTACTTAGGTCCTTTAACCCAACACACCAAAAACAGCCCATCTCTAGTGGCCGGCCACCTTCAAGGCGCCTCTTCCGTGCACCAAGGACACTCGGCCACCTCCTCTTGTCGTTCAACCTCGCGGAGCTCCCTTTTGCAGCCCAAGGCGAAGGCCAAGCCCACGCTCAAGCAAGGCATCTACGGACCAACTACTAGTAAGTGCCTAACTCGGTCTTTAGTTGTATACTTGCTTGAGATTCAATTCGATACGGGGTTGTAATAACGGAGCATAGTCTCCCCCCACTTGTAATAACGTGGCTTGGCACACCCACACACGTGCACTCTCTTAGTTGTGCACGATTTTGAACACACACGGGCCTAATCAGCCCCTAATACATAAATATATATATATATATATACTTTGATTTTGTAGGGTTTTGCTTAAGTTGGGTGCGTTGTCTTTCAATTCAAGCACTCACACACATTGAGCCTTTGCTCTTATTTGAAAGACCCAAGTAAGGGCCGACCTATACTATTTGGGTTTCATTTCATGTCGTGTGTGTAAGTCTTTCAATTCAAGCACTCTCACACACATTGAGCTTTCGCTCTTATTTGAAAGACCCAAGTAAGGGCCGACCTATACTATTTGGGTTTCATTTCATGTCGTGTGTGTAAGTCTTTCAATTCAAGCACTCTCACACACATTGAGCTTTCGCTCTTATTTGAAAGACCCAAGTAAGGGCCGACCTATACTATTTGGGTTTCATTTTATGTCGTGTGTGTAAGTCTTTCAATTCAAGCACTCTCGCACACATTGAGCTTTCGCTCTTACTCCCAAGACCTTAGTCAAGGCCTATTGCAGTTATATTTGGGTTTAATTTCATGTTGTGTGCGTAGTACTTCAATTCAAGCACTCTCACACACATTGAGCTTTCGCTCTTACTCCCAAGGTCTTAGTCAAGGCCATACTGCAATTTATATTTGGGTTTAATTTCATGTCGTGTGTGTAAGTCTTTCAATTCAAGCATGCACCCACATTGAGCCTTCGCTCTTATATGCAAGACCCGAGTAAGGGCCCATATACCTACTCTATATACATATCTCCCTTCGGCATTTACTTTACAAGTCATTTCCCTTCGGTTATTTCCCTTCAGTTATTTCCCTTCAGTATTGTCTTTACATTCGGGTTTTCCCTTTGGAGTAGCGTGAGTTTGCATTGCATCTACGCCATACCACGAGGTAGGACGCATATTGCATCAAAGCAAGCCCCGCTCGAATTCGCCCATGTAGTGGAGTGTTCATAACACACAAACTAGGTGGCCCAAAAAGAGATAAAAGGAAAGACTTAGGCACGTGCAAATCCACGTGATCTAAAATATGCAACCGCATCTAAAAGACCCGAATTAGACACCTCGAACCGCTTCGTAGATTTTCTATCCCAAAAACTTGATTTTTGCAAAGCGTACAGACTGACCCTTGCGCATCGGTGCAAGAAGGTCTGCGACGACAAGAGCTCACTTGCTCATAGTCACCACGATTAGAAGTCAGTTTTACATCTTCGCTAGCTTAGGTAAGCTAGCTGGCACGCCCTGTTTGCATAAATAGGCCTTAGACACACGAGAGAATCCGCTCCAAGCCTTGAAAAGGTGAGAGGCGGGGATTTTCGCGCGTCTACAGAGATTGGCACGCCCGGTGGGACGTGAGCCTTTCAAAAATCGAGTTTTTAAGTAGAAGTCTTGCGAAAATTTTGTAAAAGGTGTCATTTTAACTTGTTTTCTTTGCTTGTACTTAGGACATTTTTAAAAAGCTTGAAAAGCATGTCAAAATGCAATCCAAGTGAAGTGTCGAGCCAAGGCTCATGCGCATCAAGTTCTCACTCTAGGAGGATTTTCAAAAACAAAATAAAACTAGATGAAATCGAGGACTTGAGAAGGGAGTTTGAGGCCAAAATCGATGCTCTCAGCCAAGAGGCTGAAGTAGGCGATTCATGTTCATCAAACGGTGAACAAAGGCCTAAGAAAAAATCTGAAAAACCTCGCAAGCACAAAGAGGCCTCCGTAATGGAAGGCAACCAATACCACGAGTCCTTCACACAAAAGGATCGTAAAGCCCTACAGCAGTTGCTGAAAGGGCAGAATAAAGAGAAAAGAAACTACGCCCTGTCTGATTTCCTTCCTATGGATTACGAAACTGACAGTGACGATGAGATACCGAACTTCCATCGGTATGATGGCATGGGAGACCCTAGGTCTCACTTGCAGCTTTTCTCACGTCGAGCCCATAAGAAGAAAAAGGACTCGATGAAATGGGTGTATTGGTTTCCTTTATCCCTTAAAGGCACAGCTGCCAAATGGCTTGCTTCCTACGACTTAAGCCAGTTCGCTACTTTTGAAGAGTTAGCGAACTGCTTAATGCAAAGATTTGCACACAACGTAGAAGTCACGCCGACTCTGAACACCTTAAGGGATACAAAGCAAGGCATGAACGAAGACGTACATGCCTTCATTATAAGATGGAGGTCGCTTTTGGGCCAAGTGCGAGAGCCCATATCCGAAGGATGCACAGTCATGCTCATCCTGAATAACTTTAAAAGCGAGTTAAAAATCCTTCTCTCGCTACATGAGATCTCAACTTTCCATAAGTTGATCAAAAAGGCCTCCCTTTTCGAAACCAACTTGCGAAAAGGGACATACGATCACTTGTGGAAAGGAAGTGTCGTTTCCAAAACCCGCTTGGAAAAGCCCATCACATACGGGCTACCCACGATGGACAAAGGGGCAAAGCCCCA
This sequence comes from Brasenia schreberi, assembly GCA_036023115.1. NCBI lineage: Eukaryota > Viridiplantae > Streptophyta > Magnoliopsida > Nymphaeales > Cabombaceae > Brasenia > Brasenia schreberi. The sequence goes on along the minus strand of JAYKKT010000080.1, from coordinate 18,127,865 downwards.
TAAAATCGCCAATGTCCGGTTGGATCCAAGCGTGGCGGGCACTTCCAAAAATTTTGAAAAGTTAGAAAATAAGAGGGAGCGAAATTTTCAAAAACCGGTTGAAAAACGGAAGTACACTCCGCTGGGGCAACCTGTGTCGGAGGTCCTAGACCTCCTACTTGCCCAGGGCATGATAGAACTCCCTGAAATCCCCGAAGGAGTCACTTCCAAAGGGGGGTATTTAAACCGATTTTGTAAGTATTATCGGCTCAAAGGCCATGATACTAAACGCTGCTTCTCCCTCTTAAATAAAATTGAGAACTTGATAGCAGAAGGCCGGCTCTAGGTCACTGCGGAACCTGAGCCACCTCAAGCTATCTTCAAGGAACCCTTTCCCAAACACGCCAATGATAGTGGGAAAGGAAAGGAGGTATGTGCCCTCACCATTTCCAAGGAACTAGCGCAAAAACCAGAACCTAGTCGACCCACTTGCGCGCCCATTCTTGTACTATACAAGAAGCCCGCCCAAGTCATCATTCGGGGACCACCAAAAGTGGAATCCTCGGTAAAACCAGTTTTGAAAACCCAAGGTTCTCCTCAGCTCATTCTTAGAGCCAAAATTAGCGCGAACCCTAGGATGGTCGTGGGGGAAGTCACTAGATCCGGGAGGATCTATCAACCCCCGCACCTTCAAGGTGCTCAAAAGGTGGTCAGTGTGCCTGGCCCCTCAAAAGCATGTATCCCTAGTGTTCTGCCAAAAGCAGATAAGGACAAAGTCATCCTAAATCTTTATGACTTCGAAAACCACCTTTCAAAGATTCCTATTCACATGTCTATCTTAGAGCTTATAAAAACCTCGCCTAGGCATAGACTTGTATTGGAGAAAATTCTAGAAATGGCCAAGGTTGATTCGAACATAAGTCCGGAATCCTTGTCTGCCCAAGTGGCTTTATTAGGAGCAAAATCGCCCATCACTTTCTCGGAAGATGATGTAGATAGACCCTACGAAACCCATAATCAGGCCCTGCATATCGAGGTGGTTCTAAACAACCACTCTCTGGACAGGTGCCTAGTCGATGGTGGAGGAGGGCTCAACATCCTTCCACTTCATGTGGCGTACAAAATCGGAGTCACCTTGACTTCAGTGAACCCAAGCCCCATCGTTATCACTGGATATGATGGGAATGCGTCTAGACCTTTAGGATCCATCGAACTCCCAATAGAAACGGGAGGGATCAAGCACACAGGGGTGTTCCATGTCTTGGACATCCACCCCCATTATAACCTGTTACTGGGAAGGCCCTGGATACAAAGTTTGTGCGCTGTGCCATCCACCTTCCACAGGTGTGTCAAGATCCCTTTTAGGGACCAGGTCGTAGTGATCCTAGGTGAGAGTCACCCACAGCTTCAGGAGATCATAAACTCCCCTTGTTTATCGAGCTCCCAGGCCCATGAGGCTAACCTGGGGCAAATTGTGATTGAGCCAACTCGGCTCGTGTTAAACAACCCTAAGAAGGTTGTATGTGTGAAGGGAACGCCCAAAGCAGGCCCCCTCCCGATTCTAACCCTTCTAGGAAAACCCAAGCGCTCCCTATTTTCAAAACCCCTGGACAAGAGGCCATATGAGCACAATATGGACGATAGCATGTTCTAGGACCACGACTTGTATCAAACTTTTTCGAAAAACAAAAAGTCGTAGAATATGTTGTTGAACATGGGCTACACGCCCTACAAAAGTCTAGGGGCACAAAACCAGGGTCTCCTAGAGCCCATCCTTCCTAGGGCCAATCCAAGCCGATATGAGATCGGCTATACTCCCCAAATACCGCCGGAACCACCCCCTGTGACCACCTGGGTCAAGGGTGCCCCGGAACCTGCCTTAGAAGAAACCTACGATTTAGATCTCCTATTCCGAGTCTAACCCATAGTGTTTTTCCTTTTGTAGGTATGACGGAAGATCTCTTTCCTAAAAACACAAAAACATTTGAAAAGTTTAAAATCAAAAAAATCGAAAAACAAGAAAAACCAAAAACAATGGAAAAACAAAAACTCGAAAATAGAGTGCTTTGTACAGTTCCGAAAGTCCTTGTTTTACAAAAAACCAAAAAAATCGAAAATTTAGAAAATACCAAAAAGATTTTGTACATAGCTGCTCCTGGTAGGACTTTGGCAAAAGAAAAGGATTTCGAAAGAAACGTCGTCTGCATAGCTAGACCAAAAATTTTGAAATCACTTGAAAATCCAAGTACAAAACCATGTCATTTTGAAAACCACGTATCAAATTCCCTCGGGTCTATAGCCCACGAGAATGATCAAAGCCCAGAAGTGGATCCCCTTGAGGAAGATCCCACTTTTGAGTTCCCCGAATTTCATAAAATTCTCGATTTTGAAAAACCTTCCCAATCAGTAGGAGGAGATTTCATAGAGGTGAACCTAGGGGATGATTCCAATCCCAAAACCATCAAAATAGGCGCATGCTTGCATGAAACTGAAAGGTTAGCATTCATTGCATTTCTACGAACCTATTTAGATGTGTTTGCATGGACGTATAAAGACATGCCGGGCATAGATCCCAGTATTGTCGAGCATCGTCTTCCCCTAGATGCAGGTGTAAAACCCATAAAATAGAAGCTTAGGAAAATACACCCGAATGTACACACGCAAGTCAAAGAGGGTTTAGAATATCTGCTAAAAACCAAATTTATAAAACCCATTGCGTATTTTGATTGGTTGTCAAATATCGTTGTGGTTCGAAAAACCAATGGGAAAATTCGAATATGCATTGATTTCAGAAACCTGAATAAAGCCACTCCAAAGGATAATTATCCTTTACCAAACATAGATTTGATAGTCGATAGTACTGCAAATCATGAAATGTTTTCATTTATGGATGGCTATTCAGGCTATAATCAAATCAAACTAAGTCCACGAGATCAGGGTAAGACCGCCTTCACAACCCCATGGGGCACGTACTGCTATACAGTCATGCCCTTTGGTTTGAAAAACGCCGGCGCAACATACCAACGAGCCATGACCACGATCTTCCATGATCAAATTCATGATCTTGTAGAAGTGTATGTAGATGATCTCTTGGCAAAATCCAAAACCCGATGCACTCATATCGAATGTTTACAAAAGATTTTCGAAAGGCTTAGGCTTTACAAAGTAAAGCTAAACCCTCAAAAATATGTGTTCGGGGTAGAATCAGGGAAGCTTCTAGGCTTTATGGTGAGCCAAAGGGGAATAGAAGTCGACCCCTCTAAGTGTCGAGCCATCATAAACATGCTCCACCCTCCAATCTCACCCAAATCCGTAGCCTCCAGGGTCGCTTACAATCCGTTCGCCGATTCATATCGAATCTGGCAACTAGATGCGAACCCTTCAACAAACTGTTGAGGAAGGGCACGAAATTCTTATGGGATGACGAATGCCAAAAGTCCTTCGAGAGACTGAAGGCATACTTGGTTAATCCTCCCGTTTTGAACCCTCCAAAGCAAGGAAAACCGCTTTTATTATACATCTCCGTGCATGCGAATGCTTTAGGAGCCCTGTTGGCTCAATACGAGGATGACACCCATAAGGAGTATGCTATCTACTACATTTCGAAAACTCTCTTGGCTTATGAACGAAATTATCAAGCCATGGAGAAGACGTGCTTGGCCCTAGTCTGGGCCTGCCAAAAATTCAGGCACTATTTCCTAGATCATGAGATCTGGATAGTGTCTAAGCTTGATCCAATCAAGCACTTGTTCGAAAAACCCATTCTCACGGGTAGATTGGGCAAATGGCAACTCCTTCTAATGGAGTATGATCTAAAATACCATCACCAGATCTCCATTAAGGGGCAAGCCCTAGCAGATTACGTGGCTGAGTTCCCCTTAGAGGATACATATCCCACTCTTATTGAAATGCCTGATGAAGGCATATTGCAAAACCATTTTCAAAACCATATTTTGGCAAATTCTTTCGAAAACCAAGTATGGAAGATGCACTTCGATGGGGCACGAAACCAACGAGGGGCTGGTGTTGGGGTCATCCTAATCTCCCCTGAAAAGGGCGAGATTCCCATAGCAGTCCGCTTAGATTTCGAATGTTCCAACAACGTAGCTGAGTATGAAGGACTCATACAAGGCTTAAGGATTTTGAAAGCTCTAGGAGCATCATGCATCGAGGTCTTTGGAGATTCGCTCCTTGTCATAAACCAGGTTTTAAAATTTTGGCAAGTACGTAATGAGAAACTACTTCCATATCACAAGTTGGCCACTCGATTGGTCCAATCCTTCCAATCGTGTAAACTCACACACATAGGAAGAGAGGACAATGGCATCGTCGATGCCCTCTCCTTTTTGGGTTCAGCCCTAAAGGTCGATCCCATTTCAAGGACCAGATCTTTGGAAATATGGCATGCACCCCACCCATCCACACACGACTTGGATATTTGCCAAAACAACCTAGAGTCTATTGAAAAACCCTGGTTTTATGACATAAAACAATTTTTAGAAAATGGGGGATTCACCGAAGATGCCACGTCCAAAGATAAGGCATTCATTCGTAAGATTTCGACCCGATACACCATTCTGGGTGGGGTCTTATACAAAAAAAGTTTTATTGGCATTCTGCTTAGGTGTATCGACCTAGAGGAGGCTAGGATAGTGATGCACGAGTTCCATGATGGAGAATGTGGAGGTCATGTTAATGCCAACATGATGGCAATGAAAATACTTAGAGGGGGCTATTTTTGGTCCACCCTAAAAAAGGATTGTCACGATCATGTTAGGAAGTGTCATCCATGTCAAGTGCATGGGCACGCCATTCATATCCCATCATCTGCATTGCATTCCGTGGTCAGCCCCTGGCCATTTACCATGTGGGCGTTTGACATCGTAGGCCCAATATTTCCAAAGGCCTCGAATGGGTATCGATTTATTTTAGTAGCCACGGAGTATTTCTCCAAGTGGGTGGAAGCCATTTCCCTAACCAATGTGATGGGGCAACATGTGGTGGCTTTCATCCGGAGGAATATCTTGGCTCGATTTGGGGTTCCACGAGACCTTGTGTCTGATAATGGCACTCCATTCAAGAACGAGCGGATGGTTAAGTTGTGCAACACGTATGGCATAACTCACCACTTCTCCTCGCCCTACTACCCTCAAGGCAACGGCCAAGCCGAAGCCACGAACAAGACTCTCATTAGCATAATTGAGAAAACCTTAGAGAAGGGTAGGACGTGGCACGAGAAGCTGGATGAAGCCTTATGGGCTTACAGGACTTCTATCCGGACTCCCACGAATGCTACACCATTCGAATTGGTCTATGGCACAAACGTCATTCTTCCCATTCATACTCAACTGCATTCATTCCATACATCCATAGCACTCGACCTCCCCCTAGAGACGCTTCAGCATACTAGGATGGCCGAACTAGATTTGCTAGATGAGAGGCGACTCCTTGCCATGGATCATGCTCGTGCATACCGGCAAAGGATAGCTCGACATTATAGCAAACACATGAGACCTCGCCACTTTAAAGTGGGGGATCTGGTTTTAAAAACTATCCATCATCGTGGCCCACACCCCCTAGGCAAGTGGCGCCCCAACTGGGATGGACCCTATGTTGTACGAGCAACCACTACGAACAATTCGTATTGGTTGATCGATGTAGAAGGTAGGAATTTAGCAGATCCTATCAATATTCAATACTTAAAGAAGTATCATGTGTAGGATCTGGATTAAATTCCAATTTTCGAAAATTTAAGGGATAGCTGCCCTGAGACATGAGAATAAGGTGCGAAGGCAAAGTCGTGTGACCCTGAGTAAGAGAATTCGCACTTGTGAAAGAGTGGAGTCTTCAAAATCGTGGTTACATTTCAAAATCCTTCTTCTTATAAAGAAAGGCCTAGTTCAACATAGCAAGATACTTGCAAGTAGTACGTGCTATTTCTAAATAGGCTGATCTGGAATGGATCGAGTGTAGGCTCGGGATAAGTCCTCCCCTCTTCTCTTATACTTTCAAAAGGAAAACACGGCCCAAACAAAGGGAATTTCCCATTCAAAGTATCTTTCCGAAAGAAAGAAACCGGAATTCGAAAGAAAAATCGATTCTCTTATGAAAAAGAGGGATTAAAGAAAAAAATACTCCCAAAGGGAGACCCTTGATGAAAAAAAGGAAAAGAGGTCAAAAAGCTCAAAAAGAGCAGTTTTCCACCTTCTATACCTTAAACCACGGGACGCTTCAGAAGGGACCGTGGTATCTCTTTCCCATCCCTGGCTTATCCCAAGCTAAAGCATGGTTCATTTCGAGGAATCCTAAAGTAAAAATAGGATTTACTTACTTGAATTTCATCTTGTTTGAGAATTGGACGTTTCGAGTAGGGCGTAGGAATTTGAAATATAACTTATTTTCTTATAAAACCTCCGCTAGATAAGCGAGTGTCAAGACTCAAACAAGGGCAAACACGAAGAGCTCGAGATCCTTAGGATCGAGACTCAAGACAGTTGTCCCTTTTGTAAATAGTTTTGTAAATAAGTTTTGAAAATCGAACATCAAACAGCATAGGATTTGCTCACTTGGAGCAGTAGGGCTTGTAAGTCTCTAGAGTTCGACCACATCTGGTCTCTAGGAGGTCGCCACTCTTGGCACCACACCCATGTCATGCATCTGCATTCCACGCATGGTACTTGCATAAACATGATCCCATTTAGGACCAGATTCCATAACGAATCCCTTTGGCGTGATATCTCCTCCTACTAGGATTGTAAAAAAATGAGATTTTGCTAAAGATTGGGACGATCCCATATTTTCGTGGCTAGATCTAGGGAGACATTGAAAGGGGTGTTTGTCATCTTTGCCCTTATCCAAATCAATTTGGACTAGGCCAAAGAGGGGCATCTGTAAACACCCCGAAATCCCACGAATTTCTCGAATGAAACCTGGTTTTGTAAAAGCAGCCCAAAGGGCCATTTTGAGTTTGGAAACCCAGGAGCCTTCCAGGCAACCCTGTACATACGTTTTAAACTTTATATATTTCAAAAATGTATAATATGGCTTTACAAACCTTTTTAAACATGTTTTGAAACCCCGAAGCAGCTTGGCCTGATCAAAGCAGAACCAGAAGAGCCAAAGAGAGCCCGGAACTGGAGCACAAGTCGAGCCCGGCACAGCAACTCTCGTATTGAATCCACCCCCAGGATCTCGAACGTCCAATACCCTATTATCATCAAAACATTACTTGAAATCAACTTCGGAAGGCGAAAACAGAAGCGGACGATCATGTTGGCGAAGACCCAACGCAGACGGAGTACTGATGTTGTCAGACCCCGCACAAACAGTTCGTTTCGGACACAGCCCGAAGGAGTCAGAATTTAGTTTGGATTGGATCTGGACCATATATATCCAGATCCCAATCCAAACCCATGTATGGACTTGGATTTGGATTTGGATTCAAAAATCCAATCCAATATCCATATCCATGGCCCACATCACCTTCTCATAAATGGAGGTGGGGCCCACTTGAAATTCACGTGGGATTATGGGCATGAGAGAGAGTGGGGCCCACACACAAACAATGAAGAGTGTGTTGATGATTTGGTAGATTTTGACGAATCATCTTTTGAGCCCATAGAAGAACTTCCTGAAACTACCGATACCTTAATTGGACATAAGAGGCCAACAGCCACTCCATCCTATTTAAATGATTATCACACTTATCTTTCAGAAGAAGTGTGTAATTCGGTAGATTTAGATGAATTGACTGATAACTTGACTTATCAGCAAGCAATGAATTCATCAGAAGCAACAGACTGGGAGAAAGCCATGGATGAGAAAATTGAATCCATTGAGAAAAACCAAGTTTGGGAATTGGTTGATTTGCCAAAAGGAAGAAAAGCTATAGGTTGTAAATGGGTTCTGAAAAAGAAATATAAGGTTGATGGTACAATTGACAAGTTTAAAGAAGGTTGGTTGCAAAGGGTTTTTCGTAAAAGGAAGGGATAGACTATGTTGAGACATATTCTCCAGTTGCAAAATTTACATCCATACGAATAATCCTAGCAATATCTGCATACTATAATTTGAATTTACATCAGTTAGATGTAAAGACAGCCTTTCTAAATGGTGATTTAGAAGAAATCATATACATGCAGCAGCCCGAAGGATTTGTGATTGAAGGCCAAGAAGATAAAGTGTATAGGTTGAAAAAATCCCTATATGGCCTAAAACAGTCACCTCGCCAATGGTATTTGACTTTTCAAAATGCCATTACAGAACTTGGGTTTGTGGCTAACAAACTTGATCACTGTGTTTATGTTTAGAATAGTGGGAGCCACTTTGTCATCTTATCATTATATGTCGATGACATATTGTTGACTAGAAATGACAATGAAATGATTGTTAAAACCAAGTCATGGTTGAACTCCAAGTTCGAAATGAAGGATATGCGAGAAGCATCCTATATCGTGGGTATAAAGATCTCTCGAGATAGAGGATCTAGACTCTTATGCCTGAGTCAAGAGAGATATGTAGACTATATCCTCAAGAAGTTCAAAATGGGTGAATGCAAGTCTGCAGATAAACCTGTTGTAAAAGGGGTGAAACTAAGTAAGGCTGATTGTCCCGGTGAAGGAGACGATAAGCCTAATATTCCTTATACTCAAGCTGTTGGCAGCTTAATGTATGCTATGTTGTGTACAAGGCCTGATATCAGCTTTGTTGTTGGTCTTGTCAGTAGATATCAAAGTAATCCAGGTTAGCAGCATTGGATAGCTGTAAAAAGGATTCTAAGATATCTGAAATGAACAAAGGACTTGAAACTATGTTTTTAAGCAAATGAACTTGAAGTGGTAGGATACTCAGACGCTGACTTTGCTGGGAGCAAAGATGACAGCAAATCAACCTCAAGACAAATATTCTTATTTGGAGGTGTAGTTGTTTCTTGGGCATTTAAGAAATAGGGTTGTGTAGCATTGCATACACAGGAAGCTGAGTATATTGCTTGTTGTATGGCTGCAACAAATGCCGTCTGGATAAGCCGCTTCATACGTGATTTGAAGCTGGAAATAACAGATGAGCCGGTGATTATCTATTGCGATAACAATGCAGCAATTACTCTTATTAAGAGTGGAGCAGATTGCTCAAAAAGCAAGCATATAATGGTAAAATACCACTATGTTCATGATATGGTTATGAGAAAGGAAATATCCATCTCATACATGCCAATGGAAGACATGTTGGTAGACCTCTTAACCAAAGTCATAACGAAAGAACTCTTCTCAAAACATGTTAGAAACATGGGTTTGAGATATGTTGTTGTATAGGTAAATAACCATACAACGGATGATTTGTTGTGTTGGGAAATAACCACACAACAGGTTCTGATTACAATAGTAATTAGGAATCGACATAACTAGTGAAAACCCCTGGAAAGTGGGAGGAAAACCAGTATATCGATACACTTGGCTCGAACGGTCAAGTGGGAGATGTTACAATGAAATGGTCATTCTCGGCTCGAGAGCCATCCAGTCGTTACCTGAGGAAAGGCTGGATAAAGTAACGAACAACCGTTACCGAAAAATCCGGTAACGACCATCCGTTACAGCTCCCAGACGATTGGGGGAGCGGCCATTTCACAAGGTGAAATATACAAAAACACATAGATATACCAGATTACATACAATCGTTTGAGCAAGCTCTCGTGTGGAAACCTCGCGACATCACCATCCACTTGCGCTCACTCAACCTCCGGCGACCCAAAAGACAGAAAGGTAAGCACCGATCCCTCATCTTGTTGGCTCCTGCTTCCCATCCTCCTTTGTTTTGGGTGAAGAAGAGCAACCATGGCCATACTCGATGGTGGTCTAGCTTCTTTTCAAAATGGGCTCCCATCTCTCAGGAGGAAGCGGCTGTTGCCAATGAGCGGTAAGGTGAAGAAGGGAAAGTGGCAGCTCCTACTGCCAAATTCTACTTCGTTAATCCACTTCAGGGCACGACTCTTAACATAAAAATTGGTTTTTCAATGGGTTCGGGTATGAATCTCATAAAATCAAAACTGAACCGAAAACCGAAATATTGTCAAAACCAAAACCGAAGCCGAAGCCGAAACAAACTTGAAATTTTGGCTCGGATCAGTTTGGTTTTTCTGTTAAAACTAAATTCTGCTCACCCCTAGTCACTATCCTTCTATCGGATCCATGAAAACGGTCCTTAGAAGCGTTCCATGATAATGACAACCACACTCAATTGCTTCATCCTGGTTCTCCTTAACACGCAACAAAATAACTAGGCTTGGAACAATCAGTCCCTCTATTATCTTACTACCAACATATCCTTGTCAGCAATAGGGATCTCTATAGATTGACCTATTTGGCTCTAGTTGATGAGCTTGCTTTAATGTGATACACACAACTGCACGTGAAGATGAAAGATAAAGAAGTAGAACGTGCCTTTAGTCTTTAGAAGTAAAATCTTCATTCAATTGCTATCCACCATTCATAATAGCTCATTGAGAGCTTAAATAACAAAACCCTATCAGATGGGACATATACCTCTTTTAGTTAATGTTTTGATACTTTAATTATTTTCTATCAATGTCTTAATATAACCTTTTTCATGTTATTTGATATATATAGAGAGAGAATAAAACTTTTGGGGACAAATTTTTTAATGACTTATTCGGGGAGTCTTGGGTTCTAGCTGGTCTCTCTGGGCGGGTCAGGGTTCTTCAAGTGCAGACCTTCAACTTTTGTGGACAAATTGTTTTCGAATGACTTGTCCAGGGAAGGGTGGCCGGATGGGTTCTAGCGGGTCGGATTTGTAGGTTGAACTTTGAAACCCACTGGGCTGGGCAGGGAAGGGTTCTTCAAGTCCAGGGCTGGGGATAGCGGGGTTCTTCAAGTCCCGTTTGGTGCAAACCTGGCCAACCAAATTTCATCAGCACTATCAGAAGTTCATTATTCCCTTAGCTCTTGCTATAAACCAAACTAAATGTAACCTATCTGCATCTGTTTCATCAGATCTTACATTAAATTTTTTTATGTAGATCCACTTGATCTTGGTTTACTACTGATAAAAGGAAATCTCAACTTAGTTGTGACACATTTGCTTTCATTTTGCAGTACCACACAGGGTTAGGCTTGACCGAGCCAGCCGAATGAGCTCCTCTGATGGGTGGTTGGATTCCTTGAAGGGAAGTGTTAACTTGCTTTCTATCTCAACCTTGAATAGCCTCATATTAAAGCTCATGAGGTTGATACCGAGGGGTCGCTAGCTATGGTGCTGTATTGCTAGTAGGGGTGCTGCTAATGGTGCTGTTCTCTAGTCGGTCCATCTCCTTTTCGGCTAGTCAGGTTGTGCTGCCATTCATGTCTTCCTGTCACCAGTATCGAACTCTTGACCTCAGACATTTCTCGTAATTATGCTCTATCACAGCTTCCCGGCTAGAGGATTAACACACAAGAACATCGTAAATAAAGGTGTCACAGTTTGATGCTGAGGGGTGAGCATATTAGGTCGGGTTCGCCTCACCCCAGCTCAGCCAATCTAAAAGGAAGATTTCTGGAGAAATGTTCAAACATCGAACAAATATACCAACAAATCAACTGACAGAAAAAGGCAACCGCAAATGCTTAGGAACCCTTACGCTACTCTGGCTAAGATTAACAAAATGCTACTATCAATGCAAAAAAGGAAAAAAAGATTTAGCAAATAGAAAACAACTAAGTTGGAACTGGACAAATGACGAATGCAAATATATAGAAGCATTCAATGATCCATTATCCTGAAATTCATATAACAAATAGAAAACAACCAAGTTGAAACTTGGGGCATTTCACCATTTTGGTTAAGCATTGCACCACATTGTTCCAGGTGGTGATCACAAATATTTCGACCATACAGACGAGAAACCAATTTATTTTTCTCATCTTTTTTAACTTCTTTGATTATTTTATGCGGTATATATATAGAATCCATCCACCACGTTCAGGCTGTACTTCAGCTTATGCAATGTTAATATAAGTAGAGCTTCTCCAAAGCAGCAGAGATGTATTGGGCTGTATAACAATCCTCAATGGTGGATATGTTGGGGCCATCCTTAGGCACTACATCTTCCATGGTATAACTCCCACTGCTGCGAAGCAGCCTCTCACTCCCATATTCAACTGCTCCTTTCAGAATCAATGTCTTGGGCAGGCCGGGTAAGAGATATTCGTAATCAGTGTCACCTTTTTCGCCAACGAACACCACAAACTTTGAAATATTAATGCCCCATCTAATTGATAGATACCTACACGGAATCCATTAATCACACGGTTAGCAACAAGATTTACAGAATGGGACTCGATTTCTCAAAAAAATGAAATCTTTTGGCACCTTCCTTACCAGAACCATTGGCTTGAAGAATAAATTTCCAATCAAGATGGGTGTACCTTACTCACAAAGAGCAATAGCTACCTGGCTAGGGAGTTCACTCAAGATGGGTGTACCCTAAGGGTGTATAGCCAAAGGGCTTTGATCGTTAGATGGGCACCAAGGCTTCTAGCCGAATGAGGCTAGCCCTTGCACAAGCCAATGTGGCGGTCCAAGAAGCCTCATAGTTTTGGGCCGAGTTGTTCAAACCCTCGAAGGGATTTTTTCGGTTACCAGTCTAAATAGGAGAAAGAGAAGCTGCAATCGCAAGTCTAGATCTCGTATCAAGTTTCATAGAAAATGTGCATCCCCCCACGTTTGACTACCACAACAAAGCCAACCCCGACTCTTTTTTCTCCCCTCGTGTGCGTGTTATTTTGGACAGCCCTTAGACCTGACCGCGACTAAGAAAATCTGTGTATAAAATATCATTAAAAATCAGAGAAAAAGAAAAAATAAGAAAAAAAGCACGCTGTAAGAGATAAGAAAAGAGGAGTTTCCTACTGGTCGGGTTTGGGTTGGGTCCAAATCGTTACCCTTACCTAAGCCAACCACGCAAATTTGTGCGTTTAAGCCGGGTCCAAAATTGGCACCCTTGCCTAAGCCAACCACTTGACATGTACGCGTTTGAGTCGGTGCAAAGTTGCCAGCAGAGGATTCTTAACGCTATTACCTTAGCGCCATTGATCTTGACGCAGACAAGGGGACTACGTTCAAGCGCGAACCCGCATGTGTGTAGACCACATTGCACCGGAAGCCTCTCATTCTTAACTTCTGTTTTAAGTCGTCAACCCTCAGTACCTGTCACAAAATAAGAAAACAAAGAAAAAAGATCAACTTGCCCGAACCAAAACCAATTGCCCCTTCACACGACTACTTTTCAGGCTTCGAATTGTTCCTCGAGGAAGCTAACTCAACGCAGTCATTCCCAATATCAGGTTCTTCTGTGACACTTAAAAGCCAGTTTGGGCAAACTCAGCTTTAGTGGTACTTTTTGATCCCTTTACCATTTCATTGTAATCCAACTTACACAATACACGAGCTAGGGGTACTAAATGATCCTGCCCGAGCCGAGTGGGACTGTGGTGGTTCGGCTGGTTTCGTCCATAGCCGCTGATGACATCAGTTCGATGAACCAGCTTAAACTTAAAAAGTTTATATTTTAATCTTAAAATAGAATTCTATTTGTCCAATTAAAAAACTCTTAATGTAAATTTTCTTGTAGAAATAAAGCTTTCGATCAGTATTTTTTTCTTTTAATATCTTTTAACATGGTATGTATATATATAAAGTTTTAATTGAATAATGTATTTTTGTGTATAATCTTGCAACAACATTTCTATCGATAGAGATTTAAATTATTTAGCACCAAGATAACAGCTCAGTGTCATAGGAAAGCAGGTTGAGAAGTAGAACCGACCAGGTTTCCTTAGAAGAGTGTTTTCCATAAGAATGAAATGTAATGCGAAAACGGGCGTGCTCTTACCTTGGCGCGAGGCTTGACGGCGTAGCGGAAGCACCTGGAGCTGCAGCCTTCATCTTCCGCCACCACCACGTCGTCTTCCGCCCCACCCTCCGTCCTCGCCAGCCTCACCACCGCCGATCTTACGCTCTCCCCCGGCCACCGATACTCCACCAGCGCCCCGTACTCCTCGTCCTCCCCACCCTCCACCTCCTTCCATGGGTAGTACACCTCCCCACCACTCCCACACACCATCGCATCTACCGCCTCCGGCTCCACTTGGCACGACCTCAGCGCCTCCCAAGTCTCTGCCAACGTTGCGCCCGTCGCGATAACATATCCCGTCCGTCCATCGTCTCCACCAGCGGACATCACAGCCCGAATCACCTCCGGCAGTCCACTGGACACTGATCCATCCTCTGCGTAGCAATCAACAGCCAAGACAATAATCCGTTGTCGACGACCAGGTCCGAAGGGGCCGGCCTGACGTGGGGGGCGTCCTGAGGAGAGAGTGCGAAGAGCGTCGAGGATGCGATCGCGCCGAGCGGCGGGGTCGTCGGTGCCAGGGGCGGTGGGGGTCCGGGCGACTTCGGCGTCGAGGGAGAAGCGGATGGAGAGGTCGTTAACGTCGCGGAGGGAGTCGCTCATGGGCTCGTCGGCGGAAGGGTCACGGAAGGGAGCTGAAGCCGGCTGGGGGCCGCGCCAGAAGGAGTGGCGGGAACGGCAGTGGGCCACGTGGGAAAGGTAGTTCCGGCAATGTTCCGGCCAGGAGAAGCGGGAGATGTTGCGCAGGCCGTTCTTGCGGCACTCCTGCCACAGGGTCTTGTCCGAGACGAGGCGGAGCAGAGCGTCCGCCACCGCCTTGTCGTCGTGCGGGTCGATCAGCACACCGTTGGTCAACGCCTGCATCCACCAACAAACAACCGTTCTTAATCAGTAGCCAGGATCTTGCCTATGCCAAATTACCAATGCAGGCATGAGTGAGAAGTTAATTATGCCCACAAGGGGCATGGCTAACTGATTGGGGCCACTCACTGACAATAGCTCAGTAACTGCATTTCCAAAAAGAAAAGAGAGTTAACGAGCGCACCTTAAGAATATCAACTGGACCACCGTTTTTAGTTGCCACCACCGGCAATCCGTATGCAGCAGCCTAGGATCAACACATTCAGCACAGTCTTTATGCGTCTTATTTCGAGAAAGAAAAGTGTGCTTTTCAGATTGCTCATTTTAAACTCAAACAGAATTTCAAGAATATCTAAATAATATAAATCGTTTTAATTCGTTTATTATTAAAAATCATTCATCTACTCCAAGCTGCGATGGGAATCCAGTTGAACCACGATCCATGAGATGTCTTATTTGGAGAAAGAAAAGTGTGGTTTTCAGATTGTTCGTTTTAAACTCAAACAGAATTTCAAGAATATCTAAATAATTTAAGTCGTTTTAATTCGTTTAATATTAAAAACCATTCATCTACTCCAAGCTGGGAAATATTCTCAACCATGATGGGAATCCAGTTGAACCACGGTCCATGAGATTAAAGAATACCTCTATGAGGGTGAGGCCGAAGGGTTCTACAAGGGCCGGATTGATGAACACTCCCTGCAAAACACCGACGGGAGTAATGCAAGTTAATCTCGCTCAACTGCAAAAGGTTAAACAAACTATGCATTCCCCACACAAGGCTGGGTGCCAGGGGCTGAGAGAAACACAAACGTGACCCGTAGCATAACCATCAGGGTCAGGGTCGGCTAAGAATAGAACATAGCAGTAGATAATGTCAGTTAAACCCACAACACATTCAACTTAGAAAAGACAAAAACCAATATCAATTTCTATTATCGCCTCTCCACACTTTTAAGACACCCCCTCTCACGTAAAGTGCTTGCCGTCAAGTTCCTCATATCTTCTAATTGGATGGAGCTTCAACAAGTAAAATAGTATTCCGATTTAAGCTTTGGGTAATGGTTAATGATGTAGGCTATACTAATCTGAAATGGAACGTGACGTGGATCGGAGACAGATCTGACACCCCTACTGATTGATATACCTTCACCTTTAGATTTGTCTCGTTCGGCAGTCAATTAAGCTCACCTTTGTTTTTGCTGCGAGTCGGTAAATCTCAGGCACGTCAGTCTGTTTGTGACGTTTGGGGTATGCAACTTGCCCATATAGATCGTATTTGTCGATAAGTTTCAACACGGTTGTTAGGACAGTAGCGCTGGTGCCTGACATCACCTCTATGTCATCCCTGTTGCCAAGTATAAGGGTCTGCAAAAGTGAACTAAACATTGAAATTCAAGCCTCGGACAGAAAAAGAAAGCCAAAAACTGGCTAATTAAATAACAAAGAACAATTACTTTTCATTGATAAGAACTAGATTCGTAATAATAAAATCCTGAAAACTCAAAAATAAATTTTCACATTTTATACAGAAACCGAAAATTCAAAAGTAACGTCTAAAATGGGAGCCTTCGTTCAGATAAGAGATAGCAAAGACCGATCCCATCTTCCCACTGTAATTGGGTCAAGTATGTGTCATATACACCTGAAATAGCTGAATTCGATGCAATAACTCGGTACTGATTTCAGGTAATGAATCTTACCAATTGGATTCAGAATTGAGTAATATCCAATCCATTGCAATGTCAACAGGAGTTCCAAATTTTGTGTTCTGACTCTTCTGTTTGAGATAATAATACAAATATATCAACAACAAACATGGCTAGTTTTCTGTTTCACTGTAAGTCGCGTTTAGGTTATAAACAGATCAACATAAACAAGGGTAATAGGGAACAAATAAATCCGTAGCATTGATGTAAACTTTTCGGGTCGTGATTATGTCAGATGTTCATGTTCTGTCGTATATTGCTAGTCCTAATTGTCAATAAAAGCACCGCACTTGATGCCAATTTTTGAATTAAGATATTGACAAGCAAAGAGACCCAGATTTTGTTTCATAACCTACCATGTTTGCAAGCTCGCGCAGTGGACGGCACTCCCCGAATGCTTTTAACAATGTAGTCACGTTCTTCTTAGGATCAGGGCGAGACAGAGCGAGGATCATAGGTTTGTGAGGGTTGATGAAGAAACGCATAATCTGCGAAAAACAAGGTCAAGAAGTGAAAAGGAAGAAAACTCAAGGGGTTTAAATTTAACAGTTTCCCGTTCAGCCATAGAAAGTAGAGTTACCTCAGACCAAATGGGCGGCAAGTTTTTCCTCTTGCTTGGATTCCTGTCAGATCCTATTAGAGCAGTGATATCGGAGTCCCCATCTAAGAACTCTTGAGTGTTCACGTAGCTGAAATCCATACCTGGTGGTATGACCTACACAGGCCATGTATAGTATAACTGGATAAAGCGTGATCCATAACATGGCCATAGATCACACAGAATTTCATCATATACATGAGGAAAAGTATAATGAAAGATAAATATCATAAAACAGCAATAAGACTAACGATATTTTTACATAATGCTTTATGGTTTTCAATATTAAACAATCGAGCATACAAGGAAAGATCATACCCATAACAAGGTAGTAGAAAATAAGTTGGTGACAATAAGATGATAAAATAAGAGAAAGACATTAAAGGCGCACGACCACGTGGAGCTCTGACGAAGTGTGAAGTTTTAGTTGTTCAATATTTCAAAAGAGGTAGACCAATTCCTCAAAATTAGACTGGAAGTGACCAATAAAAAATTTCTTACTCTTTTGTGATTAAATGTTAATGCGCAATACAGTCCAATACAATGGCAACAAATTTGTGGGAAAGGGCATGACTTTGGTTTTAGATGAATAGGAGAATTAGGATACGAAGGCATCAAATTAACTCATATGACTTCACAAAATCTGTTTAGTCATATATTAAGGTAATTGAATTCAAGTATGCAAACTGAAGACCGAGACCAATCTATAAAGAATTCACCGTAATTGAATTCAAATATCGAATATCCACCAAATATATCGCCATAAGCAGAATTAGTACTTGGATCCCATTTAGTACCCAATAATGGTTTTATGCCAGCCAATCTAATTTGGAAATCAAATCAGCTATTAATATGTCTGATCTTTTGACATGTTTATACCAATATGTGGTCCTCTTCGGTCACAGCTTATGCATGTTTAGTTTCTTACATAAATTGCGCCAAGCAACCACGAAATATTAACAGGGCGTGATGCAGATGTGGTTATCGGGATATTAAAGCATCCTTGTTAGTGGTTCACAATCCATACAGTTTTCCTTAGGGCAACACAAGCCATTGTCATGTTCGCCAATCCAAGGGTTCGGTCCTCTGGCATATGATGATACTTATTCGGCACTAGATCCTCACCTGTTGGTGAAAGGCCAGGATTACCCAAAAGCCTATAGGTTTGGCGGAAGGCTAGGCTTATATTTTGAACGGACCAGCTTGTCCATGAGTTTTTTACCTGTTTGTGTGTGTGTGTGTGTGTGTGTGTGTGTGAGAGAGAGAGAGAGAGATCCTACCACCATCCTAGGCATGAAGCGCCCATGGCAGCTCACACCTCGCCGGGCCCGGGCCCTCAATTTCCTTTCAAGCTTCACGTCAAATCCATCATAGAGGCCCCACTGCTCTTCGATCTCCTGCCGTGTGCTTGTGACTACCATCTCCGCCGCATCCAGGGAATACTCTTCAGCTTCTATCCTCCTCATTATCCTGTAGAATGAATCAGACTTCATTTCCAAATAGCAAAATCTCATCCTATATACTCTTAAAAGAAAAACCAGACACATTGTGTTCTCAGGTGAAGTCTATTTTCTAATAAGAACAATCAAATTAATTTAGGGCTGTAAAACAAGCCAAACTAGGCCCCATTTGGTTCTTGTCGTAAGATTGTTGCTTACTTGCTCATTAAGATGAGAAGATGAGCCCAACACCTGCTTCCTCATTAAACTTAGAAAACTGGATTGTTATATAATTTTCATTAAAAAAAAGCACTTGATCATATGCTTAAAAATAGTTTTTTAGCTTTCTAATGCAGCGTGTATTGTAAAACTCGTGACCCATGAAGACAAGCATCTCACTTATTGGTCATCTCTCTCTCTCTCTCTCTCTCTCTCTCTCTCTCTCTCTCTCTCTCTCTCTCTCTCTCTCTCTCTCTCACACACACACACACACACAACTAGAAGCCTGTATAAGATGAGCCCTATCTGTTGCAGTATAGTAAGCCCATGCTTTGGGTTTCGAACCAAGTCGAAATGAATTCAGAGTAGGCTGAACAACGAGCAGCTTGATTTGTTCGGCATCCTAGATTTAGTTCATGTTCATCATCAAGTTTCACGCTTAAAATTACCTATACGTGCTGTTGATGTCCTCCTTTGACAGCCTGCCCTGTTTCAGTAGCTGTTCAAACTTGTTCCTGCCGAGTGAATGGCCTGTGAGCACCATAGGCACATTAAGGGCACCGGCAATCCGCGCTGCAACCTCACCTGCATCAGCATAGTGCCCATGGATCACATAAGGCCAGACGAGACCAGACCCTGAGGCAAACTGGTCTGCCAGCACCCTAGCCATGTTGGCTACATAGGCAAGAGCTGCGTCCACGAATTCAGGGATATGGGGCCAAAGTGACTCCTTGGGGATGTACTTGACACGGGGGCCACAGGGGAGCCGGACAATGTAGGCCCCACCACCATCACCACCACCACCACCACTGTCGTCGGAAGGCCGGGTGAGCATCTCGGTGGGCTCGCCATAGCTCCAGTCTACGTCCGGGGAGGAGATCTGCCGCGTGAGGAGGTCCACTCGGTGCACGCCCTTGGTTGCAGCCAGTGCCCGAGCCAGCTCCACCACGTACTTCACCTGCATCAACCGATGCACTGTAAGACAAAAAACGAGTCATTGTTCCAAGTAGGATTTCATACCTGTCCTAACCAGGCTTGACTGCCCTCGGTTTTAGGTGCGCCCGGTCTTGGTCTAACAAATAAAAGAGCTGCACAAAGAGCAATGGCTCACCTGGCTAGAGGGTCGACTCACATTTAAACCAAGGTTTCAAAAACTGAAAAAATATAGGCACGGTTGATTAGTCATGGACTAAGCATAGACCACGTTTAAACCAGTTTTGCTCGCTACAAGTTTCTAGATCAACAGCTGTCTGACCTACTCGTAGCTGTTTACGGATCCCTTAAGTGCATGATATTAGTACTGTCAGAACATCCGTTAGTGTGCACTCGGCGTTAGCCCATTTGGCAGGGCTCTCAACTCAGTGGTTATTGGTGTGAGTTCGACACCCGGGGCGTGCATGCGTCCCCCATGTAACAAAAAAAAGCACTTACGGTGTGAGAGTTACCTGTCCGCCAGTATCAGAATCTCTGCCCAGCTCCATATTCTCACCGCGAACTAGCCCATGCAAACTACGGGAAATTCAGAGTTTCTATTTAAACACAGCCAGAATAGAACCAGCCTGATCAACAGTAGCAACAGCAAAAATGGACACAAAATCAGTTAAAATTTAGCTCTTTGTTTGAACAAAGATGACGTGAGAAAAGAGCATGAATAGGTAGCGAATAAGACGATATTATGTTTCAGCTACTGGGTGAACGAGATGCTTGGAGTTAACAAAATGACGAAGATTCCATCCGTTTCTGTTCCTTGGTGGGATTTTATTTGGTTCATGGACGAGAAGATTGAATCAATGTGAGGGGAAAAGCAACGAATAGAAGGTAAAACCTGATAAGGACAATGTAAAGCCTTTTATCATCGTTGTCATCGGTCCAACTCTGCAAATCGGATCCAATCCGAGACATTTTACCCCTGACCGAGTCGCCATGTGAAGAGGAATCCTTTTCCCCCTCTGACAAATCCTCGGATAAATCCTCAGCGGCATCTTTGCGCCCTTGCTCACACTGGAAACGGCGCTTCGCTAACCGGCGAGCATCATCGCTCGCGATCTGCGGAAATACAACACCGCCTGAACAGTGATAAGCGATCCGAATCTTTTGCAGGTAAAAGTTTTCTTAAAAATTAGAACCGGAGACGTTACAAACTATTAAATCACCAACCGCCCGTAGTGATTATTATTCACTGCTACCCTTCATCTACAGAACGGGCGAAAATGGACGGTGGTGATTTCGAAACGAATGTCTCTTGTGATTTGATGAGCTAACATGAGGATCAGATAATCGTACCTTCTTCATTTTCCTTGCGAGATGCCATATTCGCCAGCACAAATTCTCCAGCCTGTTGTTGCGCTCGCGTGAATTCCTAGTTGCAATCACCTGCGGTGGCAACCAGAATCCATCTTGCAATTAAGAGAAGGAAAAAAGTACCAGAGTTGGAGTCGAGCTTGCTGCCAGGTTTCCCAAACTTGTTCCAGCTCGACTCCTCTAAATCACCTAAAGCTCAATCTTCGTTCAGAAAGACCCAAGTTTGAGTCTGCAGTCAAATTCAAGATCCAATAGCTTGTTTTTAAACTTGGTCTGGCACCAAGTTAAACTAATTCTAACAGAGTTTGGGATCTACCCATTAACTTGAAATTTTTCCTTGCATGAGCTAAGCTCGAGCTTGGCCCATATGTTCAGCTTGGCTCGGCAAGCTACTCAACTCGTAGAGTAGATGCTTGTTAAAATAATTGGGTTAGATTATTTTACATCAGATATTAAACAAATTGTTGGTGGTAACCTGCAAGAAATATCTAACAAAAAAAATAGAAACTTGCAAGAAATAAATAAAACTAACTACATTTGAGATTACTGTTGGCCGCCTACAGCTGATCGGGATCCCTAGGGTTGCATTGTTCCTTCAGGGATATTTTCCTCTCCTGATTTCCTATTTAATCATTGGCAAAATTGGTAGAGAACGAGGAGGATCTGTTTCTCCTCTTTTTTTGTTATAAATAATTTACTCTCCTCTTCTTTGTTGTTTATAATTTACTCTCCTCTTCTTTGTTGTTTCTTTTAATCGTGGAGCGAAGTAGGAAGGATCATTTAAACATTATGTCATTTATTGGCGCATCATCTTCCAATGTGGACCAGCATCTACAAGTTGGAAAAAATGGTGTTATCTTGTAGGTGATCCATTTCCACATAAATATGTTCCTCTGGAAGAGAATACACACGCTTTATTTTTGAAAACGCAGATTGGATTGGCAGACCCTCGAACACAAACCTACCGTTAGAGGGGCCAATGCTCTACTTTTGGGCCCTGGCTTATGTGAGCCACAATTTGTACTTTCGAGGTAGCAGATAATAGCAAGGTCCTCGACGTTCTGTTTATCTAACACGTCTATAACGAAATTTGTGCACCATATACATTTAAAATGACAAATAGTCAGGCAACACCAAGATGCGTAATGTCGGGTCGCTCATTAAATGCATTTCATGTGCAAAATCCCAAATTCCTTGTTGGAAGTTTGATCCTTACCTGGCCCATCCCCCTCAGTCAGAGTTGGAAAAGCTTAAAAGAGATATTTAACCCCCGGTTGAATCCATGGGCTACGATAAAGAAAGCCACGCTATGCCCATGGACTATTCATGCACCCACCTTTCAAACCTTTTCTCATTGAAGATTTAAAAAATTCTGGGAAAATGATATAGCCCACGGTTGGATCCGTGAAGTACTTTCTCTTAGGAAAAAAAAGCTCGTTTGATCGAGAATTCAACTTCCACTTGCCTCCAATGTCGTCAAGACACAATCGAATCAACTCGATTGAATCGAATCTGTAGTGAATACACTCTCCAAGCAGTCCTTTTCCTCTGTTGTTTCACAATGTTTCCTTATTTTTAAATGCTGTTGGCCTCGCTTGGCTCTTATTTTTGTAATTTTCTAATAGTTCTTTTCTTAATTGTTTTGTTGAAAATTGATACGGTTCAAAACTGATTCGGACAATATTGGGTTGAAATAAACGTCCGTTTGAATTCTCAATGAAAAATTTTCCATGAAACAAGCACATAATTAAAAGGGCATTAGAATGGGCGTTATGAATGTCACCTTGATCCAAGTCCTGTAGAGGTCAGACTCATCGAACCCGGTGACGACTTCCTCCACAAAGTACTTGGTAAGGTTGAAGACACCACCACCAACCATCACCCTGCTACTGGTGCTTCTCTTCTCCTGTCCTTCCTCCAACTTGGCTCCGCCTGCATCTAGTATGGCTTCCAAGTAACCATTGATCCACTCATTTCCTGCCATGGCTTTGGCTTTTGGGTTTCCTACTTAAATTCTCCACTACCAAACAACTCCAAGTCAAGCAGATCAACTTTTCCTATGAAATCAGCGAGTCCTCAACCTTCCCAAGGGCTACAACTCTTAGGGATGAGAAACCGATCCCCTGCCACACAAAGCAGTGCCGAATGATTTTCCCATCGAAAACACAGAATTGTACTCAAACACCACTGAACTAAAATAATCGCAACTTTAAAACCAATGCAGTTTCAGAAAATATTTAACAACAAAATTCTTAAAACTTGTAACAACTAAAACAACTAAGCCTTTCCCATACTAGAAGGGGTCGGTTCTTAAAACTTGTAAATTACAGTTTATATTAATCTCGATAAATATAAAAAACATATGAATATCATTTAAAACGTGAACACCTCATTCCACAATTTTTATATGCCATTTTTTTAAGCTTCTTTTTATTTTGTATTATGGGGAGGCTGAAGCCAGATGCACACCCCAGGTATTGAACTCATGACCTTCATCTTGCGAGTTGGACCCCTGGCCAAGTGAGTGATTGTTTTTCCAATAATATTGTTTTAGCTTTTTACTTGCGCTTTTGTTTTAGCCTTCTTCATCCCAAGTGACTTACGATCACACCCTCTAAAAATATTGAGATGCTTTAGATCTCTAAAAGCCAATGCTTGCTTGCATCATTGTCCCCCTGGATTCTTGTGTCGCCCAATGAGATTAAGGAGGATATATGCTGGCCAACCGTTTCATATTCCCACAAATATCCCAATCTCATCTCCATGCTTTGATGACCGCACTACGCTTCCTGTTATATGCAATAATGCATAAAACAACTTGAAAAGAATCATAACACGCCAGCACAGATTAGAATTTACGGCATTATCCTTTTACAGATTACAGTGATCACATGTTTCAAAATGTAAAAGAGAAATACAAATCTGCAAGGCTTACCTTTGGACACAAGCTACTCATAGAGACCATACATATCCAATGCATGGCACGTCAAGTAATTAGTGACAACATTATTTTGATTGTTTAGATTATTCTTAATAGATTTAGCACATTTATTTTGTAAATTGAAAATGTAGAAAATGCATTTTGACAATAAGATATTAAAAAAATATGCTTGTTATCGAGCTAGGGATCGCAATGGAGAGGGCCGGGGATGGGTATACATATACCGAGCCCTGACCCAACACGGGTTGTGTCAATATTTCCATACTTATATTGAGCCCAGTTTCCAGACAGTCGTCTCGTGTCCATGTGATGTCGGTTGGGAGTATGATGAGCCATTAGACCGACGGCGCTACGAGCATGACAGAGCTATAAGAAAGAACCTTAACCCTCCCAAAATGTTCTTAAGAGCCGCAAATTCCAACTTGGTCTTGGGAAAAATGAAAGAGCATCGTGGTAAGGTATCGAGTAGCCGGCACCGAGAGAAAGATTTACATTATACGTAAGAGTGGACGTTATCCCTAAGAGTGGATGGAGAGCATATACCTGTATCTAGAGCAACCAAGTGAAAAAGAATAAATGCCATATCATGTCATGAAATTGGTAGTCGCATATAGAGAATGATTTTTATTCGGTAAATAATCTAGGTTTCTCATCATAAAATAAACTAATTATAAACATATTAATACACATTTATTTTCATATTATCCATTAAATATACTGCAAATAAATAATAAATCATGTCTTTTAATTTTAAGTGCATAAAACTGACTCCAATATTCAATATATATATATATATATATATCATATAATTAACTATATAAAAGTATATGTATTCACACTGCACAAACATACGAAGAAATTTGTTTCCTTTTTCATGGCAAAAGGGTATGAATCAGAAGAAAAACAAATGGGACCTCATACAACATGTAGGTATGTATCTTGGAAATTTCTGTTTCATAATAAACACTTACTTGTCTCTTCTTCCTTTTACAATAAGTAAAGAGAAAAGACTCCATCAACCTCCATTGGATCAACTAATACCATCCACACGTCTCCGGCACAAGGATATGACACATCCATACTCCGTGATAACTTTATTTTATTCATATAAGTTGATACTACAGACACACACACTCACGTGTGTGTGTGTGGAAAATGACCTATACTGTTTTGTTATATGATCGAAATCTGTCCTTGGCTTCTAGTGGAAGTTCCTCTTGTTTCTTCTTCTTCTTTTTTTGTTGGGGAGATAAAGGAAAGCATGGAATTAACGAGTGAATGCATTTGCATTGTCGGTCTATCATATCAGGCAATAACGTATCCATTTGGCTAGCCACTAGCTGAACAGCCCTTCTTTCTTTTATCTTCTCAGCTTGCTTCTTCCATATACTCACCTTTCGAACTCTATCCTTTGTAGTTTTCTTAGTTTTGTTTGTGTTAGAGACATAGAGTCGAAAAGGACTTCACTAACTTGTGCTTTCGGTTATGTACCAATTAGGACGATGTGGGAAAAAGTTTCACGTGGCTGTAAGCCTACTTTAAATACCAGATAACCAAATAACGTACGGCTGTGATTCGGCTAATATTCCTAACCGTTCATTTCAATGAATTGGAGTGTTTATACGGGATGCCAGCCATCACATCGATCGCTAAAGCTACAAATTATGGATATATAACACACGTAACTATTCCTACATCGGATCCTAACAGTTTAAGGGAAAGGATCTGAGAATTAACTTTACAAATACGTATATTATATATATGTATGCAACCTGCCGTAAAAATATAACAATTGAGATGATTAAAAGGTAAGTAATGGCACCCACTCACATGAGATGAAGTCAAAACGACTCACTACTTTTTTTCTTTTTCTTCAGAAAGCAGCAGATAAAGCAGACGCCCTTTGTTGGCGATTGAGGTCGTGGAAATCTTCTGGTAGTAAGCAAAATCGATTAAGACGTCCACGATACACACTTAAATGTTCCGCTAACAATCACAACAACCAAAAAACTACTGCACTTCAAGAATAAAAGACGGAAAGATATGGAAATAATCGCAGTGAAATTACGGACAAGTCTGTTCAGAACGACAGCATGAACTCCCCGAATCCTACTAAAAGTTCTGCCAGAAACACGACGAGTGCCCCAAAAGTATACATATAAAGGACGAAAAGAAGCGTTGAAATCAGATTAATTGTAGCGGAAAAATAGGAGATTGATAGCCGATGCAAGCGAGAAGGATCGAGGTCGCTTGCGAGATGCCAAAATCAATAAAGGCCAAGAATTACGGCCAACGGAGGAAATAGCTATCAAATTGAATAATTAAGAACGCTAACATACGGTATTTCAACGGAAAACGATCAACCGAGGCTATAGATCATACACAGAAAAGAACCATAGGATTCTAAGAAGGAACGGCATCGAATATCTGTTAGCAAACGAATTATCACCCTCATATACTAGAATTAACGGTAGAGATCTTACTGCAAACTTCCGCAATTCCTCCTAACAATCTGATTTTGAGAGCACTTCCATCGATCGATGAGAGAGAGAGAGAGAGAGAGAGAGAGAGAGAGAGAGAGATGCGTTGCTTGGAAGCAGAGTGGCGCCAACGAGGGGGAGTTAATTTTAATAGCCACGGATTCGAAAGAAGGAATTTAATTCTGATTAATGGAATCTACAAGGCGTAAGGGCTATGCTTTTCTAGGACACTCAAGCCCGTAACATTTTGCAGAAAAGTCCTTTTCTTTTACATAAATGTCTAAAGGAATCTTCCGGATCCCTTTTCACATAAGTAAAACTTTTATTTTTCATAAACAAGATGGGTTAGACAAACCCGGGTAATCAAACTGATGACCTTTCTCGTGAAGGTTGTAAGATAGGAGATTTGCAACTCTTTCTGCATTGACGAGATTGAAGCCGTGCATGCATGACCCTGCTAATGAATTCTTTTTTACTTTCCCAGAACCACCGGGTATTGAACTCGCGAAATTTGTTTAGTGAGAAGCTCTCTGCCGGATGAGCTAACGCTCTGGTGCATTGTGCATTTTCTATATTACATACTGTTGGTCATATTTGATCTCGGTTGCACATCTTCTCTCCTCGGATTTGTACATTGTGGTTGACATGCTTTTATCATGAATGTAAAAATACTTTTAACGAACAACACGATGTGATGAAATTGTTGGCAATATAACACTCTAACCCTAATGTGAAAACAAGGATATGATATGCGTACACATTTTTTTATTGTGATTTCAATTGTGCTCCTAGTAACAATTTGAAAATCACCATGATACCTTTCAATCATATGAACTCCCTATCGATTTTCATCTTGCCATTGATTACCCCATACCTCATCTCGAAGCTTGATTCAATGCACGATATTGATCTATCTACCATTCTATAGTGGTTTGAATCCTTAAAAGAAAGAAGAAGAAGAAGAAGAGGGTAAAAAGAGAAAAAAGGTAAGGGGTCTGATTTTTAGGTATGTCATTGATTTGATGTATTTTTTGTCATTTATTTTGTTGTTGCCTAAAATAAAAAATAAAAATGATATCGAGTTAGGAGTTCCAGACACAATACATGCGTGTCTCCTCGACAAGGGAGACACGCCTATGTTGTGGGTCTCCTACTTGAGAGATGCATCTCTTCCGGTTTTGTGTGACATTCATAAAAATATGCTCTCACATTTCTTGATTATTTTTCTCTTATTTTGTTGTTGATTTTTATTGTTCTTCTCCTTCTTCTTTTTTGTGAGTGATTTTGTTATTTTGTTTCATTTTTCTTCATTCTTCATTCTTTTTCTTTGACGAAATTCATAAGAATTTGTGTTGTTTTGTTGCGAAGAAGGCAATGACAATAAATAATGAATGAAATGATGGTAACTGGAGTAAAGATAAGAGAATCCTAGAATTGGGTGTGAGAAGAGAGAGAAAGTGATGAGGAGAAATTTCAGTATTTCTGAAAAAAAGGATGTATACATAGTAAAAATAAAAAGAGTGTGTAAATAATAATCTCCAAATGTCTTTATGTTCATAAGTTGTACAAAAATAAGGCCTGATCAATGTTACTAAAAGCACACCTTTTTTTTCATTAAGGACACATTTCTTATTGTTGAAAATTCATATACTACTCTTAGCACACGAAATAAGTTTTTCTCTTTCCATTAGTCATACTCCCCGCACATATCTTATATAAAAGATATGCATGAGATGGATGTCTTGTATAAGGGAGACATGATGTGTCTCCTCTACGAAAGAGATATATTGGGCATTCCTTTTTTTTTCAAAATGAAGAAAGGGAAACAAGATGGTGACGGACTCTAGCTGTAAGAAAAAACAAAGAGAACGAGGAGAGATAAGAGGAGGAAGAGAGAGAGACAATGACCCACAGATGTCAATGGCAAGGGAAGACACGAGAGAAAGGGGTGATGGGCTTGAGTGATCATTTCTAGCTAAGGGAGAGACCGGAGGAAGGAGAGAGAGGGTGGCGGTAAGCAGGAGAGAGGAGAGAGAGGGTGGCGGTAAGCAGGAGAGAGGAGAGATGGGTGTCAGTAAGCCTATTCTGATTAATATCCCTATCGAAAAAGAAAGCACGAAAAAAGAAGAGAATGGTGTGATAGGGGTAAACTGAGACATTATGAGAAAGGGAGTGTGTTCTTAGTAATTTGAGATGTATATTTAGTAACTATATTTCGGTTGCCTCTTTTTTTTATAGAAACATGAAATGATTTGATACAAACAAGACCTAAAAATCACATGCAGTATTCACGGAGATGTTAATTGATATGCCTAGTATCCAATATCATTTATCTTTTGCGGTCTTAATTTTTCTGAGCAGAAGCACCATTGCATGTGACGGGGACCTTTAGATAAGTGATAAGCCTACCTATCAAAAGCAGGGAGGGTGTTTTATAACCATCCTCCATGTCAATTCTTGGTTTGCACACTAAGTGATTGGATCACTTATTATTAACACTTCATACCATGACAATCATCTCTCTCTCTCTCTCTCTCTCTCTCTCTCTCTCTCTCTCTCTCTCTCTCTCTCTCTCTCTCTCTCTCTCTCTCTCTCTATATATATATATATATATATATAGAGAGAGAGAGAGAGTGGATCGTCCTACCAATAATGATAATCACTCATGTTTCCCAATTACTTTTCAATGTCATGAATGTAATAAAATTATCTTTCATAATTTTTTAATACATTTATAATTTTTGAAATTATACTCATGTCCTCAAAAAGAAAAAAATGGGCATAAATATATAGGGTCAATGATTGGTAGGATCTGGTTTTCCTATATATATATATATATATATATATGTGTGTGTGTGTACGTGCATGGAGAACCAAGTATATATTATTGCACTTTGCACTAGTATATCCAAAAAAAAATTTAACCATCCATCAAATATCCAAACAAATCTTAATCATCCATGATTGGTTAAGACTTGTTTGGATATGCTAATACCAAAGTATGTTATCATACATTAGGTTTTTTATGTATATATATATATATATGTGTGTGTGTGTGTGTGTGTGTGTGTGTGTGGAGAGAGAGCTCATGGTCATGAAGCTTAATCCCTCGTTTCATATGGTTCTGCCGCTTCAACTATTGATCACTACTCTATACCATTTTCATTATTCAAAACCACTGCAAACACTACCAAAATCACCTGAAAAACCATAGAAACCACCTATGCTTCAACTATTGACGGCTACCTATACCATTTTTACTATTCCTTCATTATTCAAAACCACTGCAAACAACACCAAAATCACCTAAAAAACCACAAAACCATTTATATATAAAAAAAATTATGTTTTTTTAGTTTGTTTGGTAGTGTTCACAATGGTATTAACTAGTAGAGGACTATTTTAGATAACAAAAGATGGTGGTGGAGCTGCAACCGCTGGTTCTATTTTGAATACCATTGAGTGATTGTATACTGATTATCATTGACATATACATGCTTATGTATTCTTTTTGTTTAGAAGCATCAATGATATTTATAAGTTTTAAGAGTTTTGAAAAATATAAAAAACAATTTTATTATACTCATGCTCCTCAAAGCAAAGGGAATGCATATAGTGAAGGTTGTAGGATTCGGTTATATATATAACCAAATATATGTTAACATATTTAGATGCTAGCATATCTAAACAAATTTCAACCATCTATCTTAGGTTTATGAATGGTTAAGATTTAAATTTTAAAGGCAAAAAATGTGCATGGAATATGTTGGCAAATACATCTCCCTCTCTTATGGGGAAATGGGCGAGGTCATTGTGAAGGGCAACCTGGTTTACGAAAGCAAAATGTTTGTCATGCACTCCAAGCATTCCTGTCTCTTCCCAATTATAGTTGGGATGGCACCAATGCTTCTATTTGCTGCTTAATTTGTTGG